>JAMPIV010002231.1:0-747940 GCA_024509875.1 Oreohelix idahoensis | reverse complement strand
CTGTACAAAGTGTGATACATATTGTCATGACTGTATACTTTATTTAGGTAATGTACAGATTATCTGACAGTGTTGCAAGCTACACCATATAGTGCGGTTTTTAACGGACAAGATCCGTATACTGTTTGACACATAAGGAAGGGAAACCCGAGGCCTGTAAACAGTAAATAAATATTAGACAAACATAAAGGTATGTTTTCAGGCACTCGTAAGAAATAAAGAAGTAGAACACTAGACAACAGAAAAACAACAGACGTGAGTGGCTTACCCAGGATTCAAACCCCGGACCTTCCGTACGACAACACCGCCTAGCTATCTGGCGTTTCGCACTAATGACCGGTCAGTAAAGCATCATTTTTTGGTGATGCCTAGCTGGCCGGGAGGATAGTGTGATTCGCTTGTATAGCTAGGCGGTGTTGTCGTACGGAATGTCCGGGGTTCGAATCCTGGGTAAGCCACTCACGTCTGTTGTTTTTCTGTTGTCTAGTGTTCTACTTCTTTATTTCTTACGAGTGCCTGAAAACATACCTTTATGTTTGTCTAATACTGTTTGACGTTCAACGCATCTCGTATTTCTCTTACTTGCTAGATTGTGGGTTGTTGCAGCCGACTTTGAACGTGGTCAACGCTATTGTTTGCAGCAGGGAAACAAATAAACTCAAAATCGTAAATGCCAAGAGAGACGATTGGCTAATTAGTTCTTCGATGAACGGTCACACGCCGCCCAATTGAATCGTAAGCGGGACCCAAAGATGCAGCAATAGTGAATGCAGTCAGCGACCCATAGCTTGACTGCTTGCATCCGGATCAGCGAACCAGAGCTGGTCAAGACCGTACTCCACCTCAGTGCAGTCTGGCTGAGCGAGTACGGATCGAAGAGGGCAGGCAAACCCGGTCCCAAAACATGCCGTGCAGAAGTCGGATGTGTCGACCGAAAGGTGCAGATATCACAGCTTAGGCGTAAACAGACACAACACAACCACCGTCCCTTTCAGGACGAACGAGGAAGAAGAAGAAGAATCGTAAACTCTTCATATGTTTGAAAGGTCAGAGGGCCGTGTTTTATTTCACATCGCAGAATAGGAATGAGAGGATTTTCAATTCCTGCGGATTGAAGTAAGCTGATTATTATTAATTTTCTGTTATTGAATTATAATCACGAAACCTGTGGGTTTTCTTTTTTGTTTGTTGTATGGTTGTTTTTTTATTCGGTTGGTGGTGGTGGTGGGAGGGTGGGGGGGGGGGGGGCGGTGGGGGGGGGTGCGATAACGAAAAACATGATAACACTAGCAGATGCTGCCCCATAGGATTGAAGTGTTAGAGAACTCACTATACTGGGTCTCAGTTTTATGAAGTGGGTGGACCTGTTCCCTTCCTCGCAGTCTTTGTCTTACCTAACTCAAGAGCAGAGTCAGGAGACTGGAGCTTGGTGCTATATGGTATCGAATCCGATAAATTTGCCTCGAAAAGCTTAGCTCTCTATCCACTCTGCCACTCGACGCTCAAGGGGTAGTGTATACCTGCTGAATAACATTATTGTTAAACTTCACCGGTTACGTCTATGTACACGATAAATGTAAGCTGCTTAGACTATCATTTAGCATTAGTATTTTTCACCTGTCTAGTGTTCGATCCCCAGATGAGGTGGGAATATTTTTAGGCCACAAACGGCTCCTGGGTCGACCCAGCCCCAAATGGGTACCAGAGCAACTCTGGGAAGGTTAAGGCGGCCGGCGTGATGCCGACCACATCACCCCTAGTGTGCCGACGGTCAAGATAATATGGGCCTAACACCATATTCCCAATATGCCTCAATGGGCGTGTAACGGGTTCCTTTACCTTTACCTTTAGTGTAGTTCCTGGGATTTAAAACAGGGGTGAAGGTGTCTGGGGAGAGAAATAAAGAATTGAACTATTATTTCCTTAGACGTGCCAAAAGAAGCGAATATTATGAGGTTGTGTATGGCGCTGGTAATCTCATCATGTCAAAAGAAGCGAATATTATGAGGTTGTGTATGGCGCTGGTAATCTCATCATGTCAAACAAATTGATACAGAATCTACCACTGAAAGAGCACATGAAGGTGTCGTAGATTTACGATAGGAGAATTAAGACTAGGTTTGGTCCCTTCTGAATAGGTTTGAATAGGTGATAGACTCAGTGAGAGTTAGTGAAAGGTAATAGAATTTCCACACACGTGAGATGATAGATTTTGATATAGTGGCTGTCTCTGAAAGCGAAAAGAATTCTTCTCTCTCTCACCTATCTTCTACAACAGTTGTTACAGCGTCAGACGGACTACACCAATATACATATTACGTATATTTCTATCACTCACAGGCACGCACATACACGTGACGACAGGTAAACACACAGACGTGGGAAAACTATAACAATGATATATATATATTATCTAGAA
Organism: Oreohelix idahoensis; assembly: GCA_024509875.1. NCBI lineage: Eukaryota > Metazoa > Mollusca > Gastropoda > Stylommatophora > Oreohelicidae > Oreohelix > Oreohelix idahoensis. Next base: position 745,521 of record JAMPIV010002231.1, on the reverse strand, counting down.
CGAGCTGACCAAACACTATTATTAAGTTCAAGAGCGATTTTAATATCAGGAAAAAATCGGCTCACAACATCAAAGAAAGTACATCAAGGAAAATACATATACACATAGTCATAAAAAATTCAAGGAAATGTTGCAAGGATGATAGCCCCCTTATAGTGTTAACTCTAGGTTTAGCCCAGCCCCGTTAAGAGAACAAATGATGGCGCCAGAGTCACAGATACATAGGGTTTGATTCTAAGAGTTTTCTTTGTTTTATCTCGTAATTATATGCACAGAGTTTGAAAAAAAAATCTGCTTTAACCTAAGACAAAAACACAAGAACTCTAGCCTTAGCAACAAATTATGCAGATTGAAAAAACAAATAGGACAGCAACAGGGTGTCAAAGATATAATAGTGAAAATATCACTCAAACCAGCGTACACTCATTCATTCCGCCATGGCCTCTCATACATGTACTCACGACTTTGCTCGCTGCCTCTTGGAACACACTGATTTTAGATCTTCACACAGACTCAAAAAAATGCAGTCTTCTGCCAAGAAGTCCCCAGTTCCAAAAGACGTATTTAACTTGGAGTCTCCGGGAACGACTACTTGGGTGTGCAAATTTGTTCAAATGTCTGATTAAGTCACCTAAAATTATTCCAGGCGCGGGAGTTAGCAGAGCACAGTGTCAATAGCGTAGGTTTCTAGAAATGATGAATGTCAGGTCGGTGCCTTCCCTCAGTATAGGATTCACTTTAGTCACACCACAGATTTGTCCAAAAAAAAAATATATATATATAGTCGGGAAATGTTAGTTAATACTTGAAGTATTTCGCGCCACCAGGCAGAAAGATTACGTAGAGTTTTTTTTTTCTAGAAGAAATTAAGATCTGGCTCCAAGGTCCAGTATTTATCATTACAGTCTTTGAAAACCCGTTATTGGGATACAGTATTTCTGGCTAACTCGGGTTGCATATGCACTGTTTAGACCAGTGGTACTTAAGAAACCCACGTGGTTCAAAATAAGGACTGTCTATTTCTTCACAAGTATGGAAACTACTACTAGGTGCTGGTAAAGTTAGGGTCACCCCAAAACTTTCACTGTGTGGAGGAAAAATAACACATATAATATAATAAACAGAATCTGTACTGGTTATAACTTACATTTAAACTTGCAAGCAGAGAGCTCTGCTTATCATTTAAACTTCCCGTGACGTAAGTTATATTTAAAAATCAGCAATCCTCATGAATTAGGAACACGTGCGTATTCCGTCACCATTCATGAGGCTCGATTCTAGAGTTTATACGTTAGTTTAGAAAAATACACTCGACTGAGTATTAGCAGTTAAATTAAATTCATAAATAGCTACAATTGCCGTTATAAGCTAGAAATTTTAATTTATATCCTGCTTTCCACTGAATGCTTCCCTAGAAAATATAATAGCCTACCACTTTATTTCTCTTCTGCGCTAAAGAAATAGATTAAAATGAATTAAGCGATTAAACACTTTAACACTCACAAAATCTATATATTTATCATATTAATTACCTCAACCACAGAATTACAGGTAGTCGCACAACTTAAGAATAAAAATGCTGAAAATATTTCTGGAAGTCTAGAAGTTCGACAAATTGCCGAAACAAACTGAGATACTTCGCTAACAGCTATTCTGTTTACGAGCAACCTATCTACTGTGAGTCTATGAGCGAGAATGAAATTAAAGTTTCAAACTTGGCCAATATCTTTAAAATCGGACACAGGATCCTAATCTTATTTCGCCAAGCGAAATAGTCTCCCCTGTCCGTATAACACCTTCGTCCGCTTATCGCGTGACGTAACAGCCATCAGTGGCCGAGGGCTTGCATGAGTTGCAAATCTCAGACCACCGTCTGCAGTGCGGAGTGAATTTTCACGCTAAGCCGGGTTTTTCCTGACGAAAAACCTCATGCGTTTACTGAAATGCAGACTCTCTGTCTACTTTCCATGTCCCTCGGGTGAATTTTCACGCCCCAGGCCAGAGACCCTCAGACGAATGTCTAGCGAATGCTGTAAATTCACGCCTATCGTCCGACCAGCGCGACTGACATGTACGCAATACCACCCAGGTGCGATTCTCAGTTTTAGAGAAAGGAAAACAGGTAAAGTTTGCGAATTATATGAAAATAATATTCGCAAAACGAATGGATGAAAAATATACAGGAAAAAGGAAATACAGAGATAATAAAAGAGAGAATTCGGGTGAAAGAATAGGAAGAAGATGTAGGAAATTAAATGAATATAAACCCTACGTGACAGAAGGCTTGGTGGATCGGTTGAAAACATACATTTTGTTGCATATTATTTTGTTGGATATCTCTTATTCTTTATGTCCTAGTTGTGCATTTCATTTTATGTTTTTTGTGCACCACTATTTGTGGAAGATACTTACAATCTATGGTTTTCCAACAAAATATGTGAATATAATCAAAGCGCTATATGACAATGCAAGATGTTGTGTTAGAACAAATAAAGGGAATACAGAATGGTTTACAGTAGAAACAGGGGTGAAACAAGGCTGTATTATGTCACCACTACTTTTTGGAATAGCTATTGATTGGGTTATGAGAAACTATACCCACAATGAACAATTGGGTATAAAATGGACAAATGGAAAATTCCTGGGGGACCTGGATTTCGCAGATGATGTAGCATTCTTAAGTTCAACACCAAGACAATCCCAAGAAGCAATAAATAATTTGTGTCATCTCTCGGTTAAAATTGGTCTCCAAATAAATGCCTCTAAAACTAAAGCTATGAACTTTTCTAACGAGACCTTTGATATCATCTTGAACGGGGAAAAAAACTACAGAAAGTTGAAAGTTTCAATTATTTAGGCAGTAAAATGACTCAGGATGGTGACACAACAAGAGAAATCCATACTAGAATTGCTTTGGCAGCTAGCGCCTTCAATAGATTATCTAACATTTGGAAATTACGATCATTGAATATACATACCAAGCTTCGTCTGTTTAATTCAAATGTTATCTCAGTGTTAACATACGGCTGTGAGAGTTGGAAAATAACAAAATCATTGGAGAACAAGCTGAATACATTCGAGAACAAATGTCTTAGAAAACTCATGAACATCAGTTGGAAAGAATTCAAGACTAATCGACAAATAAGAGAAGACTCTAGGCAGAAATATGTCTCCGACTATATAAGGAAAAGACGATGGTCATATATCGGTCATGTCCTACGAATGCAAAACAACAGAATACCACTACAGGCGCTCACTTGGGTTCCTGAGGGTAAGCGGAAAAAAGGAAGACCAAAAGAAACACTCAGAAGAACAATAATAAGAGAAGGAAGAACGTTGGGCCTAAATAATGTGCAATAGCTAAGAGGAGTGGCGTCACAACGAACAACCTGGAGAGCACTGGTTTCTGCCTTATGCGCCGTGTTTGGCGCTTAAAGAATTTATTATTTATTATTATTATTTTAGTTTATGGACTTGTTTCATTTGTTTAACGCTTACTATGATGCTAAGCTTTGGAGAACTTTGTTTCTTGTGACAACCATTTTAAAAATGATGATCTTGAAGAAGGCGAAATCTATTATGTACGTGGTCAAAAAAAAAAAGGAAACAAATGCAAAATGTGTACTTGGATACATATCATTAACTGTCGTAAGGTGTATTTTGGTGCAGCTACAACAGTTATATTTACTTTCATTCAGATGAAAAGGTTAATAGTATAGATAGGATATATTTACAATTATTGAAAAGCTTGAAAACTTTCATTAATTTTAAAGTGAATATGTTTACATCGACATTTACATTGGTTTCTTCTTCTTCTTCGTTCGTCCTGAAAAGGACATTGGTTGCGTTGTGTCCGTTTACAGCGAAGCTGCGATATTTGCGCCTTTCGGCCGACACATCCAACTTTAGCACGGCATTTTTGGGACCAGATTAGCTTTTCCTCTTCGCTCCCTACTCACTCAGCCACACTGCAGTGATGCAGCCTGTTTCCAGGACCGCCACTTGGAGGTGGAATAGGGTCTTGGTCAGCTCTGGTTCGCTGACGCAAGCAGTCAAGCTATGGGTCGCTAACTGCATTCCTCACTGTTGACGCGTCTTAGGTCCCACACTGGTTTGAAACTGTAAATATTATAATTAGTTTGTACATCATTTCTTTCATCTTTCCCTCCCTGCTTCATTTGGAACTTGGTGTCGTAAATTTATTTTGAGAGAAAGAGTCTTAGAAATAATAGTCCGGTTTGAGTGGAGAATGGTGGTGAAAGGCTCAGTGATAGGAAAAGGTTAGCGAGTAAATAGTTGATTCTCCACAGAGTGCTGGAGGAGAGTAAAGACAGACTTATTTACGACAAATCGTTTCTCTCAATCTTCTCTTCCACTCTCCTGGTCAAACAATTATTTGCCAGTTTTCCAGACACACATCTGCGCTCACACCGATTTGGTGCTTCAGACACACAGACGACGTGGATACAACTATCTTAAACAAATATGAGGGATTTGGGCCTTGGTAGTCCAACACCGTACTATATATGTTTATGCTGTTTATTAGCATTAAACTCAATCACAACATCCAACAGGTGTTACATAAAAAGTATCATAAGTACCGAAAAATACAATTAACAAGGTGAGGAGGGGGGTAAAGAAGATTGGTATCGACTAAACCTTTCCCGCTTATTAGACAAAGATAAACCCAGTCCCAAGATAGATAGTTATCAGGAACGTAGGTAATGTAACCTAACAGTGAAGTTAATTACTCTGAAAGAGGTGTTACAATATTAGGTATGGTGGTAGACAAAAATACTGTTATCCCAATTGTGTCTTCCCTTTACTAAGCAAAAAAAAAAGGGGGAGGGGGATGAAACAGAGTTAACAAATTATCCCACTTAAAGGAACAATGCAGCGTATACAGAAAATTGTATTACCCGGTAGGCAAGTTAACAAATGGTTTTGCAAAAATAAATCTCCTGTCATTCATACACTCTGTGAGGATCCACACTCATATACACCACACACTTACCGATTTCAGCATCAGACAATCCATAGCATGATATACACAGTAAATAAACTCTTTACATGTAAAAACTGTCTAGTCTTTCTATGTCCCGCCCCAGATAATGCGAGGTTTCACTGAGAGCAAATATTCCCGCTTATCGCCGGACTTGAAGTTCTAAGAGTTCTTGTGTTTTATTATAAAGAAACGAGTCTATGGGATGGCACTGACGCAGTTCGACATAGGGGTGAAAAATGAGGTGATGGTATAATCCTTCAGTGCGTGATGATAGCCACTGACCGGTAAAGTTTTTAATCCAGAGAGGAAAAACTAGGCTCGGTCACAGTCAGGTAAATCGGTATTCTCTCACATTTAGAGCCGTACATAAATTATTGCTACTGGCACTGTTCATCTTCCAGTTTATCTCACAGATTGAAATTTAAATTTGATGATAATATTTTTAATGTTCTTGGGTAGGCTTTCTTTCATGTAATTATGACCGCTAGGCCGCACCGGACCGCCACAAGATTAAATTTAAACAAATGTCTCATCAAATTGTCTGGAAGTTTAAGAACCGAGTATGGAAACTCTCTGTATGATTTATTAATAATGCTGGGATCGCAAAGGTGATCATTCTAGAGAAAAAGATATAAAACCCATGACAATCATAATCATACTTCAAAAATCAAATAATATTCTTAACGCGCGATAAATTTACCGTTAAGGCTATATTATATATATACACTCGCGTATTTACTTATGTATTTAAGAAAACACGTCACGAGTCTAATGGTTAAAATACACATCTATATATATATAGGACTTAACTAAATTTATTAATTATAAATTCCTTCGCGACTTTAAAAGTTACTTTAACATTTAAACATCTATTATTTTTGGAAATGTTATAATACATATATCATTAAATTTATCACTGGAACTTTTGGGATGAGTTTAATTAAATAGATTAAATAAACACAAAATCCAGTGAAATAAAATAAAAGCACTAGGCCACTGATCACTTTAACAAATATATTATACCGTGCACAGAAAAAGAAACACTCCAATTTGTAGCCACCAATTTCAGATGGGAATCTAGCAACTTTCTACTAATAGCTAGTGAATCTAAAATCTCTGGCACTGAATGATAGCCTGGCTTTCTAGTGGTCTGTATATATTTAAAATGGAATTAAAGATGAGGGGGGCATGAGAAAGTTGACACTTTATTTGATCTCAGGAGACTTTCGGGGATCTGACCGACAGACTAAAGAGAGATGCCGTCCCCTGGTTTCCCGTTTCCCCGTTCGTTGCATCCGACATCTTCCCCCGTTCGCTCCGTCTGCGGTCGGTTTAGCGCTTAACATAGAGGTGTGAAGATTCCGCCAGGGAACTTGCGTCTGGTTTCCGGGACCACTACTGCTTTTGATGTCTCCCGCTCAACGTTCCTGAAACCACTTCCGTGTCTGTTTGATCCTGGTCGCTACTATCTGTTTGATGAAGGCAACGCCCATCACTGGCCAAATTAATGAAAATAACTCCATATGATTGCTCCAGCGATGTCCGTGGGCGTGATTTAATCTCTCCTTAAATCAATGCGATGACCAGAATGAACGGTAGATAGACTGTCCACATATTAATCAGCCAATGTGTTGGCCTTCTGCGTGGAACGGTTGCATAGCTAATGAGTCCAGGTGAAAATAAATTCCCGTTTGATGAAGAGTTACCAAAATATTCGGGGGCTCTGGTGCTTTACGAAGGGGTCGTTACAAAGGGTCGTGCTATAACATACAACGATTCAGGGCCAGCTGAGTTCGTCTGTGACAATCATCCCCTCTTTTGAGACATGAAAACATATTTTCATGTTTAATTTCTGACAATGAAGCTGCCCTGATCGGTAGCTTTTGGGTGATTGGTATGTTCAACTTCTTCCTCTTCGTCCGTAGTCCAGTTTCTACTCAGGAAATCCGCCCCGACATTCTGTCTTCCCGGAATGTATTCCACTTTGAAAGAATAAACGCTTAAAAGAAGGGCCCACCGCATGATCCTTGCGTTAAATTCTTTATTGGCACCAAGAAAGGCTAACGGAGCGTGGTCTGTTTGTACCGTAAAAGATGTACCATAGAGAAACTCATGATGCCGTCTGATACCGTCAATCAGAGCGAGGCATTCTCTTTCGACTACGCTGTAGTTCCGTTCAGCTTTATTTAGTTTCCGACTGCCATAGGCAACTGGAAATAGCATGTTCGGGTTACTGTCATCGGCTTGAGGCAGTGTTGACCCGATGCCCTGACCTAACTCGTCGACCCGCAGTACGAAAGGTTTCTTGAGGTCAGGCAACCTCAAAATGGGATATGCAGACAACTGTCCTTTCAAAGTGCTATACGCGTGCTCGCACTTTTGATCCCAAATGACCTTATCAGGACAACCTTTCTTTGTGAGGTCAGTCAGAGGTGCCGTTAGTCCGTTGAAGTTCTGGATGTACTTCTGATAGTATGCACATAGTGATATGAAGGAACGTACGTCTTTCTTCGTTCGGGGTCTTTTTGCTGCCACTATTTTCTCCACGTTCTTCTGAACAGGCCAACAACAGCCGTGGAAAACAGTATGCCCCAGGAAGTCTAGCTTTTCAAACCCGATGAGACATTTGCTAGGTCTACCTGTGAGACCAGTTTCATGTAGTCTCCTGAGGAGCATAGCAACCGTAGCAATATGTTCGTCGTAGGTTTCCGATGCAATTAATATGTCATCCATGAAATTATGGATATGGGGACTTTGCAAAGGTTCTAGAAGCTTCCTCATCATCCTGGTGAACACTCCTGGTGCGTTATGCAAACCGAATGGCATCACATTAAATGTGTAATGTCCTTCACTAGTGCTGAAAGCTAACAAGGGTTTAATTTCCTCCTTGACTGGTATTTGATAGTAACCTTTACTGCGGTCAATCTTGGAGAAAATCGTTGCCTTGCTAAGCTTGGTGAACAACTCAGAAACAGTTTGGAGAGGTTCGGGCTGGAATTCCGTAGCAGCATTTAGCAGCCGGTAATCTATACACAGCCGAACTTCCTTATTGGGCTTCTGCAACAGCACTACACTGGAACTGTAAGGAGATGTAGACTCACTGATAATTCCTGCCTGATGCAGCTTGTCTATTTCTCCGCGAAGTGCATCAGCTTTAGCGTAAGGGATGGGGTAAACTCTGGTTCGAACAGGGGTCTCGTTTGTTAATTTCATATCAAATTCGATGAGATTTGTTCGACCAGGTACATCCGTTAAGACTGAACTGTACTGTTTTAGTAGCGCCCTGGTTTCTGTTTGTTGTTCTAGTGAGAGATTGTCGCCGAACTTGACATCTTTAAAGGATTCTGTGGGTTGCAATGGATACTCCATGCAACCATCATCATCTTCCTCGTCTTCCGTTGCTATGGCGACAGCCAGGAGATGCTCGGAGGATGGCACCGGTCTCTCCAGATATTTCTTAAGTAGATTTACGTGGAAGACCTTCTCCTTTCCTTTGATGGAGATCTTGTAATTGGTACGTGAGATCTTTTTAAGGACGGTAAACGGCCCTTGCCATCCGATGCGAAGTTTATTGCTTCCGGTTGGAAGTAGCAACAAAACTTTCTCCCCTGGTTGTATTTCTCTCTCTTTTGCAGCTTTATTGTATCTTTTAGCATGTTTAGCGCGGGCTTTCTTATGGTTGGTTGTAGCTAGATCCCAACCTAGCTTTAGCCTTTCCTTGAGCTCAGATACATACTTGCTTGCAGAGACGACTATCTCGTCGGCCTTTTGGTCTGTCAGGGACCGAAGTAAGGCTTCTAGTGGCCCCTTAATAGGTCTGCCAAATAAAAGTGTAGCTGGCGCGAATCCCGTAGACGCTTGAGGAACCTCTCGGTAGGCGAATAAGGCAGCCGATATATATAGGTCCCAGTCTTCCGGTTTCTCCTGACCCAGCTTACGTAACATGGTGGTGAGGGTGCCGTTAAAACGTTCCACGAGCCCATTTACGGCCGGATGATAGGGACTGGTGTGGATATGTTTGGCCCTCAAGATCTTAAAGATCTCCTCCATTAACAGGCTACGGAATTGGGATCCATTGTCCGTCAAAACTTGCTGGCCCTCAAGATCTTAAAGATCTCCTCCATTAACAGGCTACGGAATTGGGATCCATTGTCCGTCAAAACTTGTTGAGGGAATCCCAACCGTGTAAAGATTTGCACGAGGACTTCTGCGACATGCTTGGAATTTATGCATGGTAGCGATACAGCTTCGGCCCACATTGTGCAAGTGTCGACTAAGGTCTGGATGAACCTGTTCCTTCTTTTGGTCCTTTCCAGGGGTCCAATGATGTCGACAGCAACCCGTTCAAATGGAGTACCCACTATTGGCATTTGCCCCATAGGTACTGGGGGTGTCAAGTGCTTTGGTGCTACCCGTTGGCACTGGGCGCAGGATTTCACATACCTGGTAATGTCAGAGTTCATTCCTGGCCACCAATAGTGGTTTTTTATTTGCTGAATAGTGGCGTTTTGTCCCATATATCCGCTAAAGGGAAGAGAGTGCCCCATTTCTAAGATCTGGCTTCTGTACTGTGTCGGGACTAGGAGCTGCTTATTCCCCGTGTCCGGGTTGCCCGTTCTACGATACAATACGCCATCCTTAGAAAAGATGTCTCCGTTGTGTCTGGGGTCCTTAGCCATGGGCAGTCTTTTAAAGCAGGGCTCCAGAGTAGGGTCCTTTTGTTGCGCCTCCTTCAGTTCATTCGGCAACAAATTTAGCGCAGGCTCCCTCTCTTTCTTGGCTTGCCCTCTTGTGGTTACCGCTGCCACAATCGGCTCCTTTGGTCTCCCAATAAACACATATCTACATCCCAGGATAACTGGGTAGATCGGATCATCCATTATGGCCGCTTTAATAACACCTCTGACAAAATCAGAGTGTATTTCTACCAGTGCGATAGGCAGCGTCCTGGGCGCATCACTCTTAAAAACTCCACTAAGTTTGACGGTTTCCTCTGTCTCCTGACCGGGTTTGACTAGGTGCCTAGCGACAATACAACTGAAGCTTAGTCCAGTGTCAAAGAGACAAGTGGTTGAGGTACCATTCAAAATTACGGTTCCTCGAGTTGAGGGTCGGTCCCCCTCAGGTTGAGAATCACTGACATTGACTCTACCTTTCGAGGCTGTATGCAAACATCCAACGCGGTTTGGACCGGTTTGTTTGCCCTGATCAGACGTTCCTGGTGTAGGGGTCTTTCCTTTTCCTTGACCTTGGTGGCCGCGCTGCCACGTAGGCCTGGTGGGTTGATCAGAAGTATTATTGGGGGGGAAATCGGGTTTTGTAGAATTTCGATTTTTCATGGGGAGGTCTCTGGTTATTACTTTCTCGTTGGTTATAATGCTGAGAGGAATTAGAGGAATAGGATGACTGCTCTAGATTTTGTTTTCAAGATGGCTCATCTGTGGGTTTACGTTTAGTGCTGGGAAGTTCGGCCATTTCATTGGTATAGCGTTCGGCCTTATTGAGGATGTCCTCAAGTCTGACTGCGCCCTGTTCCGCCAAAAATCTACGAGTTTCGTTTGACAGAGATGACTTTATCTGCTCCACAAGAACAAGTTCAAGGAGTCCCTCATATGTAAGAGGTAGGTCCGATAATTCGATGCATTTTGTCAAATAGCCCGTGAGACGTGAAGAGAACTGTGAAAATGTTTCCGTGCTCTCTTTTCGGCTGTTCCTGAACATTTGCATGAATTTTCGGGCGGTCATCTCAAACCGCTCTAGCAAGGCCTTTTTCAGCATGTCGTAATCATGTTGGTTGGTTCCCAGCTTTGTATATACGTCATAAGCAGTACTTTTTAATGAAGTTGAGAGTTTAAGTGCCCAGCGGGAACTCTCTAACCCATACAGATTTGCGAGCCTCTCGAATTTTTCTAGATAGCTGTCAATTTTCTCATTGGGACTGGGAAAAGACTCTAAAGCAAAAGACATCGCAGTTAATTGGGCAGATTGAGTGCTGGAGAGGTCCATTGACTGAGACTGGGGCGAAGACGGCTCTCCGTTATTCGAAGTAGAGGCGCCCCGACTCTCTAAAGCCTTAAGCGCCAGTTCATGCTGTCTTTCTCTCTCTCTCTCCCTCCCTGCGAGTTTCCATCTCTGCCTCAATTTTCTTCTGCTCCAATAGACGATCTTTCGCTTCTTTTCTATCTGCTCTCTCCTGTGCTTCTCTCCTCTCTGCTCTCTCTTGCTCCGCGTCATACCTTTCAAGTTCCTGGTTGATAAACAGATTCGCAGCTTCTGTGTCTAGTCCTGCCTCTTTCGCTTCCAGCCTCAGGATGGATCTCATCTTTATCCTCTCTGCCATTGTCAACGAATAAGATGTAGTATGACTAGAGAATAGTACGAAAGAACAAGAAGGGGAAAAAACTCAAAGCCGCTACCAGAAAAACCCAAAGTAAAAAAAAATTTTTACTTAATGACCTCGTGTGTTAACTTATCGCCGCTATTATTGTCACTTAAGACTTTTAACGCAAGCAACTATGCCAATTAATTGGTAAGTTACACTAGAAAAAATCTACTATTACTAACAGTAGAGAAAGATTTATATTAAAACAATTTAAAAGGGAAAAAATAAAAAAAAATTTCCCCGAAAATTTTAAATTCTCTAACAACAAACTCCGTCCCTGAAGTCAATTATGAGATGAGACGTAGTTAACTTAATTTTTAAAAATCAGAACAATCCGTCTTTAGCTTTGCTCAACTCAAACGCTTCAAAAACCTTTAGTGACTGTAAAACCAGTCACGCGATCCCAGCAAATCTTATAAAGAAAAATTTTAATTTACTCCACCAGAGGATAATTTAGCAACCCGAATTTATGATTATCCGTACTTTCTACTGCTGTGGAAAGAAAACAACCTGTAAGTATGCTGCGTGGACGACCCAAATACTAAAAGGCGTTGTCTAGGGGTGTAATTAATTATTTATTTATTTCCCTAAATCACAAAGACAGATCACTCACACTCTGTCTAGTTAGACCCAGACTTAGATCAGACTCAAAATATCTTTATCCCGGCGAGCCAGCCAAATATTGTCGTAAATTTATTTTGAGAGAAAGAGTCTTAGAAATAATAGTCCGGTTTGAGTGGAGAATGGTGGTGAAAGGCTCAGTGATAGGAAAAGGTTAGCGAGTAAATAGTTGATTCTCCACAGAGTGCTGGAGGAGAGTAAAGGCAGACTTATTTACGACAAATCGTTTCTCTCAATCTTCTCTTCCACTCTCCTGGTCAAACAATTATTTGCCAGTTTTCCAGACACACATCTGCGCTCACACCGATTTGGTGCTTCAGACACACAGACGACGTGGATACAACTATCTTAAACAAATATGAGGGATTTGGGCCTTGGTAGTCCAACACAGTACTATATATGTTTATGCTGTTTATTAGCATTAAACTCAATCACAACATCCAACAGGTGTTACATAAAAAGTATCATAAGTACCGAAAAATACAATTAACAAGGTGAGGAGGGGGGTAAAGAAGATTGGTATCGACTAAACCTTTCCCGCTTATTAGACAAAGATAAACCCAGTCCCAAGATAGATAGTTATCAGGAACGTAGGTAATGTAACTGTTACGTACATTTATTACCTAAGGGGGTAGTCTTCGGTCCTGCCAAATGTACGCACCAGTCTTGATATAGTTATATTATTTGTGCGGTCGAATGATTCGCGCACTGACGTGCACGAAGCAGTGAGTGTTGCTTTGGGACGCACGGGTAACCTAGTTGAGTAGTTTCTGACGTCATGATTTGAAGGGCAACATGGAACTTGTTTATGTCCATGATTGTTATACAGTAGAACTCCATTTATCCGAACCCCAATTATCCGAACATCCAATTATCCGAACACTTTTTCCAGAAGAAAAAAAAATCAATCGCCACCAGTCACGTTAGACTACATTTCTGAATCTTTTCATGCGGCAAGCTTCAAATGTGTGCGAACAATTTGTAGAGGATGGGATGGGCTAATGGTCGGTCGCTTACGTACCGGAAGTCAGTTAGATCATAAAGTCAGTTAATATCTGGTTTACCAATCCAGTGTACGCGTGCGTTCTAGGCAGAACACTGGCTAAACAGACAGTTCAACTTAAAATAATTGTGTCTGCTACTACAGCAGAATAATTTTGGTGTACAAGTATTTCTCTGTGCGATATGCCATCTTCCAGTAGGCCTAAAGCATATAAAAGGAACCGCAATGTTTTGTCAATTGAAACGAAAACAGAAATTATCAAGAGACTAGGAAAAGGTGAAACTGTGTCTTCACTTGCGAGGATTTTCAATGTTGGGAAAGCTACCGTCTCTGACATCAAAAGTAAAAAGGATAAAATTATGAGTTTTGCATCGAAATTGGAGAGTGAAAATGGGTCGAAGAAACGTAAAACCATGAGAAATGCGAAATATTTGAAATTGGAAGAGGCTTTGTATATATGGTGTCTGCAAAGAAGAACCAAATCGGAACCTATCTCTGGCTCTCTATAGTGTGAAAAGGCACTTCAGTTCAACAATCAACTTGACGGTCCTCCTGACTTTAAATCTCGTCATGGCATACGAGAACTGGAGATTCAAGGGAATCTTTATCTAGCGATGCAACTGCCGCTGAAAATTTTAAAGAAACATTCTTGGCTTTTTTGGAAGAAGAAGGTTATTCACTCGATGATGTGTATAATGCCGATGAGACTGGCTTATACTGGAAATCATTGCCTCAAAAATCACTTGCATCTCAGCGCGAAGCAGCTGCCCCTGGGTTAAAAAGTGCAAAGAGAGAGTAACAATTTTGGTAGCCGCGAATGCCAGTGGAAGTCATCGTTTACCGGTGCTAATGATCAGCAAAGCCAAAAAACCACGTTGTTTAAAGAATGTGACATGTCTCCCATTGTGCTACAAAGCACAGAAGAGTGCTTGGATGAATAGTGAAATATTTCTTGATTGGTATACAAATCAGTTCATGCCAAATGTGAAGAGGTTGAGAGAACAAGAAAAGAAAACTGGAAAAGTAATTCTTCTACTGGACAATGCACCATCTCATCCAGAGACGGATACATTGAATGCAGTTGATGCAAATTTTAAAGTAATTGTTCTGCCTCCCAATGTAACAGCACTGATTCAACCAATGGATCAGGGTGTTATAGCAAAGCTTAAAAAGATGTACAAGAAGGAAGTCCTGCGTCGTTTATTGTTGGCTGAAGATGAAGAAAGTGTGGTGGCATTTTCCAAAAAGCTTAATCTCAAAGACTGCTGCTATATGTTAGCTGATGCTTGGACCACCCTGTCACAAGATAATCTCAACAAGGCTTGGAATCGATTGCTTGGGAAAAAAGGAGGAAATGAAACTACTGCAGTGGACACAAATGATGATTGTATAAATGAAGTTGTGGAACTGTTACAATGCCCGGATTTTCGGACTGTGACAAAGATGATGCACACTTGTGGCTAGAAGATGATAATGATTCTGGTTTTCAGTTTTTGAATGACGAAGAAATGTTGTCTTTTGTGCAAAAAGAAAACCAAATACATGTAGTGACCGATGATGAAGACTCCTCAGAAGTACATGATGTACGTGTAGATTATGAAGAAAACCCAAAACGTCGACCAAGTCCTGAAGAGGCCTTTATAGCACTAGAAACAGCGATGGCTTGGTACGAGCAAGAAGATGACAGCTGTCCTACACAGCTTCTGCTGTTGAAGAGAATGCGGGACTTAGCAGCCAAAAGGAGACTATCCAGTTTGGTGCACAAGAGGATTCCTCATTATTTTAAATAGTGGGCTACATCTGTGCAAGTACATGTATACGTAAGTTGCGTCTGGTTTTGAATCGTTTGTAATGTTATTTTGAAAACATTTCTCTTTCTTAAAAAAAATAATTAATACAAGTAGTACATGCACTGCGGTGTAATGACAGATTTTGGTGATACAGTAATATAATACAGTGTGGGTATTATTATTACAGTACAAGTAAATATGTTTTATAGTGTATTTTCCTTGTGATGGTTAATTATTTTTAGAAATATGTGTACATGTACTCGATACATTATGTAATCCAATTATCCGAACATTTGATTATCCGAACGATGCTCGGTCCCATGGGGTTCGGATAAATGGAGTTCTACTGTATTATATTTGTATTCAATGGCATGTTTATGGAAAGCCATTTATTCTAGTGATCTGTATTGGTCTTCAGGTCGAAACCAATAGCAGCAATGTCACGTAAGTTATCGCCCCACTTCTTATTTAAAGCTGTATTATAAGGCCGCTCTAATACTAGTCTAGCGGGAAGATGTTATTCCTAGAATGGATCTACAGAGTCGTTTGCCTTTAGGATTTGTATCGTAGAAGAAGGATTCCTACGAGTGGAAGAAATTATTGATTACCTTATGCACATGTTTTAATATGCTGTTACAACAATGCCAGAAGCGTGGCATAGAATGGGAGAGGTTAGCCAACTGGAATCTCTAACCTGTTCGTATTATCGTGTATGACTTTGTTTGAAACTATATGCTATCTAACGTTATGTTTTGGAGAACGTATGGGATTGTGAAGTATGATATGGAAGATTTTATCCTGGAGTATGAATACGTTACCATGATAGACGTCCTTGAGAGAAGGTCAACGGACTTGAATGAGAAGAATATTATACGGTAACAGTTTGTGATCCTTAGTCACTTGAGTCAGAGGACTTTATGGTAGAGAATCTTCAGGAACTTTAAAAGTAATTACCATTATGCTGATGTATGATCTTTGCGCCTGTGACGATGTTAGTCTTGTCCACTCCGTCTGTGTCATGTTGAATAAAATCGATGTACAGTCATCACCGACTTATGTACTGCCAGTACTTGCCCAGTTCACTACTTGTTGAAGTTCGTTGGAAGAATATTGTTGACATTCGTTCATTTTAACCCATTCGCGTTTGAAGCTACCTCTTCACCAGTATAAACTGTACTCAACCATAAAACGAACTCAACAGTAATTGGTGCTCCAGTGTGTTTATGAAATCTAGAATTTCACAGGAAACGTACCCTATACAAGTATCAGCAATGGAAAATCTGAACTTTCAAGGCGACAACATCTTGGGATCATTTGAAGATCTGAACTTTCAAGGCGACAACATCTTGGGATCATCTCTTTGTCACTATTACGTGCAAGCTGTGGTCTAATACTCAGAACGAAGTATTTTATCCTCACACGTACATACACGGAGACGAGGCACATTGATTTTTTACCTGCACGCGAGTTAAGTATAACGTGTTCTCCTTATACGCTTTATTACTTTTAGCTGTGCCTTCCGTGATATGTCCATATCTATATTTTACATGTTACATGTTATATGTGTTGTATTCTTCGTGGGAGGTTGGGAATGGCGACTTAGGATGGGAAAATACCAGTTTCACCACAGGTGCGTCTTAAGTGTTCTGTAGGACATTATTTTGCAGACTTCCCGCAGTGGAATGTTCCTATGCGTGAGCATAGAAGGATCTTTGGTCCACTGTGTCTGGTAGTCTGTGACACCTGACTGTTTTAGCTGTAGTGTCAAGTTTTAATCGTTGTTTTTGGTAGCTATTTTTACTTGTACCTTAGTTTTAGGATGTATTTTATATGTGATTATTGTCCGTCTCACCTTTCCTGTCGTTCAGTTTTTTACAAAGCATATGTTTTTACACTGTGGTGTCTATTGTCCTGTTGAATATTTGATCGCAGTTATCATCGTAATTCTTTACGACATTCCATTTTAGTTCCATATATTATTTTCATTGGATTTCTGCGAACGTTTTCATTTGTCCTAATTATCGTGTCGCGTCAGTATTGTGCTATTGTCTGTCACGTTATTGCTTTCACATCATTTCATGTTATAAATTACATTATTAATTATAAATATTATTGCCTATTATATAAATTGATTTTACCGTTCTAGAACAGGAACGAAGACCACTAGTTGTAGTAACACTTTTAAATAGTATTATTACATAATAATATTGAATAATGGCTACCTTAGACTATTTCATTAAGCAAGCAAAAGCTCTTCAGATGGCTCCTGATGAAGCAAAAGCATTTGCACTTGCAGAATATAAAAAAGCTCAAGAAATAGAAGCCGAACAGAGAAAGTTAGAAACTTTAAGACTAGAAAAACTTCAATTTGAGGCAGATCAAAAACGGATTGATGCTGAGGAACATGAAAAGAAGAGGAAATTTATAGCTGAGGAAGAGGAGAAAAAAAATGAGATTGGCCGCTGAATTAGAAGATAAACGAGTTCAGCGAGAGGCAGAACAGAAGCAAAGGGAGGCTGAAGAAAGACTTAAAATTGAAATGGAAAATAAACAAAAGGAATTGGAAGTTAAACAAAAAGAAATGGAAGAGAGGAGATTAATAGCTGAACAAAATGTAAAACGACTTCAGCTTGAGATGGAAGAGAATGAAAAAAAAAAACGACAGCATGAACTGAAATTAGCAGAGTCAGAATATGAGAGAATTAGGTTAACGCAGGAATCTAATTCTCAGAGAACTTTTGAAAGCCAAACTTCATCCAGACAGGATCATTTTAAGGAAATTCACCTTAAATTACCAAAATTTAATCCCCCGTCTGATGACGTAATATTCTTCCTAGATAGGTTTGAGGCCACTTGTGGGTCTTATAACGTGGATAAAGCGCTATACTGTACATATTTATCCAGATTACTTACAGGGGATGCATTAGCAGTTTATCATACCACCAGCATTGGTGAGAAAAATGACTATAATGCTCTTAGAGCGGCACTTCTGCAAAAATTCCAAATGACAGAAGACGAATATCGTTTAAGATTTCATACATTACTACCTCAATCTGGCAGAAATTTTAATGATTTTCTGTCACAGATACGACTAACATTAGAAAGATGGATCGAATTATCCAAAATTGAAAAGTCGTATGAAGGTCTCTTCGATTTACTGATGCGCGATAAGGTACTTTCGTCTGTAAATCCTACATTTCTCGCATTTTTACACGAAAGGAAACCTTTATCAATGAAAAAATTTAGAAGAACATGCAAAAAATTTTTGCACTGCTCACCCAACCATGGATCTAAGTAATGCACAGATTAAGAATGAATTGCCTGTTGCTTTTGCAGCACAACAAAACAATTTTTCACGCAATCGTTCTTTTAGTGCTGATAGGAATGTCAATAAGGGAAATAATTACAATGTTAACAATGATAACTTTTACAAAGGGAAGCAATTTCAACAATCTGCTTCATTTAATGTTTCTTGGAACCAAGCTCACAGATCACGAGATTTTGGTAACAATAATTTTAAAAATAATCAAGGACATTATAATAAACAAAACTGGAGATCAAAATCTCAGGGTCCGCAAAACAGACAAGGTTCTTGGAATAAAAATTTTAAAGAACAGCATAACTTTAATTATACAAATTATCGAACTCATCCAAATTTTAACTCTAGCAGAAATGACAATTGTAGCAATTTTAATGCAAATAATCAAAATCGATCGCGTCGCAGAGAAAGATCGTCGAGTAATACAGGTAGACATTCTAATGTTGCTTTTAGTGATACACAGGCTAACATTGAACAGGGTAAAGGAGCTGAAACTCATAATGCTATGTGTTGTTCTCTTGATTGTACCCAAGTCAAAGATTGTTCAGAATGCTCTACTCTTTTCCAGCCCAAGGCGATCACGACGCTGCGTTGCGGTCATACTTTGCCTAGTCTACCTGCAGTCTGCATGGCCACTCCTGCGTCAGTACACCAGGGACAGGGCTCTCTTAAGTTTAACAGAGGATTTGTTAACAATATTTCATGCTCTCTTTTATTCGACTCAGGTTGTACCACTGTGGGCGTCCGGACTTCGCTGATCGACCCTAGTTGTGCGACGGGCAGGGTTGTGAAATGTGTGACGTTTGGCGGAACTGTGGAAACATTTCCCACAGCCATTATAACACTTCATACACCATTTTTTTCAGGACAGATCCAGGCTTGTCTTCTTCCAAATCCAATTTGTGATTTAATACTTGGTCGCATACATGGTATTAAAGAGTGTTCACCACAGCAAATTGCTGAATGGGAAGAGCGACATATTCAAACTGCAAATGCAGTAGTGACTAGAGCGCAAGCTACTAATATGTCGCATGATACACCTATTGAACCTACAGTTCATACCACTTGTGATGATGATGCTCCTATTTCACGGGAGTTGTTTGCTACATTGCAAAAGAATGATGATTCATTAAAAAAAATTTTTCAGTATGTTAACAAAAAGAATACAAGCAACAAACTTGCAAAATCTAGACATGACTTTATACTTAAAAATGGGATTTTGGTGAGAGTAATACGGGAAAAGGATTCATCCTTATGTTCTCAGATTCTAGTCCCATCCTGTATGAGATCTCGTATATTACGACATGCGCATGACTCGCAATGTGCGGGCCATATGGGTTTTTTCGCGTACCAAATCCAGAGTGCTTTCGGCATTCTACTGGCCAGGCGTCCATAGGGACATCACTCTCTATTGTCGGTCCTGTTTGATATGTAAGGAAGTTAAGGTACGGGGTCCATTTCATGCGGCTCCTATTCAAGCTGCGGACATCCCGATTAGACCATTTGATAAAATGGCCATTGACATTATTGGTCCGATACTTCCATCTGCTAGAGGGCATACGCATATCCTTACGTGCATTGATATGTGCACTCGTTGGCCTGAGGCCATCCCTCTCAAGAACACTTCATCTGCCAGTGTAGCAGAGGCATTGATGTTAATCTTCTCACGCATTGGTTTTCCACGGAAAATCTTGTCGGATCATGGGGTTCAGTTCATTTCTGAATCCATGTCTCAAGTTATGAAGACATTAGGTATAGACAGATCTCTTAGTTCTATTTATCATCCGATGTCAAATGGGTTAATTGAGCGTCTCAATAGGACACTCAAGCAGTTGTTGGGTAAGATGACTCAAGACCATCCCCAAGACTGGGATCGGGTCCTACCCGCTTGTCTCTTTGCGTATCGCGAAGTACAAAATCAAGCAACGGGGTTTTCTCCATTCCAGCTTGTTTTTGGCATGCAACCACGCGGTCCGATGTCGTTAATCCACGACTTATTGGTTGATGAGAATATTGAAGAGGAAACTCAATCCTCTTATGAGTATGTGATCTCTCTGAGAAAGAGAATCATAGATGCTTGTAGACTAGCTACTGCATCATCTGAACAAGCCAAAGAAAAAGCTCGTCTATTTGCAAACAAGTATAGACGTCTTCGCCAGCTCATACCTGGTGATGAAGCTTTTGTCTTACTACCTGCGCATAACAATCGTCTTTTAATTACCTGGAGAGGTCCTTTCAGGATCATCTCAAGAATATCCGATGTCGACTACATCGTTGATGTTAATGGTAAACATAAAACCTTCCACATTAACATGTTGAAGGAGTATTACTCACGTCCTGATTATCTACAGTCAGTGTTTCAGGCAACTGACGATCCTACACCACCTATTCAACACTATTCTAGTTTGTCAGTCATCTAAGAAGAGGAATCTTCTTTCGATGATGTACAACTACCAATACCAGTTGTACCACTCCATTCCACTGAGAAATGGAATGATGTTACAATCTCATCTACTCTTTCGGCTGATCAACGTCAGCAAGTCTCTAATATTCTACACTCGTATGAGGATGTCCTCACTGACATCCCAGGTCATACGTCAGTCATCCAACATGACATTATTCTGACTGACGATACGCCTATTCGAGTTCGCCCATATCCTATTCCTTTACACTTTCGTGATAAGGTTGATAAGGAATTGGATGAGATGCTCCAATTAAATATAATTGAACCATCTTCATCTCCATATTCTTCTTCCATGGTAATCATTAGGAAGAAAGACAACAATATACGTCTTTGCGTAGATTACAGGAAATTAAACAAAGTTACAAAATTCGATGCGGAACCATTACCTCTTTTAGATGACTTATTGGAGAGATTATCTCATGCTACATTCTTTTCGAAATTTGACCTTTCAAAGGGATATTGGCAAGTGCCACTCACTCCTAAAGCAAAGCCATTCACCGCTTTCTCGACACCACGGGGTCTTTTTCAATGGAATTTTATGCCATTCGGGTTAATGAATGCGCCAGCTACCTTTGTACGCATGATGCGCCGCATATTGTCTCATCGTCCCGATGTCATTACTTATATAGATGACATCTGTCTTTTCAGTGACTCTTGGGATGAACATATTCAGGGTTTAAAATCTTTACTTTCTACCTTACGGGATTATAACTTAACAGCGAAACCTTCAAAGGCTTTTGTCGGTTTTCATGACATCTCATTTCTGGGTCACCGCATAGGTCATGGTTTCATGTATACAGAAGACAGTAACGTCTCTAAAATTTTAAACATTTCAGCACCTAAGACAAAAAAAACAAGTTAGGTCGCTCTTAGGACTAATACAGTTCTATTCTAAATTCATCCCTCATTTGTCTACTATAACTGCACCTCTTTCTTCGTTACTAAAAAAAAGGCACATCTAATGTAATAAAGTGGTCGCAGGATCACCAAACGGCTTTAGACTATATAAAACAATTTTTTTCAAATAAGCCTTTTTTAAGGTTGCCTAACAAAGATCTCACCTTTGTTCTTCGCAGTGATGCTTCTTCCTACGCTATTGCTGCAGTTTTGATGCAGGAATATAACGGCACCTTATTTCCGGTTATGTACGTATCCAGAAAGCTCACAACGAGCGAGATGAAATATTCCGTTCTGGATAAAGAGCTCCTCGCTCTTGTCTGGTCAATCACTAAACTGGATCGTTACCTCCTCGGCTCACACTTTGTGGTGGAGTCTGACCAGAAAGCTCTTACAGCACTGAACACAGGGAACGTTAAGTCATCAAAGTCAGCGCGTTACGCTATAGCGCTTCAACCGTTCCATTTTGAGATACGAGCTATTCCTGGAGTGCAGAATGTGTTCGCAGACTGTCTATCAAGATGCCCAAGTGAACGTGTCGAAACTAAACCACTTCCAGATGTTGGAACATCCTCACCGATAACATGAATAACTTTGTACATTGTTATTGATACTATATTAACGTTTATTACAACGAGAACATTGGTACTACAGTAACTTTTTATTAATATGGCAACATTGTTAAGAGCTACAAATATACATTTGTTATTCCTATGGAACATATTACACTACATAACGTGTTAGAGAATATATTATATCGTGTATGGAACATTGAGAACATTATCTCGTCGATTACTAACTAGTTGTAACGGAACAGTGACATATTGATAGTGATATTGTAATTATTTAGAATATATTGTTAACTAGTTATTTGTTAGTAATTAAGGAATATATAAATTAGATTAATTCAACTTAATCTATTTGATTGATTATAAATCACACATCTACTAACTTTATTAGTTTCTCGCAATACGTGTATTCACGTATCCCACTACATGATATCTCACTGTTAGATCACTAGTCAACCGTACTAGTGTTAGAAAACATTAAGTGTGTTGATTCTTAAAGTGTTTAATTTTGCATTGCTTCATTTTTGCACATTGTATTTTCAATTTTTCTGTTTCATTGATTCTCTTGTCATTGATCATCATCAGTGTTGCTGTTCATTTTCATTTTGAAATCATATGTTTCAAATTTTTTTTAAAAAACTTAGTTGAATTTTATTATCATCTTTTTTTTAATGGTTTTTTCATTTTTCATTTTCAAACTTGTTTTTACTTCGAATATTACCACATCGTTCCAAAGTAGGTCGTTTGTGGATGTGTGCTTTAATGCATACTGTCATTTATTTATATTGATTTCAATTTAATATTCTTTTCTTAATATGATATAACTTTATGCATTTCATATCTTGTTGTAGTTTTTGACTCACCTCTCTCGAGTAATTAGTTCGAAAAAAATTAATAGAATTAATTTTTTTAAGGGGAGGTAATAAGGGAGCTGTTACGTACATTTATTACCTAAGGGGGTAGTCTTCGGTCCTGCCAAATGTACGCACCAGTCTTGATATAGTTATATTATTTGTGCGGTCGAATGATTCGCGCACTGACGTGCACGAAGCAGTGAGTGTTGCTTTGGGACGCACGGGTAACCTAGTTGAGTAGTTTCTGACGTCATGATTTGAAGGGCAACATGGAACTTGTTTATGTCCATGATTGTTATATTATATTTGTATTCAATGGCATGTTTATGGAAAGCCATTTATTCTAGTGATCTGTATTGGTCTTCAGGTCGAAACCAATAGCAGCAATGTCACGTAAGTTATCGCCCCACTTCTTATTTAAAGCTGTATTATAAGGCCGCTCTAATACTAGTCTAGCGGGAAGATGTTATTCCTAGAATGGATCTACAGAGTCGTTTGCCTTTAGGATTTGTATCGTAGAAGAAGGATTCCTACGAGTGGAAGAAATTATTGATTACCTTATGCACATGTTTTAATATGCTGTTACAACAATGCCAGAAGCGTGGCATAGAATGGGAGAGGTTAGCCAACTGGAATCTCTAACCTGTTCGTATTATCGTGTATGACTTTGTTTGAAACTATATGCTATCTAACGTTATGTTTTGGAGAACGTATGGGATTGTGAAGTATGATATGGAAGATTTTATCCTGGAGTATGAATACGTTACCATGATAGACGTCCTTGAGAGAAGGTCAACGGACTTGAATGAGAAGAATATTATACGGTAACAGTTTGTGATCCTTAGTCACTTGAGTCAGAGGACTTTATGGTAGAGAATCTTCAGGAACTTTAAAATTAATTACCATTATGCTGATGTATGATCTTTGCGCCTGTGACGATGTTAGTCTTGTCCACTCCGTCTGTGTCATGTTGAATAAAATCGATGTACAGTCATCACCGACTTATGTACTGCCAGTACTTGCCCAGTTCACTACTTGTTGAAGTTCGTTGGAAGAATATTGTTGACATTCGTTCATTTTAACCATTCGCGTTTGAAGCTACCTCTTCACCAGTATAAACTGTACTCAACCATAAAACGAACTCAACAGTAACCTAACAGTGAAGTTAATTACTCTGAAAGAGGTGTTACAATATTAGGAATGGTGGTAGACAAAAATACTGTTATCCCAATTGTGTCTTCCCTTTACTAAGCAAAGAAAAAAAGGGGAGGGGGATGAAACAGAGTTAACAAATTATCCCACTTAAAGGAACAATGCAGGGTATACAGAAAATTGTATTACCCGGTAGGCAAGTTAACAAATGGTTTTGCAAAAATAAATCTCCTGTCATTCATACACTCTGTGAGGATCCACACTCATATACACCACACACTTACCGATTTCAGCATCAGACAATCCATAGCATGATATACACAGTAAATAAACTCTTTACATGTGAAAACTGTCTAGTCTTTCTATGTCCCGCCCCAGATAATGCGAGGTTTCACTGAGAGCAAATATTCCCGCTTATCGCCGGACTTGAAGTTCTAAGAGTTCTTGTGTTTTATTATAAAGAAACGAGTCTATGGGATGGCACTGACGCAGTTCGACATAGGGGTGAAAAATGAGGTGATGGTATAATCCTTCAGTGCGTGATGATAGCCACTGACCGGTAAAGTTTTTAATCCAGTGAGGAAAAACTAGGCTCGGTCACAGTCAGGTAAATCGGTATTCTCTCACATTTAGAGCCGTACATAAATTATTGCTACTGGCACTGTTCATCTTCCAGTTTATCTCAGATTGAAATTTAAATTTGATGATAATATTTTAAATGTTCTTGGGTAGGCTTTCTTTCATGTAATTATGACCGCTAGGCCGCACCGGACCGCCACAAGATTAAATTTAAACAAATGTCTCATCAAATTGTCTGGAAGTTTAAGAACCGAGTATGGAAACTCTCTGTATGATTTATTAATAATGCTGGGATCGCAAAGGTGATCATTCTAGAGAAAAAGATATAAAACCCATGACAATCATAATCATACTTCAAAAATCAAATAATATTCTTAACGCGCGATAAATTTACCGTTAAGGCTATATTATATATATACACTCGCGTATTTACTTATGTATTTAAGAAAACACGTCACGAGTCTAACGGTTAAAATACACATCTATATATATAGGACTTAACTAAATTTATTAATTATAAATTCCTTCGCGACTTTAAAAGTTACTTTAAATTTAAACATCTATTATTTTTGGAAATGTTATAATAGATATATCATTAAATTTACCACTGGAACTTTTGGGATGAGTTTAATTAAATAGATTAAATAAACACAAAATTCAGTGAAATAAAATGAAAGCACTAGACCACTGATCACTTTAACAAATATATTATACCGTGCACAGAAAAAGAAACACTCCAATTTGTAGCCACCAATTTCAGATGGGAATCTAGCAACTTTCTACTAATAGCTAGTGAATCTAAAATCTCTGGCACTGAATGATAGCCTGGCTTTCTAGTGGTCTGTATATATTTAAAATGGAATTAAAGATGAGGGGGGGGGGGGGGGGCCTGAGAAAGTTGACACTTTATTTGATCTCAGGAGACTTTCGGGGATCTGACCGACAGACTAAAGAGAGATGCCGTCCCCTGGTTTCCCGTTTCCCCGTTCGTTGCATCCGACATCTTCCCCCGTTCGCTCCGTCTGCGGTCGGTTTAGCGCTTAACATAGAGGTGCGAAGATTCCGCCAGGGAACTTGCGTCTCGTTTCCGGGACCACTACTGCTTTTGATGTCTCCCGCTCAACGTTCCTGAAACCACCTCCGTGTCTGTTTGATCCTGGTCGCTACTATCTGTTTGATGAAGGCAACGTCCATCACTGGCCAAATTAATTAAAATAACTCCATATGATTGCTCCAGCGATGTCCGTGGGCGTGATTTAATCTCTCCTTAAATCAATGCGATTACCAGAATGAACGGTAGATAGACTGTCCACATATTAATCAGCCAACGTGTTGGCCATCTGCGTGGAACGGTTGCATAGCTAATGAGTCCAGGTGAAAATAAATTCCCGTTTGATGAAGAGTTACCAAAATATTCGGGGGCTCTGGTGCTATACGAAGGGGTCGTTACAAAGGGTCGTGCTATAACATACAACGATTCAGGGCCAGCTGAGTTCGTCTGTGACACTTGGGACTACTTATGCTTTTAGTTCTCTTTAAGAAACTAACGATAAAGCAATCACCAGCCCTTGCAGTGGTGGTTCATG
This sequence comes from Oreohelix idahoensis, assembly GCA_024509875.1. NCBI lineage: Eukaryota > Metazoa > Mollusca > Gastropoda > Stylommatophora > Oreohelicidae > Oreohelix > Oreohelix idahoensis. Next base: position 719,300 of record JAMPIV010002231.1, on the reverse strand, counting down.
AAATCATCATTCTATATGCTGAGGTTGCCAGCCTCAATTGACTTGGACATCCACTAGCAATTTTCACATATTAATTTTCACTTGGCAATATATGCATATTAGTTCACATGTTAGTAATGAAACATATAGAAAGTAAAATGTACAACTTACGCCAATCATGGCTCACAGACTGTTTGCTCAGATGAATAAAGGCACTGGAATAGGCCTCTTACATGTGTTCTTAGGGGTCGTTACTTTAACAATGAATTCCTACTTTCACTACGTGTTTTAGATTCCTCAGATTCCAGTCGTCCTTGTTAAATGGTGGAGTCTATTCTGGGCTCTGAAGTCCTCAAAATTGCTCAAACAATGGTCCGGTTCCGATATAAGAATCTTGATTCTAACTTCTGGCAGTCTGGTTGTCGTCTTGGCAAGCGATTCTCAAACTGGACTTGACTTGCAAAAAATGTCAGATTATATTGCAAGTTTTCTGACCCCGCTTTTCTGGACTGTTGGGACAAAAAACTCAATCAACGCAATTGTTATTCGCGCCTCAAAGTATCAGCCAATCTTATTTGAACGTTTAAATGTATGGCAACTTTATAATGAAATATTGTGCATGACTCATCTAGTGCAAAATTTCAAACGTTACTTTTCTACAATTGGGCTGAAAACATCCACGTCTCTCACACTTCAACATGTCCTCCCAGATTGGTGGATTATCTGACTTGCCTATCCCACGTAATTCAACCGTCGTTATCAGACTATGAGGAGGCGAAGAGTTTTATCAGAAGCAGATACAGAAACAAATGGAATGTAGAACATCCAGGTCACACACAGAATAATGCTTACTACCAGATCAACAGAAGAGAGCAAGTGGTAATCTTCAGACTCCGCACTGGACACAACAGATTGAGATACCATCTATTCAACAAGCTAAAGATAGGAACTTCCAATCAGTGTAACTGTGGCACTGATAAAATAACTGCTGAACATCTGCTTCAAAGTTGTCCCTTTTATGCGGTACAGAGAAAGCGCATATGGCCGACGCCAGTTCCTTTTGTGGACAAGCTTTACGGGGATTCAAATAGCCTCGAACTGACTACTGCTTTCTTTGATAACATTCAAGTGGACGTCTGAGAGTGTAGGAAGAAGAAGAAGACTATGATTCGGCGCAATTCGGCCATCTTGTCTGGACATTTCGTGGTTTGTCCGCACCTCCAATATGCAAGTCTATTATTCTGTACAATTATAAAGGATTACTCCCTTCTTGTGCAAACACCGTCATTATCCTTTAACATGGGATCAAATGTGGGACTGTCACGTTTTTGTGATCCAATTAGTCCCTCAGGGATGGACCGGCGAATTGAAGTGAATGGAAGTGTTAAAGTTATGTAAACATTGACCTTCGCATAAGTTTTCTGTGTTGACAAATAAGGGCAGGAGTGAGAAAAATAACAAAATATAACTCGCACATGAATGTAATGTAATCCTGCCGGAGTGGACATGAGAGCGCACAAACTGTTTTGTGACAAATGGTATGTTGTGTGGGTTATCTCCAAGACGAGGACGTACTGATGAAGGCTTTTGTGCAATAAGAACTTTGACAATATACAGTCCTTTAATGTTTGGCACAATTTCTGTAACGTTGACAGATCGTCGACTGCTGTTTTAAGAAAATGCCTGCTGTCTAATCTTTGAAAGGCACTGGCTAGACTTGCACACTTCACGAAAAGATCTTGGTATGTAGACTCAACAACTTGTGTAGGTACTCATAATTTATAAAATATACTTGGGATAAGTTGAACTTGGTATCTGTATATGCAACTCCACTTGTGACTATGGAATCCTTGTTCATAAAATACGCGTTTGAGTGAGTTGAACGTGATATAATATGAGGATCACTATGCGCGTGCTTTAGCCTTACTCAGGCTGTAAGCATTCGAGTGAATTGAACTTGATATTTGCTTATGTAATCAACTTGTGAGCACTTGATAAAAGGTGAATACAAATGCTGAGACCATCTTGTAAACGTGGTCGAGAATTCTTCCTTCTTAACTGAGGACGTTAAGAATGTCCTGAAGACGAATTCTGCTACCCTGACGTATAATTTGCTAGCTTCTTTCTGGTTAGATGTTCAACACGTAAAATGTCGACTCATTCTTCTGTTGGACTGAAGACACACAAAAATCTTCGCAATTTGTCATACTTAATATCAATGGTTGACTTTCTTTTCTATTCTCTAGTAATTATGTATGACATGAAATACATATGACAAGTGTGTAATGATGATCTAGCAGTTTAGATGGAGGTGAAGTATGAACTATCAATTACCTCCAATCATCTTAGAGGAAAATATTCTGATTTAATTAATCATTTACGAGAAGGATTAATCGAAAAACTGTCTTTCGCACATTTATCTACGATGCTAAGTGCAGAAGTGAACTAAAGACTAAGAAAAATTAATAGGTTTTAAAAGATTCACTAACCTCCTTTTCCATTTCGCAAATTTCTTTACTAACCTCCTTTTCCCTTTCGCAAATTTCTTTAAGAACAATATAAATTTCACATATATGAATTTCAATATCCACACATGAATGAACACATTTGATAAGGCTAGGCTTCTGGGAAATGTTCTACAAAACACTGTACCGAAACATTATATCTCTAACCCGTCCCAGGTGGGTCCAGTGGACCTGTGACGTATAACTCCGCCCATAAAACCAATAGCTAGTACTCCATCTTGTGGCTAAGACCGTGGATCTCTCTTGTCAGTCTAAAAGTGGGTGCGCCACAAACTTTCAATGCCGCATGGCAAACAGGAATTTTACAATTGGCTGGCCAATGCACACACAAAAAAAATCACCCGCCTTCTAACTATCACAAAGCCCTCCGTGTCAGCTTTGTTTTCCCATGCGTGCGGCGACCCTTTAATCTCCCTGTTTCATGTATAAGATCCCTATCCTTCTACCGTCGGCTACCATCTGGATACAAAAGATGTAGTCCGTGTCACGGGCCTTTGATGTCCCACGCAGGGAGTCTATCGTTTGTGTGCGTCCATTGTACTGTACGCGATCACCGTCGTTTGTTTAAACAGCGTGTTGGGAGTTAGAAAATGCAGTTAGTTTGAATGCCCATAACATCGCTTCCCTACCAGGTCATCTAGACACTCTATATCACGTGATGAGACTGGCAGGGAAAGGATTGCTAACGAAGCGTGTGCAGAGAGAGGGAGAGAGAGAGAGAGATTTAGCAGCAAAGGAGGTGAGAAAAAGTGGCATTCAGTGACCAGCCGTTTTTAGGCTGAGGAGATGTGTATATGGGTGTGTATGTATGACCCATAAGATATATTAATGTGTACAAAATCATGTGTATTGAAATTATACAACTGTATTTCATATTTCACTATTGAAAGGATTGTTACATACAAATGAGTGACTATTATTATTATTAATCTTGAGTGTATTCTAATTGCCTGACCACATCAATAGGTCTATTGTGAAGTTCGTCATGTTTATTAAAGGTATAAACCGTCACTCGGCAATTATTACTTTCTTTAAAGAAAGCGGTGCGTGAACGAAAGAAAATTAATATTTGTCTGCAACGCACGTAAAGAAAGAACCCTGGACATTAACGTTACATAAATATTGGATACTTATAAAACAATCGTGCAAAAGCTACAAGCAAAAATAAGCGCGAAACAAATCCTCAACACAGCGGCTTAGCCATGAATAGACTACCGCGTGGTGTCAGCCGCGTGTCTTCCTAAATATTCAATATTCCAAGGTGGTATATCTGACGAAATTTGCACAGGGACCTATGTATCAAAAGAAATCCTTCTATCGCCAGGTGTGTTTCCAAAATTATGATGAAACCAGATGTGTTTTTTTTCCTCAACCAGAGGCACTTACGCTTTCAGCCCTTCAGCCCAATGACATGTCATTGCGAGGTTGGAGAGCCTGTGGACTTTCCTTTCAACCCGGTCAGCTTCGCTCCTTCCCATCCAGAGAGGGATTATCTCAGGAGCCGTTCAGGTTATTCATTCAAAATCCCGGTCGATGACACTCCTTCAAATGCCCACACCCGGGCTTGAACCTTGAACACCTGATCGCCAGCGCAATGTGGTAACCATTACACCAGCGCGGCTCCCAAACCAGAGGTGCTTAACAAAGTCGGAAACTGAATCAAAGGAGCGTTAAGTTATACTTTAGATACAAGTCCCGAGTAATTGTTACGGATGGGGTTTTCGTTGTCAGTATAATGGTGTAGTGAAGATGGTTTTTGTGACAATATTTTCAATGCATCGTGCTAATACCATGATGAATGTCGTGGGAGTGGGTTTCCCCCCTTGCTTCACCCTAGGCCTAGTGAATTCTGTTCATGAAAGGAGCGACCATTGCGGTGTTAGTCTCTTGGCCTAGCAAAACCTCTCATACCCCAAGATCGTTGTGCGTGGTGAAGAGCCACACCCTCCTCGAGGTAGTCCTGGTAACTGAGGGTGCGAATCCTCAGGCTAAACACAACGGATCTAGAGGAGCAAACCTCGATAATAAAACCGGTGCACTACACCGTACACGCCCTCTGTGGGTGGGAAGGAGCCAGATGGATACTGAACAAGTCTTGGGAGTGGGAACGAGTGTGGATTGCTCCCTGAAGATCGGAACCCATCGTACAGGCACAGAGACTCAGGACGTGACGATCCTATTGCCTTCAACTCTTGGTCACACATGCCTAGAGCCTCGGAGAACTCGGCGTAACCAGCAGGCAATTTGGTGGCGGGGAAAGAGCACTGTGAGCCCTACCTTGGCTACGTATCACAAGGAGACGCAGAAACACCCCCTTTATCTCCCCCAGAGCTGGCACAGTACACTTCTGGCTTCTACCCGGGGCGTTAGGAAATCCACAGGCACCCCAGCATCTCAATGCCAAGAAGATGACAAAGTTGGAATTTACTAACTCAAACCTGGCAGAGCAAGTCCTCCAACAGATGTGGCCGATGCTGGGCCCACTGGCGCGTGGACACGTCCCGATCCCCATCGAGACTTGCCCGGGGAGCCCACCCCGGCTCAAAAAAGCAGAGAAGGCCACTCTCCAAACCTCCGATGTCTTGCGGGCAGTGTTAGGATGTGCAAGAACATGGACAGGAAGACTCCACAACTTCCCCACTGAAGACACGCCCACGGCGACCGTTGCCTCAACTGGCTGTGTGTGGTGTACCCGGAAACGGGGCCTCCCAGTACTGAGACACAGTTAAGTCCCCGATGTCATTTATCGGTGCAGAGTTGAGAGAGATGGCTGAGCATCACAATCCCCCCTGTGTTGCAGCATGATGAGAACCCAGAATTGCACACTGAGCTTGGGGGGGGGAATCACTTGGGCACCAGACTTAATACTGGCTCTTGACTGGATGGCCGCATGCAGGAGATTTTTACAATGGGGGGTTGGCAGGTGGTGGGTATCTGGAAGTGGCTCTGTGCAGGACGTGAGGATTCCTTGGGTGAGCCCCAGAACCAGAGCACAGCATTGTGCAAGCTCTGCATAGTTGGAGAGCCCCCTGGATGACGGGGAATGCACAGTGTGCTACCCCACCTGTCCCCAACTGCTAACTTAGAACCAGAAGTGGGGTCCTCTGTATGCGTGCCAGGCCAGGATAAAATGCCTGGGAAAGAGACTGGAGCTCAGAACTCCCTAACTCAAAGTTGCAGGATGGCAGGAAAGACAGGGCTATTTTGAAGATAATGCAACCATATTTTCACCATACGAGCTCGGACGCCGCCTCGGTAAACAAGGTCCGCGCAGAGCAGTGACACCCCCAGGCTGCTTGCGAATAGTCTACTACTGGGAACATAAACAGATTAGGGATGAGCCCACTCTCCCGTTGAACAGGTGCTAAAGTCATAGATACTGGGCCAGAAGGCGCACCGGAAACCACAGTATCACGCAACTCGCTTTTTTTTTCTATGGAGAGTACACCGTCAAATAAATCTCGTACTGGTGCTCGCCCTGTGGAGCTCCACCAGGCAGGTGCAGTGCCGGGCTCTGAGCCTCGACAGAGCCCACCCTCAGCTACTGGAGGACCCTCTAGACCGTCTTGTGGAGTCAGCAGACGGCGGAGGAGAACTACTGACCAAAACAAAACAGAAAAAGAGAAACCCAGAGTGCCACTTGTCATGATGCACTGGAATGCAGAGGGAGTGAACAGCAAGCAGGCTGGATACAGCAAAAAGACAGAGCTGGAAAACATCTTGTATGAGAAGCAAGTCAGTGTTTGCTGTATCCAAGAGACTCACTTGAAAGCAGATCAAACCTTTAAAATAAGGGGATATCAATGCTTCAGATCTGACAAAAAAGATAGACGAAAAGGAGGAGTACTTACTCTTGTAAGGAATAACATTCCTGCACACGAAAGGAAAACCTTCATGGATGGAGCAGAATATCAGCTGTTGCAGATAAAGGTAGACAAGATGGAAATAGAACTCCTGAACTATTACTGTCCGAACAACAAACCCCTGAGTCTCAGCTCTATACAGGTACCAGCCACCAACTTTATAGCAGTTGGAGACTTTAATAGCCACTCCCAGAGCTGGGGCTATAACCATCTGGATCACAGAGGTGAAGAGGTTGAAACTTGGCAAGATGATCACTCCCTAATCCTAGTCAATAATGCCACAGATACTCCTACCTTCTACTCCAGAGGATGGCACACAACTTCAACACCAGATCTTGCCTTCTCCACACCAGATATAGCTGGATCTATTAGTAGAGAAGTAGGAGACCAACTAGGGGGAAGCGACCATCGCCCAATCTTTCTTACTGTCCAGAGTGCAACTCTCAGTACAGGCCCAGCCATTACAAGATGGAACTACAAAAAAAAAGCCAACTGGGGTTTATTCAGGCATCAGGTGAACACGCTGCTGTCTACCCTCAAGGTACAGAACAGAGACATTAATGAAGTGGTAAAAGACTTCAACAGATGCATACTACAAGCTGCAAAAGAAACCATTCCCAAAGGATGCCGGCGTAACTACATACCATACTGGTCCAGCACACTCCAAGAACGTCAGGAAGCCATGGACAGGGCTAGAAAGGACGCAGAGTCTCAGCCTTCACTTGAAACTCACAACAAATGGAAAAAGGCTGTAGCAGAGTTTCAGAGAACAAAGCTAGAAGAAAAACGGAAAAGCTGGAGAACTAAAACGGCATCGCTGAACCTTGAGAAAGACGGCAGGAAACTTTGGAGATTAGTCAAGACTCTAAATGAAGAGCGTTCCTCACCTAGGCAGACTATCACATTGGATGAAGGTGGCAAACTTTTCAGAGGAAAACAAGCTGCAGACTTGTTTGCTAGAAGATACAGTTCAGAAAGCAACTTACCCATTAACATAGATCATCAGAGAGAGATAAGAAAAGAAATACTGGCAACCATGGGACAGACAGATACTCCTGCCCCAATGAGGGAACCCATCACACTAGGAGAACTACAGAAGGCTATTTCCAAGCTTAAGTTTCAAAAGTCACCCGGCCCAGACAAAATCAGCAACGAAATGCTAGTAAATCTGAGCTCAGCAGCAAAGACAAAAACTGCTTGAGATATTCAACCACAGCTGGTTGAAAGGAACGGTACCCCAAGTATGGAGAGAAGCCATCACAATACCCATACTAAAGAAAGGGAAATGTAAGACCGAGGCTGCAAGTTACCGGCCAATCAGTCTCACAAGCTGTGTTGGGAAGACTATGGAGCGAATAGTCAACCACAGATTGAAATGGTATTTAGAGTCTGAGCAGATCCTGGTGCCGGAACAAGCTGGATTTAGAGAATGCTACAGTATAGAAGACCAAGTTACTTACTTGTCTCAAGCAATAGAAGATGCCTTCCAGGAGAAGAAAAAAGGTCCTAACGATCTGGGTCGACTTCAAGCAGGCCTTTGACAAGGTGTGGAAAGATGGCCTCATTGCAAAACTTAGGAGAAGTGGAATCCAAGACAACATGATGAAATGGATCCAGTCATACTTTGCATAACAGGAGAAAACTAGAGTCACTCTTGACGGTCTGCAGAGCAGAAAAGTGTTGCTCCATCAGGGGGTACCTCAAGGAGGAGTAATTTCCCCAACACTCTTCCTTGTTTACATCAATGACCTGGTGAAAGATCTCCCTGCAGGAGTTAAAGCTGCCTTATATGCAGATGACCTAGTACTCTGGTGCGCTGATGAAAATGTCACCACAGCAAATAATAGAATGCAGCGGGCAGCAGACATGCTAGTGTCATGGGCAGAGAAATGGCTTATCACAATAAACACAGACAAAACCTCCACAACACTGTTCTCCCTCGCCCCCAAGGACAAATCAGGTAACATACACCTAGGGACAACCGTGATCAAGGAAGAAAGCTACCCCACCTATCTTGGGGTGACATTTGACCAAAGGCTTACATGGAATAAGCATATTGAAAACGCAGAAGGAAAGGCCCGAAGACGACTAGGCATACTCAGAAAATTAGCAGGTACCAACTGGGGAGCAAATGAACGAAATCTAAAGAAGATTTATAATGGAGTAATAAGACCACACTTAGAGTTTAGCTCAGCAGCATGGTCATCAGCTGCTAACTCACATCTGCAGTCTTTGGACAGGGTGCAAAATCAAGCTCTCAGGCTCATTACAGGAGCCATGAAAACTACACCAATAACAGAGATGCAGAAGGTTGCTGGATTACAGACATTGTCCCATAGAAGAGACACAAAAACCATGATCCAGATGGAAAAGTACAACAGTATGCCAATGCACCCAATGAAGGCAAGACTAGATGATCTGGCATTGGGACGTCTAAAGCGTAGCAGCTTTGTGCATCGGGGGAAAAGACTTATAAGACAGCATCAAGAAGACCTATCCATGAAGACAACACCACTGAAGCCCACCCTATACCCTGTACCATGGGAGCAGGCCAGCAGTGCCCTCCAAATTAATACATCAGTCAGTGGTCTCACAAGTGGATGTGAGTATAATGATCTGCAAAAAACGAACTGCTACATTGAGTATGATCCAAGAAAGCTATCCCGATCAATCATGGATACATGCCTATACAGATGGATCAGCAACTAATGCTGTTAGGAATGGAGGTGCCGGTATCTTTATCTCATATCCTGACAACCACTATGAGACTAGGCACATTCCCACTGGTAAATTCTGTTCCAACTATACAGCTGAGGTTCAAGCTCTAGAGCAAGCTGCAAATATGATTTATAACACCAACTCTGACTGCCACCAGGTAGTCATCCACACAGATGCACTGTCTGTCCTGCAAGCTCTCAAGGGTGGTAAACTCCCGCATCTGAGAAATGAACTAAACAAGGTAGCTGCCAAAAAGAGAACCATACTTCAGTGGGTACCATCTCATTGTGGTGTACCCGGAAATGAAAAGGCAGATAAACTTGCAAAAAAGGGAGGAGAATATGAACAAGAAGATAATGAAGTCACATACTTTGAGAAAAAGAGAGCTATCCAGACTATCAGAAGAGAACAGAACCAACCCAAAGACGACTATCACACTCTCGACCGGCAGGGACAGATAACTATTTTTCGACTCAGGACAGGGCATAACAAACTGAATAAACACATGCACAAGCTACGATTGTCTGCTTCACCATTGTGCACATGTGGATTAAACGAACAAACTGCTGAGCATGTTCTACAGGACTGTCCTCTGTATGACCAGTTAAGAAAGATATACTGGCCGAATGACTCAACACTAAACTCAAAGCTATATGGAGTTAAAGAGGAACTTCAAACAACAGTCGAATTCATCATGAGAACTCGTCTGACGGTGTAATCATCAAAGATGCGATCGCAAGAAGAAGAAGAAGAAGAATGTCGTGGGGTGTGCAGATGAAACATTCAGGTTATAAGTCAAAGCAGAATGCGTAAGTGGATGGGTCCACATACAACGAAGTTTAATTATTGAAGCATAAGTTCATTCATGGCATTATTAGAAAATACATACATAGTAACGAATCATCTCCACATTGTCGGGTCAATACATGTCTGGCCGCTGTACTGAAGGTGGCATCCAATCCACCCAAGTAATGTGGAACAGATTATGTAGACATAGGAATATCTGTATAAATTCCTTAATAGGTTATCGCGAACCTTCTCGCTTACTTAATATTCTTTAGCAATAAATAGTGGCTACCCTCGAAGTACTTCATGCCACTTTTTTTTTTTTTTTTTTTTTTTTTTTTTTTTTTCGTACGCCCGCTAATACTCGAGGCGAAATCTCAGGTTATTATTAATTTCTAACCTGACATTGATTTTACGTGAGTATCCCTTTTTTTCTTGTACAGAGACAGGTGTCCCTCGCCATTCAGGCAGATACTCGCCGATTTCGGAGGTACCCATTAGAGCTGGGTCGGCTCAGGAGCCGCCAATCCCTGGTCGACGACACTTCTTCAAATGTCCTCGCCAGGTCTCGAGTTAATCCAGTCCAAATCCCGGTCGACGAAAAATCCTCAAATGCCGTCGCCCCGGTTTGATCCTGCATCACCCGGTCGCCAGAGCGGTGTTGTAACCACTACGCTAGCGCGGCTCCCATGCCACATAAATTACATATTTCCTCCAAAATCTCAGGAGCTAGAACAAGTACGTCCTTCTTTGACGACTATAATATACGAAAGGCCAAGAACCAACCGTTTGCATAAATTAGTGCAGAACGGATTACGTCATAAACTCCCGGTGACGCATTAAAATGTGTAGTGTTCATTAACAATGAAAAATCGTGCAAATACATGATTAACCACAGATTGCAATATTACCGCGTAGATTAACTGCTAATAGCCTAAGTGTAGTCAACATGCAAAAATACATTAATAATCGTACTTAACAATTACCCCATCAGCTGCAAACCGTCATTTTCTTTCACGATATTTGAGATGAATGCTTCACGGCAAGTCCACTGCCAGATGTCGGTTCTTTCAAATCTGCTGTCGTTTGTCGGCTGATGTTCGTGGCCTTTACTTTCCTGAGTACCCATATCGACGTGTCAAGGTGACAGCGACCCTCTACAGAGGCGTATTGTGATGTTCAACTAGCATCTGGAGGGACCGCGGTTTTTCTTGAAGATAAGTGGGCCATGTTTTATGCTTTTTGATCACGGTACGATTGCTAAACCCTTTTTCATCTGTGCTCTGTGTATCTTTATGTGTCTTTTCATGTTCTGTTGTTTTCTGTGGTTGATTCGATGTTAGCGAGACCATGTCATTAAAAAATGACCGCACATCGAATGGTCTGTAAGGATTAATATTGTAAATTTCATTTAAGCGGTGATTTCCGACTCGAGTAATCTCGTCGAAGTATTCTGACCGTTAAATGTCTTTTTTGATAGTTGATGTTAGCTGTGACGTTTCGTTTATTCGTTTGTAAGTGCACCGTTGTCTAGTTCCATTTTCCTTATTTTTGTGATAGTTTTGTTCGTGCCGTTAGTCTCATCTACCTATCGCTTGGTTTTTACAGTATCTGTTTAAACTTCTGTCTGGGTCCTGTCCAGTGTCTATTTTTAGCAGTAAGACTGTCCTAGTTGCTGTTTTCCTCCTTTGTTCTACATTAGAATTTTTTTTCTTACCGTTAATGTTTCTCTGTTTTTCATTGGTCTTTTCTCGTGATATGACTTTATAGATTTTTTTTTTAACATGCACTATTTCTTTTCTTTGCTACATTCAATTAATACTATAAATATTTGCATTGTTAATATTGTGATAAACTATTGTCACATCTATTGCCTACAAAAATATTGTAAAGCAACTAGCCATTAAATTTCGACTAAGTGAGTCACATTATTAGTTAAAATGGCTATATTTGATTACTTTGTCGAGCAGGACAAAACATTTGGTTATAAAGGTGAAGTGTTGAGGAAATTTGCCATGACTTAGTTGGCGAAGGCGGAAATAAAATTAGCAGAACAGAATGCTATAGCTGAGAAAAAAACTGAAAAACGGCATCTTGAAGAGTTAGGGGAGAAGAAAAGAATGATGGAGTTGGAGGAAAAGAGACATGCTGCAGAAGAGAAGACACGTCTCCATGATATGGAGGACAGAAATATTAAAATGCATCATCATAGAGAAGCGGAGGAGAGACGAATGCAACTTGATAGAGAAATGGAGGAAAAGAAGGCTCTGAACTTGGCCCATGAAGAAAGAATGATGCTTCTTCATTTAGAGAAATTGAAATTAAGGGGTCCAATTATTCATAATAATGGTAATTCGGATACTCCAAATTACTCATAAAAAAATTACAGTAATGCTAAATTCCGCTTACCAGTATTTAATCCAGGACTTGATGACATGTCGTGCTTCCTAAGTCGCTATGAAAGTGTGTGTGAAGCACATAAATTAGACAAATCTCAATGGTGTGCTAAACTTCTGGAATTTTTGAGTAGAGAGCCATTGACTGCTTTGACCACAATGGATGAGACTGTTAGAAACAATTATGATGCTGCTAGAGCACTATTATTGAAACGTTATCAACTTGATGCAGAAGGATATCGTATGAGATTTAAAACAATGATTCCTGAAACTGGGAAGGACTTCTCAGATTTCATCTCTGCCATACGACTTACTTTCAACAGATGTGTTCAACTCTCGAAAATTGAGAAAACATATGATGGTCTTATGGATCTGTTGTTAAGGGATAAAGTGTTATCCTCAGTAAGTAGGCCATTTCATAACCCTCCACTCCCAAAGGAGCATAGGCCTTCAACAAACACATGCCAAGTCCTCCTGTCACGTGCCATCATCTCAAGTTCTTTCCATGTTCTCCTCATCATTTTCACCTCTGTTTCCAACTCTCTTCTCCATGTACTTCTTGGTCTTCCTCTGCTACCTCTCTTACCCTGGGGGTTCCAGAACAAGGACTGCCTTGTAATGCTATCAACAGGTTTCCTCAGTGTGTGTCCTATCCATCGCCATCGTCTTCTTCTCATTTCTTGTTCCACTGGCACTTGTCTAGTTCTTGTCATCAGTTCCACGTTGGTAACCTTGTCATACCATTTTAATCCCTCTATTCTACGCAAGCACCCATTTATGAAAGTCTGTAGCTTTTTGGTTGTTGTCTTTGTTGTTCTCCATGTCTCTGAGCCATACAATAGGACTGACTTCACATTTGAGTTGAAGATTCTTATTTTCGTGTTGGATCCTATTTCTCTTGATCTCCATATTTTTCCCAATGCAATGAAAGCTCCTCTTGCCTTTTGTATTCTTATTTTGATATCGCTGTCTGTCCCTCCAACTTTGTCTATATTACTGCCAAGATATGTGTATGATTCTACATCTTGTATTGGTGTTTCTTCAAGTTCAACCCTGTTATCATTACCTGCATTTATTCGCATTATTTTTGTCTTTTCCCTGTGTATTTTCAGACCCAATTGCTGTGACCTCTCATCGAGTGTTTTCAATTTGTCCTGCATCTGATTACGACTATGGGACAGAAGAGCCAAGTCATCAGCAAAATCCAGATCATCCAACTGCTTAGTCAGAGTCCACTGGATTCCATTTCTGTTATGTGTTGCCGATGATCTCATAACCCAATCTATTGCCAGCAAGAAAAGAAATGGAGACAAGAGACATCCTTGTCGCACTCCTGTTCTTATCCCAAACGGTTCTGTAAGCTGTCCTTCGTGAAGAACTCTGCATGTCATGTCTTCATATGTTTTCTTTATTAAATTAATGATCTTCAGGGGAACTCCATAATGCCTCAACAATTTCCAAAGTGATGAGTGAGATAGTACAATGTGATAAAGGCTGTCTCTGAAATCGAGAAATCTTCTCTCTTTCAGCCTATCTTCTACGACAGATTAGAGGAGTCAGACAGTCTAAACACATATATATTAAATATATATCTCCACTCACATACACACACACATAAGACGACAGTTAGACGTACAGACGTGGGAAAACTATAACAATGATTATATAGATATTTTGGAACGAACTGACCGACACGCTGAAATAATTTAAGTGATGTTTTAATTATCAGAATAAACTTCTATCACAACATATAAAATTTCATCAAACATATACAAATAGTCATAAAGTACATGAATTGCTACCAGAAATGATAGACCCACAGTATGATCCTTTCCTTCGATGTTTAGCCCACAGTTCTGTTAGAAGAAAAGATGATAGCCCCAAAGAGTCACGGATACATCTGCTGTAGTCTAATAATTTCCCTTTTTAAGGTACGAACAGACTTTGCTACTCTGATCTATTCGAAGGAAAAATGATTGTTAGCATCAAACTTGCATAAGAAGTTTGAGACAGCAAAATGGGTGCCAAAATACAACAATAAGAGAGTCACTCAGTCTACTTTCACTCTGCTCTTTCATCAGGGCCCCTGTCTTGCATTCTTACCTAATAGCCTGCTGGTGTTCGCCGTCTGGCGCACTGTATGACGCATCCTTTAAATCTGTCTATCTTTTGCTGAAGCGGATTCCCAGCTCTGCAGATCGTGGTTTCATTCACGGGGTCCGGGGAGCGTCCACTTCGTGCGATAGTTTTTTTGCTTTACAGATTTAAGTTAGTGCCACTTCACTCCGTTCAGGTAAGAATTTGTTTTAAGCGGGCACACAGTGTCAGAATCACGAGGTTTCTCTTAGTTAGGAAGATGACCGGTTGGTACTTCTTTCAATAGACAATTATTGTTAACACCACAGTTCGTCAAAGAAAATGTCGGAATATTACTGATTGTAAATCTTTACTTGCCAAACGGGCTGAAATTTACTTGAGTTTTTCTCAGGAAGAATTAAGTATGGCGCGATAGGCCTGAAATAAAATATTAGAAAATCAGTCATCATGAATTAGAAATACATGGGTATTTCGTTAATACTCAATGATGAATCAGTGCAGTTATCAGTTAGTTTAAATATTCTCGACTGGTTATTAGCAGTTAAATTAAATTTATTATCGCTGCATGAGTTAAGCTAGAAATTATAATTATTCTGCTTTCCACTGAAACACGTCAGCTAGAGAATATAACAGACTTTTATTTAATTCTTCTGCCCACAAATCTAACTAGAAAAATGAAATAAGCGATTTATCACTTTAAACACTCACAAAATACTAGATATATATTTATTTACCTCAACACAGAACTACAGGCGATCGCACAACTTAGAATTATACGCTGATATATATATTTTAGGTCTAGAAGCTCGGCAAATTGTCGAAATAAACTGAGAAACTTCGCTACACAGCTTATTCTTTTCACGAGCAACCTGTCTACTGCGAATCTTGAGGACTGAATGAAATAAAGTTTAAAACTCTCGTTAATATCTTAAAACCCAGACAAAGGATGCACGCTATTTCCAAAACCCCGCAATAGCGCCGGTCTCTCTCCTTCTCTTAACATTTCCCATAAACTCAGGCGACTGGCCATAACATGCCAAGAGTGCGTCTTCACACCTACTGCTAAGAAACTGGCCGTTCACACCTCAAGAACTCAGCCGAAGAAACGCTGTGTCAGGTGAAAATGTAGACGGTATGTCTCATTAGATAGCAGTTCCCACAAGTTTACGTCGAGAATCTAGCCCAAAAGCGCCGTGCCATGAGAAAAGTATAGACACATGTCTGCTTTCTGTGTCTGACGAAAACGATTTATCACACATTTCGTCTCGTGCCCGGAACTGACACGTTATGTAATAAATGCGTTACCAGTATAGAAAGAAACGGTAAAGTTAGAATGGGAAAATATAATATTTCCCGCAAACAAACGAATGCGAAAAACACAGGAAAAGGATAAAAGAGCGATAATACAGTAGAGGACACGGGTAGAAAAAGAAAAGAATATAGAAAATTTATTGATCATAAATCTCTATGCGACACACAGGCACCTTCGTGTTTCACTGGGGGTTATTGAATGGTACCCGAGTTTCAGTGCTCAATGATTCAGGTTCAACTACTGTTGGAATCAGACAGTCGCTTGTCCATCCATCTTGCGCAACGGGCGGCTTTGATTAATGTAATACGGTTGGTGGTACTGTTGAATTTTATCCCACAGCTATTGTTGATATCCAGACACCATTTTTTTCAGGAAAGGTGAAAGTATGTTTATTGAAAAATCAAATTGCTGATTTGACGGTTGGTCGTACCGATGGGAGCAAAGATTGCTCACCAGAAGAGATTGAACTATGGAAACGACGACACAGGTTCACTGCAACCACAGGCACTACAAGGATTCATTTACCTGCCAGCAATTACTATGCTTGTAACACTGTTTATTCCAGTTTTGGTCTATGGACAGCATTACAATGATGAGTCAGATGCATGTTATATTTCATAGTGCTGTAAATGTAGTCAGGTGAAAAAACTCCATCCTTTTCTATAACAGCCAGGAGATAACCAGATGTATGAGATCAGTTCACTCTCCTTAGTCTGACTTCAGCAAGACAGACACGTCTGCCGAAGTATAAATAATGTCCTCAAAAATATCCTCTAGATAACAAAGGTTTTTCAAACCTAGTTCAGGTAACCAAGTAGCAAGTAATAGTCCTTGGGACCTGCATCAACCGATGCAGCACAATACAGCGACATGTGAGCTGGGAAAACATCTCGTGACGACGACTTTCGAAGACAGGCTATGAACCAGAAATCGCTCACGACCAAAAATCGATAGAGTTAATGAAAATGTTAATTTACCTTGCCTTCCGGAAATACACAGAAATATTATGCCTCCCGACATGTGGGAAACACTAGAGGTATTATCTCGAATAAACGAAATATCCATAAGAGGACTACACATCCCTGACAGAACAAAAAATAGCGGAGATCCCCTCTTCAACGAGGCATCTCTTTCGCCATTCAAATCGCTCACTCCACTAGTGGTGGGCGGAAACCGATCGACCAAAAAGCAAGACCAGTCATGCGCAGTCCGGCGCGAAAAATGACCACAGCTCAAAAACTCAACTGCATTCAATACCAACGCGAGAAGACAAATGCTTACCGAGAAAAGTAACTATAAATTTCAAGCAGTTGTTGCCCTTGCGTTATAAAATAGATATTGTAATAAAATGATGTTGCGAGAATTTATCACGCAACATATCACCACCTCCTCCCGATAAAAAAAAAAAAATGTGGAACATATTTTTTTTTTTTTTTAAATATCAAAGAGCATGCGATAAGCGGCTCAAAACGCACGAATTATGCGCTGATAATTAATTAAATTGCCTAACATGAGGCTAAATATAGAGTGTCTGGTGAGGATATACCTCAACAGAAAAATAAATATGTCTCAAAAAATATTCACATCGGGGAGGTGTCACCAACACACATCACGTTAGCATGTAAACACAATATACGTATGCAAGTTACCATAATCATCATTAAACAGCATACTCTAATATTGTCTTTAAAAATGGATGTACAAATCTGATAGGAAAATTTAAATAGTACATTATTTGACATGTAATGACATAAGTACATAGTAAAGTTAAACTACATGACGATCCAGGACATATGCTCTGGTATTCCGAGGGTAAGTACACAATCTAGAACTCGTCATGCTTGATACTAGTAAGGTAAGTCCTCAGCTCAACAATGACATTCTGAGAAAGTACAAGCAATATAATGCTAATTAATAACTAATATGCTTCATAAGGTACAATACATTATTAATAATTGTGGCTGTTTAGTAAACTAACGGCCCTTATATTAACTACTCAGTCCTCCTCTATCATCTTAAAAACGAACAGAAGAAGATGACAACAAAGCACGATAGTGTGTACATATAAAGTGAGTACAGATGTGCTAATCTATTGTAGTAATATAGGTGTGTTATGACTCTGTAATATATAGGAATATAGGACAGAAGTATTAGTTAGAGTCATGTGGGCATCTAGACAAAATGTCAGCCATCACATTATCCGCACCACGGATAGCTCGTACCGTGAAGTGAAAAGGTTGAAGAGCTATAGCATATCGAGTGGATCTCGAACTCTTCAAATTCTTAGTCTGAATAGCTGTAAGAGCTTTCTGATCAGTCTCTAGAATGAAATGTGCGCCCAGGAGGAATCTTTGTAGCTTTAGAATTGACCAAACCATCGCTAACAACTCACGGTCTAAAACCGAGTAGTTCCTCTCTGCCGCATTTAGTTTTCTAGAAATGTACATAACAGGATGCAGAGTATTTGCATATTCTTGCATCAGTGCTGCTCCAATCCCAGTGGATGAAGCATCACTCCGAAGAACAAAAGTCCTATCAAGAGTAGGTAATCTTAAGATGGGAGGAGAAGAAAATATATTCTTGATTTGGTCTAATGAAGATTGGCATTCTTCAGACCAACGGACCAGATTAGGCGAACCTTTCTTCAACAATGTTGAGAGAGGTGCCATGATCGAAGATAAATTTGGAATAAATCTCCCATAAAATTGAATTAAACCTAAGAGACTCCTAACTTGTTTCTTCGTTTTAGGAACAGAGATGTTCAGTATTTTGGAAGTATTGTGGTCTTCTGTCTTCAAGAGACCATGACCAACACGATGACCCAGGAAGAGATTTCACCAAAACCAACAAAAGCTTTAGAAGGTTTCGCTGTCAAATTATTCTCACGTAGAGTGGACAGTAAGTCATATAACCCTAAATAGTGATCTTCCCAGGTATCACTGAAGAGACAGATGTCATCTAAGTATGCGATGACATCCGAACGATGTGACAGAATTCGACGCATCATGCGAACGAAAGTTGCAGGGGCGTTCATGAGACCAAAAGGCATAACATTCCATTGAAATAGACCCCTAGGTGTAGAAAAAGCAGTAAGAGGTTTGGCATGCTCTGCTAAAGGCACTTGCCAATAACCTTTAGACAAGTCAAGTTTAGTGAAGAATCTAGAATTAGAAAGTCTAATCAGTAGATCTTCTAACAAAGGCATCGGTTCAGCATCGAACTTTGTGACCTGATTCAATTTGCGATAATCAACACAAATTCGTATGTTCTTATCCTTCTTCCGGACAATAACCATGGAAGAAGAATATGGTGAAGTCGATGGTTCAATTATATTTAATTGAATCATTTCATCCAATTCCTTTTCCACTTGCGACTGAAAGTGTATAGGAATAGGATACGGCCTAACCCTAATTGGATTATTGTCGGTAAGAATTATGTCATGTTCTATGACATCTGTGTGTCCAGGAATGTCAGTGAGAACATCCTGAAATGTTTGTAACATCGACGAGACTTGTCGATGTTCGTCACCAGAAAGATTAGGAGAAACAGAAACGTTTTTCCAAGATTCCGTGGAATGTAATGGAACCACTGGAAGGGGAAGGTTGACATCAGAGAAGGTAGCTTCCTCATCCTGTATGACAGACAGGGATGAATAATGACCGTGAGGTGCAGGAGCATCATCCGTTGCCTGGAAAATAGGCAGCAAATAGTCCGGACGTTCGTGAAATTCCGAAAGCATGTTTATGTGGAAAGTTTTATATGCTTTCCATCAATATCGACCACATAGTCAACATCGGAAATCCGAGAGACTATTGCATACGGACCTTTCCATGCAATAAGAAGTCTATTTTCCCTACTGGGGAGTAGGACGAATGCTTTGTCACCTGGACAAAGTTGTCGTAGACATCTATTCTTGTTAGCAAACTGTCTTGCCTTCTCTTTAGCAATTTCTGATGAAGCAGTTGCTAGCTTACATGCCTCAATGATCTTTTGTCTAAGAGCAATGACATACTCATATGAGGATTGAGTTTCATCGCTAATATCATCGGCAGTGATGAGATCGTGTAATAAAGACATAGGGCCGCGTGGACGCGCGCCAAAGACAAGTTCGAAGGGAGAAAATCCTGTGTGTTCATTAGGGACTTCTCTATAGGCAAAGAGAGCCGCGGGTAAAACCCTGTCCCAATCTTGAGGATGATCTTCAGTTATCTTACCAAGCAAAGTCTTGAGCGTTCTATTCAGACGCTCAACTAACCCATTAGACATAGGATGGTAGATACTACTGAGAGATCGTTCAATATGTAAGGTAGACATTACCTGTGACATAGTGTCAGATATGAGTTGAGTGCCATGGTCTGATAATATTTCTCTGGGGAACCCCAAGCGAGAAAATATCAACCAAAGAGCATCTGCGATATCTGTAGTAGATATGCTCTTAAGAGGAATAGCCTCTGGCCAACGTGTGCACATATCGACACATGTAAGGATAAACTGATGTCCTCTGGCCGACTTGACCTTAAAAGGGCCAATAATATCTATGGCCATTTTCTGAAACGGCCGAATAGGAATGTCAGCAGCCTGGATAGGCGCAGCATGTCGTGGTCCTCTAGATTTGACCTCCTGACATACCTTGCATGATCGGCAGTAAATACGAATGTCCTTATTGACAAAAGGCCAAAAGAAAGCCGCAAGGACTCTCGACTTCGTACGGGAAAAACCCATATGTCCAGCACATTGCGAGTCATGAGCATGTTGTAATATTTGCACTCTCATGCTCTTGGGAACAAGAATTTGCGAATGTGCCGACGTAGTCGAATCTTGTACCATACGTACAAGTACGCCGTTTCTCATTGCAATCCAAGATTTTCTATTTGTATCCTGATTCGGATCACCTTTCTTCGCAAGAACGAAGAATTTTTTTAAAGAAGGATCTTCTTCTTGCAATTTTATGAAAGAGTCACGAGTGATTACTAAGTGACTATCTTGGCTATCAACTTCATTATCACTATTCAGTGAAGTTTCGGGTGTTTGTAGAGCTTGTGCTCTTGTAACTACTGCATTTGTAGCTTGCATGTTATTATCTTCCCAAGCAGCAATCTGCTGTGGGGTACACTCCCTAACTCCGTGAATACGACCAATAATAAGGTCCGCAATAGGATTAGGTAAGAGACAAGCATGCACATCTCCAGTAAAGAAAGGAGTGGCAATGCGAATTACAGCAGTAGGATATTTTTCTAGAGTGCCGCCAAATGTGACACATTTAATAACCCTTCCTGTAGCACAAGATGGATCTACAAGCGATTGTCTAACACCAATAGTGGTGCATCCGGAATCGAAAAGTAGTGAGACCGGAGTATCATTAACAAGACCCTTATGTAGAATTAAAGAACCCCTCCCGTCATGCGCAACAGCAGCAGGAAGAGCGGGAAGTGGGTGACCACAACTCAAAGTAGTTATGGTACCCGGTTCGAATAAAGTACTGCATTGGGGGCATTTGTTTGCTCTCTCAAAGTCAAAAGCAGAACCAGTGACAGCGTCAAAGTTTTTATTATCAACAACATGATTACAGGCTCCCTCAGTTTCCTGTTGTACAGCATTAGCCTGCTGATATCTCTTTTTTTTGTGTTGAGATCTACCCCGACTATTATTACCTCTGAAGTTATCAGAGTTATTATTATCTCTGCAGTTATTATTGTCTCTATTGTAATTGTTATCCTGGTTCGAATTCCAGTTTCCACGATTACTATCATGTTCACATTGATGCGAACATCTATTTGTTTGGTTCTGAGGTCTTCGGCAGGAATAACCTCTATTACCATATCCTCTTTTGAAATGCCTATAATTATTAGGGTGATAGTAACGACCACTATCAGGTTGTCTCCAATTCTTCGAAGAAGAATCACCATGAAATTGGTTTCCATGATTTTGACAGAAATTACCGCTGCTCTTTCTATCAAAATTTTGTTGGAATCTACGAGCAAAGTTTTGACCATACGGAGCTGCCGAAGCAACTGGTAAACCTTCTTTCACCTTAGAGTTACCCATGGTTATGTGTGGGTGTGCAGTTACGTATTGGCAACAGAAATCTTCCATTTCTTTTATTGTTTTAGGTTTACGTTCATGAAGGAAAGCAAGGAAAGACTCATTGACAGACGACATGACTTTGTCTCTAAGTATTAAGTCCATAAGTCCTTCATAAGTTTTTTCCGTCTTAGATAGTTCAACCCATCGTGAGAAAGTAATGCGTATTCTTGCAATAAACTCGGAGAATTCAACTCCATTTTCAGGTAACATGTTTTTAAATTGTAGACGATAGCCGTCTTCGTTAAGCTGATATTTCTTTAACAGAGCGGCCCTGACAACCTCATAATTGTTCTTGTCAGGTTCATCCACCATATTTAATATACTTAGAGCTTTACCTGTCAGTATCCCTGATAACTGATAAACATATTTTGCTTTGTCTATGTTATGAGCTGTACATGCTTGTTCAAATCTGTCCAGATAGAACATTATGTCATCACTGGAAGGACTAAATGTTGGTAACTTAATCTTAAAAGTATCATTATTAGCCTTACCAGAAGATGAACCCTTGTTTGAATCATTACCATTACTCATGTTCATCAATTTCAATTTTTCCAACTCTAAAGCTAAGACCTTTTCTTCATGTTCCATTTTTGCTTTCTCTTTCCTCTCATCAGACTCTCTCTGTAATCTTCTCTCCTCAGCCTGAGCCTCTATTTGAAGTCTTTCAGCTTCTTTTTCAAGTCTTTTTTTCTCAGCCTCTTTTTCAAGTCTTTTATTTTCAGCCTCTTTTTCAAGTCTTTTATTTTCAGCCTCTTTTTCAAGTCTTTTATTTTCAGCCTCTTTTTCAAGTCTTTTATTTTCAGCCTCTAGCTGGAGTTTTCTTTCCTCAGCTTCTGATTCCCTTTTTTGTTTTTCCATTTCCATTTGGAATCTTTTTTCATCCACCTGCATCTGCAGTTTCTTTTGTTCAGCTTCCATATGCAGTTTCTTTTGTTCAGCTTCCATTGCTTTATCATATCGAGCAGTTGCAAATTCTTCTAACTTATCACCAGTCTTCCCAAGCAATTTACCCTGCTCAATAAAGTGCTCAAATGTAGACATGTTGTCTAACATATGCGTCCAAAACCTGAAATAATTAACTAATTTATTTCAAACCTAAGTGTAACAAGTCTTAATTAAGCACTTGTATATTCACATCACCTTATATTATCCCAGTCTCTGTGGGAAACAAGTCTCCAATCAAAGAACTTGTATATGAAATATCACCAATCAATTCTTGATCATAAGTGCACTTCTCATTCAATAGTGCACGACACTATTCATCATTCATTTATCATCAGTGTAGTAGTAACAGTGCATTAGCATAGCCCATTAACTAATTACTATAACTGTAAACAATGACTATGTAAACACATGCAGAATGTAAACATTGAAAATGTAAACAATGCAAACAATGTAAACAATAACAATGTAAACAATAACAAAGATCAGCAACAATACAAAAACGTTCGCAGAAATCAACTAAAAATAAAGCAGAAATTAATGAAATATCACAAAAAATGTGACGATATCTACGATAGAATTAAACAAAATACATGACACCACAGTGTATAAACAAAAATGTTGTATGAAACTAAATTATAGACAAGAGTAGGCTAACAAATACAAACAAATCAAAACAAAACTAAAGAATGCGAAATAATAACGAAAACAATATTAAAACATGTCATCACAGCTAACATAAATAGCAACAGAAGTCGCTTAGCAAATTCCAGTATCGGAAATTTGCAAACCCTACAGAAAACGCTCACAATAGACGACCTCTATGACGTGGCATAATCTAACGGAGACACCACCCAACCGAGAACCCGCTGAAATATAAACATATAAATATACAAATAACATATAGACATATAACATATAGAATGAGATGATACACAGAAGACTCAGCAGAAGTATAAGGGCACAGTTTACATACAAACAGGCCACTTAACTTATAGGCTTCCAATCGTCGAACAGCAGAAAAAACGGATGTCAATCAACGTCCTAAAGAGCGAAGCTCCAACGATGATGGCACATCTGAACTGCTTCCACTGCTAACACGATGGTACAAGAGCTTCTGAAATACTGTGTGTTGAGTTGTTTCGGCACTTGACCTTCTAATCCAAAAGTAAGTTGATGGAAATCGGTACTTGGCCTTCTTCAGAAAACAACCCGTTTCAACCGGCACTTGACCTTCACAAAAACGACAGCACTGGAACCTTGACAGCAGCAACTTGCTTGACTTGCGTAAAAGATAACAGCAGTCCGAGTTATCCGGCAACATGTAACAACGCCGGGTACTGTCAAATTCTTGTTTCCGTCAAAAAATTGAAATTTTGACTTTTACCGGGCAACGCCGAGTACTTTGAAAATGGTGAAGATGTTGACTGTATTGAAGAATGTTAATTTCTTGAAGGATGTTGATGAATTCTTGTTGAAAATGAAGTGGGTAAGGGACCCCGTGTTTGCTGGTACCAGAATCAAACCAGCTTATGGCCACCAAATGATGCGTGATGCCATATGATGATGGATGGTATCCGCATGTCTGGTTTTGTGTAGTGTGCAGATGTGTTCAGTCAAAACAATGTTCATACAAAAATAACAGGGCAATCCACATAGGACGTCAGTAAACTCACGACGTATAAAGTCAATGATTCTTGAAACAGCCGTTGACGTTTTTCTTCATTATTTATTGTGGACGCCACAGTGACAAAATGGTTACGCGAATATGTAGACACATCAAACAGTCATTATCACAGCAACATTCAATACAGCAATAGACGGTAGACAGCATTACAATGATGAGTCAGATGCATGTTATATTTCATAGTGCTGTAAATGTAGTCAGGTGAAAAACTCCATCCTTTTCTATAACAGCCAGGAGATAACCAGATGTATGAGATCAGTTCACTCTCCTTAGTCTGACTTCAGCAAGACAGACACGTCTGCCGAAGTATAAATAATGTCCTCAAAAATATCCTCTAGATAACAAAGGTTTTTCAAACCTAGTTCAGGTAACCAAGTAGCAAGTAATAGTCCTTGGGACCTGCATCAACCGATGCAGCACAATACAGCGACATGTGAGCTGGGAAAACATCTCGTGACGACGACTTTCGAAGACAGGCTATGAACCAGAAATCGCTCACGACCAAAAATCGATAGAGTTAATGAAAATGTTAATTTACCTTGCCTTCCGGAAATACACAGAAATATTATGCCTCCCGACATGTGGGAAACACTAGAGGTATTATCTCGAATAAACGAAATATCCATTAAGAGGACTACACATCCCTGACAGAACAAAAAATAGCGGAGATCCCCTCTTCAACGAGGCATCTCTTTCGCCATTCAAATCGCTCACTCCACTAGTGGTGGGCGGAAACCGATCGACCAAAAAGCAAGACCAGTCATGCGCAGTCCGGCGCGAAAAATGACCACAGCTCAAAAACTCAACTGCATTCAATACCAACGCGAGAAGACAAATGCTTACCGAGAAAAGTAACTATAAATTTCAAGCAGTTGTTGCCCTTGCGTTATAAAATAGATATTGTAATAAAATGATGTTGCGAGCGCTACTACAACCTTGCCTACAAACTTTTTCTTATCGTTGTGGCTTCTGATCACTGAGTTGTTTCTAGCATCGTTCTTGACATGCTATCATGTTACTGGGTATGTATTTGCTCTTAATTACCCACATTTTCTTCATAGAATGGTGTTGGCTATTTTATTCATTTGCACTTTTACTACCTTGTCTTATGCTAATGGCATTGGTCGTTCAGCATTGGTGGTTCATTCCACCAATGACATGCCTACGCATTTCATCCCACATCCTGTGATGTCTCAGCAAGGTCAGTCATCATTTATACTTATTCCTTGTCATCTGCTCCTACGTGACTTGGTTCTTTGCACAGAATACTTCTTATGTCCTTTACACTTTGGCATAATTTCTTTGTCTCCCTGTGGTCTTACTGTTACACCGGTGCTAGAGAGTATTTGCTTTACTTATTGTCATCATGCTCAGCCAATACAGCATGATGTACATTTTCTGTTAGTCGATGGGGACTCTCGTAACAATTGTCCTCTTTTGCTTTCGCCCAGCACACTATTTCGTGCTGATAACGCGATTCATGGGTTCGATCCCACTACTGGTACTTCCTTCACTGTCCCTACTGACTTGTACTTTCTTTTACGTAAGGGTTTACTAAGTAAAGTACTCTGGTCTGAAAAATGTCAGGCCGCTTTTAACCACATATTAAATATTTTTCTTCACCTCCTATTTTGAGGTTGCCAGATATAAATCGCATTTATATACTCCTTACAGATGCTAGTAATCTTGGATTGGGCGCGTGCTTATTTCAAGAATTCTATTGCTTCCTCAGACGTGTTGAAGAGGTCATTAAAATGAGGTTGCCCAAGGGGTGGCAACCTCATTATCTAAAACAAATAGTTTCAGGAACTACTACTGTAAGAGTACATCAATGTCAATGCTTTGGTGTAGGCTTCTAGCAAGGGATGGTGTTGCAGGGTTGAGTTGTCGTATGATTAATAATTCAACTTTGATTTACAACTGAATAATATAACACTTCAAAACTTGGCCGCATTGAAAATGTCTAGGAATTGAGCTCAACTTCCTCGAACAAATATAACATTTATTTTCCACTTTGGCTCCTCTTGACATATTTACTTCACATAAATATATATACGTATCATTTCCTTATCATTCGTCTTTGCTACTCATTCAAATACTTTGTATTCTTTATATCTCCTCAATCAAATATATTGTTTACATTACGTGACTTGTCCATTTACGTGGCGTTGTTTTAATATTCCTTTACTCATCGTAGCTGAGACACTTTTTCTTCTTTCTTCTTCTTTGATCCTTAGCCGCCGACCGTCAAGCAGTCAGTGGCCATCACGCCTAGTGGTGTCTTGTAGAGCAACAACAAATTGATTCCACTTTGCACGGTCGGTGGCCACCCTTCATACAGTGCCCCAACATTGGTTCATTCTTTGCATCTCAGCCTCCACAGTCCTCCGCCAGGTTTTTTTTTGGTCGGCCTCTTTTTCGTTTTCCTAGTGCAGTTGTTGTCATCTGCATACTCCAGATCTTCCAATGTAGAAAATGTAGTCCATCTTATTCCTCTTGGACTGCCCTCTGTTGTCTGGTGCATCACCCAGTCTGTGACTGTTAAAAATAGAGTGGTTGATAAGGGACATCCCTGTCGTACTCCTGTCTTCACCTCAAAGGTTAGGTTGCTCTGCCCAACACTACACGTAAAGTTTTCATAGAGGCTTTTTATGATTGACACTATGCAGCTTGGAATTCCATAAGCCCTCAGTATTTTCCATAAACTGTCCCTATGTATGCTGTCAAAAGCCTTTTCAAAATCAAAGAAATTAATGTATAGCTGTCTTTACCATTCTGAGTACTGCTCTATAATGTTCCTGAAAGTGAATATATGATCTACACATCTTCTGTTCTTTCTAAATCCTGCTTGTTCTTTCCTCAGTTTGTGGTCTACTGCTTTTGAAATTCTCTGTATAATTATCCTGCCTAGTATTTTGCTGGGAACTGAGAAAAGAG
Organism: Oreohelix idahoensis; assembly: GCA_024509875.1. NCBI lineage: Eukaryota > Metazoa > Mollusca > Gastropoda > Stylommatophora > Oreohelicidae > Oreohelix > Oreohelix idahoensis. The sequence continues at coordinate 691,974 of JAMPIV010002231.1, read as the reverse complement.
TGATTCCTCTCCAATGATTGCAGTCTGCAAGATCTCCCTTTTTGGGCAATTTGACAATTATTCCTTTGTTCCACTCTGATGGTGTTGTCTCCGTTTTCCAGACTTGCGCAAATAGTGGTTATAATAGTTCTGCTGCTAACTCAGGGTCTGTCTTAAATAGCTCTGCATTTAAGTTATCATGGCCAGGAGCTTTTCCGTTCGTTAACCCATTGATTGCTGTGATGATTTCTTCTTTTCGTGGAATGTCTGTATTTACATCTAGATCGTTTTCAGCCTCAGGAACATTCAATTGTGTCTTTGGTGGTTCCTTGTTCAGAGTTTCTCTGAAGTGCTCTGCCCATCTTGTTTCCTTTCCCTCTGCTGTCGTGATGAGATTTCCTTGCTTATCTCTTACTAATGTAATACTGTTTGCACCTCGTTTTCCGCTGATGAATTTAGTTATTTTGTATACTGTGCTTTGTTCATTTCTGAGAGCTGTCTCTTCTGCCTGTCTTGCAAGATCGTCTAGGAAATTCCTTTTGTTGGCTCGGGTTTGGCGTTTAACTTCCTTGTCCAGTTGACTGTACTGTTTGCTATATAGTTGCTTTAACCTGGGGGACTTCGCTTCTGTTTTCTTTCTTTTCATTTCCTTTCTCAGTGTTATGGTGTTTAATGTTTCTGGTGTGATCCAGTCTTGCTTCTTCCTTTCCTGGAATCCCAAGCATGATTTGCTGTTTTCCTTATATATTGTTGAAATGGTGTTGAATTTCTGGTCTATATCATCAGTCAATGTCTTTTCCTGACTTTTGGCAAATTGATATCGTTTCTTTATGTCAGCCGCAAAAGCTTTTCTGGTAAGGGGGTCCTTCAATTTGCTGATGTCAAACCTTTTCTGTGTAGTTACAGTTGGTCCAGCCCTTCTTAGTTTCACTTTCAGTTTTGCTACTACTAAATAGTGATCACTTCCCACATCTGCACCTCTTCTTACCTTCACATCTTGTAATGCATGTCTCCATCTACCGTTAATCATGATGTGGTCTATCTGGTTTCTGTCCCGACCATTTGGTGATTCCCATGTTAATTTGTGAATTTCTTTATGTGGGAAAAGTGTTCCTCCAATGACCAGGTTGTTAATATTACAGAAACTTTATAATTTATCCCCATTTTCGTTTGCTGTTCTGCTGCCGCATTTCCCAATTACTCTTTCATTATATGTACTGTGTGTACCAACTTTCGCATTGAGGTCTCCCATTACTATAATTAGATCATATCTAGGTGTGTTTTCCATTGCTTTCTTCAGTTGTTGATAGAATTCATCCTTGAATTCTTCATCGCTGTCATTCATTGGTCCGTAGCATTGTATTATTGTAGTATTGTTGAATCTACCTCTCAATCTTAATCGTATCAGTCTGTTGTTGATGGATTTCCATTTCAGTAATGTCGTTTCTATTCCTTTTGTAGAATACTGACTACACCTTCATTGTGCTGTCCATCCTCTCTTCCAGAGTAAAGTACTGTTTCTCCTGTTGCTGTTTTAACTTTTCCTGCCCCTGTCCATCTGCTCTCGCTTATCCCTAGAATGTGTAACCTATAGTTTCTCATTTCTGCCGTGACCTGTTTTAGTTTACCCGTCTCATTCATTGTCCTGACATTCCAAAATCCTATTCTTGTATCATGTTTTGCGGTCAGGACGTTCGTTCTCATGTCAGTGGCTTCCTTTCGGCTTTCACCACTGACAGTCATACGAGCCTCAGACTCCGGATGTCCGTCCCGCAGCAACGTTTGTTTATTCGTTGTTGTTTCCGTAACTTAATTTTTTTTTTTTTTAAACATATACAGGGGTGTCAGTCCTATGCTAAAACCACCAACCTGGAGGACCAGGATGTCTTCTTTAGTCTGACCCCTGCCCGCGCAAACCTGTCCAGCTTGGTAGAACCTTCCAGGAGTTAAACTCCCGCTGGCCTAGCTCTGGGGGTAATCAGGGTACGCAAGCCGCCATACCTCGACAAGGTATTGACACCGGTGATGGCAGTAGCTGAGACACACTATCTCTTATTTATCCTCACTGCATATTATGTGATACATAGACGGAAGCGGTAAATACTTCTAAGTACATCAAAAACATTCTTCGATACACTAGGCTCCGCACGAACACATAAACATCTTGTCCCACTGGAGGCTGAGCATAAACTAAACTGTTGCTATACCAAACAAAGACACGTCATTCTCCCAACCACACATAAATATTCACCCCGACACCTTTGTGAGCACCACATAGCCTTCAAATACAAGTCCAGTGCGCGAAAAGGGTCGTAACAGAGGGTTTAAATGTTTCATGTGAAACAAAAAGGGAATCATGATAAGATAAAATAAGATGCAGATAATATTTTGCATAAGAAAACAAAAAGTACGTAGATCAGTGCACGAAACAATGCTTTGCTGTAAACACAGATGTATCAAAGAGCACAATGGTGCCGGAGAAATAATATACGGGGGAATCAGCCAAACCTGTAGTATTTTAGATGGTGCTTCTTTACAGCTAACATGGTAGCCATAGTTAAAGCACTAGAGGTCATCATCATTTTCAGTCTTACTCCTTACAGATCATAGAGCCACTCACTAATGAAGCTGGCCCCCTTGCCGGAATTACATCTCTTGAAATAAAGAAGGCGAATATAAATGTTTTCTTCTTCTCAAAACTTAATGTATTTGAATATGTTCAAGTTGACGTCTGAGGGTAAAGAAGAAGAAGATGTGACTTCGTTCTGCATCGAAAAAATGATTTCCGAGCAAGATCTTCAGTTCTGTAAACGTTCTGCAGATGTTGAAAGGATAAGACGCTGGCTTCACTACTTAATCTGTCATCATTTTGACGGATGTACTTGCTAATTATGTACATAAATATACTTTCCGAAATATTTAATAAACAAAAATGGAGGAAACCCATAAATTACAAGAAGAAAACCACACATATTATAAACAAAGACCATTAGCAAGTACGAACAAAAGCAAACAGGTGGAGAAAAAAGAAACAAAGTTATGTAATACATTTGCATTATTGTTACCAAATGCACTGAGAGCCCTAAAACGGTGAAGGCAAAAGGCAGTGAGGAAGGGAACTTATTACCCCACCTAAAAAGAGCTGCACCTAGTATGGTGAAGTCTCTAACACTTCGCTCACCCACGACAGTACATATCATGGGACAACCTTTGCCTTACCAAATGTACTAACAGCTTTGCATTCTGCTGCGTAGAATAAAATTTGATGACCAGTCATCTTTGTGTTCATAGTTTTTCTAAATACTTTGGACAGAGACGGGAATATGACTTGAGTTGGTTATTACGTGTATGTGTACAACTCCGTCCCTCGCTCTCTCGTTTAGTATTTTGAGGACCAAGACATATGTGTGTTCTATGTAGAATATACTGTGTCTATATATATATATATATATATATATATATATATATATATATATATATATATATATATATATATATATATATATATATATATATATATATAATAATAAATTCTTTAAGCACCAAACACGGCGCATAAGGCAGAAACCAGTGCTCTCCAGGTTGTTCGTTGTGACGCCACTCCTCTTAGCTCTTGCACATTATTTAGGCCCAACGTTCTTCCTTCTCTTATTATTGTTCTTCTGAGTGTTTCTTTTGGTCTTCCTCTTTTCCTCTTACCCTCAGGAACCCAAGTGAGCGCCTGTAGTGGTATTCTGTTGTTTTGCATTCGTAGGACATGACCGATATAAGACCATCGTCTTTTCCTTATATAGTCGGAGACATATTTCTGCCTAGAGTCTTCTCTTATTTGTCGATTAGTCTTGAATTCTTTCCAACTGATGTTCATGAGTTTTCTAAGACATTTGTTTTCGAATGTATTCAGCTTGTTCTCCAATGATTTTGTTATTTTCCAACTCTCACAGCCGTATGTTAACACTGAGATAACATTTGAATTAAACAGACGAAGCTTGGTATGTATATTCAATGATCGTAATTTCCAAATGTTAGATAATCTATTGAAGGCGCTAGCTGCCAAAGCAATTCTAGTATGGATTTCTCTTTTTGTGTCACCATCCTGAGTCATTTTACTGCCTAAATAATTGAAACTTTCAACTTTCTGTAGTTTTTCCCCGTTCAAGATGATATCAAAGGTCTCGTTAGAAAAGTTCATAGCTTTAGTTTTAGAGGCATTTATTTGGAGACCTATTTTAATCGAGAGATGACACAAATTATTTATTGCTTCTTGGGATTGCCTTGGTGTTGAACTTAAGAATGCTACATCATCTGCGAAATCCAAGTCCCCCAGGAATTTTCCATTTGTCCATTTTATACCCAATTGTTCATTGTGGGTATAGTTTCTCATAACCCAATCAATAGCTATTCCAAAAAGTAGTGGTGACATAATACAGCCTTGTTTCACACCTGTTTCTACTGTAAACCATTCTGTATTCCCTTTATTTGTTCTAACACAACATCTTGCATTGTCATATAGCGCTTTGATTATATTCACATATTTTGTTGGAAAACCATAGATTGTAAGTATCTTCCACAATGATGGGCGGTGTAGACTATCAAAGGCTTTTTGAAAATCGACAGTATATATATACATATACACACACACACACACAGACACAAATATACATACTTTTCTAAGGCGTCACAAACGTCACACATTTTTTTCCACCAAAGTTGCAGTCTGGAAATTATATAAAAGTCGTGCGCTTCTGGCCATTGCACTAAATTGCACGACGCTCAAAATAGTGCATATCTTTTTTCCCACCAAAGTTACAGTCTGGAAATTATGTTAAAGTCGTGCGCTTCTGCTCATTGCACCAAATTACGCGACCCTTGAAATGGCACGCATTTCTTGCTAATATTCTTCGGAATGCAATATCAACGTAAATGGAACATTTTTAAAACATGTCAATTGGTTTTAAACACTTGGGCATGTTAATAACATCGGACAGACGATGCAGCTAAGAAGTGAAGAGTAGAACAGCCCAGGCGAAAACAGCATTTTGTAAAATGAAAAACATATGTTATGCTACAACTCTTTGTCAGTGGAAGTAAGAAAAAGATTTCTTCAGTTCTGACATATGGAAGTGAGTCATGGACAATTAGTAAACGAGTAAGAAAAGCACTGGAGACCACAGAGATGAGGTTTTATATAATAATGTTAAAAATATCATCGATAGGTTGAAATGAGTAATGCTGTTGTCATGAAAAAGGCCAGTGTGCAAAGGAAGATTATCCATCAGGTTTAGAAGGCAGCAATCCACTTTCTTTGGGCAAGTTATGAGAAGAAGGAAGCCGGAGCATATCGTGACAGCAGGAAAGATGGAAGGAAAAAGAGATAGAAGATGACAAAGAGAGAAGATTCTGGATAGTTTGACATCAAGACAGGGAAAGAAGTCAACAACATAATTGATCAATAGTACTGTAGACATGAAATTATGGAGAGAACAGGCATCGTACATGAAGAAGATTCTCTTGGGAGAAATTACAACAACAAGGGCAAAAACTGAAGATTAAAATTGAATATGCCATGCATAACTGTGAGCCAGCGAGACGCCATTAGACTATGATGCAAGACTGGCATAGATGCAGCACATCGAGCCAATGGGTCGCCAAAAGTTAATGCATTGCTTCATGCTACAGCTGAAGTTTTAAGACACTGCCGTGAATCGTAGCGAAACACTAGTGCCAGACGACAGTTCGTTACGTATTTCCAAAACACCACTGTTTCCAAATCATGATACATTCAATGAAAATGATATCTACTCTTATAGCTGTGGCCGGATGAACGTTGAATACCAGTTTTGCCATCATTAAAATTTGCTTCCAAAAAATCAGCCTTCAACACTGTTGCGGATAGTTTTCGCTGTGTGTATAATCTTTTAAATGTACCTGTCTAGTTGGAGATATTATTTTTTGATTCCTGATCTAAGGGGTATTACTCATGATTTACTGGGGGTTGAATTTAACAGTGGTTGTTTGCCCACTTGTTTTTAACCTACCGGTCTAATATTAGAACCGATGTCTGGTTGCATGTCCATATATGGCTTGAATGGTTAGCTTTTCTAGGAATGTTTGCAACTAGAGCTGATGTCTTAATTCATGACCATATAAGGCTTGAATGGTCAGTCTTTTCCTGGTATGTGTTCAACATCGCTCACCTGAGTTTTAGCTCAGGAGGTCTAGCGTCTAATGACGCATGCGCAAGCTTTTGTAGCTGTTTAGAAAGACTTCCGATCTGGGAGTCGAGCTGTGAATTTTCAGAGTGTCAAGACGTGCTTTCGACGTCTTTGTTATGGCTTCAAGCCTGGGGAAAGAAAGCCCTCTCTGTGTGAACTTAGAAGTCTGAAGATGTTTTCCCCATGATATATTTCTAAGCGTCTAGGAGACGAGTGTGTTTATTAGTGTTATTCTGAGGGACTGTTAAGATAAATTATCCTTCGATTCATTTTCCTTTACCATCAGAATCACGTATCACATTTATTTACCAGCTCAGCGACTTTTCCCTGGGCGGGACAGAGTCTATCAAGTATACGAGAGTTGAGCTCTTGAACTATGCTGACATTAATTGCTTAGGGCCTGTGTATGCCCAGAGAACATTATATTTGATGCATCCCGCTAGTTCAGCGGTATCATATTGGACAGGTGTCGTAAATTTATTTTGAGAGAAAAGAGTCGTAGAAATAGTGGTCCGGTTTAGAGTGGAAAATGATGATGGAAAGCTCAGTGATAGAAAATGTAGAGATTTAATAGTTACTTCACAGCGTGCTGGAGGAGAGTAAAGACAGACTTATTTACGACAAATCGTGTCTCTCAATCTTCTCTTTCACTCTCCTGGTCAAACAATTATTTGCCAGTTTTCCAGACTCGCATCTGCGCGCACACCGATTCAGTGTTTTCAAACACACACACGACGTTGATACAAACTATATTAAACGAATAGGGGAAATGTTGGGCTTTGGGTATATCCAACACACAGAACTAAATGAGTTTAGGTGATTTTATTCACTTTACACATCAATCACTAAAAAATATCAGATATTACATAAATTATCATAAGTACACAAATGCAAATAACAAGTTTGGGAGGGGGTGAAGAAGATTGGTATCGACTAAGCCCTTCCCGCTCATTAGACAAAGACAAACCCAGTCCAGAGATAGATAATATCAGGAACACGGGTACTTTAACCTAACAGTAAAGTTAATTACTCTGAAAGAGGTGTTACCAAGTTAGGTATAAGTGATAAAAAAAAAAAACCTGTTCTTCCCAGCTGTTCTTCCCTTTACTAAGCAAATGGAAAGGAGGTGGTTTTAAACAGAGTTAACAAATTATCAACTATCCCACTTAAAGGAACAATGTAGGGTATACAGAAAAGATATATGTTACCAGGTAAGCAAGTTAACAAAATGGTCACACAAAAGAATTAATTTCCTGTCATTCATACACGCGCTAGCAAAGGCCTTCACTCATCTTGCTCTCACTTACCGATTGTGAAAAAATCTTGCACTCCATAGAATAACACAACAGCAGTTACACCTCAACTAAATGTATGAGTGTTTGTTCAAGTTCTAGCCCCAGATTATCGGGTAGGCGGTCAGCACATAAAAGGATCCCGTAATCGCTGGAAAATGAATCTGTAGTTGTGTCTCTTTTCTTAATAACAGTTTCTATGGGAGGGCACGGTCTCTGATACCGGGGTGAGGATGGTGTGGGCTATTTGACTATGCCGCGGATAATAAAATTCTTACGCGTGCTGGTACACTTTATCCGTGAGGTATGGTTTAAGTCCAGTGAGAAAACTAGTCACATCACTGTTCAGGAAATTATGAATTATCTCTCTGTGTCAGTAAACTAACAAAGCTCGGGCCAGTGTTCTTCTTCCCGTTACGACTTAAGTTGTTTGATGGTGCGTTAAATTTGTCTTTGGGTGTGCTTTCTTTGCTATAAGTTAGATAGCGGAATTCCAAACATAGAATCGCCTCAAAGATTAAAAATTTACACAGTCTCAACAAGTTCTGCGTCAGGGGAACTCTACACACTGTTTATGCTTTGCTTTGCTTAGATTGATTTCTTTATTGCTTTCTTAATGCTGGGATCGCACAGGTTACGATCACTCTGTATGAAAGAAAAAAAAGACATGTAATATACCGAAACAAATAACCTTCTAAAGCGCGATGAATTTCCCGTTAAGCCTATAATACACTCGAGTATTTAATTATGTATTTAATAAACACTGCGCGAGTTCTAGTGGTTAAAAACACACATCTATAAAACTAGGACTTAACTGAATTTATTAATTATAAATTCCTTCGCGACTTTAAAAGTTAATTTAAGCATCTATTATCTTTTGAAATAATATAATAGATAGATCATTATATTTAAAACTGGAACTCTTGAGATGGTTTAATTAAATAGATTTAAATTAACACAAAATCCCTTGAAATAGAATGACTAGACCACTGATCACTTTACACAATATATATTACCGCTTTGCACAGAAATAGAAATCACTGCAAATATATATAAAATCCAGGGGAAAATCTATAACAAGATTTCAATAAAGCTAGTGCTTCTGTAAAGATCTGGCCAGCGAGTGATAACGTGTCTAGTTCTACATGGTCTATTTAGCTAAAATGAAATGTAAGTTGAGTGGGACATGATAAACTTGACAACTTATTTGATCTCACGAACTTTTGGGGATCTGACCGCCAAATCAAGAGATGAAGCCGCCCCCTGGTCTTCGTATCCGCTCGCTGCTGCCCGTTTCGCTTTCCCCCGTTCGCTCGGTTCCTCGATTGACACCGAGACGCGAAATTAGCGGCAAGCAACTGCGTCTCGTATCAGGGAAAACTACTGTCTTTGATAACGCCGATAGTCTCCCCTAAAATCCCTCGGTCTGTCTCTTTGATCTCGTCGCTGTATCCTACATGAGTCCCGGTGGAATGCGTTCTGGCAAACGAAAAGTTACAACAAATGTTCAGGGGTTCTAATGTTATGAAAAGCTAAAAGTCCCTTTAAATCATCCATCATATCAGGGAGAATTCACTTGTCAAACTAGACGTACGTCACAATCGTCCCCACTTTTAGACATGAAACCATTTTTATGTTTTCATTTTTGACAATGGAAGTGACCTGATTGATGATTTTAGGATGAGTGGTATCTTCAGTTTGCTCTTCTTCCTCTGTAGACCAGTTTCTACTCAGAAAATCAGCCCCGACATTCTGTCTTCCCGGAATATATTCCACTTTGAAAGAATAGACGCTTAGAAGGAGGGCCCAACGCATGATCCTAGCGTTAAATTCTTTATTGGCACCAAGAAATGCTAACGGAGCGTGGTCTGTTTGCACCGTGAACGATGTACCATAAAGAAACTCATGATGGCGTCTGATACCGTCAATCAGAGCAAGACATTCCCTTTCAACTACGCTGTAGTTCCGTTCCGCTTTATTTAATTTCCGACTGCCATAGGCAACTGGAAATAGCATGTTCAGGTCACTGTCATCGGCTTGAAGCAGTGTTGACCCGATGCCCTGACCTGACGCGTCGACTCTCAGTACAAAAGGTTTCTTGAGGTCAGGCAACCTCAAAATGGGGTATGCAGACAACTGTCCTTTCAAAGTGCTATACGCGTGTTCGCACTTTTGATCCCATATGACCTTATCAGGACAACCTTTCTTTGTGAGGTCAGTCAGAGGTGCCGTCAGTCCGTTGAAGTTCTGGATGTACTTCTGATAGTATGCACATAGCGATATGAAGGAACGTACGTCTTTCTTCGTTCGGGGTCTTTTTGCTGCCACTATTTTTCTCCACGTTCTTCTTAATAGGCCAACTGCATCCGTGAGAAATAGTGTGCCCCAGGAAGTCTAACTGTTCAAACCCGATGAGACATTTGCTAGGTCTGGCTGTGAGACCCGTTTCCTGTAGTCTCCTGGGGAGCATAGCAACCATAGCAATATGTTCTTCATAGGTTTCCGATGCAATTAAGATGTCATCCATGAAATTATGGATATGGGGACTTTGCAAAGGTTGTAGAAGCTTCCTCATCATCCTGGTGAACACTCCTGGTGCGTTATGCAAACCGAACGGCATCACGTTAAATGTGTAATGTCCTTCACTAGTGCTGAAAGCTAACAAAGGTTTAATTTCCTCCTTGACTGGTATTTGATAATAACCTTTGCTGAGGTCAATCTTGGAGAAGATCTTTGCTTTGCTGAGCTTGGTGAACAACTCAGAAACAGTTTGGAGAGGTTCGGGCTGGAATTCCGTTACAGCGTTTAGCAACCTGTAATCAATGCACAGCCGAACTTCCTTATTGGGCTTCTGCAACAGCACTACACTCGAGCTGTAAGGAGATGTAGACTCACTGATAATTCCTGCCTGACGCAGCTTGTCTATTTCTCCGCGAAGTGCATCAGCTTTAGCGTACGGGATGGGGTAAACTCTGGTTTGAACAGGGTCTCGTTTGTTAATTTCATATCAAATTCAATGAGATTTGTTCGACCAGGTACATCCGTTAAGACTGCACTGTACTGTTTTAGTAGCGCCCTGGTTTCTGTTTGTTGTTCTGGTGAGAGATTGTCGCCGAACTTGACATCTTTAAAGGATTCTGTGGGTTGCAATGGATACTCCATGCAACCATCATCATCTTCCTCGTCTTCCGTTGCTATGGCGACAGCCAGGAGATGCTCGGAGGATGGCACCGGTCTTTCCAAATATTTCTTTAGCAGATTTATGTGGAAGACCTTCTCCTTTCCTTTGATGGAGATCTTGTAGTTGGTACGTGAGATCTTTTTAAGGACGGTAAACGGTCCTTGCCATCCGATGCGAAGTTTATTGCTTCCGGTTGGAAGTAGCAATAGGACTTTCTCCCCTGGTTGTAGTTCTCTCTCTTTTGCAGCTTTGTTGTATCTTTTAGTAATTTTAGCGCGGGCTTTCTTAAGGTTGGTAGTAGCTAGATCCCATCCTAGCTTTAGCCTTTCCTTAAGCTCAGATACATACTTGCTTGCAGAGACGACTGTCTCGTCAGCCTTCTGGTCTGTCCGGGACCGAAGTAAGGCTTCTAGTGGCCCCTTAATAGGTCTGCCAAATAAAAGTGTAGCTGGCGCAAAACCCGTAGACGCTTGGGGTACCTCTCGGTAGGCGAATAAGGCAGCCGATATATATTGGTCCCAGTCTTCCGGTTTCTCCTGACCCAGCTTACGTAACATCATGGTGAGGGTACCGTTAAAACGTTCCACGAGCCCATTTCCGGCCGGATGGTAGGGACTTGTGTGGATATGTTTGGCCCTCAAGATCTTAAAGATCTCCTCCATTAACAGGCTACGGAATTGGGATCCATTGTCCGTCAAAACTTGTTGAGGGAATCCCAACCGTGTAAAAATTTGCACAAGGGCTTCTGCGACATGCTTGGAATTAGTGCATGGTAGCGGTACGGCTTCGGCCCACATAGTGCAAGTGTCAACTAAGGTCAGGATGAACCTGTTCCTTCTTTTGGTCTTTTCCAGAGGACCAATAATGTCGACAGCAACCCATTCAAATGGAGTCCCTACTATTGGCATTTGCCCCATAGGTACTGGGGGTGTCAAGTGCTTGGGTGCTACCCGTTGGCACTGGGCGCAGGATTTCACGTACCTGACAATGTCAGAGTTCATTCCTGGCCAATAATAGTGGTTTTTTATTCGCTGAATAGTGGCGTTTTGTCCCATGTGTCCGCTAAAGGGAAGAGAGTGCCCCATTTCTAAGATCTGGTTTCTGTACTGCGTCGGTACTAGGAGCTGGTTATTCCCCGTGTCCGGGTTGCCCGTTCTACGATACAATACACCATCCTTAGAAAAGATGTCTCCGTTGTGTCTGGGGTCCTTAGCCATGGGCAGTTTTTTAAAGCAGGGCGCCAGAGTAGGGTCCTTTTGTTGCGCCTCCTTCAGTTCATTCGGCAACAAGTTTGGCGCAGGCTCCCTCTCCTTCTTGGCTTGCCCTCTTGTGGTTACCGCTGCCACAATCGGCTCCTTAGGTCTCCCAATGAACACATATCTACATCCCAGGATAACTGGGTAGATCGGATCATCCATTATGGCCGCTTTAATAACTCCTCTGACAAAGTCAGAGTGTATTTCTACCAGTGCGATAGGAAGCGTCCTGGGTGCATCACTCCTGAAAACTCCACTAAGTTTGACGGTTTCCTCTGTCTCCTGACCGGGTTTGACTAGGTGCCTAGCGAAAATACAGTCAAAACTTAATCCAGTGTCAAAAAGACAAGTAGTAGAGGTACCGTTCAAAATTACAGTTCCTCGAGTTGAGGGTCGGTCCCCCTCAGGTTGAGAATCACTGACATTGACTCTACCTTTCGAGGCTGTATGCAAACATCCAATGCGGTTTGCACCGGTTTGTTTGCCCTGATCAGACGTTCCTGGTGTAGGGGTCTTCCCTTTTCCTTGACCTTGGTGGCCGCGCTGCCACGTAGGCTTGTTGGGTTGATCAGAATTGTTGTTGGGGGGTATCGGGTTTTGTAGAATTTCGATTTTTCCTGGGGGGGTTTCTGGGTATTGTTATCTCGTTGGTTATAATGTTGAGAGGAAGTGGAAGAATAGGATGCCTGTTCTAGATTCTGTTTTCGAGATGGCTCATCTGTGGGTTTACGTTTAGTGCTGGGAAGTTCGGCCATTGCATTGCTATAGCGTTCGGCTTTATTGAGTATGTCTTCAAGCCTGACTGCCCCCTGTTCAGCCAAAAATCTACGTGTTTCATTCGACAAAGTGGATTTTATCTGCTCCACAAGAACAAGTTCGAGGAGTCCCTCATATGAAAGAGGTAGGTCAGATAATTCAATGCACTTTGTCAGATAACCCGTGAGACGTGAAGAGAACTGGGGAAATGTTTCCGTGCTCTCTTTTCGGCTGTTTCTGAACAACTGCAGAAACTTTCGGGCAGTCATCTCAAACTGCTGTAGTAAGGCCTTTTTCAACATGTCGTAATCATGTTGATTCGGTCCCAGCTTTGTGTACACGTCATAAGCATTGCCTCTCAGTGACGTTGAAAGTTTGAGCGCCCAGCGGGTACTCTCTAACCCATAAAGATTCGCGAGTCTCTCGAATTTTTCTAGGTAGCTGTCAATTTTTTCGTTAGGGCTAGGAAAAGATTCTAAAGAAAACGACATAGCAGTTAATTGGGCAGATTGAGTACTGGAGAGGTCCATTGATTGAGACTGGGGCGAAGACGGCTCTCCGTTAGTCGAAGTAGAGGCGCCCCGACTCTCTAGAGCCTTAAGCGCCAGTTCATGTTGTCTTTCCTTGTCTCTCTCTCTCTCTCTGCGAGTTTCCATCTCTGCTTCAATTTTCTTCTGTTCCAAAAGACGTTCTTCCGCTTTTTTCTTATCTGCCCTCTCCTGGGCTTCTCTCCTCTCTGTTCTTTCTTTCTCTTCCTTCCTCTCAGCTTCTGCTCTCTGTTGCTCCGCGTCATATATTTCCAATTCCTGGTTAATAAACGCGTTTGCAGCTTCTGCATCTAATCCTGCCTCTTTCGCTTCCAGCCTCAAGATGGACCTCATCTTTATCCTCTCTGCCATTGTTAAAGAATAAGATGAAGTATGCTTAGAGAACTAGTAAGAAGAAACGCGAAAGGGCGGAACTCTGAACCGCTACGTGAAAAAAAAAAACACAAGTATAAATTTACCTGTGTTACCTCCTACCTGTACTGTGCAAACTTATCGCTGCTATTATCTGGCAATTAAGGCTCTAAACGCAAGCGACTATGCCACTAAATGGTAAGTTACACTGGAAAAGAATCTACTTTTACTAACAGTAGAGAAAAATTTATATTAAAACAATTTAAAAGGAAAAAAAAATTTCCCCTAAATTTTAAATCTCTGACAACAAACTCCGTCCCTAAAGTCAATTATTGAGATGAGACATTGTTAACTTAATTTTTAAAAATCAGAACAATCCGTCTTTAGCTAAGCTCAACTCTTTTTGACTTCAAAAACCTTAGTGACTGTAAAACAATCACGCAATCCCAGCAACTTTTATAAAGAAAGAAATATAATTATCTCCGCCAGAGAATAATTAAAATAGCAAATCCGGTTTGTTTATCTGTACTTTCTACTGCTGTGGAGAGAAAACAACCTGTAAATATGCTGTGTGGACAACCCAAAGAACGTTTGTCTAGGGGTGTAATTATTTATTTATTTCCCTAATTCACAAAGACAAATCATTCACACTCTACCTAGTTAGACCCAAACTAAATCAGACTCAAAATATCTTTAACCCGGCTATGCGATTGCCTCCAATGTAGCTCAAGATCCCAGAACCAGCCCACAAATATGTGTGCATCAAATGTATCTCAAAATTATCCCAGACGAGCCGGCCAAATATTGTCGTAAATTTATTTTGAGAGAAAAGAGTCGTAGAAATAGTGGTCCGGTTTAGAGTGGAAAATGATGATGGAAAGCTCAGTGATAGAAAATGTAGAGATTTAATAGTTACTTCACAGCGTGCTGGAGGAGAGTAAAGACAGACTTATTTACGACAAATCGTGTCTCTCAATCTTCTCTTTCACTCTCCTGGTCAAACAATTATTTGCCAGTTTTCCAGACTCGCATCTGCGCGCACACCGATTCAGTGTTTTCAAACACACACACGACGTTGATACAAACTATATTAAACGAATAGGGGAAATGTTGGGCTTTGGGTATATCCAACACACAGAACTAAATGAGTTTAGGTGATTTTATTCACTTTACACATCAATCACTAAAAATATCAGATATTACATAAATTATCATAAGTACACAAATGCAAATAACAAGTTTGGGAGGGGGTGAAGAAGATTGGTATCGACTAAGCCCTTCCCGCTCATTAGACAAAGACAAACCCAGTCCAGAGATAGATAATATCAGGAACACGGGTACGTTAACCTAACAGTAAAGTTAATTACTCTGAAAGAGGTGTTACCAAGTTAGGTATAAGTGATAAAAAAAAAACCTGTTCTTCCCAGCTGTTCTTCCCTTTACTAAGCAAATGGAAAGGAGGTGGTTTTAAACAGAGTTAACAAATTATCAACTATCCCACTTAAAGGAACAATGTAGGGTATACAGAAAAGATATATGTTACCAGGTAAGCAAGTTAACAAAATGGTCACACAAAAGAATTAATTTCCTGTCATTCATACACGCGCTAGCAAAGGCCTTCACTCATCTTGCTCTCACTTACCGATTGTGAAAAAATCTTGCACTCCATAGAATAACACAACAGCAGTTACACCTCAACTAAATGTATGAGTGTTTGTTCAAGTTCTAGCCCCAGATTATCGGGTAGGCGGTCAGCACATAAAAGGATCCCGTAATCGCTGGAAAATGAATCTGTAGTTGTGTCTCTTTTCTTAATAACAGTTTCTATGGGAGGGCACGGTCTCTGATACCGGGGTGAGGATGGTGTGGTCTATTTGACTATGCCGCGGATAATAAAATTCTTACGCGTGCTGGTACACTTTATCCGTGAGGTATGGTTTAAGTCCAGTGAGAAAACTAGTCACATCACTGTTCAGGAAATTATGAATTATCTCTCTGTGTCAGTAAACTAACAAAGCTCGGGCCAGTGTTCTTCTTCCCGTTACGACTTAAGTTGTTTGATGGTGCGTTAAATTTGTCTTTGGGTGTGCTTTCTTTGCTATAAGTTAGATAGCGGAATTCCAAACATAGAATCGCCTCAAAGATTAAAAATTTACACAGTCTCAACAAGTTCTGCGTCAGGGGAACTCTACACACTGTTTATGCTTTGCTTTGCTTAGATTGATTTCTTTATTGCTTTCTTAATGCTGGGATCGCACAGGTTACGATCACTCTGTATGAAAGAAAAAAAAGACATGTAATATACCGAAACAAATAACCTTCTAAAGCGCGATGAATTTCCCGTTAAGCCTATAATACACTCGAGTATTTAATTATGTATTTAATAAACACTGCGCGAGTTCTAGTGGTTAAAAACACACATCTATAAAACTAGGACTTAACTGAATTTATTAATTATAAATTCCTTCGCGACTTAAAAAGTTAATTTAAGCATCTATTATCTTTTGAAATAATATAATAGATAGATCATTATATTTAAAACTGGAACTCTTGAGATGGTTTAATTAAATAGATTTAAATTAACACAAAATCCCTTGAAATAGAATGACTAGACCACTGATCACTTTACACAATATATATTACCGCTTTGCACAGAAATAGAAATCACTGCAAATATATATAAAATCCAGGGGAAAATCTATAACAAGATTTCAATAAAGCTAGTGCTTCTGTAAAGATCTGGCCAGCGAGTGATAACGTGTCTAGTTCTACATGGTCTATTTAGCTAAAATGAAATGTAAGTTGAGTGGGACATGATAAACTTGACAACTTATTTGATCTCACGAACTTTTGGGGATCTGACCGCCAAATCAAGAGATGAAGCCGCCCCCTGGTCTTCGTATCCGCTCGCTGCTGCCCGTTTCGCTTTCCCCCGTTCGCTCGGTTCCTCGATTGACACCTAGACGCGAAATTAGCGGCAAGCAACTGCGTCTCGTATCAGGGAAAACTACTGTCTTTGATAACGCCGATAGTCTCCCCTAAAATCCCTCGGTCTGTCTCTTTGATCTCGTCGCTGTATCCTACATGAGTCCCGGTGGAATGCGTTCTGGCAAACGAAAAGTTACAACAAATGTTCAGGGGTTCTAATGTTATGAAAAGCTAAAAGTCCCTTTAAATCATCCATCATATCAGGGAGAATTCACTTGTCAAACTAGACGTACGTCACAACAGGGTCTGACCACCTTGTTTGCTAAGGAATACCACAGAGGCCATTGGACCTAGAGGCCTTCCATATTTTGCGGCCTGCTGCATGCTAGGCAATGTAACTGATGTACTTGTGTCAGAAGAGAGTTGTTAAACTCATATATCAACACCCGCTGGTAATGCGGGGTAGGGGTATTTTTGCTGTGGCTTTAGGAAGGGAGTTAGATTGTAGTCAGCAATCGTATATATGCCCAGCTTACTGATCGATGAACTGTCGATTCTAACTGTATTGTACTATCGTCATGTCACAATGTTCCTGAGTATTGTCAATTGACTATGTCCTGATGTCGGCGTCTCTTGTATCGTACTGCATTAAAGCATTGTAAAAGTCAGCCGCTGTTTTCAACCTTCTCTGACTTCTACATGTGGTTGAGTGGGTATTGTGCCAATGTCCAGAGCCTATACACATTCGCGTACTACACCTTATCATGAGGTCTACTCACCCACACATACTATCAACCACACATTGCTACGATCATTACTAGACATCTGGATTTTACGTACAAAATATCGATTTTTTACTTTTGAGCTTATTTTATTAAATAATCATTGAGGAATCGATTGAGCAAGGTTTTATAACATAAAAAAAAATGCATTTGATGTATCAAAAAGCATATTATCGGCACTACCCCCATGCTATGATTTTCAAATTTGTGCCGAAAATGCACGATTTCTCTCTAAAACTATCTAACAGAGGAGTCTCAAATTTGGCTTGCATGTAGTACACATCTATATCTTTAAAGTAACACATCTGCATTTTTGATATTTTGGTAATTTTCTTTTATAAATTTTAAAAAATATATTTTTTTTAAAATTTTTTCACACAAATATAGTTTTTTTTTTTTTAAATCATTAAAAAAAGAATTTTAAACTTATCAAAATAATCATGAGTAGTACACATCTATATCTTTAAAGTAACACATCTGCATTTTTGATATTTTGGTAATTTTCTTTTATAAAGTTTTAAAAAATATTTTAAAAAATATTTTTTCATACAAATATAGCTTTTTTTTTTAAATCATTAAAAATAGAATTTTAAACTTATCAAAATAATCATGAGTAAAATTGTTTTAATTGTCAGTCACAACATGTGGGTTCCAATTTTATAAAAGTTTGGTCAATGGGAAACAAGATTTTTGCTCTTGAAAATTTGTGAAAAACCCAATATAGCGGTTGTTTTTTTTTGGTTATAATGGTAGAAGGACAGAAGAAAAATTAGGCAAGACAAAGGCAAGAGGAGGAGCTGCAGGAAGCTGAAGGAGGTGCAGCATATAGTGCTGGACAATTTTAAACACATTCAGCCCCCCAGAATGGAGTATATTGGACAAGACAAGTCACTCGGTAACTAAAATGCATTTTTCTCAAAACTAACATTTTATTAACAAAAAATGTTATTTTTTTACAAACTATCTAATAGATCAGTCTGAAATTTGGCATGCATGTAGGACACATATATACTTTTAAATTGACAAGGGCTTTTTTATATTTTGGTAATTTGCTTTGATATATTTTTTTAAATATTTTTTTTTTCATTGTTTTTCATACAAATATAGTGTATTTCTTTAAAAAATCATTTAAAATAGAATTTTAAACTTATCAAAAAAACCCTATGACAAATTGTTTTAATTGTCAGTCACAACATGTGTGTGCAACTTGATAAAGTTTGGTCAATGGGAAACATGAGTTTTTAGCTCTCAAAAATTTGTGAAAATCCAAAATGGCGGATATTTTTTTTTTTTGGTTACCATGGTAACCACATGTTTTTTAACAAAATAAACTGTAGAATTTGGTTCATGGACATACACTGTGTCTATTGAGCACATAAAAAGTTTGAAAATGTTATTAGAACAAAAGTTAGTTTTCACTGTAGTTCAGCCCCTTGAGAGAGTCTTCATTGCACCCTGTCAGTGCCTCAACGCCTGGTGACCTACATTCACCTGTACTGTACTTCCTGGGTTGACCTGACCCCCTACTCACACATATACAGCGCTGTAACCTTCATGGTGGCTTCCAACATCACACAGGACACTAACACTATGACGTTGGACTGTTACACTTATGGAACTGACCTTTAACAAACACCTTCAAATATTGCTGCCACAATGGCACTCTTTACAAGAGGATGATCACCTGCAAATACGCGCGTTTCCTTCATTATTAATAGATTTGATGAGCACCTCTCTGAGCATGCACATTCTGCACTGAGTTTTGCATCAGTGGGTGCACAGATTGATATATCGGCTGTACGAGACCTTGCGCCTTCAAAGTGCATGGCCAAATAGATCAAATTTCATTCCCTTGGTCCAATATCACCTCTCCTTATGTCAGAAGGATTGTCCCTTGGTTTTATATCGGCATTCATATATACCAGAGGCTGACATGATTTTTTTTTCTAAATTCGCAGAAAGAATTCGGATGGACGGGACAAGGGCAAAAAGGCATGACATGAAATTATTAACGTTCTATGCTCCTCCAGCATCTGTAGGGTTAGCTAGTTTTTTTTTTTAAGACATGGGAGGACAGCGAACTAGCATTGTGTGATCTTTATTTTCCTCATCTCATCCAACATCTTGATTTACACTGATCAACTTAAATGTCGGTTATAATGAGAGCATTTAGTCCTTTTATAATCAATTTTGTGATATATTCAAATATACAGGGTGCTTCAAAATTATGTGTACAAGCTTTAAAAATGTATATTTCATGAACAACATACATAATTTTTATTTTCGGTATCAAATTTTATAGCCAAGAGAACACCACTCCCCTACAGCAGTATTTGCTACGGGACGACTACCTTGACCTTTTATATTATTCATGACATATAACTGTTTAAAGTGTGTATACATCATCTTGAAACACCCTGTATAATGTCATTTACTATTGATTGCTTTTGGTGATAGGATAACGATGGAATGATATTCTGATAAAGCAGGAGAATATTTTTTTTAATGTAAAACTTTTGCCTCGTTTTGGCGAGGCGCGTCCCGTTCAACCTAGTCGGTTATATTAGGGCGCATGTCCAAATATAAAAGACCCATAGGTCTGGGATTTAGGAGAATATCAATTAGCTGTCGATCTATACTTTTCTGTGGGCCTGTTTCAAGGCACCTGTTAGTGTATCTTTCTCCTGACACATCAGCACAGAATGTCCCGGCGTTTCATTTTCATAGTTCGGAACTCCAGTATTTAAAAAAAATTGGAGCCCTCTGAGGAGATCCTTATGTAGTTCCCGGGGGTTGCTGGGGAGGCAAAGATGCATAGGACTAAAGCTCCTTCAATCATGTCGTAAGAGGCGGCTATAATGAGGCTGTGCTTGAAAATGGCAACTTCATTGCGCAAAACAAATTGCAACAGACACTGCCACTGCAAGTGCACATGAAAGCAGTGGAGCAGGCTTCCTCCGAGGTACCAGCTACTGTGGTTTCTCCATGTTCCATAAGGGCAAAAAGGTAAATGACGATGATATCAGATACAATAAGGTGTTGACACAACATATTAGAAACCCGAAGCCTGTGAGCAGTTAAAAATGTAGGTGACTATGTTAGAGTTGACCGACTACAGTCACTAGACAGAAGGCTGAATGAAAGAGGATCTGAAGGCAGCGCCAACTATGTCTACCTTATACTAAAGTTGAGCAAGTCTGAACGATTGAGGACTGCTATGTGAGGCAGGACGCTTTTGCTGAAACTTGGAAAAAAATACTGCATGAATCAAGCAGTACCGGTATTACGAATTAAACTAATGTATCCACATGAAGCTGGTGTCGTAAATTTATTTTGAGAGAAAGAGTCTTAGAAATAGTGGTCCTGTTTAGAGTGGAGAATGATGACGAAAGCTCAGTGATAGAAATTGTAGAGAGTAAATAGTTGCTTCACAGAGTGCTGGAGGAGAGTAAAGACAGACTTATTTACGACAAATCGTTTCTCTCAATCTTCTCTTCATCCCTCCTGGTCAAACAATTATTTGCCAGTTTCCAGACACACACCTGCGCTCACACCGATTTGGTGCTTCAAACACACAGACGCACGTGAATACAAACTATATTAAACAAATAGGGGAAATGTTGGGCTTTGGGTATTTCCAACACAGTACTAAATAAGTTTATGATGTTTATTAACCTAAAAAATCAAATCACAAACAAATATCAAGTGTTACATAAAATTATCATAAGTACATAAAATGCAAATAACAAGTTTGGGAGGGGGTGAAGAAGATTGGTATCGACTAAGCCCTTCCCGCTTATTAGACAAAGATAAACCCAGTCCAAAGATAGATAGTTATCAGGAACATAGGTAATGTAACCCAACAGTGAATTTAATTACTCTGAAAGAGGTATTACAATATTAGGTATGAGTGGTAGAAAAATCCTGTTATTCCCAATTGGTTTTCCCTTTACTAAGCAAATGAAAGGGAGGGGGTAAACAGGGTTAACAAAATATCCCACTTAAAGGAACAATGCAGGGTACACAGAAAATGTATTACCGGGTAGGCAAGTTAACAAATGGTTTTTCAAAAAATTAAATCTCCTGTCATTCATGCACGCGTGAGGATCCACACTCATATATTCACACACACTTACCGATTGCAGCATCAGACAATCCATAGAATTATATAAACAGCAATTACACTCTTGACATGTGAAACTGTCTAGTACTTCGATGTCCCGCCCCAGATGTAGCGAGGTTTGCTGATAGCGAATATTCACACTAATCGCCGGACTTGAAGTTTAAGAGTTCTTGTGTTTTATTATATAAAAAAGAGTCTATGGGATGGCACTGACACAGTTCGATACAGGGTTGAAAATGTAGTGGTGGTAAAATTCCTTCAACGCGTGATGATATCAATTGACCGGTATGTTTTAAATCCAGTGAGGAAAAACTAGGCCAAGTCACAGTTCAGGTAACTAGGTACTCTCTCACAACAGAGCAGTAAATAAAATATCGCTACTGGCACTGTTCATCTTCCAGTTTATCTAACAGATTGTAAGTTAATTTGATGAATTATTTAAATGTTCTTGGGTAGGCTTTCTTTCATGTAATTATGATAGCTAGGTCGCATCGGACCGCCACAAGAATAAAATTTAAAAAAATGTTTCATCAATATCTCTGGAAGTTTTAAGATGCATGATTTCTTTATTGCTTTTTTTATGCTGGGATCGCAAAGGTTACGATCACTCTGTATGAAAGAAAAAGACATGTAATATACCGAAAAATCAAATAACATTCTACAGCGCGATGAATTTCCTGTTAAGACTATCTATATTTACTCTCGCGTATATAATTATGTATTTAATAAAACACTGCGCGAGTTCTAATGGTTAAAACTGTGATAAAATTAACCGTGATACAACGTTAAAATATCTCCAAAGATAAAATGTAGGGATAAAAATAATGCGTAAGTTACTCGAGTACATGATCGCTCAGGCCGCGGGTCACTACCCGCCATGGAAACTAATTTGCTAGACGTGAAGGCAAAACGTTGACTTTTGGAACGGGATGAGAACGGAGATCAAAAGGAAAAATATGACTGAACACGTGCTTGAAACTAGCAAGGCTAAAAAGACGCAATTGGGGGGGGGGGGGGAGGGGGGGGGGAAAAAAATTCACGTCCCCAAGTTGACACAAGGTAAAGAAATCGACAAAAGGGACCTTAGCTATTATACGCCACAGTCATTTCTTGGACGCTTTTGCGATATTTTGTCCTTTATTTGAATTCAGCGGCAAACGCCTTACAGAAGATGCTCGAACATATTTCAAAAAAAACAACTAACCTTGAAAAGTAACTTTTTCTTAATAATAATGTTAGGAATATAAAACCTAGCTGGCCGGATGGCCCATCTTGAGCAGAGAAATAATATGCTTTCATTTATACAGACGGATAGATAATAATGAAGATATTGACAAAAGACTGTGTTGTTCATATCAGCGAGCGACTGCATTGAAACAAAAACATGTCACTAATTTTCAAAAAATTGCAGCCTTGAGACGCAAGTGCTAAAATCTAGTTAGAATGAAAGAGAGAGGGTGTTAAGGAAAGTTGTGGCTAAAAATAACTTTAAAGGCAAAATTGTGTAGGGGACGGCAGAGTTGGTTCAAAAAAACAAGTGTGTTTTTTTGTGTGAAACGCAAGTAGAGACAGACGGACCAACAGACAATAATACATACTTGACTGAGGTATGACTGAACTGACTTTTGGAAGGGGGTTTGAATTTGAAAAGGAAAAAAGGCGGTGATTGGCCACAGAAAAACATAATATCGGCGCTCAGACGCGCATCTTTGCCATTCATCATAAGTTGTCCAGTAGTAGACACAGTAATTATTTAGTGGTGTAATTCCCAGAAGCTAATTGAAATATTTAGAGGGACGCCATACTAGAGCCAGCAGCTCAGCTGAGTTTTGCTAGCATATACTGTGTTCTC
Organism: Oreohelix idahoensis; assembly: GCA_024509875.1. Lineage (NCBI taxonomy): Eukaryota > Metazoa > Mollusca > Gastropoda > Stylommatophora > Oreohelicidae > Oreohelix > Oreohelix idahoensis. Next base: position 668,711 of record JAMPIV010002231.1, on the reverse strand, counting down.
TATTCATAATTCTGGTAAGACTGAAAGTATTTCTTTGTATATTTTAATATTGTTTAATATTTCGAGTGATTTGATACTGCCATATCATAATCTATCCCTTACAACAAGTAAGGATTCGCTCTAGACCCCCAGCCCCAGTTCAGGGTCTAGAGACAAACAAAATACATAAATTCCAGCAAGGATTATGAAGGGCGGATCAAGTGTTGAGATCAGTGGAACATATCACCTATCCTATTCAACGGCAGGAAGCTAATGAACATATTTCAGAATATGTAGTCTTGGGGAACTTATACTATGTGAAACCAACTTGGTAAGGTGTGCTGTATGGTCAGAGAGATCTGACCCCGTCTATGTGGTGTTATTGTGTAGTGTTGAGTGTAGAAGTGGCTCAGGAGGTAGAGTTCTGACACATGACCCAATACTTTTATTTCAGAACTGTGAGTTTTTTTATTTGGCACCAAAGTGGTGTCAAATGCTATGTTGACAAATCCAAGTGTAGACCCGTGCAGTCGAGAATTTTGGCAGAGCAGCCTATATTGCCCCCAAGCACGGAGAGGTGGGGCCACCAGATTCCAGCACCAGAACTACTCAGTCAAAGATACGTGAGCGTCTGGCCTGCTGGAAATTCACCAACTTATTTAATAACAAACACCAACTATATTCCCAGTAACTAGAACATACCATGGTGGGAAATAAAACTTGTATTCCTCCCGTCAGTAATGGACAATGTTGGATAGTTATAGACAGGGAGTGATGAAGCCACTCCATCAGCACATCCATTAATCGTTCTCCCAGATAAATTACAAATATAAACAGTATTAATATTAACTAGTCTTGTAAAATTCATATGTACACACCTTTCATTTATTATGCCATATATTCATGCATTTCGTTCATAAATTCAAAACCTTTCATATGTTCTGACCAAAATAAAACCTTGGTTCAGAACAAATAAACTTAAAGAAAATTTAACATCAAAATTTTAAACAGCTTGAGTTAGTTCAGTGTGTTATAGAATTTATTAATATTATTAGACTTATTAAATATCTGTGTGTGTGTTTGTATATACTAATACAACACCTTACATTCAGTACCCTAGATTTTTTAACGTAGCCACATTCATTAGTAAAAAAGATATGTGTAGCAAGAAGGGCCTTCTGTAAATTCACAGCTACATTTATCTCAGGAGCCTTCACAGCTGACCTCATGCATCACACTAGGTGATATCACAACCATACAGTACCATCAAAAACCACTACAAAAACACACATCTATATATATAGGACTTAACTAAATTTATTAATTATAAATTCCTTCGCGACTTTAAAAGTTACTTTAGCATTTAAGCCTCTATTATTTTTGGAAATAATATAACAGGTATAACATTACATTTACAACTGGGAACTATTGAGATGGTTTAATTTAATAAATTTAAATTAACACAAAATCCAGTGAAATAGAATGAATGAACTAGACCACTGATCACTAGACACAATTATATTTTACCGTTTTGCACAGAATAGAATTCACTGCAAATATATATGAAAATCCAGGGGACAATCTGACAAGATTTCTATATCGCTAGTGCTTCTGTAAAGGTCTGGCCAGCGAGTGATAACATGCATTCTTCATGGTCTGTATATATCTAAAATGGAATGTAAGTTGAGTGGGACATGTGAAAATGTTACACCTTTTTTTATCCCAGGAAACTGTTGGGGTTCTGACCGCCAGACTAAAGAGAGACGCCGTCCCTGGTCGACCGTATCTCCGCTCGCTTCGTTCGCTTCGGCTTTCCCGTTCGCGTCCACTGCGATTGGTCCGTGTTTAACACCGAGATGCGAAATACAGGCAGGAAACTTGCGTCGCTCGTTTCAGGGACCACTACTGCCTTTGATAGCGCCGATAGTCTTTCCTGAGATCCCTCAGTCTGATTGATCGGGTGCCGCTACTTTCTGTTTGATTCTGGCACCGCCCCCACTGGGCCAAGTTAATGAAAATACTGCAAATGATTGCTCAAGAGATGTCCGTGGGCGTGATTTAATCTCTCCTTAAATCAATGCGATGACCAGAATGTACGGTAGATAAACTGTCCACATATTAATCAGCAAACGTGTTGACCATCTGTGTGGAACGGTTGCATAGCTAATGAGTGCAGGTGAAAAAAATCCCGTTTCACGAAAAGTTACAATATATTCGGGGGCACTGATGCTATAAGAAGGGGTCGTTACAAAGGGTCGTACTATATCATCCAACGCTTCAGGGTCAATCAGGGTCAGCTGAGTTCGTCTGTCACAGCTGGAAAGACACTATTCGTCAAACGTGCCACATGTTACACAATATTATAAAATGTTATATTATCAAAAGTACAGTTAAGAAATGACAACTACCAGAACGAACGAACGAACGAACGAACTTTATTTTCGAAGGGTAAAGAATTGGGCGCGCAGGCCCGTCTAACATTCTGCCCTTCCACTCTCATTAATCTTGCATACTATATCCTTTCATTCCCACATGATGCTTTAAGCATTAATTTAAAGGCATGCAACATTATAAAGTTACCATAACAGCATTCATTTACAGTATGCAAGCATAATTTTTTTTTTTTAAATGAGTAGGGGTTTTTTTTTTTTTTTTTTGAAACAAACAAGCTAGTAAATGGGGGAAAAAAGTAATAATAAAATAAAATAAATAAAACAATAAATAAAAATAAATAAATTCTGTATACCGACACTCACTCATGCGGTCAATCCGTCTACAATTAATCTGTATTTTTGTTATGCGGGAACATTCTCACGACTCACATTTCTAAAGTACAGTATTATGTGGGTACATTCACACATACATTACATTATATAATAATATTTTAAAGTGAATACAATAATGATATTACATGGATATAAAACAAATTATTCACACACAAAAATGAGCGGAAGAGGAAAAGAAATGTTGACCTATGGATGAGATGTTGACAGGCAAATACTGTTTCTATGGGGGTAGATAATCAGTGTTGAGGAAGTGTTTGAAAAGTGCTTTGTTAAAAGAATATTGTGTAGGTAGGCTTTTTAGGTGGTGTGGAAGGCTGTTCCATAAGTAGGCACCAGAGTAGGCTACACTCTTTTTGAACAGGTCGATCCTAGGTTTGGGCAGACGTAACTGATGTAATCGTTGTGTGTATTTATATGTTGTGCACTTTCTGAGTTTCATCTTAATTTTGGCTAACAGCAGAACGCATGAGAATGATCACGGATTAACACAAATATTAAACAAACATATTCACTTTACAACTTCAGCATAAAGAGTAACTTTACCAAATTTAAAACATGAACAACTGGAAAACAAATTTATTTGAGATTATTTCAACTGAAATAGAAAAGATGGGAAACGGTATTGTAAACCAACGTTTACAAACCCATCAGGCGCAACCGGATATAGAGAGGTATAATAAAGAAGATGGAAGATAATACACCATATACACTACAGACATTAGGAAACATCACAACACATGCCAGATAATTTGCAGCCTGGAAGAACCAACACAAGAAATACAGCAAATGTAATGTACTATATAGAATGACCAACTTTATATATACCCACAGTTTAGCCCAGATGGGGTTGAACCAGGTAGTCCATGTTTAGAATAAACACCAGTTTTCTTGCGTATGGACACCAAAAAAAACCAAATAACTATTATGGAAACTTTCAAACACGACGCCAGAAAATACATACAACAAATATCAAATGGCAGTATTACAGTGTATGCAGATGGGTCTAAAGAAGAAGATAACAAACTGTGGATAAGAATTTATATTCCAACGTGGAAAATGGTAAACGGTTATAGTATCTTAGAAAGGACATATTTTCACGCAGAGATGGTGGCTATTCTAAAAGCGCAAATATCTTCTCTAACAACCGTCCCCAGAAATGGACTATTTTAACAAACTCACTTTCAGCTGTTCAGGGTCCGAGAAACTTACGAGAGTGCAGTAAAATTCTTTAAATTACAAAACTTAGAAAAAGTAAAAAAAAAATGCTACCTCTTATTAGAAACTTACTAGAATGCAGTAGACCAGATACGGCGGAAGAGGTATTTCTGGCAAACATGTACCTATACTTGATTACGGAAACAACAACAAACGGATTGATTTGTCGTTGTCCTAAAGACGCCATTAGGCGTGATGGGAACAACGGCAAAAGAAAATCTATTCGCTGTTGCCCTTAAGACGCCACTAGGCGTAATGGCCACTGACTGCTTTGTCGGTCGTTGGCTAAGGACGGAAGAAGAAGAATGTACCTATACTCTACAGCAGGGGTCTGCAACCGGTCAAATGCGCCTACCGGTAGACCACACGGGAGGATTTTAGTAGATCTCTAGTTGAAGAAAAAAAAAGGGGGGGGGGGGAAACAATTTTTAAGCTAGGTAAATTTGGAACCAGCCCTTTCCCGCCGGCTCCTAAAAGCTCGGTATCCTCAAAATTAAAGATGTTTTTGTTTTCAGCATTCTCAATGAAACATGTCTGAGTTCAGACAGATTATGAATGTGTAATGTGAAAAGTAGATAAGAATAGAGTCACTAATGAAAATTATGGGAAGAGATCTGACTTCTGGAGAGTAAGAAGACTATTTCTCCAGCCTACCGTGACTATGGTTATATGTCAGTCTCTTGCCAAGTACACGCTGAACAAATTAGACCACTTCTAAATGCAGTAAGAACATACAGCACGACATCAAAGTGACAGTTAAAAGAGAAGAGATCCTGACCACAGGATAGATGTATGTTTTTTTCTTTATTAAAACCAAAAAATAAAACACCACAACAAGAAACATGAAATTAAGTCTGCCTTCCCAATCTCGGAAGGCCAAAATCACAATCACAGTAAAACACACAACCTACCACACCACTTAGATAAATCGCACACAAGCAGATCGCCTCACCCCCCACCAACACCCATAACTTTCTCACACTAATTAAGTTATCTAGCAAACAGGGGGCTCCCAGTCTCCAGTGATGGAAAAGGCCGCTCTGGTCTTGCCACACACTCCTGGTAAGTAAGTAATTCCGTATCGAATGGAAACTTAACACAATTCCTCTGAACAATTTCAATATCCCAAATTATGTGGAGATAAGTTCCCCGAGGACACCGTTGTGAAGTTAATCCAAGCACGCGCCCACTATCCAAGGATGGGGTGAAGAAAACAACGCTAGTGCGACTATGCCTGCACTAAATAATAAATCCGATTAAGAGGGCGCTAGAGGCCACTGCTGAGAAAAGATTACAATGAATATAGCTGAGGGCTCCCAGAGGAAGCGCTTCTATCTGGTGGCTGAAGATGGCTTTAGCTTCCGGCAGGCGATTAATATTGGCGAGGTGAAGATACCTGGACGATACTCCACTATAGTCCTGGTTTACGGGCTGTCAATGGGTTGGGCAGTGTTGCCGACACAAGACTTTGGCATAGGTGGCAGCATGTCTGGCTAGATGGTTAATCCCGCTAAAGGATGTGAGCTTTGACTCCAAGGTGCCAGGGCCTCAATGGGCCTGGTGATATTGCCTGAAGGTTTGAGGGCAAAGGCAACCACCCGGTTGCACAGACGATAAACCAACATGTGGCTACACGTAGTTGCCGAAGATATTCGTCGATGTAAGGACTCCTGATGAGGGTAATAGAGAGCACTAGGCTACAGGCTGAAAAAAACAACCATGTCGTTAACAATTTTTCTAGTCAGGTCTAATATTTATCAACCGATGACAGTACCATTTTTCACCCGCCCAATCACACCTCACCTTCTCTTCTACGTTACAAAAATCACACACCCCACCGCCGTATCCCCTCTGCTCTGATCAAGCTAAACGTGCGTACAGGTAAGTTCAGCCATGCATGACTCTCTGCTTACGCTGGCGGGCTTAAACTTCCCCGCTTTTCACACACACGCATGCTGACAAATTCTCTAGTCAAGGCCAGCCATTCAACACATGAATATGTAAATAGATTAACGTGCGCTGATAACGCGCTAATAACAAACGAATTACACAAACTCTATACAGAATTACGGCTCCCCAATAAATAGACTTAAAAAAAAATTAAGTGTGCTTACCGAGCAAAAGGAATTCAATCTCCGCACAATAAATCTGGTTATAGGCTCTCAACCTAGAATGATTATCCAGGCAGCAAGGAATTCTAGAGAGACTATGGTAGGGAGTGTTAGAGCCCTCTAGCTTAAATTGGAAGAAAGAGTCGCAGGCGGTAGAAGTGTGATTTACGACCGTGTTCGAGATGAAACAAAGACCGAAGACGTAAGACCAGCAGAGTTTTCTGTTGTCTCAAGACGGAGGCAAGTGGCGTAATGTTAGCACACTCGCTCTTTCTACGAGCGATTAGAGTTTGGAATGAAAACCGAAAAGCGGCAAAGATAAAATACAGACAAAGTTTCCCCGTGCTCCGGGGTACTCCGTACTCAAAGAAACTAAGATTTTTCCGCTCCCACAGAATCGCTACATAACAGACTTATTGGCAACATGCCGCTTTGCATGTGCAAGGAGGTGGGCCTGTCGAGAAATAGAAAGAAAACAGACAGGCCAATCAGACTAAAGGGCAGACCATTCCAAACAAAGTAGGTAAACTGTGACCTAATTAGAGAGCTACATAATATAGTTAACAGTATATATAACCTCTACACCTCACGGTAGAAGGGGAACGACTAAGTAAGTAACAATATATATAACAAAAACAAATCAATGTATAAAGATTAGTGAAGGTATAACGGGAAAGTAAAGATCTGATGAGGTAGCACATATTTATAATGACAATTAAATAGTGAATAGGGTGTCATCCCAATCACCCCTGGCTTTTGCACCCATCTCCCCCTTTTTAACATGACAGGTATGAGAGGCTACCATTTTTGGACAAAGGAAAACACGCACATCCACACAATTTTACACTTGTAATTTACTCTATTTACTATTTGGAAAGGCGAAATGATACCATCATCAGGTATCGGCAATGAAAATTATTAACTGGAATTAGCGACACTATATATCCTATTTATAATCCACCAGAGGTAGGACAGGATACTTTTCTTCATAAATTAAAAACAAACAAAGATGTGAAATAAAATAAATAAATTGCTGATGAAAAGTCCAGATTTGTAGAAAACAAAGGTCCATACAATGCCATACGCTATAATATCATTAGGGACGAAGGTGTAGAAGTAAAACCAGTTAAATATGTGTGCTTTATAAATTACGCTAATGAGAAATTTCTGGCTACTACTAACTTATATTCCATAGAATTTTCAGCCTGTATAGCTTGGATACATTCGCATGTTGGCATAGAGGGAAATAAAAAGACAGAAGCCAAGAAAGGTAGATCTGATAAAAATCTAATAAATGTAGGTATGAGTAAATCTGAGATTAAAAGCTTAATTAAAGAAAAAATAACAGATGAATTGAAAGCAGAGCGGGATAAAAATCTGAAAGGAAGACATGCATATTAGATGTTCAAGGTTCCAACAAGAACATGTCAGATATCAAGGGAATTGAGAATTCCCAGTAATAAGAAACTTCTCAGACTACAGATGGGAAAAGGCTATTTCAGAATAGAAGATCATTACTGTGCTGGATGTCTTCAAAACAATAACATAGCACGTTTCTTGTTAAAATGTAAGAGATATGAACAAATGAGAATCCCAATATTAGATTATTTGCATGCATCAGATTTACCTATAAATATAGAACAAGTGTTAAGAAAAGACAGACCTAAGGAAGTGCATAATAAAGTCAAACAGTATTTATCCTGAACAAAGGTTGCTATATAGTAATTTGGAAAGGTGAAGGTCTGATGATTATCTTACAATACACATGACTTACGTCAAGTGAAAGTCAATTAAATATGTAACTGGAAACACCAGTTTCACCCCTCCCACTGAATATTATTTTTGGTTTTGTTTTATCTCTTTTGTGTTGGTTTTGTTGTGTTTTTTTTAACATACACGCAAAATTGACAGTTTTCATTTGCCATATTTACAATGATTTGACAGATGTGATGTCACTTTCCCGTATCGGCAATAATTCATATTTTTTAAAATTGAAAACAATATCATAATTATAACCCATCAGAGGTTGAATGTCTAACTTTACGTGCAGTGTTGGATTTAGTAATGTAACTTTCGAAGTGAAAAAAGGAGTAGGACAGGGATGCCCCAACATTATTTTTGACAGCCATGGATTGGGTGGTGCGCCGGACGGCGAAGGGCAGTCCAGGAGGAATTGGATGGACGGCGTTTTCTACACTGGAGGACCTGGGGTGTGCGGATGGCATTGCACTGCTCGCGCATTCACATCAACACATTCAAGACAAAACCGATGGACTGGATGGGTATGGCCAGCGGATTGGCCTGAACATCAATCTGAAGAAGACAGAGGTCATGACACTATATGTGGGCAATCCTGGGCCAATGACAGTAGGGAACCAAAAGTTAGAACAGACAGACACATTTACTTACTTGGGATGCATAGTAACACCTGACGGCGGAACAGGCGAGGACATTAACAACAAAATGAATAAAGCGAGAACAGTCTTTGCTATTCTCAACAACATTTGGAAGTCTTCCCAGTGCGGCACGGACACCAAGTTGGGACTGTGTGAGAGCTGTGTGCTTTCTGTGCTTCTCTGTGGTGCAGGATGGTAGAGAGTGGCAGAGAGGGATATGTCGAGACTGTCCTCCTTCCACACAATCTGCCTGGGGAGAATTCTCCGAATCTTTTGGCTAAACACCATCAGCAACCAAGAACTACTTGTTCGGAGTAACCAGGAGGACATGCGCGAAATCATAGCTGGCAGACGCTGGAGTTGGGTTGGCCACGTCCTCAGAAGGGACCTTGATACCATCACAAGAACAGCTGTGCTATGGACCCCCGAGGGAAAGCGAAAGAGAGGCCGACCAAAAACAACTTGGCGGAGAACTGTGGAAGCCGAGATGCAAAGAATGAACCAGAGTTGGGGCACTGTACGAAGAATGGCCGCCGACCGAGCAAAGTGGAATCAATTTGTTACTGCCATGCAAGACGCCACCAGGCGTGATGGCCACAGACTGCTTTGGCGGTTGTCGGTTATGGATCAAAGAAGAAGAAGAGGTTGAACGGGATATTTTTTTAATCATTACATTAAAAAAAAAAAACATATGTGTGTGATCTAAGGGACGAGATCGGAGCACTTATGGAGTTATCCGCATGCAATGAAGATGGTCCTTACAACCAAAAATAAACGGAAACCCGATCACCATTTCTTTACAGCTCCCTGTGAAGCATAGGTCGTCAATCAGTTCACGAAAACCTTCTTGTGTCGTGCCATCGTTCGAGTTCTTTCCATATCTTCTCTATCATTTCCAGGTGTGTCTTCAGTTCTTTTCTCCGTTTGTTTCCCCCTGAAAGGTCAATGTACTGGCAATAAATAGCAGCTGTAAAAAGTGTCAACCAAAAGGGAAATATGAAGCGGGTGAATTTTATTCTAATAATATCTTTTAATATCCCATGTAGTTCATGGGAGTGTCTGAGGAGACAAAGACATAATATGATTACTGCTGCCTCTGGCATTTCGTAAAAGGCGACTAATATGAGATCGTGCATGGGACTTGCAACCTCATCATGTAAATAAATTGTTACATAAACCACTGCTCTATGACAGTGGATCAAAGTCGAGTCATTCATCATGCAAATAAATTGCTACATAAACCACTGCTCAGTGACAGTGGATCAAAGTCGAGTCATTCATCATGAAAATAAATTGCTACGTAAACCACCGCTCAGTGACAGTGGATCAAAGTCGAGTCATTCATCATGCAAATAAATTGCTACATAAACCACTGCTCAGTGACAGTGGATCAAAGTCGAGCTATCATGTAAATAGTTGATGTTTTAAGCATCATTGAGAACGTGTACGGCAACAGACAATACGTCATTTTACACTGTACATGTTTAGACCATCATTGTTTAACAGCTAAATTAACAAAACAAATGTAACAATCGTTATTGTTGATCAGAATCGACATCACTGCACTCCTGGCAAACCTATAGGTGTTCAGTTTCCTCCAGAATATGTCGAAGGGTATGAGTGCTAATTGTCCCTATTGCGCGCTGGTTGTATACATCATCTCTGTCACATAATTTTGTTCGCTCTCTTTTCCTCTCTGGCAGTATTGATCTACCTTTATTGCACGTACCAATTATGTGCGTCATCCGATTGTTGGCACATTCTATTTTTCTACCTCCGAGAGTGTTTGGTATTTTCGTGTCAATGTTTACACTTCTTCCATTCATACATGGCAGTTTGCCTGCCTATCCTCGCATAGATGAGTCACCGGTAAATCCAGATTGGTGACAAGTCATTTTCGAGTAATGACGTCTATTGTTTATTTGCATAAGGAGTGCCGGTCAATTATCGATCTGGTGGCATATTACAGATACACCTGAGACGTCGGAAATGTGGTAATAAGCATCCGGATAAGCTTGTTATAAGAAAGATAAATGTAAGAAGGTGTAGTGGTAATCATTACCAAGAATTGATGAAAATACCAATTCCATATACGGAGAGTGACCGTTTGAATTTTACAAACACATGAGTCATGCAGAAAAGTCCATGAGTAAAGTTATCATAACATGCACTTTCCAATGCTTTTGACTTAGCAGTTTAGAGGCCAATATACATTCACGTTGATTGGAAGTTTTGTCGGAAACGCCAGGTGTGAGCATGGGCAGGAAAACTGCAATAAAACGTAGAACATTTTAGACATACAACACTGCATTCCAGAATCGTCAAAAGTAGACAGCTCGGACTGAAGCCAGGAAAGAGTAGAAGTTAGGATTCTGAACTTATAGGAACGGAAAACAAGTATTGGAGCACCTTTTGAATAATACAATAAGGAAACTCCACCTTTTAATACGGAAACCAGACTCCTACAGGACCTACTCACAAACTCGCTGAGGGATTCTATAATAGAAATAATACCCCAGACGCGTGTTCGAGGCATCTTTATCAAGTCGCCAAGACTATTGAGCAAAAAGTCTAGTTCCCAACCAGTTACTGGGGTGGGTTGTAACGTATTTTATATACTTTGAATTTGACATGTTTCAACTTGCTGATGGTTATACAGGTCCTTACGAGGCTGGCAACCTCAGCGTGTGAAAATGATATATTCATGAACCACCATAGCAAAGCGCTGGCGATTGCTTCGTGTTAGTTCTCTCAGGGAACCAAAAGCAGAGGTAACCCCAGACTCCAAGTAGAGAAAAGAGTGAATGATGATTGAAATCAGAAACCAAAAAATTCTAGTCTTCGGTCCTTCAAAGATTATCTAATGTTGTCCTCCCAGTGGACTTTGGGTCGTCCGGAGGGTCTGGATCCCTGGCTCTTTGATTCCTATGCTTGTCGTGGTAGCCGATCTTCTCCCATTCTGCAGACATGGCCAAACTATCTTAGTTGGACTGTTCTATTTGCGTCTGCAAGGGGTGGGATTTTAGGCCTTGACGTATCGTCTGGTTGCGGACCATGTCTCTTCTTGTTACTTCAACCACCTTCCTCAGATACCTCATTTCTGAGGTTTGGATCTGGCTTTTATGGGTTGTAGTCATTGCCCATGACTCGCATCCATATGTCAAGATTGGGACAGGTGGAGCGGTATACAGCCATCTTCGTTTTCTTACCAACCTCTCTCTTGCTGAGGAATCCTCGATTTATGGCCTGAAAAAAAGTCTCCCAGCTGCTGCTTTTCGAGTGGCCAACTCTTCTTTGATGACTCCCTGTCGGTCTATAATAGCTCCGAGGTATTTAAAGTGGTCGACCTGCTCCAGGACCTGTTCTCCCAACTTAATCTGATGTTTTCTTTCTTCTCGTGATATCACCATGGATTTTGTTTTAGAGCTGCTTATGACCATCCCTCTCTCTCCAGCTCTTCCTTCCAGACTTGCAGGTTGGATTGGAGATGTGCCTCTGATTTAGCAATCAGGGCAACATCATCAGCAAATGCCAGCTCCGAAATATAGACCTGTCTCATCTTCCAGTACCACTGAATACTTTCTTGTTCTCTCCTTACATGCCTTGATGACATCGTCCATAAGGAGTATGAAGAGGTAAGGTGATAGGATATCACCTTGTCTTACACCAGTGGTGGTCCTGAACTCTTCTGAATTATGGTTTGCTGTCCTCACATAATTTCTGCAAGACTTGTAGAAGCTCTGTATAGCATGAATCAGAGGTGCTGGAATATTCTTCCTTGCCAAACAGTCCCAAAGTTTGCTCCAGGGGACTCTGTCAAACGCGTTTTCCAGATCTATGAAACAAAGATGGATCTCACTCTTATACTCAAGGGCCTTTTCACTCAGCTGTCTGAGTGTGAAGATTAGGTCTTGAGTACTTCGGTTTGCTCGGAATCCGCACTGGACCTCATCCAATTGTGGCTCAGCTAGGCGTCGGAGTCTCTGCTCTAGAATTCTAGAGTAGATTTTACCAGGGACACTGAGAAGGGATATGCCTCTATGGTTTCCACATTGTCGATTGTCACCCTTTTTGAAAATTGGTGTTATGATGGCAATCTCCCAATCCTTTGGTATGGTCTTGTTGCACCACGCAGCCTGTAGGACCCTTAAGAGTAATAGGTCGCCTGATGCTCCCATGTACTTAACCATTTCTGGTGTTATACCATCATGCCCTGCTGCTTTGCCCATCTTGATTTTCTCCAGTGCTGCCTTCAGTTCTTCCATTTTTATGTCATCTTCATCATCACTGGTTTTCTCTTCTGTGCTAGTGGTTATCATTCCTGATGCTTCACCATGCTCACCATCAAGGAGTTCTGAGAAATATTCTTTCCATCTTTCCATTATTTCCTGCGGGGCAGTAAGCAATTTGCCTTGCTTGTCCTTTATAAATTTGAGAGAGCATTGTTTTTCCTTCCTCATGTTCTTTAGGGTCTTATAGAACAATTTCTGGTTTTCTTGCGCATTTTTTTCTAGCTTTTCTCCAAAATCTTCCCATGACTTCTGTGTTGCTGCTAGCACCTTGTTCTTTGCTTCTGTTCTGAGTATCACATATTCTCTATATTTCTCTATTTGTCCTGCTGTGTCTTTAGCTCCTAAGTAATGTTTCCATGCCATTTTCTTCTCTCTTATTTTCTCTTTGACTTCCTCTGTCCACCAAGGTGTCCTCTTTCTCTTGTTCCCAAGTCGACTTCACCACATGCTTCTGCAGCAGCTGTCTTTATGATGTCCTTGAATTTAATTAAGCCAGAGGGTTTCCAAGTCATCAGTTTGTTCTTCTGTGTTTCTGTAGTGGATTTGATGGTATTGTATGATGGTGATATTACTAAGTGTGATGTATGAGGTCAGCTGTGAAGGCTCCTGAGATAAAATGTAGCTGTGAATTTTCAGAAGGCCTTTCTTGCTACCACTACGACCTCACACCTATCTTTTTTTCTTCCTAATGAAATGTTGGCTTCGTTAAAAAATCTAGAGTACTCTGAATGGTAATTTGTTTGAATTGACATATACAAACACACACACACACAGATAGTAAACTAATATAATATATCACTAAAAATTTAGAACACAATTGAAACTAAAATCAGCTGGTGAAAATTTTAGAAAGTAAATCTTTTTTTTTTTTTAAATTTATTTGTTTCTGAAACCAAGGTTTATTTATGGCCAAGAAACTTAAGGAAAAGATGTTGAAATTTATGGTTGTGTATGGGCATGAATAAATGGCGATGTATAAATAAAAAGGTGTTGTACGTATACAATTTTCACGATTTGTTAATATTTCTTACAGTTCATAATTTTTATTTTTCCACCTGGGAGTGAACGATGAATTGATGTGCTGTTGGGGTGGCTTCATCCCTCCCAGTCTACGGCTACCAAAACATTGTCCATTAAAGATAGCAGGAAATGGGATGTTTAGTAGTAATTCACTTTGGGGTGCTATGTCTATGAAGTTGGTGTGTAAATCCAGCGGACCAGCCTGCTTACGGTAACTTTGAAAAGAGTTAAGTTTCTGGTTGCAGGAATCTGGTGCCCCAACCTCTCCGTGCTTGGGGGCAATATATCGGGTTGGCCCCACCTCTCCGTGCTTGGGGGCAATACTAAGGCTTGTTTTCTGCCGAGATGCGACACTGCACGGGTCCTCACTGTCAATTATTTACCCAGGCATTTGACACCACTTTTGGTGTCAACATAAAAAAACTCACAGCTTCTGAAATAAAGTATTGGTTTAGGTTCAGAACCTTTTACCTAAGGGAGCCACTTTACACGTATCAATTTACAATAACACCATTTAGACAGGGTCAGATCTCTCTGACCATACAACACATTCTACCAAGTTGGTTTTCACATAGGATAAGTTCTCCCTCAGGGGACTACATATTCCGAAATATGTTTATTAGCTTCTTGCACTCCATAGGATAGGATAGGTGATATGTTCCACTGATTCAACCACTTGATCTGTCCTTCTAATCCTTGCTGGAGTTTATATATATTGTTTGTCCCTAGACCCTGAACTAGGGGCGGGGGGTCTAGAGCAAAATCCTTACTTGTTGTAAGGCTAGATTTCGATATGGCAGTATCAAATCACTCGAAACATTAAACAATATTCAAAATATACAAAGAAATAATTTCAATCTTACCAGATTATGAATAAAGAACACAGAAATGCTAGCAAAACTCAGCTGAGCTGCTGGCTATAGTATGGCGTCCCTGATCACTTATTTCAATTTACTTCATTGGAAATCACCACACTTAAAATTTACTGTTGTCTATCACTGGACAAACTATTGAGGAATGGCAAAAAAAGCGCGTCTGAGCGCTGAATATATGATTGTCTGTGGCCAATCAATGCCTTGTGTTTTTTCAAATTCAAATTTCCTACACTAAAGTCATTTCTGTCATGCTTCAGTCAAGTATGGATGTTTATCTGTTAGTCCGTCCGTCTCTACTTGCGTTTTCACAAAAAACGTACTTGGTTTTTGAACCAACCTATCCGTCCCCTCTACAATTATTTGTCTTTTAAAGTTTATTTTTAGCCACAGCTCCCACCATGTCCCTCTCTTTCATTCTAAATAGATTTGGACACTTGAGTCTCAAGGTCGCGGTTTTTTGTGCAAATTAGTGACATGTTTGATTCAATGCAGTCTTTCGCTGATGTGAACAACACAGTCTTTTGTCAATGTCTTCATTATTATCTATCCGTCTGTATAAATAAAAGCATATTATTTCACTGCTCAAAATGGGCCATCCGGCCAGCTAATTTTTATATTCCTAACATTAGTATTAAGAAAAAGTTACTTTTTTAATTTTGTAATATTTCAAGCTTCTGCGTTGTAATGCTTTTGCCGCTGAATTCAAAAAAAAGGCTTGGTATCGCATAAGGGTCCCCTTCCGTCCCCCGTGTCAATTTGGGGGCGGGAATTTTTCCCTCCCCCCCCCCCCCCCCTCCCCAATTGCGTCTCCTTAGCCTTGCTAGTCTCACGCAATTTTTCAGTCATATTTTTTTCCTTTTGATCCGCCGTTCTCATCCCGTTCAAATGGTAACCGTTTTGACTTCCCGTCTAGCAAGTCAATTTTTATGGAGGGTAGTGACCCGCGGCGTGGGCGATCATGCCTTCTAGTAACTTACGCATTCTTTTTATCCCTACATTTTATCCTTTGGAGATATTTTTACGTTGTATCTCTGTTAATTTTATGACAGTTTCTCACCACTGTAGCAATAAGCTCCTGATATCTGGTCTTAATTTCCTGCTCTCTCAGCTTGTAGGTCTTAATGCTCATTTCTCCCGTTCGTTTACTTGGTTTCTTGCGTGATGTTGGGCAGTTCCTAGGCTGAGCAACTCTTTCAGTTGTTCTTTTGATAGTAAGCAGGTAGTGATCGCTTCCAATCTCTGGCTCCCTCCAGACTCTAGCATCCCGGACTTATTTGAATGAGCTCCTCCTAACAATGGCATAGTCGATCACTGACATCTCACTCTTTGTTGGTTCACATCTAGTGTATGCATGTATGCGCTTATGGGGGAACTTTGTGTTGGTAATGATCAGATTCTGCTCACTGCAGAATCTAAGGAGTCGCTTTCCATTGTCATTGAGAGTATCTTCTCCATATCTTCCGATAACTCTACCCCATCTAGCATGGTCATTTCCAACTCTGGCATTGAAATCTCCGAGCAAGATAATTTCATCTAGGCAGTCATCCACTGTCCTTTGAAGCAGCTCGAAGAATTCCTCCTTGACCTCTGCTCTCTCAACCTCATTTGGCGCATACAATATGACCAGGTTGACTATGGTTTCTCCTTCTTTTAGTTTTACAACCATAATGCGCTCCGAGACAAAGTTCCATTCCTTGATACTATCTTTTTGGTTTTTGGCCACAATGCAACCCACGCCCCATTTAGCTCTTTCAGATGTGGGTACACCACTGTAGAGCAGCGTGTTACCATCAAGATCTATGACTCCTTGTCCCTTTTTCTTTGTTTCCGTTATAGCCAGGATTTTAAATTTTGCTTTCCTCATCTAATCACTAGCTCCTCTTATTTCCCATTTATACTTCTTGTGTTCCAAGTTCCATAAGTCGTAGTCCGTTCCAGTTCGTCTCCTTTAGAATCAGTCCGGTTTTCTCTCTTGTAGTTCGCGTAATCATGTTTTAAAGCATTCAGGTGATTGGCCTGTTGTGCTTTTGCATGGTGGAAGGGCTACCTCCTTACGGCCTCCATGCAGGCCGCCCTCCTCCCTTTTCAGCCAGGCTTGGGACCGGCCTAGGCGGAGTTGATGATGATATATATATGTGTGCGTGTGTGTGTGTGAGTGTGTGTGTGTGTGTGTGTGTGTATATTTACTATCATGTGTAATAAGCTGTATATATATATATATATAAACATGTCCAACCAGGCACAAACCATATGCCGCGGTCCAGTCGAAATTTTCCCAGTAAATTAACTAAAAGAATGGTAATATCGCTCCAGCCATAAATTTAGTAGCGCGGGGCCAGCAAAAGTAGCCCAATCTGGCATCACTTCAAAGCAGTATTTGTGTCGTGCCTAGTTGGCATTGGAGCCGCGGTAGTGCAGTGGTTTTCCATCCATCTAGGGGCACTAAGTGCACTGGCTTCCTAGCTTGGTGGTCCATGGTTCGATTCCCAGTTGAGGTGGAATTTTTTAGACTGCACACGGCTCCTGGGTCGAACGAACCTCATGAATTGGGTACCAGAGCAACTCTGGGAAGGCGTGATGCTGACCACATCACCCCCTAGTGTGCCGATGGTCAAGAAAATATGGGCCTAACACCATATTCCCAATATGCCTCAATGGGCGTGTACGGGATCCTAGTTGGCATGGAGGCTTTTGTTTTTCTGTTGTCTAGTTTTCTACTTCTTTATTTCTTACGAGCGCATGAAACATACTTTTATATGTATAATATTTATTTATTAAACATATTTGGGTTGTATTTGTTGTTTAATGTGACAGTATTTAGCATTTTCTCAAAAATTTGATCAGTGTCTGACTTGTTTACCTGGCATTTCCTGCACCCATTTTTGTTTTTCTTGAAACAAAGCAAGCGTGGGAAGGAATCACTTACACGAGTGAACTCCAGCGTTGAAGGATTCGTCATATGGTTAATCCACTTGCCATTAGATTTATTTCCTAAAGTGGTATGAAAGGTGCACAGGTCTATAACGATATATACATGCTATTGCCATCGCTGATGGCCGTTGCAGACATCTAGATCAACAACAGTAGTTATCAGTCTCGACTAGTGAAGGTAGGCTAAGTCAAGTCATTTGTTGTCACCTCGCTGATTTTAAAGCATCTAGTATCTAATCTTCTGAAATTCAACGGTATACCTACAGTTGAAGGATCTCAGTTATTTCACTCGGTTGTTCATGTTTCTACACATTGCATTAGTGGATTCAAGTTAGGGGCAGTAGACTGGAGTCCGCTGTGTTGCCCAAAACGCGGCGTTTCGCTTAAAGTTGGAAATTTATATTTTGTTTGGAAACGGACTCAGTGTTTGTCCGGCGTTATTAATTTCGACAACGCTCGAAACAGGGTTGAGGTTAGGTGAAGGCTAGCTGTTTGACAAAGCTCGAAACAGGTTAGGGGTTGAAAAGAACAGTGGGCCGTGTTCGTCAATGTCATCCTAGTAAGTCACCAACGTCGTTAGGTTTAACATATTTGACCTAAAACTAATCCTTACCCCTTTTTACTGCGTCTCTGTAGGCCTATTCTTTTTTTATGGCTGTATCTAACAGATGGCCCACCGTGCTTCGTTTCAACCGGGTTATGGCTAGCTGCAACTTGGATAGCCAGTCTGGCAACATGACGGTCTTTGTCTACTGTCCTCACCATCTACCAATTAATGAAACAAGCATTGATGATTTTAATTTTATTCCCATCATTGAGGATGCTTAGCCTATATAGGCCTATACATGGTCTCATCTTGCCCATTTCACATGGATATTTTAAGTAGGCCCTATTTAAAAAACATAAGACACTGCACCATTTTGCCAGTGTAGCTATCAATGTGTCCACCATGTTGCCTTGTTTAATTACAAAATAGACTTTAGCCTAACTTCACACCCCATCATTTGTTGGTCTTTTCTACTTTTCACATTCTTGTGCACCTTCCATGCTTTGGTATTTAAATTTATTGACTGTTTCACAAAACTTTTTTTCATGTAAAAAGTTGTTTTAATCATCCTTGAGAATGGGTACCATACTTTACCAAGCACTGTAAATGGTAGATCATCAATGTTGTGTATAACAACGAGATTTGCAAAACACGTGTAAACAGATATGGAAGGCCCTTGATCTAATGGCACTGGACAGGAAAACATGGCAAAAGTTTATTGAAGGCCTATGCTCCCTGTGGCGCTGAAGGGTGATGATGATATTTGTTTTTACTTCTATAGCTCTTTTCATTAATGTTCTAATAGCATTGTTTGTGCTTTTACCTTCTACAAATCTACATTGTTGATCACCAGTAGCCTAATGGTTTTGTTTTATTTCTTGTTTTCTCATGAAAATTAAGAGTCAGGTTACGTAAGACTACTTGTGTGGTGGTCTTCATATTCTATAGGGCCTACTTCCTTCAAGTGTGTTTCTATTGTGCTGGATGTCACTAAACAGTTTTGCACATCTCAAAATTCTTCAACAGCCTCCATTTCCTGTTGGCTACTGTTGCATTATCTGATCAAGGAGCACAGCCTTTCTCCATGTGGCACATGACATCCCCAACTTCTGATCTTTCATCACAGTAGAGCTTATTTATGTATTCTGTCCCTCTTTGCCTGTTAACTAATCTGTTTGCCTGTTAACTAATCTATAATATAAACATTAGAGCTTTCTTACATACAGTGGGCCTTGAAATTATCTGTCCAGCTGATCTTTTTTGCATAAGCAATTTGTATTCTGCCACTCGCGTCTGTTTTTCTGTTGTCTAGTTTTCTACTTCTTTATTTCTCACGAGTGCCTGAAAACATACCTTTATGTGTGTGTAATATTTATTGACTGTTTACAGGCCTCGGGTTTTCCTTCTTTATGTGTCAAATTGTGGTAAAGTGGGATGATATAAATATTTATAGGGGACTTAGTGTACTGACTGAGATCAGCTGTGAAGGTATCTGTATCTAATAGGTGTAGTGTTTTACAGATAACCTTACTTTGCTACCACATTTAGACCTCAGCCATACTTATTCTGGGCTATTGTGATGACTACGTTGAATGTCTAGGGTTATGATAATGATGAAGTGTATGTTCACAACAACCAACAGACAGATAAACAATTTAGTTTAATCCACAATACTTTACAACACTGTGACACTCACATACATAGACCACTCTATAAGACTATCTTAAATGAGTCAAGTGTTAAAGTTTAAAAATATATGTATTAATTCCTTCAAATATTAGATATCCTGATTCAACTACAAAGTGAACCAGGAATCACAATCAAATGTAATTACAAGTTATATGTACACAATTTATAGATATGATCTTGGTATTGACATATATTATTATTATTATCATATGTGTTTAAGTTGTGATGTAGTACTATGAGGTAATACTGGCTTTTTCAAGCTACGTGGTTGTGTGTCATCACGACTTCAAGTGTTTGCTTCTGGTGGAAATAGTATTGGAAAAGTTCCCAGTTCCTGTCATTTGAAACAATTAATTGTCCCTATTTATTTAACCTTTAGCACGCTGCATTCTTTGGCGAAAATTTTCGCCTCCAGCTGCATTCTTTTTCACAGCGTCCCGTTTCTATTGTGGGTGACCCTTAATGTCTATAGTTTTTGTGTTTCTTGGTCAATTGCTATCATGTTTGGAATTTATATAAATAAATGAATGGTGAATCTGATGATATAAAATTTGTTTGTGTACATATTAGATGTGATAGGAAGAGAGGAAAGGAAAGATGAAAAAAACGAAAAAAAAATTTTAAATAATAAAAAAATATTTTTTTTTATTTTAAAATTTAAAAAAAAATTTAAAAAAATAACCAGCAAACGAAGGGTCCATATCCCTTGCATCTCAATGAAAGTCATTTGACCAATAGACCAATACAAATCAAATGACGATCTTTTCGTTACACCCATCATCAGTAGCAAAGCAACAAACGCTCTCGTCAGCTGTGACATTCGGCCGAAATTCTAAAGCTTTCCGATATTCCTAGTCCTAACCCCTAACATTATACATACTTGAAAGGCCATTTTACTTTCGTTTCCATCTCAGCCATCAAACATATTCTGAGAACCGATATCAGCGCTTATAAAGACAAAAATCTCATCCCCACCGCATGCCGTCAGAATCCAATAAAATTAGCGCAAAACCGGCTGTGTGTTGATGCAGATTCATTTCGATTTAAAAAATTTACAAAAAATAAATGCGGATACACCCATCGCTTTTTTAAGATCGGAAACGGAAGCTAACTCTCTTGCAAATAACATTACAACTTAACATACGGGGCTGAAATCACGTGTACACAAGTCCTCATGCTAGAAACGGTGATATCCGTAAGGCGACACATGGCAGCTCCAGCGTGCAGAGCATAGGTTATCTTCGGCGACATGTGTCGCCCGCAGCGTGCTAAAGGTTAATATACTGTCAATTATAGAGGGGGGGGGGGAAAGAGGGTTCATAAGATTGAGCTGCTCTGGTCAACGACTTTTATCTTCTGTGTGGGCGGCAGGAAACAGTCTCCACTGCTCGCTTGCTTCACCGTGTTCTTGAGAACCAACACTGGTCGATATATTGACCAAGGAGTCTGCTACCAGCCTCTGGATTCAGCACAACTCAGACCAGGTGCTGCTTTAATATGTTAGTACCACTGTCCCTGAAACAAGAAGGTTGTACCTCCTACTTCAGAACTAATTTATAATCTATTTCCACACTGAAGCACAATACATAACAAACACCGAGTTCAGCGCGGTAGACCAACTGTTAGCTTCTCATGCAACAACATTCACCAGTATTCCTCTCCCTAATGGTTACAACGCCTCTGCAATTTCAGCATTATTTTCTTCTATTCAATAAGATAGGTGTCATAGTACTATTGGGCAATTCCATATAGGCCTAGGCAGTTATACTCCTCTCCGACAAGTTTTGTTCCTGGTGGAGCAATATCTAGGCTTTTCCTCATGGTTGCTACTGAACTACACACAGACAGACATAATTCATCAATTCACATTCAATTTTCATCTAAAAGATATCAAATATTTCTAGCTTACCACAATTCATGGAAATAATAAACAAATACGTTGACTGGCGATGAATTATGGCACAATTCCGATCTGCCTCTGTCCCAGGCTTTTATTTAGAAAAATATGAGCTGGATCTCAACGCACTTGCTTTTACAAATTGAATTTTCAAAAAAGTGGCACTGAACTGACGCTCCTAATTGACTATATTAAATGGTCTGGCCAATGGGACCATGTTTACAAAAACATTTGAAAAAAAATAAGTACCCTTTCTATCGTTTCTATTAACAACCAAAAATAATATTTGCAATCGACTAATCATGTTTAGCCTTACATATTATTCCAGCAAATAAAATCGGATTTAACTTGTTGGCCTATTTCCCGTAAAATAGTGGTTTCAAAACATGCCACTGAGCAATTATGATTTGGTGCTGTCAGACAACCTCACTATTTTATTTTGGCTATAATTTGTTAATTCCTAGACTATTTGCGTAACACTTAACATATTCTTTGTCAGCAAGTCCTAAGGAACCCAAATATATAAATTTAATGCAGCTAAGTGGCTCCGTTCAAAATATGTATTCTAGGATAGTCGTGTATTTGTCTTTTTATTTTTTTATTTTTTATGGTTTTAGAACCGCCACCTGTCCTGCCTTTTCGACTGTTCTGTCAGTATAAAGTCAGGATTTCAGACATAAAACAGTATTGTGTCATGTTTCCTAATAAGCATTAAACATGATTTAAACCTAACCGTGTATTGGTAGTGTTTTTTGTCACTGTCTATTTGAAAAAAATCAAGCCTTCATGCCTTTCTCTGGGAGGGTGGCATTAATTTTATATCGCGAGACGGCGTGTTAGTGTTGCATGCGTTCCTTCGTACATCGCTCTCTCTCTCTCTATCCTAAGTCCATCTGTCTTTTCATTATGCAGTGATATAATGACATTAATGCTAGTATTTGTGTATCTAGGTCATTAAGCAGCTTGCGTATCTCAAGGTTTTCTAAGAAACACAGTACTAGTTGTATTTTTAGAAACGCGTGTAGTTTTATGCCGACGGAGCATAGAAAAAGGGGATTTCTTGTTTAACTAGCATGACGTTCTATCAACACAGGCGTACGCTATAGTGACGGCACTGTTCTTTACCAGTCTTCTTTCCTTTTATTGAATTAATTCGTTAGGCTTTACATTTACTTTTTAATTTAGATATGTGGATTAGAATTTCTCACGACACAAATACAGAAACAAACCGAAGAATTAACTCACTATTTTTTATGTCAGCAATTATGGTTGCCCAGACACCATAACTTTCAATTTTTTTTTCTCCTTTTGCAATAAACTAATTGCTGTACTTCTTCTTTGTCCGAGATATTTTCCAAATAACACTTTTTTCTTTTACTTGACAATGTAGGGCCTACATTTGTTAGTGCCTCAAAAATTGGAATCCTTTTTAAAATGAAACTAAACACATTAAAGTGACTAGCCTACATTACAGCTAGGTGAAGACTAAAATAATGATCTCACGAGCTGAATCAGTGATTGGAGCTGTGCTTAGTGACTGCCAGGTTTCGGTAATTCATTTTATTGGAAATTTGGATAATTGGAGTTTTTCTGTAGCTACATGTCTTTTGTGCAAATGCACTAAGCTATTCTTCTTTTGCTATCTTACATATTTTCTATTTCTTTGTATAGTCTGGTTTATTCTACTTTTTCTTGCTTCTATAATTTGTAAAATTTCTTTTCTCGTGCACTTCTTCTTTGTAGTCTTTTGATGTTTGTATTTATTTCATTAGCGTTTCCAATTATTCATCTATTCTCTTAAATTTTTCCGTGGTATTGTATTTCTTTTGTATATATTCTGTTATGGCATGTCTTATTAAATTACGGCTAAATCTAGCCTTGATGTTTTAACAGTTCCTATATTAAAGGTTTATTTAAAGTTTTGTTTATTCTTTGTCTCGCTTTCCTATGTTTAAACATTTTTTAAAAACTATGAATCACTTGTAGTCTCTAGTTATCAGTAATTATGTTCAGTATTAATCTTGAACAAAGTATTTTTCTCACTGCCTCATTCAGTGGTCAGATTATACTGTTCTGTTCACAGATGTCATCAGGTGGCGAGAATAAGGGAAAGAAAAGAACCAAAGCTTTTTACAGAAAAAGTGCCTATGGGGGCAAGCGTCCTCGAGCTGGTTCTAATGTTTTGGAACCAGGCATCAGAGGGTTCCTAGTAATGTGCAACAGCAACGAGAGCAATGCTGTGAAAGAGAGCTATAATATTCTCAATGAGTACGCTGACTTTTTATTTGGAGAGGAACAGGTACTGACGGTGGATGCCTAGCATCTTTGTTGCATGTCAGACTATTTAGTTTGTTGTGGTAAGAGTTTCTTTGTCTAGCTTTTACACAGACTAGTCTCAGACAGCTATCTTGTTCCTAGGTCCACTTGACTTTTAGATTGTTTAAAACATTTTCTCCTCTGTGCAAAGTTATTTAACGTTATTGTAAGGTATGTTGTTAAACAGGAAGTCTTAGGTACTGTGCCAGTATTTAAGTAACTTGGCACTGTGGTTACCACAAATTTTAATTCCTGATATCCAAAGCTTCACTGTTTATTTCTGTCTTGTAAAAAATCTAATGTGCTATGTTTATACACTTTGTTTACATTGGTTTGGTCTTATGAATTTATAATTTTTTTTAACTCTACAGGTTGCAGGCAAATCACATTCACCTAAAAATGCCATGTCTAGTGAAGAGGACAGTGAGAGTGAGGATGCTGAAAAGGCAGTGATGAGGGAAGTGGATAGTTTAAAGAACACAGTGCCTACACAGAGACGCTTTCAAAATGTTCAGACCAAAGCAAAGAATTGTGTATTCATTCGCAGTACTGTTGAGGATCCGGTCAAGCTAGTTGTCACCATTATGGAAGATATTGCTCAACGAGGGCTGAAGAAAGCTCGCTATGCTGCACGCATACTTCCTATCGTAGGGACATGTAAAGCTCACACTTCTGAAATAGAGAAACTTGCAAATGATGTCCTTCGTTCTATATTTTCTAAGGATAATAAGCATGTCCCATCTTCCTATACCATAATATTTAAGGTAAGAAACAACAATTCTAACACTTGTGGTAAGACTAGTGTTATTCCAGCTTTGACAAAAGTAGTATCAGAAATCAATCCAGATGTGAAATTTTCATGGTCGGACTTTGATGTTGCCGTGTTGGTGGAGGTGGTTTGTACAGTCTGCTGCTTGGGTGTAGCCCCTAGCTATATTAGACTTCGGAAGTACAATCTCCAGCAACTGCAACAGGGACCAGGACCTGTGAGGTGTACAGATGGTGTAGAAATTAAGCCATGTAATGAAACGTGTGCAAGGCAAGGCCTGGAAAATGATAAAATGGGTGAAAAGAATGCAAGCAACACAGCTTCTGAGGAAGTGCAAAGGAAAGCAGAAGAATGTGGTAGTTCAGCAGAAAATTTAGTATTACATGCACAAAATTCTATGCTAGCAGAACAGAACATTACTAGTGGTGATAGTGCGAGTGAAAGAACAGAGGAAAATAACACAAGTGTAACAGCTTCAAAGGAACTCATGAGTTATGACACCAGTGGAGTGACAGACCTGAACAATACAAATTTTGATGGTGTCTCTGTGGCTACATCAGGCTCAGCAGTTGAAACTGACAATGTTGGGGTAAATTGCTTGGAAGCTGAACAGACAGGTGCTGATAGTGGTACCAGCAACTGTGAACTGGCTCATCTGGCTGACGTCCAAGCTAGCGTTGTTGATTGAAACCAACATACTGAGGTTTGCTTTCATTACTTTGTATTGCTTTAGTGAAAAAAGTTGCAAGTGAAATTAAGAGTGCAGAAATAACAAGGAGTGCAGGTAAAAAACAGAATGTGCCAAAGCAAATTAAAAGCCATAAAGCAGGTAACTGTATATGAAACAAGTATTATCTTGTAATGCTAGGGGATTGCTTCCTCAGTGTATGATACAATATTAAATATGCAGCCTTTAAGAGAAGCTGATCAGCTTGCATGATTTATGAAAAGATTTGGAGACAAATCATCATGTGTGTTAAAGAACCCAGTGGTGAATGATTTTGTATGAAAATTGCGAATGAATATCCAGTTTAATTACTCTGAAAGTGTGTATGTTTCATAGTCACATACTCTTTTATATTAATATAGTTGTTTATACATCTCAACACTGATCTGCTGATTAAGGCAGTTTGTTCTAACGAGGCATGTCTTGTATAGTCTGCTGTGGTGTATGTTTAAAATCTTTAAGACATTCGTTATAACTCTACAGTTTCTTTTCTCCCAAATGACTTTAACTATTTGCTTCTGGGGTTATCTTGAACCCCATGCCTGATTTATTTTTTTTTGGCAGAATTTTATAGGGTGAAGTGTTCGCCTTTCAGTCTAAATTTGTTTGTGAATTTTCCTTCGAACAAGCACATATTATATATCAACATGAAGGGAAATGGACGGAGAATTGTAATTATTAATTTATTTTGTAATATTAACAAATGTGCAGTTAGTAGACATAAAAACATGATGAATGTTATTTGAAAAACATTACTAGCAAAATGTGCACTTACCGAGGGCCAGTTAATGTTGTAGTCATATTAAATTTTGCTATTCGATCTTGCAAAATCAAGGTAATCCTTGTTTGAAATAACGCAACACTAGATATTAGCAAAATTTAGTGCGTTTTTACAGTTTATGCTGCAGCAACTAAAAAATTCACATCATTATAAAAATCTCAGAATATATACATAACCATATTATGGCTTTTTCCAGCACATAAACTAGAATAATATCAAATGAAACATTTTCACAATTTATTTGCATGTTTATTTTATAATTCAAACTGCGCTTGTGTGTGCCATAACTTGAAGCAGTGAGGATGAAGTCGAGGTTTGCCTTAGTATCCCTCACAAATACTGTCCTCTTTACATCCATTATTTCTCACACGACGACGATGGTTTACAGTTGACAGTGATGAATGATTTCAACAATGATGATGGACCTCACTCGAACAGCAGTGGCAATTTAACTATGCAACTTTATTTACATATTAAATGTAGAAATAATGATTGTATACCCATCCTTCCTCATGAGGCTAAGTAGCACAGTAACAAATTCATGATCTATTGTCTTTATCAAAGACTTGCTCTCTCTCATTCTCGCTGTTCAGTAGTTCTAGTCATTACAGTGGTCACATCTTCCAGAGCGCTGCTGTCAATTCTTCTTCTGCTGTGTTTTCTTCTGCTATGGTGTAAATTTTGTCCTTTGTTTCTATAGCCTTACTTGGTGTATCTTAGTGAAAGCATACTGGTCTACTACCAGGGTTGGTGATTTCCCAAGCTTTATACTAGTTCTTAGTCTATCACCTTGTTCTTTGTGTTTGCTAGGTGACTTAAATCATACAACATACCTGGGTTTCGAATGTCTTATCATCTTGAACATTCTTCATAAATCTTGTGTTGGGAACACTGTCTCTGGTCCTCCGAAATACTCATGAAACAAACTGACATGTATGAATGTGACATGTGGGCGGTCGAGCGTCTGCGTGAGTAGTTATGTCTTTTCTCTGAACACAGGAGCAAGCCACACTGATGGCCTTCTCATGCAATGGTAACTCACGATTGTGCCTGTCACCTATAAAATAAATACTGTCTTACACACTTGGGAGAGAACCCATATCTCTCAGCCTACGCTTAACGCGTCTAGATCTGCACTGACTAAACCTAGAACCCCGATTTGCCATTACAATTATTTACAGAGTTTCTAGATCAGGCATTCTCATGAACAGTTCACTCGCTCCTACCAAATCCCGTGCAACTTCGTTCACCTTACCCGAAAAACCAAACTCCAAACTTGGGTACTTTATCCCTCCAGGGACATAAAAACACTACTGATAAATAACTATGTCATGGATTCTTCTCCCCTTAAGTTAACTTAAATAGCCTGTTCAATTGCCTTATGCAAATTTGTGAAACCGGATTGCTGCCACACGTATTTCATTGACCCCTATTGTGGATTATCACCCTTTTGCTTACAAATTCCAAAGTCCAAGATTATCCCTCTTTTAGTTAAATTAAATAGTCTGTTACTTTCTGTTTTGCAAATTTTCTAAACCAGATTTTTTACACTTGACCTTCCTATCACAGTAGATGTTCAGCGTTGATATAAATGTATTAATCTGCATGTGGTATAAATAGGCTATTTAGTGCAGGCTGTGGGTTTGCTGTCAGTAAAATACTCCTGAAACCTTAGTGGGAGGTCTCATTTACCCAAGAATGCTAAATTCTAACCTCAAGCAGAAATATTTGTGTATGACTTTACGCTTTAAAATTAGATTACTAAGGGTTAAGCACATGCATCTCTCTGGACTTAGGTATGAGTCAGAAGTCACACGATTCCTGGTTATATCTCACTCATAAAGACATTGGATTAACTTTTCTTGACTTTCACTCCGTTGTCCTGGGAGGGCTAGATTAGGAAGAGGGTTAATTTATCAAGCCCTTTTACAGAACACATCTCTTTCATGTATATTTCCTGATTATGCATGCTGTATGTGGTGTTCTGTATCATTTCTCAGTAATGGTGCTTTGTTACTTTAGTTGGTGTTATTGGTAATCATTGTCTAATTGCAGGCTCCCCAGCCAACTCCTTTTTATATATTTTAGCATGTTAATAAGTCCCCTACTGTTTTCTGCTAATAGTTTTGTGTGTTTGTTCTAGTTTATTTGTTCGTCTAGTATCATACCCAGAAATCTAGCCATGTTGGCTGTGTATATTTTTTGCTCATTGATTTTAAAATCTGTTATATTATTTTTGATTACACACCCTCTGCTGAAGATCATTCCTACTGTTTTTTTTACCATTTAGATGAAATCCCCACTAGTTCATCCAGCCTGATAGTTTATTTATTTGTTTTATGAAAGAATGGATGATTTCTTCCTGTTCTCCATATCACAGCATCACCTGCAAACTGAGATGTGTTGTTTTTAGATTCTTTAATTCCTAGGTCGTTGACCATAATTGTGAATATTGATGGTGATATTACTGGCTGCTGTGGGATTCCACTTTCCTGTTCATATACATAGGATCTGTCATTGTTTATGTGTACTGTGAAATATCTGTCCTGCAGGAAATGTTCTATATATTCTACCTACTAGACTGAATTTCTTATCTTAAATAGGGCACCCTCCCTCCAGCATTCATCATGTGCTCTAGCATCAAGTTCTTCCTGGCACCCCTACAGTTCCACTGAACTACTTGGATAGCTCTCTTTTCATTTGTCTCCATTTTTAAGGTTTAATCTATTCAGTGTGTGTGTTCTATTTTGATCATTGATATTTATCAGTTTTTATATACACTTTGACCCACTATCTATCATGATCTCAAGAAATTCCTCATTCAGACTTGTCATCTTGTCCAACATTTACTACATTTGTTTTTTCATGTTTTGTTCTTTTTTTTTTTTTACCTCTTGCATCAAACGCAAGACCAGCGGGGATGGATGTATGAGAGGATGCATCCGGCGTGTATACAATCAGTGCGCAACATGAACAATTAGCATTCATACTCTTTGACATTTACTGAGGGAGACTGAGCACATATGGGTTTGCCCAGAGTGCAGTGACGTCGATTCTGATTAACATTTACCTCTTGCCCATTTTCAGTTGTTATTAGTGCTATTTCAATTCTTTAAAGTATGTTTTCATTTGCCTCTGTTAGCTCAGCTATTTTTGCCAAATCATTTGCTATTGCATGCTGTATAATTTTCATTTTATCTAACACCTGTCTTGCTTGACTGTCTCACCAACAGTGCTATCTTCTTTGTTGTTTACTGTCTTTTTCTTATCTTCTTCCTTCTATATTTTTTCTCTTTAACTTTTCTAGATCAGTGCTTCCCAACTTTTTTCACGTCATGGCACACTAATCAAATCATAATATTTTTTATGAAAACTTACGTACCTACCACTTTTCACAAACTCTTACATTCTCATTTTTTGAGTAGGGCACCAAATGACTAGCTCCAACAATAAATCAGCATAATAATATCATGTAGATTGCATTCAAATGCATTCATTGTGGTCCAATGTCTG
Organism: Oreohelix idahoensis; assembly: GCA_024509875.1. Taxonomy (NCBI): domain Eukaryota; kingdom Metazoa; phylum Mollusca; class Gastropoda; order Stylommatophora; family Oreohelicidae; genus Oreohelix; species Oreohelix idahoensis. Next base: position 638,867 of record JAMPIV010002231.1, on the reverse strand, counting down.
TCCATCGTAGTAAACAACATAGGAAGTATACAGTTCATAGAATCTCAATTCTCGCCGTAAAAAGACTAGCGATCAGGTTCGGATACGACGTGAACAAAGTATGGCAGCAAAAATGTATGTGCTGACGATCGAATACAATTACCTCAAAAATAGTCACAATACTTCAATGGTGAAGCTGTAACTCTTTACGACCCATAAATAACATCTTAGTAAATCATGGCGACCAATCTCATTAAAAAAAACCACTGGAAGAATATCGAATAAAGTATCCACAACGGGAGCATAAAAATGGCATGTCTTGTCAGGTTGATCGACATTGGAGAAAGGCACAGGAAACTGACCGTTGAGAAGACGATACATACGTCACATAATATAATTTTTTTAAAAACCTCATGTGGTTCTTTGTAATATAGGTTTCCCGTAATTGCATATGCAACAACCAGAATAGAAAATGAATGCAAATTGCAAGTCGACAGGCCTGGTCCGTAATAATTAAGTCTTTATTGCCTTTTCTCCAATAGACGGAAACTTGCAGATAACTGAATATTTGTTAAACTGAACTTCGAGGGTTTGATCATTATTCAAATCTAGGAACTTTTCCTTTTCTTTCATTGAAAGACCAAAATTTGATATTTTTTGGGATATTGATGCAAATGGATTTTGAATCCAATTGAACTTTTGATTGTCAGTTTGGTTAGTATAATAATGGAGCTTCTCTTCAAGCATGTTCAGATGTTGCCATACCAGTGGCAATAATTCTGTGCTGGGATTATGATTAAAACACCAACTAAACATTGAAAGAGAACCTTTATTAACTTATTTTTTCCAAAGCATAATCTCAGACACAGTGGGCTGATCACCTGCTTGCCAACCAATCTGATTACGGAAACAACGATAGATTGTTTGGTCTGTTTCTGTTCCACAAAGACGCCACTAGGCGTGGTGGAAACAGCGATAGATTGATCAATTTGTTGTTGCCCTAAGACGCCACTAGGCGTACTGGCCACATACTGCTTTGCCGGTTGGTGGCTAAGGATGGAAGAAAAAAGAAGAAAGAAGATAATCTCAGAGTTAAATCCATTGACCTTATCAGTACATTTTAGTATATTTTTGTTTGATCCTCACATTTTTCGATTAAGTTCATTCAGATGCTCAAATATATCTGCAAGGTACACCATTATTTTACCCAGTAGTCGTTCAAAAAATGTGAATAATGAGTCATTCATAAAAAAAGTTTCAATTCTTCTTTCAGCTCATAAACTCTTGCTAAAACTCTGCCACTGTAGAACCAACACAGTGTGGAATAGCAAAGACATGTTCTGATCACATTTCTGCACATAAGGCAGGACTGTAACGTTTTAGATAGATTTGATGAAATTTACCATTTTAACAATATTATTTAATGCAGACATTAAATCTGATGGCAAAGTCTTTGCCGTGAGAGCCTCTCTATGAACAAAATGAGTTAATAAAGTATTTAGAGTTCTTTAGACCAGACTTTTGAAGCCAAACCACTGACTCTCCCCGTCAATGCAGCCGCACCATCCGTACATATACCCACACAGTTTAACCAAAAGATATTTGTTTCAAAGTATTCATTGATCACTAAATAATTCTCCAGTTGTCTGTTTGGGAAGTTCCTTGCAAAATAAATCCTGTTCTTTCAAGCTTCTTTCTTCCGGAATTCTAACAAGGGCTAGTAGCTGAGCAGAAGTACTGACATCTGTAGACTCATCAGATTGCAGGGAAAACATTTTTGAAACAATTATTCTCTTGATGAGTGTAGTTTATGTATCAACTGACGTCTACAGTTTACAACTGACATCTGATCAGTACGTCTACTGATAGTATTATCTGGTGTGAAGCTTTTTTGCTTTAGCTACTAGTTTTTTCTTTTTTTTCTTCCATCCTTAGCCACCAACCGGCAAAGCAGTATGTGGCCAGTACGCCTAGTGGCGTCTTAGGGCAACAACAAATTGATCAATCTATCGCTGTTTCCACCACGCCTAGTGGCGTCTTTGTGGAACAGAAACAGACCAAACAATCTATCGTTGTTTCCGTAATCAGATTGGTTGGCAAGCAGGTGATCAGCCCACTGTGCAAAGTTTTTACGGGATGGGGTAAACAGCCCCATGCCCAACCCTCCTTAGTCGCTTTTTACGACATGCATGGTAGGGTGCAGTGTTACTATTCTTTGCTCCCCTTTCGGGCCCCGGCAACACACGGGTGTTAGCTACTAGTTGGGTGACCTTAAAACTCGCTTCCTGAGCTTTGTCTGATATTGTTATTGCCGAAGTCACAAAAGAACTTTTTTTTTTATATCTGTGTTGGCAGTTGCTTAAAAAAGGGATAATATTTTTCAATGTAAGACTTTTGTGGTCAAGTGCTGGTGAAGTTTACTCAGTACCTGATAAGGGTGGATTTAGGCTGAGTTCAATTACCACCCCTATCGACACCAGTTAAATTATAGTTGTAGTATAGGGTGTCTTATCTGGTTTATGTCGTTGCTGTGTGTAAAGTAGTTAGCCATTCAATGATAAGACCAGTCCACAGAGTTACAGCACAGGCAAAGTTACATGCGAAGTCATAAAGGAGGTAACTGCTCTTGACGTTTTTATCATTTATTTTACGCCACAACGACAGTTACTTCACATACATCATAAACATCACAGTTCAATAGTTTCAGCATTCAACAATGATATTGGTGCCAGCTGATAGTCATGTAGAATCCAATACTTCTTCTTCTTCTTGCGATCGCAAATTTGATGATTACACCGTCAGACGAGTTCTCATGATGAATTCGACTGTTGTTTGAAGTTCTTCTTTAACTCCATATAGCTTTGAGTTTAGTGTTGAGTCATTCAGCCAGTATATCTTTCTTAACTGGTCATACAGAGGACAGTCCTGTAGAACATGCTCAGCAGTTTGTTCGTTTAATCCACATGTGCACAGTGGTGAAGCAGACAATCGTAGCTTGTGCATGTGTTTATTCAGTTTGTTATGCCCTGTCCTGAGTCGAAAAATAGTTATCTGTCCCTGCCGGTCGAGAGTGTGATAGTCATCTTTGGGTTGGTTCTGTTCTCTTCTGATAGTCTGGATAGCTCTCTTTTTCTCAAAGTATGTGACTTCATTATCTTCTTGTTCACATTCTCCTCCCTTTTTTGCAAGTTTATCTGCCTTTTCATTTCCGGGTACACCACAATGAGATGGTACCCACTGAAGTATGGTTCTCTTTTTGGCAGCTACCTTGTTTTGTTCATTTCTCAGATGCGGGAGTTTACCACCCTTGAGAGCTTGCAGGACAGACAGTGCATCTGTGAGGATGACTACCTGGTGGCAGTCAGAGTTGGTGTTATAAATCATATTTGCAGCTTGCTCTAGAGCTTGAACCTCAGCTGTATAGTTGGAACAGAATTTACCAGTGGGAATGTGCCTAGTCTCATAGTGGTTGTCAGGATATGAGATAAAGATACCGGCACCTCCATTCCTAACAGCATTAGTTGCTGATCCATCTGTATAGGCATGTATCCATGATTGATCGGGATAGCTTTCTTGGATCATACTCAATGTAGCAGTTCGTTTTTGCAGATCATTATACTCACATCCACTTGTGAGACCACTGACTGATGTATTAATTTGGAGGGCACTGCTGGCCTGCTCCCATGGTACAGGGTATAGGGTGGGCTTCAGTGGTGTTGTCTTCATGGATAGATCTTCTTGATGCTGTCTTATAAGTCTTTTCCCCCGATGCACAAAGCTGCTACGCTTTAGATGTCCCAATGCCAGATCATCTAGTCTTGCCTTCATTGGGTGCATTGGCATACTGTTGTACTTTTCCATCTGGATCATGGTTTTTGTGTCTCTTCTATGGGACAATGTATGTAATCCAGCAACCTTCTGCATCTCTGTTATTGGTGTAGTTTTCATGGCTCCTGTAATGAGCCTGAGAGCTTGATTTTGCACCTTGTCCAAAGACTGCAGATGTGAGTTAGCAGCTGATGACCATGCTGCTGAGCTAAACTCTAAGTGTGGTCTTATTACTCCATTATAAATCTTCTTTAGATTTCGTTCATTTGCTCCCCAGTTGGTACCTGCTAATTTTCTGAGTATGCCTAGTCGTCTTCGGGCCTTTCCTTCTGCGTTTTCAATATGCTTATTCCATGTAAGCCTTTGGTCAAATGTCACCCCAAGATAGGTGGGGTAGCTTTCTTCCTTGATCACGGTTGTCCCTAGGTGTATGTTAGCTGATTTGTCCTTGGGGGCGAGTGAGAACAGTGTTGTGGAGGTTTTGTCTGTGTTTATTGTGATAAGCCATTTCTCTGCCCATGACACTAGCATGTCTGCTGCCCGCTGCATTCTATAATTTGCTGTGGTGACATTTTCATCAGCGCACCAGAGTACTAGGTCATCTGCATATAAGGCAGCTTTAACTCCTGCAGGGAGATCTTTCACCAGGTCATTGATGTAAACAAGGAAGAGTGTTGGGGAAATTACTCCTCCTTGAGGTACCCCCTGATGGAGCAACACTTTTCTGCTCTGCAGACCGTCAAGAGTGACACTAGTTCTCCTGTTATGCAAGTATGACTGGATCCATTTCATCATGTTGCCTTGGATTCCACTTCTCCTAAGTTTTGCAATGAGCCCATCTTTCCACACCTTGTCAAAGGCCTGCTTGAAGTCGACCCAGATCGTTTAGGGGAACCTTTTTCTTTCTCCTGGAAGGCATCTTCTATTGCTTGAGACAAGTAAGTAACTTGGTCTTCTATACTGTAGCATTCTCTAAATCCAGCTTGTTCCGGCACCAGGATCTGCTCAGACTCTAAATACCATTTCAATCTGTGGTTGACTATTCGCTCCATAGTCTTCCCAACAAGCTTGTGAGACTGATTGGCCGGTAACTTGCAGCCTCGGTCTTACATTTCCCTTTCTTTAGTATGGGTATTGTGATGGCTTCTCTCCATACTTGGGGTACCATTCCTTTCAACCAGCTGTGGTTGAATATCTCAAGCAGTTTTGTCTTTGCTGCTGAGCTCAGATTTACTATCATTTCTTTGCTGATTTTGTCTGGGCCGGGTGACTTTTGAAACTTAAGCTTGGAAATAGCCTTCTGTAGTTCTCCTAGTGTGATGGGTTCCCTCATTGGGGCAGGAGTATCTGTCTGTCCCATGGTTGCCAGTATTTCTTTTCTTATCTCTCTCTGATGATCTATGTTAATGGGTAAGTTGCTTTCTGAACTGTATCTTCTAGCAAACAAGTCTGCAGCTTGTTTTCCTCTGAAAAGTTTGCCACCTTCATCCAATGTGATAGTCTGCCTGGGTGAGGAACGCTCTTCATTTAGAGACTTGACTAATCTCCAAAGTTTCCTGCCGTCTTTCTCAAGGTTCAGCGATGCCGTTTTAGTTCTCCAGCTTTTCCGTTTTTCTTCTAGCTTTGTTCTCTGAAACTCTGCTACAGCCTTTTTCCATTTGTTGTGAGTTTCAAGTGAAGGCTGAGACTCTGCGTCCTTTCTAGCCCTGTCCATGGCTTCCTGACGTTCTTGGAGTGTGCGGGACCAGTATGGTATGTAGTTACGCCGGCATCCTTTGGGAATGGTTTCTTTTGCAGCTTGTAGTATGCATCTGTTGAAGTCTTTTACCACTTCATTAATGTCTCTGTTCTGTACCTTGAGGGTAGACAGCAGCGTGTTCACCTGATGCCTGAATAAACCCCAGTTGGCTTTTTTGTAGTTCCATCTTGTAGTGGCTGGGCCTGTACTGAGAGTTGCACTCTGGACAGTAAGAAAGATTGGGCGATGGTCGCTTCCCCCTAGTTGGTCTCCTACTTCTCTACTAATAGATCCAGCTATATCTGGTGTGGAGAAGGCAAGATCTGGTGTTGAAGTTGTGTGCCATCCTCTGGAGTAGAAGGTAGGAGTATCTGTGGCATTATTGACTAGGATTAGGGAGTGATCATCTTGCCAAGTTTCAACCTCTTCACCTCTGTGATCCAGATGGTTATAGCCCCAGCTCTGGGAGTGGCTATTAAAGTCTCCAACTGCTATAAAGTTGGTGGCTGGTACCTGTATAGAGCTGAGACTCAGGGGTTTGTTGTTCGGACAGTAATAGTTCAGGAGTTCTATTTCCATCTTGTCTACCTTTATCTGCAACAGCTGATATTCTGCTCCATCCATGAAGGTTTTCCTTTCGTGTGCAGGAATGTTATTCCTTACAAGAGTAAGTACTCCTCCTTTTCGTCTATCTTTTCTGTCGGATCTGAAGCATTGATATCCCCTATTTTAAAGGTTTGATCTGCTTTCAAGTGAGTCTCTTGGATACAGCACACACTGACTTGCTTCTCATACAAGATGTTTTCCAGCTCTGTCTTTTTGCTGTATCCAGCCTGCTTGCTGTTCACTCCCTCTGCATTCCAGTGCATCATGACAAGTGGCACTCTGGGTTTCTCTTTTTCTGTTTTGTTTTGGTCAGTAGTTCTCCTCCGCCGTCTGCTGACTCCACAAGACGGTCTAGAGGGTCCTCCAGTAGCTGAGGGTGGGCTCTGTCGAGGCTCAGAGCCCGGCACTGCACCTGCCTGGTGGAGCTCCACAGGGCGAGCACCAGTACGAGATTTATTTGACGGTGTACTCTCCATAGAAAAAAAAAGAAAAAAAAAGCGAGTTGCGTGATACTGTGGTTTCCGGTGCGCCTTCTGGCCCAGTATCTATGACTTTAGCACCTGTTCAACGGGAGAGTGGGCTCATCCCTAATCTGTTTATGTTCCCAGTAGTAGACTATTCGCAAGCAGCCTGGGGGTGTCACTGCTCTGCGCGGACCTTGTTTACCGAGGCGGCGTCCGAGCTCGTATGGTGAAAATATGGTTGCATTAATCCAATACTCAATATTCATATTGTAAACAAATAGCTTCCGTATATTCGATATAATAAAGTTCTGGTTCGTGAAGCTGTATAAATAATATATAGCACAGATCTGGGTACCTAAAGTTCATACATATAAATTCTGCAACAGTGTCAGCTGCAGATCATCAATGTTCATAGATAATAATAAATACTCCCTTCCTGATGCTAGCAGATCAGATGTATACAATAAGTCCATTTATCGTCTGCACGTGAATAGCATACATGGAGTACAGGTCAACCCGACCTTTATAACATTCCTAAGTCTAACCATCTGACTTGGACGTGATCTCTGATATAACGAATCCTGGAACACAGACAATAGTCTTGTTGGTCTAGAGCGACCCATATATCTAACTAGTTCAGGTATAAAGATACCGGTGGCGAAATCCTAATCAAAGTACCTCTCCATTTTTGAATCACACAAGCGAGCAAAGAGCGACAAAATGACGAACTTCTAGATGATAGCGTAAAGTTCAATACAAGAGGAATTACCTTTTTTCCGAAATCAACCACTGAACATATGCCTCCAGGCAGGCTTGAATAACACTGGGAAATAGTCTAGTTAGCTAACTAACTCACAAAGACAATGTATTTCCCTCAGAAAAATCACAAGACGCAGATTGCGTCCGCTCGCTGCTCAGACCATTTCTTAACTCCCCGAGCTGGGCGGAAACCACAATCGAACTCTCAAAGTCTAGACATGCGCAGAACGCCTCTACCTGAGTAAAATTCAACGAGACGATGGTTGAAGACCTTCTAGAAAGATTTTGTAAGAAATCTTGCCTTATATGGTCAGCAAACGAATCCTCAACACAGGTTTCATACATTCCAACAACAGTTGACCGATCATTACCAAATAAGGAGAATGGTCACACTTCGTTCAAACGATATAGACCGAACGTGTCTCGTCACAAGAAGAGGTAATCATCATCTTAAATGATAATTTCAATATCCAGAGTTATGTAGCTTTGACTGAAAAAATTAACGTATACATTTCAGTCAATCTAATTACACAATGTCTTTAGCAAAAAAATGGTCATATAATGACTTTAGGAAAAATGATCATACAATGACCTAAGAAAAAATGATCTGTGCGTAATATTACCGCACCCTCCCGGGAAAAAAATGGAACATTTTTTTTTTAATCCTGGAGCCGGAAAAAACCCTAGGCTCCTAACGCACGTATGATGCGCGGATATACTGCCTAAAAATGAGGCTTGCTCGACGCCTAGAGCGAAACTGAGATTATATCTCAGATCCTTAGAGAAACAAAAATTTATCTAAGTATACACCTATATATTCCAGGAAGGTGCCACCAACACACGCCACCGTGGGCAACATAATAAAGCAAGTCAAATTATACACATACCAATCTATGAACTTAACTATATTATCATAGTATTATATAATGAAGTGTGCAAACAGCGGTGTAATATATCAATATACCGCAATATAATATTACAAATATTCAAACAAAGAAATTTATTAAAAAATAAATCATTATCAATCATTATAAATACATGTGCTGTTTCTTGTAGACATAAATACAATCCATACAAGAAGATGTGGACATCATCCGCTCCCAATCCGGGACAGGACATGGTAACCTCGACGTTCCACAATGTACAAAATTTCGCAGACGTCAATGATGTGCTGCGAAAATATCAATAACACAAAATCTTTAAGACAATTGTTAAATCTCTTAATACAATCATTAAAGTATAATATGTAAATGTGGGCCATGTGATCTTTTGGCCCGTATATCGCTAACTAAGCCTTCTTCTGTTATGATCAAATCGGTAACAGAAAAAAGGAAATAACATGGTACAACGTTATAATTTCCAAAAAGTGACAAAATATGTGCTAATATGTCATTATAGTATTGATGACAGAAGAGTTATGTGGAATCGTGTGGGCACCTGGACAGAATGTCTGCCATCACATTATCCGAACCACGGATAGCTCGCACCGTGAAATGAAATGGTTGAAGAGCTATGGCGTATCGAGTTGACCTCGAGCTCTTCAAGTTTTTGCTCTGAATAGCAGTAAGAGCTTTCTGGTCGGTTTCCACAATAAAATGTGCGCCTAGAAGAAATCTTTGTAACTTCAGAATAGACCATACCATAGCTAATAATTCACGGTCTAAAACCGAGTAATTCTTTTCTGCAGCATTTAATTTCCTAGAGATATACATCACCGGATGCAGAGTATCAGAATACTCCTGCATAAGTGCTGCCCCAATCCCAGTTGACGAGGCGTCACTTCGAAGAACAAAAGTCTTCTCAATAGTAGGTAATCTAAGGATAGGTGGAGATGAAAATAGAGTTTTAACCTGGTCCAATGAGGATTGACATTCTTGCGACCAGCGGATCAGATTAGGCGATCCTTTCTTCAATAAAGTAGAAAGCGGTGCCATAATGGATGACAGATTCGGAATGAATCGTCCGTAAAATTGGATCAAACCTAAGAGACTCCGTACTTGTTTCTTTGTTTTAGGGACAGAAATGTTAAGTATTTTTGAAACATTGTGGTCCTCTGTCTTTAAAAGACCATGACCAACCCGATGACCCAGGAAAGAAATCTCACTAAATCCTATAAAGGCTTTAGAGGGTTTTGCAGTCAAGTTATATTCGCGAAGAGTAGACAGCAATTCGTACAAACCCAAATAGTGATCTTCCCAGGAATCACTGAACAGACAGATATCGTCTAAATATGCTATGACATCTGTACGATATGCGAGAATTCGCCGCATCATGCGTACGAATGTAGCAGGGGCGTTCATAAGACCGAAAGGCATGAAATTCCATTGGAATAAACCCCTAGGTGTAGAAAAAGCTGTAAAAGGTTTGGCACGTTCAGTTAAAGGAACTTGCCAATAACCTTTAGACAAGTCTAGTTTGGTAAAGAACCTAGAATTAGCAAGTTTATTTAGCAGCTCTTCCAATGAAGGCATAGGTTCAGCATCGAACTTCGTAACTTGGTTCAATTTGCGATAATCTACGCAAATGCGAATGTTATTATCCTTCTTCCGAACAATAACCATAGACGAAGAGTATGCTGAAGTGGATGGTTCAATGATTTCCAATCGAATCATTTCATCCAATTCTTTTTCGACTTGTGACTGAAAATGGATAGGTATTGGATAGGGTCTGACTCTGATAGGATTATGGTCAGTTAGTATAATGTCATGTTCGATGACATGTGTGTGTCCCGGGATGTCTGTAAGAACATCCTGAAATGTTTGCAACATCGAAGAAACTTGTCGATGTTCTTCAGCGGAAAGATTAGGAGAAACGGTAACGTTTTTCCAAGATTCCGTAGAATAAAGTGGGACCATAGGAAGTGGAAGATTGACATCAGAAAAAGTAGTTTCCTCATCCTGTATAACTGACAGGGATGAGTAATGACCATGAGGTACTTGAGAATTGTCCGTTGCCTGGAAAATAGGCTGCAAATAGTCTGGTCTGTCATGAAATTCCGTGAGCATATTTATGTGGAAAGTTTTATGCTTTCCATCAATATCGACAACATAGTCGACATCGGAAATTTTGGAGACTATTGCATATGGACCTTTCCATGCAATAAGAAGTCTGTTCTCCCTTGAAGGAAGTAGAACGAGAGCTTTGTCCCCTGGACAAAGTTGTCGTAGACATCTATTTTTATTTGCAAACTGCCTTGCCTTTTCTTTAGCAAACTCGGATGAAGAAGTTGCTAGTTTGCATGCCTCGATGATCTTTTGCCTAAGAGCAATGACATACTCGTAAGAAGATTGAGTCTCATCGCTAATATTATCGGCAGTGATTAGATCGTGAAGTAAAGACATAGGGCCGCGCGGTTGCGCGCCAAAGACAAGTTCAAAAGGAGAAAACCCTGTGTGTTCATTGGGAACCTCTCTATAAGCAAAGAGAGCCGCGGGTAAAACCCTGTCCCAATCCTGAGGATGATCCTCAGTTATCTTCCCAAGTAAAGTTTTTAGTGTCCTATTCAAACGCTCAACTAACCCATTAGACATTGGGTGATAGATACTGCTGAGAGACCTTTTAATATGTAGCATAGACATTACCTGTGACATAGTGTCTGATATAAGTTGAGTGCCATGGTCTGACAATATTTCTCCGGGGAAACCCAAGCGAGAAAATATCAGCCAAAGAGCGTCTGCGATATCAGCAGTTGAGATGCTCTTGAGAGGTATAGCCTCTGGCCAACGTGTGCACATATCGACACATGTAAGGATAAATTGATGTCCTCTGGCCGACTTAATCCTAAAAGGACCGATAATATCTATTGCCATTTTTTGAAAAGGGCGAATAGGAATGTCAGCAGCCTGGATAGGCGCAGCATGTCGTGGTCCTTTAGATTTGACCTCCTGACATACTTTGCAAGAACGACAGTACATTCGTATGTCCTTGCTCACAAATGGCCAAAAGAAAGCCGCAAGAACCCTCGACTTTGTACGGGAAAAACCCATATGTCCAGCACATTGCGAGTCATGAGCATGCTGCAATATTTGCAATCTCATACTCTTAGGCACAAGAATTTGTGAATGAGTGGACGTAGCCGAGTCTTGTACCATACGCACAAGTACGCCGTTCTTCATAGAAATCCAAGACTTTCTATTAGTATTCTGATTTGGATCACCTTTTTTTGCTAGAATGAAGAATTTTTGTAAAGAAGGATCTTCTTCTTGCAATTTTATAAATGAGTCACGTGAAATAATCAAGTGACTATCTTGGCTATCTACTTCATTATTATCAGTTAATGAAGTTTGAGGTGGATCCAGAGCATGTGCTCTTGTGACCACCGCATTTGTAGCTTCTATGTTTTGCTCTTCCCAAACAGCAATTTGCTGTGGGGTACATTCCCTAACTCCGTGAATACGACCAATAATAAGGTCCGCAATAGGGTTTGGAAGAAGACACGCGTGGACATCTCCCGTAAAGAAAGGAGTAGCAATATGTATTATGGCAGTAGGATACTTTTCCACCGTGCCACCAAATGTGACACATTTGATGACCTTTCCTGTAGCACAGGATGGATTTACAAGCGATTGCCTAACGCCAATAGTAGTACATCCAGAATCAAACAAAATTGAGACTGGATTACTATTTACAAGACCCTTATGCAGTATAAGAGAACCTCTCCCGTCATGCGCAACATTAGCAGGAAGAGCAGGAAGAGGATGACCACAGCTTAGCGTAGTTACGGTAGTTGGTTCGAACAAAGTACTACATTGAGGACATTTATTTGCTCTACCAAAGTCAAAAGAAGAACATCCTATAGCATTATGGTTTTTATTATCATTAATCTGTTTATCTGCTCCCTGAGATTCTTGTTGTACAGAGTTTGTCTGTTGATATCTTTTTTTTCTTATGAAGAGATCTACCGCGACCATTATTGCCTCTGAAATTATCACTATTTTCTCTCCTGTAATTGTTATCCTGGTTTGTGTTCCAGTTTCCATAATTGTCATTATCATCTCTATATTGATTTGAAAATCTAGTAGATTGATTTTGAGGTCTACGCGAAAAATAGCCACCTCTATACTGACTACCTTTGCGGAAATGTCTAAAATTATTAGATCCATAATAACGAGGAGTGTCAGCTTGCCTCCAGTTATTCGAAGAAGAATCACCATGTGATTGATTGCTATGATTTTGATCATAATTACGGTTACTCTTTCTATTAATATTATGTTGAGTACCTTGAAACTTACGTTTGAAGTTTTGGCCATATAGTGCTGCCGAAGCCACTGGCAGACCTTCTTTTACTTTAGAGTTGCTAACGGTTACGTTAGGGTGCGCAGTCACATACTGGCAACAGTATTCTTCCATTTCTTTTATATTTTTAGGCTTACGCTCATGAAGAAAGGAAAGAAAAGATTCATTTACAGAAGACATAACCTTGTCTCTAAGTAGTAAATCCATAAGAGCTTCATATGTTTGTACTGTCTTAGACAGCTCAACCCATCGTGAAAAAGTAAGACGTATCCTTGAGATGAATTCAGAGAATTCCTCTCCATTTTCTGGCAACATCTTTTTAAATTGAAGACGATAGCCGTCTTCGTCAAGTTGGTATTTCTTTAACAAGATAGCCCTGACAACCTCATAGTTGTTTTTGTCAGGTACATCTACCATGCCCAACCTAGTCAAAGCATCACCTCTAAGTATCTTGGACAGATGATAAACATACAATGATTTATCTATGTTATGCACTTTACATGCATTTTCAAATCTGTCTAAATAAAATGTTATATCATCAATAGAAGCATTGAATGCTGGTAAATTAAGGGGGCACACCCACCCAAAAATGGGTTATCTTTTTAAAAAATTAACAGAAAAATAACTAACGAACTTGTTGACATAAAATTTGGCCACATGTTACAAGAGATATTATATTTTATGATGAACAAAGTTTACTTTATAAATTTTAATGTTTTATGTGAAAATAATTAATTAACATGAAGTGATGGAAAAAAAATGAAAGGAAAACCCCCAGTGCACCTGGGAATGAATTTCACTCACATAAAAAGTGCAAAGAATGCCAAACCAGCAGATGATGTGCATAACATACCTACCTATGGCGTGAACCACCCAAAAATGTCTACCCCAATGAGCTTTGTAGATATGGCTCTATTAATATGACCCTTTTAAATAGCACAAATTTAGAACTTTGTATAGCAATATCTCTGTTTCTATACCATGTAAGAAAAAAGTGGAGGTTCATGCCATAAAGGATAATATGAGCTATAAGTGTGCAAAATTTGAAGGCTATAGCTTTACAATTGTAGAAAATATCACCGGAACTGTGAATCGCAGGCCCTGTTTTCGTTAAAGTTTAGTTTTTAAAATGTTAAAACACTTACCTGATAAGAGCTCAGTATCCCCCAGGAAGATACGGCTGATTCTCTCTTTGTGTCTGCTCTTCATCCAGGACAAGCCTCCTACGTCTCTTGGCTCTTCTTGCTTCAAGAGAAGCAGCTTTAACTTTCCTTTGTGAATGTTTTATGCGAAGACTGTCTTTTTCTACACATAATGTATGCATAAATTTTCCCGGCTGAATGTCCCATTCCTGAAGGATTGTTTTCAGGCTGTTAGCTCCATCATTAAAGATGCACACAGCAATTGCAACAGCTGTATTTGCAGTTGAAAGTCCTTGATTTTTTATTTTAGGGCAATATTTCCATATTAAACTGTTCAATGATTCATTAGAATTTTGAGTGTAACCTTGCAGGCACTTTCTCAATAATTCTGTCTTGGAGAGGTCTTTGAATATGGGCTTAATAGTCTCCATGACAGCAATTGGAAGGTTTCTCTTGTGCTTAAAGTCATTCACTATGCCATCTCTGACAGCCTGTTTGTAGGGACACCAGTCAATGTTGCAAAAGTTATGAACAGGATTATCATCTGTTGATGTCTTATGGAAATATACCGCCCAAACCTCTTCTCGCATTTTGCAAAGGTTGTTTTTGTTAGCTCGTATGGCATTTCCATAGTATACCTGTAGCTTATCAATGACACTATCTGTTAGTCTACCCTTACCACCTATGGATTTACCATCAGGCAAAGACTTCCCTTTATAAAGTTTCTTAAGATTTCTCAGGCCGAGTACCCATTCTTTTCTGAACATGACCCACACATTCAATTTTTTCTATCAGACAATCCTCTCCATAAGGCTTGGATTCAAACACCCTTTTGAAACTGTTAGTGTCTCCATCCCCAATGAAATTTGTATACCTGAGATTATACTTGTCTGCTGAGCAAGAAAAAATGTTACAAGCTGCTGCTGCTTCCATTGACCCTGAGGATCCGTGATGGGTCATCGTACAAACCTCAGCATGACTTTGTTTCCATTGTTGAAATTTGTCTGTGTTGTGGTCTTGTTTCTCCCAGTACTGACAAGATTTGCACTTTTTACTCTTTGTCTGAGTATCTATTACCTTTCCAGTTTGCAAGCCAATCACAGTTGTGGCACCAACAATAGATGAATGGCCTCTGGTCATCCAGGTACCATCACAAGATACATCAATGTCTCGGAACTTGTTGTCACCTTCTTCTGCACTCCCATACTCTTGAACAGCAGCATTTTTCATGCTAATAATTTGCACCCTAGTAGCAGCATCCTCCATTCCTTTCTGTATAATAGCATTGCTGCTGTGTCTAACTGGGGGTGGTAAATCCATTATACCACAGAAAGTGTTTAAGTCGGTGTGACTGCAGCCAATACAGCGCATGGCAAAAGCTGCACGCCGATTGATAAGATTTATCTTTGCATTCCCTACTGAGAGCTGACTACTTGAAGGGAAATGTTTTTGTTCATGACAGTTTGCACTGTTACAATGAAATACAAATTCACTCCCAAGTCCTTGCCTTTTGACTTCAACTAATTGTACAGAACTTTGGCAAAAGGTACACAACAATTTTTTAGCAATGTTCTGACCAAGAAGACCCATGTCAACAATTCTGTGCCCCTCAAGCAAATCAGTATCATTAACATTATAATTACCTTCCTTGTCAGTTTCTGCAGAATCTGTGTCACAGCTTCGCTCTAATATATCCTCATCAGAGTCATGTGTTAGGTTGCTAATGTCAAGAATTTTTTGCTCTGATCATGAAAGGGGCGTGGCATTTCGTTTCATTCCAATATCAAAACATTTAGTCTGCATCGATTGCGTTGAATTATAAACGCATGGTTCAGTACCGAATGTCGATGCATTCTGTAGGATTGTTTTCCTTTCATTTCGTTCAGCCGTATGTTGATTGCCATGAAATTTACGCTTCTTTGATATACATTTACCGAACTTTTTGTCTGAAGGCATAATTATCACAAATATATTCACGTATTTCCACAAATTAACTCAAAGTTTCAATCACATTTCTGTTTAACCGCCATGATAATGAAAAAGGAGTTTTCATTGTATTCGTTGTATTGAGTATATTTTTTCTGGGGAGTGTTTATTATTTGGTATACCTTCCAATATGAAAGTTAGCAAAAAAGCATATTTTGGGACTAAAAGTCAGCGATTTTTGGAACACACTCATTATCTTTGAACATTGATAACTCATAAACTATTACAGATAAACACATAATTCAAAAAGAATATCGAAGTAAAAAGGCTTATAAATATTTAAAACACAACTATTATATGCAAATCAAAAATAACCTTTTTTGTCTATTTCTGGGTGTATATGCCCCCTTAAGCTTGAAATCAACAGCATTAGACTTATTAGCAGATGATACCTTATTATCATCATTAGCATTACTAGACAACTTCAACTTTTCTAACTCCAAAGCTAAGAGTTTTTCTTCATGCTCCATTTTTGCTTTTCTCTCATCAGACTCTCTTTGTAACCTTCTTTCTTCAGCCTCAGCCTGTAACTTCCTTTCTTCAGCCTCAGCTTGTTTTTCTAATCTTTTATTTTCAGCCTCTATTTCAAGTCTTTTATTTTCAGCCTCTTTTTCAAGTCTCTTATTTTCAGACTCTTTTTCAAGTCTCTTCTCTTCAGCTTTTGCCTCTCTTTCAAGTTTTTTCTCTTCAGCTTTTGCTTCTGCTTCTCTTTTTTGTTTTTCCATTTCCATTTGGAATCTCTTTTCCTCCCCTTGCATCTGCAGTTTTAAATTCTCAGCTTCTATTCTCTTTTGTTCAGTTTGTTCTTTAATTTTCTTTTCTTCCGACTTCAATGCCTTGGCATATTGAACAGTCGCAAATTCTTCTAATTTATCACCAGTCTTTCCAAGGGATTTACCCTGCTCAATAAAGTACTCAAATGTAGACATGATGTCTAATATTATGAGTCACAACCTGAAATAATTAATTAATTTATTTCAACCTTAATAGTAACAAGACTTAATAAAGTACTTGTATAAACCCAATGTTTAACCCAACCTCTGTGGTAAACAAGTCTTTGACACCAAACTTGTATTATCCAATGTATAATAATATCACAAGTCCCTTCTTAATTATCAAGGCACTACACAAATCAGTGCATAACACTCAGTTATTTATCATAACTGCATTACGCTAGTGCGTAAGCAAAAAACCACCAGTTAGTTATGATAAGTGCACTATATAAACAATAGTGAAAGCTAATTACTCAAGAACTATGTAAACAATAACAAGAACAAAGACAATGTAAACAATAACAAAGACCAAAGTCAATGTAAACAATAACAAAGATCAAAGTCAATGTAAACAATAACAAAGATCAAAGTCAATGTAAACAACAACAAAGATCAAAGTGAATGTAAACAATAACAAAGATCAAACATAATACGAAAACATTCGCATAAGTCAAATAAATAAACAGCGAAAACTAAAAAGAAATATCACAAAGAATGTGATGACAAAATGCGAAAATATGACAACAAATGACGCTACAGTGTATAAACAAAAATTTTGTAAAGAACTAAATAATAGGAAAGAGTAGACCTACAAATACAAACAAATCAAAACAAAACTAAAGAATGTGAAAAAATACCGAAAACAACACTGACCATATCGTCACAACTAACAAAAATAGCAATAAATATTGCTAACAATTTCCAATTAAGGAAATTGCTCCTAACAGAACGCTATCATAAGACCTCTATGACGTGGTATTTCTTATGACAGTCACCTCCCATCCAGACCCGCTGAAATATAAACATATAAATATACAAATAACATATAACATGTAGCATGTAAACAGTGTGAAAAATGTGAGAGACAGAAGGCTCAGTTAGAACATAAGGGCACAGTTCACAAACAAAACAGGCCACTTAACTTCTATATGTCCCAAACGTCAGCACGGTGCAGAACAGGATGTCGTCAGCATTCTCAGGATAGACGATCCAACGTTGATCGACATCTGCTCCTATAGACAGCCATGACGCAGGAAAATGAGCCTCTGAAACCGGAACAGTTGTTACGGCACTTGTCCTTCTTCCTAACAGATCAGGAAAACAATTTGCTCGGAACTTGGCCTTCTAACGTCGGAAAACTGGATACCCACGAGCAGCGCCGGGTAGTTTAAAAAAATCAGCAACTGTCAGGAAATCCGGATACTTTCAACAAAATTTCTTGTAAGGTGGTAGTTGATGCTGTAGTTGTATCTAGTATGATGATGATGTCTGGGTTTGTTGACCCCCTTGATAGCTGGTACCAGAGTAAACCAACATTTGGCCACCAAAAATGATAAGGGTGGATTTAGGCTGAGTTCAATTACCACCCCTATCGACACCAGTTAAATTATAGTTGTAGTATAGAGTGTCTTATCTGGTTTATGTCGTTGCTGTGTGTAAAGTAGTTAGCCATTCAATGATAAGACCAGTCCACAGAGTTACAGCACAGGCAAAGTTACATGCGAAGTCATAAAGGAGGTAACTGCTCTTGACGTTTTTATCATTTATTTTACGCCACAACGACAGTTACTTCACATACATCATAAACATCACAGTTCAATAGTTTCAGCATTCAACAATGATATTGGTGCCAGCTGATAGTCATGTAGAATCCAGTACTCAATATTCATATTGTAAACAAATAGCTTCCGTATATTCGATATCATAAAGTTCTGGTTCGTGAAGCTGTATCAATAATATATAGCACAGATCTGGGTACCTAAAGTTCATACATATAAATTCTGCAACAGTGTCAGCTGCAGATCATCAATGTTCATAGATAATAATAAATACTCCCTTCCTGATGCTAGCAGATCAGATGTATACAATAAGTCCATTTATCGTCTGCACGTGAATAGCATACATGGAGTACAGGTCACCCGACCTTTATAACATTCCTAAGTCTAACCATCTGACTTGGACGTGATCTCTGATATAACGAATCCTGGAACACAGACAATAGTCTTGTTGGTCTAGAGCGATCCATATATCTAACTAGTTCAGGTATAAAGATACCAGTGGCGAAATCCTAATCAAAGTACCTCTCCATTTTTGAATCACACAAGCGAGCAAAGAGCGACAAAATGACGAACTTCTAGATGATAGCGTAAAGTTCAATACAAGAGGAATTACCTTTTTTCCGAAATCAACCACTGAACATATGCCTCCAGGCAGGCTTGAATAACACTGGGAAATAGTCTAGTTAGCTAACTAACTCACAAAGACAATGTATTTCCCTCAGAAAAATCACAAGACGCAGATTGCGTCCGCTCGCTGCTCAGACCATTTCTTAACTCCCCGAGCTGGGCGGAAACCACAATCAAACTCTCAAAGTCTAGACATGCGCAGAACGCCTCTACCTGAGTAAAATTCAACGAGACGATGGTTGAAGACCTAGAAAGATTTTGTAAGAAATCTTGCCTTATATGGTCAGCAAACGAATCCTCAACACAGGTTTCATACATTCCAACAACAGTTGACCGATCATTACCAAATAAGGAGAATGGTCACACTTCGTTCAAACGATATAGACCGAACGTGTCTCGTCACAAGAAGAGGTAATCATCATCTTAAATGATAATTTCAATATCCAGAGTTATGTAGCTTTGACTGAAAAAATTAACGTATACATTTCAGCCAATCTAATTACACAATGTCTTTAGCAAAAAATGGTCATATAATGACTTTAGGAAAAATGATCATACAATGACCTAAGAAAAAATGATCTGTGCGTAACAGTACCATAGCTTCATTTGACAACTATTCGATGCAAATAAGACATTTCGGTTGAGGAACAGTAACTTAATCAGAACACGCAAAACCGAATTTCAAATAACAGGTATTTCCTACTATTGCTCTCTTAAACTTCTTTTTCCATGGTTCATCAGTGCCACTCAGAAACTTGTCCATTGTGAAAATATCAGTTCAATATTAAATACACTTGTAAGAAAAAGAAATAAAACCGTACGACTCGCAGACGATGAGACAGCGAATATAAGTTATTGCACACATATGCTAATGTCCATCCAGCACAACAGCACATGAATAACTGAAGTCCGAAGTGTTCCACAGGCAGAATATGTGTGTTGTATCCTAGTATACCCCTGTGGCACAGTAGGATTTGTTCCTTGCATTTTGCGCGTTGCGGCAACATCGCAGGTCGATGAGAAGATGCATGAATTTTACAATGCGCCACAATATTGCGGCACCCTTCCCAATTGGTCTAGGCACACTGGTTGGGAAGCACTGCTCTGGGTGTTTGTTATATTTGGGTTTTTATTAAGTTTTCTTGTGACTTAGTCTGTTTTTGACCTGCCTTCCTTGACTTTCCAGAAAGGAGTATTTGATTCAAGTGCTTCTTTCAACACATGCTTTGTTTCCTGGTAGACTGGCAACCCTGATATCTGGCACTGTGGTGTTCTTTGCAGTTTACACATTTTCTGTTTACCTGCTTGTAGTTCTGGCCTTGTTTGGTATTCTTCAGTCTTCATGAATATGTGCTCCAGCACAGAATCTGCACTTTGTTTTGCATCTACATATCTCCTTTGTGTGTCTAAATCCTTTGCATTTATCACACAGTATAATTTTTGGTATGTAAATTTCTGTTACTTTTGTTCAGTTTAATATTTTGTGGGATTTCTGTGCCTTCTAGTGTTTTTTTTCTTCTCTGGTTTTTATCCTATCGATTTTCTCTATTTTTGTTTGTGGGTTGTATTGTTAGATGTCTTGAGAATTTCTTCCTCAGGTTTGAGTCTATTCCTTTTATCACACATCATCTAATTTCTTTTGGTATTTAAATTTTAACTTATTTTGTGAGCAAGTTTGACTTCTTTTGGGTGTTATTCTGTCTGTCACTTGGGCTTTTGCTTTAAAATAAGCGTTACACCATTTTTTTTTTGTGGATTTGTATAATGGATTTAATTGTCCTTGGCATTTTCTTTTGTGTTCTCCTTTGGTATCCTTATTTCTTGTTTATGTATTTTCCTGTTTGTCCTTTTTACTGAGGTCTGCGGCTTTGCTTCTTGTCCAAATTTTTGGGTCTTTATCACTTGTGACCCTGCCACTCTTGGGTTTACTGTAAGGCACTACTATTCACTTGGGTCTTGACTGCTATTCTAATTTGGGGTCACTTCGTACAATGAGCCACTGCTCGAGATGACAATTCAAATTGCGATTAGCAAGCATGTGATCTAATGGAGTACTTCTCAACACCAGGTTCTCGGACAATGGCTGCTGGATACAGATAGTAATGCAAAGTGGACTCTTCACATCAAGACATACAAATACTAGTGTACATACAAGATGACAGACTGGCTCTGGACGCAGTTCTTAAACAACAAGGGTGAACGTTTATTTAGTTGATCAAGCTGATCACAATAGTTGTTTTTTTTTTTTTTTTGCGTACGCCTGCTAATACTCGAGGCGAAATCTCAGGTTATTATTTTATGTCTAACCTGACATTGATTTTACGTGAGTATCCCTTTATTTCTTGTACAGAGACAGGTGTCCCTCGCCATTCAGGCAAATACTCGCCGATTTCGGAGGTACCCATTGCAGCTGGGTCGACTCAGGAGCCGCCAGTCCCTGGTCGATGACACTTCTTCAAATGTCCTCGCCAGGTCTCGAGTTAATCCAGTCCAAATCCCGGTCGACGAAAAATCCTCAAATGCCGTCGCCCGGGTTTGATCCTGTATCACCCGGTCGCCAGAGCGGTGTTGTAACCACTACGCTAGCGCGGCTCCCATCACAATAGTAATTCATGTACATGAAAGGTTGACACAACTTGGCGTTTCTTATGCATTGGCATCAATGTACATGAGAGCAATAATTTCTTGGTTACGTCATGTGACCAGTGTACGATAAGGTGACTTCATTTAACTCTGAACAATCACTATGTTCTCTGTCTACCAGGGTGGTATCTTCAATACTTAAAGTTACTGGGTTCGGTTTGAAATTTACCCACTTGAAAAAAAGATGCTTGGGTTGCTCTTTACATTTCTTCATCGACAAAGAAATCGCTTGCAGATGAACTTACTGCATTTACGAAGACCTTGTCATAGCTAAATCTTTCTTCTTAAAACCTTGTTATTAACTTCCACGTTTGCTGTTATTTATCGAGCTAACCACTCCGTCTAACTGCTCTACAGCATCTCTGTCATCGAATGTCTCTGCTCCAACTGCCCATGAAAAACCTATTTTCCTATTCCCCCCTGACCGCTAAGTGACCTTTTCCTCTGATTGATCTGGTCATCTGACCTAAGGCCAATCACTTATCTCCTTCTATTCTTAGTCACCTATTTTTTTAATTGAGTGCTGACATCACGCCAACCAGTTTACTACTTAACCTTTATGACCCCTACCTCTTACTTATATGTTTTCTCGAATGTTCCTATTTTACTGTTCCATCCCTTTTAATCGGTCGGCATATCCGAAAATTTGTGATTATCGGATTCCGCTTAACCGGACATTTTTTTACAAAGACAAAGAAGAAAAATTGCTGGGGATAAACAAATTGTTCTTTACAACAGAAATTCGCCACATCTGAGATTGCCTTAAGCGGTCTGCACTATATATATATATATATATATATATATATATATATATATATATATATATATATATATATATATATATATATATATATATATATATATATATATATATATATA
The DNA here is from genome assembly GCA_024509875.1 of Oreohelix idahoensis. Lineage (NCBI taxonomy): Eukaryota > Metazoa > Mollusca > Gastropoda > Stylommatophora > Oreohelicidae > Oreohelix > Oreohelix idahoensis. The sequence continues at coordinate 616,430 of JAMPIV010002231.1, read as the reverse complement.
TATATACAACAAGAACTTGAACTCAACTTAAATAATTTAGCAAGTCTGATGGTACATATTTACAATTTATTTAACCTGTACCTTTTATCTTTTTGGTTAGGCAACGTAGAATGAACTCAAATGTACGAGGGTGAGTCAAGTGAAAACCGGAGATATGTTATAACAATAAGAATAATCATGCCATTATATTGTAACTTGCCAATATTGTTGTCCTGGATGTCTCCAGTGTTTATTTCTTCCTTCGTTGGTCTTTCACCGTTAATTTGTAGCTCTTCTTCTGCTGGCTGGATGTCCGGGGGGTTTTGTGGAGCTGGTCTATTGAGAAGGTCCTCAAAATATTATGTCCACCTCTTCATTTGCTCTTGTATATTGCTGAGCAGTATTCCATTCTTGTCTTTTATGAGGCAACTTGTTTGCTTGTATTTCCCTGTTAGCTTCTTTGTGCTGCTATACAGTTCTCTCATATTTCCTTTGGCTGCAGCATCTTCTGCCTCTCTTGCCAACTGCTCAATATACTTCCTCTTGTCTCTTTTGATACTTCTTTTTACTTCTTTGTTTGCTTCTGTGTACACTTCTGGAGCCTTGGCTTTGGAACTTCTGGTTTTGCTTGTGTTTAAATCTTTCTTGTTTTTTTCTGTCTTTTATCTTATTGGTGGTTTCTGTTGTTATCCTTGCTTTTTGTTGTCGTTCCCTTTTCCCTAGTATTTCTTCATGTCTCATTCCATACAGTTTTGACCTGCTGCCAATAGTCTTCTGTATTCTCTACCTCTTCCAGCTGTTGGACCACTTGGAATTTGTTGGATACTGTGACCGCAAATGTCTCTTGTTTCTTGATTTCTTAGGTGTCCTACATTAAATTGTTTTCTATAATTTTGCATTGTTGCATATCTCTTGAGTTTCATTTTTACTTTGGCTATCAGAAGGTGGTGATCTAATGCCACATCTGCTCCTCTATATACTTTTACATCCTGCAATGATGATCTTAGCTTCTTGTTTATGCATATATGATCAATCTGATTTTCTGTTCTATGGTCTGGTGATATCCATGTTGCCTTGTGTATTCTCTTATGTGGAAACATGCTTCCTCCTATAGCCAGTTGATTTGAGGCACAGAAGTTTGAGAATAGTTCCCCATTTTCATTCATTATTCCTAACCCATGTTTTCCCATGGCTTCTTCAAATCCGGTGTTGACTGTACCTATCTTTGCATTCATGTCACCCATCAAAATTGTGATGTCTCTTTTCTTTACTTTATTCATAATTTCCTGTAGTCTAGTGTAAAATGCTTCTTTCACAGACTCTTCTTTGCCATTAGTTCAATAAGTGCTTTCTGTGCTTCTTTAGATAACATAAGAGCTACCCCTTCACTGTGGTGTGAACTTTCGTCTTCATGTCCTGATGACAGCACCAATTCACCTGTGATGAGTTTCTTCCCCCTTCCACTTTGTTTCACACATTCCTAGAACCTCGATTTTATATTCCCTCATTTCTGCTGCTACTTGTGCCTTTTTCCCTTGTTCGTTTAATGTCCGAACATTCCAGGTGCCAAATCTGGAAGTTCTCCTAGAAGAAAGAAGGTTAGTCAGCAACACAGACTCCTTTCGGCTTTCTCTGTGTTGCATCATACGCCTCCCTGCGAGAGGACCTTCCCCTATCTTGGATGGCTGTGTTTTATGTTCCTTATTTGACTTGTCCATATTTGTTGAAGTTTTTTTGTGGTTTAAATTTTTTACAGGATGGGGTAACTGGCCCCATGCCCAACCCTCCTTAGTCGCTTTCTATGACATGCATGGCAGGGAACAGTGTTACTATTCTGTGCTCCCCTTTCGGGCCCCGGTAACACACGGGTGTACATACAGTTGGCCACACGAAAAACAATGTGGTTCCAGGTTAATACCTGTTGTAGAGAATAAGTTTAAAAATTTGAGTTTTTAGCTTTGTAGCTATTTTTTCATTTAAACAAACGCAAAGACTCAAACTTGTTAGTTTGTGGTACCTATTGTTACATTTAGAGCATGTGTGTTTATAGTAGAAACAATATATTTTCAATCGATATAAACATTTTCAGGAATTCTGTAAGATAGTGGACAGCTTCTTTAACCGTTATCTCATCAGAGTGATACACTATTGGGTTTCCAGGCAGTTGATCTTGAATCGTTATATTTAAAGCGTCTACTTCACAACTCTCTGGAGCAAGAATGGCGTGTTCGCAAACCCACTTGTGATCACTATAATGTTGATGCAAATTAGGGAATATGTATTCTTTCAGTTCTTCGATTGAATCATCAATATTATGGAACTTTGCCATCGCCTTGAGCAGCTTCTTTGAAAATAGTTGTCTGACCTCATTTTGGTTTTTGCTTGTGAGAATGTGAGGTTTGATTTGGGTAACAATTTCTTCATTAAAGAAAGTTTTCTAGGACATCTCCCTTTCCCTTTTTAAGCTTTTCATATTTACTACAAATCCAAATTACCTTATTTCTTATCTGAGACTCACAAAGGTCAAGATCACTGATAAAGGTGGATTTGAGCTGAAATGATAACTTGCCACCCCTATCGACACCTGGTATTAAAGTGCAAGATGTAGGTGTCTTCTCTGATTTAGAATGTTGCTGTGTGTGTTGCAGTAGAATAGTTCACAGGGTACACCACAGGCAACATGACGTGTAGAGTCATAGAAATGGTAACTTCGCTTTAGGTTTATACCATTTATTGCACGCCACAAAACAGTCATGATATTTATGTCATCACCGGCATAGTATAATGAATGCAGCATTCAAAATCATATTAACTGATAGTCATGTAGGATTCAATACTCAATAGTTGTATTGTAAACAGATATCATAAAGTTCTGGTTCGTGAAGCTGTATCAATAATATATATAACTTCTGCAACAGTGTCAGCTGCAGATCTTCAATGTTCATAGACAATAATAAATGCTCCCTTTCTGATGCTAGCAGATCAGATGTATACAATAAGTCCGTTTACTGTCTGCACGTGAATAGCATACTGGACATACAGGTCATACCGACCTTTATAACGTTTCTAAGTCTAACCATCTGACTTGGACGTGATCTCTGATATAACGAATCCTGGAACACAGACAATAGTCTTGTTGGTCTAGAGCGACCCATATATATAACTAGTTCCGGTATAAAGATACCGGTGACTTAATCCTAGTCAAAGTACCTCTCCATTTTGAATCACACAGGCGAGCAGAGAGCGACAAAATGACGAACTTCTAGATGATAGCATAAAGTTCGATACAAGAGGAATTACCTTATTTCGGAAAATCAACCACGAACATATGCCTCCAGGCAGGCTTGAATAATACTGGGAAATAGTCTAGTTAGCTAACTAACTCACAAAGACAATGTATTTCCCTCAGAAAATCACAAGACGCAGGTTGCGTCCGCTCGCTACTCAGACCATTTCTAAACTGCCCAGCTGGGCGGAACACACAGAACGAACTCCCAGTTTTTGACATGCGCAGAACTCATCTACGTGAGTATCAATTCACACAAAGCGATTTTAAGAACATTCGAGATAAAAGTCTTACACAGTCGTGCCTTTTATGGTCATGAACAGAAGCGTTAAGACATGTTTCAGACATCTGCAACAGTTGACTGATACTACCAAATAAGGAGATATGGTCACGCTTCGTTCAAGAAATTATAGACCGAACGTGTCTCTATACAAGAGAAGGCAAACTCCTAAAAAATTGTAGTCTCAATAACTCGGGTCATGTCCCTTTGACTGTAAAAAACATAATACACATTTCAGTCAAAAAAATGATCATACATACGAAAAATGATCATACAAAGACTTTGGAAAAAGTAATTATTTGTGCGTAACATTACCGCACCCTCCCGGGAAAAAAAAAATGAAACATTTTTTTTTTTAAACCCTCTATTGGGCCATTTATGAAATAGTTGGAAAAAAAATTCTTGGAGTGGTTTTTGTGGCTGTCCCATGTCTGAAAAGTGGTGTGAAGGTTAATTTTGGGCAAAAAAATGTTTAGTTAGTGTTTTATGGGTATGTTGCCAATTGGCAACAAATCACCATTAAGGTTGGGAACATTTATTGTTGCCATTTGGCAACATATATCTTTTAACTATGTTTTTATGTCTAACAACATCTATTTCACCTTTTTTTACTCCCTACCTACATTTAATATTTAAACAGTAAATAGCAGACAACAAAATTTGTGAAACTTCATGAAGTTAAGTGTAATTTATACAGAAAATGCCACACATACAATGAAACATATAGTTACTGAAAAAAAAAAAATCTTCTGTCTCGTGACTCAATCACAGCTCCACACTCATGTTTCATGAAATACTTTGAAACAGTTTGAATGTTTATTGAGGCACAAGTGTAGGTTACACTTCTCACAGACAGTTCTGGAGTACCCCTTGCATCCAGGAAGTTTGCATCTCCCTTTGTTGGTGACGGAATTGGGGCTGTGGCCAACATTGTCAGTTCTGACATGAAAAGGAGGTACAATTGCTGTTTGCCCTCTCTTCTTTTTAGCCACCAGCTGTGTCTCAGTGCTTCCTGATGGCCTTCCCCTTTTATTATTTTCACTTTTTCCTGCTTTAAGGAGACACAAAGCAATCTGCAACTTGAAATCAACTAATGGTAGTCTGTCCTTTTTTTCCATACCATCCTTACACACATCTGAACAATAAGTTAGCCAAGCTTGCACCACAGAAACATCCAGGAAATGAAACAATATTCTGTGGTACCATTTCTTGGATCTAATAGGTATACGATAGAGTGCCAGCAAGGAGTCCAGCAAATCTACCCCTCCCATGAACATGTTATATTCTTTCACAGCTGCAGGGCAAGAAATGTGTATTTCCTTCTTGGCTTTTCTGTCCCATCTTCTGACTACACATTCTGGTTCAACTGCTGCATAGGTGCTTAGCAGTGTGACTGCTTTATTATTGTCATACCATTTGATAGCTTTCAATGTGGCTCCGTTTGTTGCTGCAGTACAAACAACAGATGACCCTCTTCCTTTCGTTTTCAGTTCCTTATCGGAACACAGATTACACCCTTTCAGCCGGTTTGCGCGGACAGTGCCAAGACATGCAATGCCTTGTTTCCAGAGGCATGCCTGCAATGCTGGCGAATTAAACCAGTTGTCAAAATATACTTTATGCCACACATTTTTAGGGATACGCTGAAGAAGTCTCAGCACGATATTAGCTGATGCTCCTAAATCAGGTTGGCCAGGACACACGTCAATTTTTCCAGTGTAAATTTCAAAATCATGAATCAAACCAGAAATGCTTGAACAAACGAAGACTTTATAGCCCCACTTTTTGGGTTTCTTTGGGTTGTACTGATGCAGAGATGATTGACCTTTGAATGGGATAACTTGCTCATCAATGCTCAGCCTTTCTGCTGGTTTGATTGAATTGAATTTCACTTTCAGAGCGTCAACTAAAGGTCTTAATTTGAACAATTTGTCGCCTTCATTGTCTTGCTGCTTGTTGTTGTCATTGCAGTGAATGTTACTTTTGATTTCTTTAAACCTCTTGTTCGTCATAGTATCAGCAACAAGTCCATAGCGCGTTGTAGAGTCCCAGTACAATTTACAACTGGGCATTCTAACAATACTCATCATAAACGCAATTCCAAAAAACTGTTCCAGTTCTGGCTGGCTCAATCTGAGAGGCTTCATGATGTTTTTCTGGATGCTGTACTTGTTTGATTCAGTGACCATATGTGCCATTGTATCATCATCAATGAATCTGCGGAAGTATTCTATTGGTTCTGAGGTAACTGATACGTGTGCCGAATCACAGAGAAGGGCGGAGCTTCAGAAGATACATCTGAGGCTTCACGGTGTCTCCATAGCATCTGACGACGATCAAAGGTTACATCTGTGTCCTCCAGCTCTGATGCAGATGATTCTGAAAAAAAAGAAAACAAAGATATTAATTATCTGGCAACATAAACAATCATTTATTGGTATACTGGTGTACATGTTATTATTCTGATAATAGTAATAATGATAAAAAAATATTCTAAATCCACCCATTACGGTATAAAGCGTTCCACAAGTAAGTCTCCGTCAGCCGATATTTAGTACCTGATGGACTAGGCTGAAACTGTACATAGGTTGTACACTGATGGACAAGGCTACAACTGCAGTCTGAAATAAAGTGGCCACATTAAAAAAAAAACATCAATTAAATTCAACAAACCTGAATCGGTTGTGTCCGAGGAAGGGCAGAGTTGCCACGTGTTATCCAGGATGTCTTCAGCCTCACTGTCTGACAGCTCACTATCGCTAGAAGCCTCAGGTATTGGTCTATAGATTGTAGTCTTTTGGCTGTAAAACTTTTGAGGATCCATTGTGTTTAACTGTAAAAAAAAAATTTAAAAAAAAATGACAACATATACATTTTGTAATTCAAAAGTTTTTCATCACAAAATTGTTTAATCTCATCTGATGATACATTATGTTTTGTGATTACTGGCAATTTTAGTGGTTATCATGTGTAGTTTAGTTCTAAAAGTCAAGTCTAGATGAAGTAAATATGTTTTATTCATTTACAATATTATTAGTAATTTATACTGGTAATTCTACTATTTACATTGACCTTTTTAGGATACATAAAATTGCAAATAACAACTTTTTTTTAAATGATGAAGTTTAATCAATTATAATGAGAATAAAATACTAATGTTGTTGATTACAGAGAAATACAACATTAAATATCATTTATTAGGTAAAAAGCAACTGTTGCCAATTGGCAACATGAAGTGGTTTTTATTCCTTAATCGACTTTTGTTGCCAAATGGCAACATGTAAAATAAGAGTAACCTATTAAAGCATTTGTTACAAAGATAAGTGGTTTAAGTTACTCAACATATTTTTTATACACCGTTTTCATAAGGAATTTTAAAAAATAATGTGAAGTAAACTCACCTCTCAATTCGATCTTGCAAACCAGCTACCATGCCTTGACAAAAGAGTGCGTGAAAAAAAAATATTTCTCCGACAAATGAGTTACCCGGTAATTTAAAATTGGGAATGTTTCTAGAACACAATAAAACAAAAAAATTATTAATTTGAACGCCGGATAGTGAAATAGATGACTTTAAACGGTATGTTGCCAAATGGCAACAAGGCCCAATAGAGGGTTAAATCCTGGAGCCGGAAAAATCTCGGCTCCTAACGCACGTATGATGCGCGGATATATACCTAACAAAATAGCTCAACACTTGGAGCGAAACTGAGATCATATCCCAGGTCCTTAGAGAAAAAAATTTATCTAAGTATTCGCGTATATATTCCAGGAAGGTGCCACCAACACAAGCCACCATGATGGCAACATCATAATAAAAGTCAAATTACTCTCATACCAATATATGAAATTAAATATATTATTATGATATCATATAATGTGTTGTGCAAACAGCGGTGTAATATATTAATATACCGCACTATTTTATTACATTATATAATGCATCAGTAATTAATAAGTAATACAATGTTGTTCTTTGTTGACATAAACAAGCAATAGAAGATGTGGACATCATCCGCTCCCAATCTAGGACAGGACTTGATATCCTCAAAGTTCCACAATGGACATAATCTTCAATGATGTGCTGCGAAAATATCAATAACACAAATCTTAAAGACAACTGGTAAATCTCTTAATACAATTATGCAAATATATTATGTAAATGTGGCCGAGTGATCTTTTGGCCCGTATATCACTAACTAAGCCTTCTTAGATAATTACATGGTACAATGTTATAAATTTCCCTCAAAAAAAAAAAGTGAGAAAAAATCTACTAACATGTCATTATAATATTGGACTGTATATCAGGAAATATATATATATATGACAGAAGAATCATGTGGAATCGTGTGGGCATCTGGACAGAATGTCTGCCATCACATTATCCGAACCACGGATAGCTCGAACCGAGAAATGAAATGGTTGAAGAGCTATGGCATAACGAGTGGACCTCGAGCTCTTCAAGTTTTTGCTCTGAATAGCAGTAAGCGCTTTCTGGTCGGTTTCCACAATGAAATGTGCGCCTAGAAGAAATCTTTGTAACTTCAGAATAGACCATACCATAGCCAATAACTCACGGTCTAAAACCGAGTAATTCTTTTCTGCAGCATTTAATTTCCTAGAGATATACATCACCGGATGCAGAGTATCAGAATACTCCTGCATTAGTGCCGCCCCAATCCCAGTTGACGAGGCGTCACTTCGAAGAACAAAAGTCTTCTCAATAGTAGGTAACCTAAGAATAGGTGGAGATGAAAATAGGGCTTTAACCTGGTCCAATGAGGATTGACATTCTTTAGACCAGCGGATCAGATTAGGCGACCCTTTCTTCAATAAAGTAGAAAGCGGTGCCATAATGGAGGACAGATTCGGAATGAATCGTCCGTAGAATTGGATCAAACCTAATAGACTCCTTACTTGTTTCTTCGTCTTAGGGACCGAAATGTTAAGTATTTTTGAAACATTGTGGTCCTCTGTCTTTAAAAGACCACGACCAACACGATGACCTAGGAAAGAAATCTCACTAAATCCTATAAAGGCTTTAGAGGGTTTTGCAGTCAAGTTATACTCGCGAAGAGTAGACAGTAATTCGTATAAACCCAAATAGTGATCTTCCCAGGAATCACTGAATAGACAGATATCATCTAGGTATGCTATGACATCTGTACGATATGCGAGAATTCGCCGCATCATGCGTACGAATGTAGCAGGGGCGTTCATAAGACCAAAAGGCATGAAATTCCATTGGAATAAACCCCTAGGTGTAGAAAAAGCTGTAAAAGGTTTGGCACGTTCAGTTAGCGGGACTTGCCAATAACCTTTAGACAAATCTAGTTTGGTAAAGAATCTAGAATTAGAAAGTTTATTGAGTAGCTCTTCTAATGAAGGCATAGGTTCAGCATCGAACTTCGTAACTTGGTTCAATTTGCGATAATCTACGCAAATGCGAATGTTATTATCCTTCTTTCGAACAATAACCATAGACGAAGAGTATGCTGAAGTGGATGGTTCAATGATTTCCAAACGTATCATTTCATCCAATTCTTTTTCGACTTGAGACTGGAAATGGATAGGTATTGGATAGGGTCTGACTCTGATAGGATTATGATCAGTTAGCACAATGTCATGTTCAATGACATGTGTGTGTCCCGGGATGTCTGTAAGAACATCCTGAAATGTTTGCAACATCGAAGAAACTTGTCGATGTTCCTCAGCGGAAAGATTTGGAGAAACGGTCACGTTTTTCCAAGATTCCGTAGAATAAAGTGGGACCATAGAAAGAGGAAGATTGACATCAGAAAAAGTAGTTTCCTCATCCTGTATAACTGACAGAGATGAGTACTGACCATGAGGTACTTGAGAATTGTCCGTTGCCTGGAAAATAGGCTGCAAATAGTCAGGTCTTTCATAAAATTCCGTGAGCATATTTATGTGGAAAGTTTTATGCTTTCCATCAATATCGACAACATAGTCGACATCAGAAATTTTGGAGACTATTGCATATGGACCTTTCCATGCAATTAGAAGTCTGTTCTCCCTTGAAGGAAGTAGAACGAGAGCTTTGTCACCTGGACAAAGTTGTCGTAGACATCTATTCTTATTTGCAAACTGCCTTGCCTTTTCTTTAGCAAATTCGGAAGACGAAGTTGCTAGTTTGCATGCCTCGATGATCTTTTGCCTAAGAGCAATGACGTACTCATAAGAAGATTGAGTCTCATCGCTAATATTATCGGCAGTGATTAGATCGTGAAGTAAAGACATAGGGCCGCGCGGTTGCGCGCCAAAGACAAGTTCAAAAGGGGAAAACCCTGTATGTTCATTGGGGACCTCTCTATACGCAAAGAGAGCCGCGGGTAAGACCCTGTCCCAATCCTGAGGATGATCCTCAGTTATTTTACCAAGTAAAGTTTTCAGAGTCCTATTTAAACGTTCGACCAACCCATTAGACATTGGGTGATAGATACTGCTGAGAGACCTTTTAATGTGTAGCATAGACATTACCTGTGACATAGTGTCTGATATAAGTTGAGTGCCATGGTCTGACAATATTTCTCCGGGAAAACCCAAGCGAGAAAATATCAGCCAAAGAGCGTCTGCGATATCAGCAGTTGAGATGCTCTTGAGAGGTATTGCCTCTGGCCAACGTGTGCACATATCGACACATGTAAGAATAAATTGATGTCCTCTAGCCGACTTAATTCTAAAAGGACCGATAATATCTATTGCCATTTTTTGAAAAGGGCGAATAGGAATGTCAGCAGCCTGGATAGGCGCAGCATGTCGTGGTCCTTTAGATTTGACCTCCTGACATACTTTGCAAGAGCGACAGTACATTCGTATGTCCTTGCTCACAAATGGCCAAAAGAAAGCCGCAAGAACCCTCGACTTTGTACGGGAAAAACCCATATGTCCAGCACATTGCGAGTCATGAGCATGTTGCAATATTTGCAATCTCATGCTCTTAGGCACAAGAATTTGTGAATGAGTGGACGTAGTCGAGTCTTGTACTATACGTACAAGTACGCCGTTCTTCATAGAAATCCAAGACTTTCTATTAGTATCCTGATTAGGATCCCCTTTTTTTGCTAGAATGAAGAATTTTTGTAAAGAAGGATCTTCTTCTTGCAATTTGATAAATGAGTCACGTGTAATAGTCAAGTGACTATCTTGGTCATTTACTTCATCATTATTAGTTAATGAAGTTTGAGGTGGATCCAGAGCATGTGCTCTTGTGACCACCGCATTGGTAGCTTCAATGTTTTGCTCTTCCCAAACAGCAATCTGCTGTGGGGTACATTCCCTAACTCCGTGAATACGACCAATAATAAGGTCCGCAATAGGGTTTGGAAGTAGACACGCGTGGACCTCTCCCGTGAAGAAAGGAGTAGCAATATGTATTATGGCAGTAGGATATTTTTCCAACGTGCCACCAAATGTGACACATTTGATGACCTTTCCTGTAGCACAGGATGGATCTACAAGAGATTGCCTAACGCCGACAGTAGTACATCCAGAATCAAACAACACCGAGACTGGATTACTATTTACAAGCCCCTTATGTAATATAAGAGAACCTCTCCCATCATGAGCAACATTAGCAGGAAGAGCGGGCAAAGGATGACCACAGCTTAGAGTACTAACGGTCTTCGGATCAAATAAAGTACTGCATTGGATACATTTATTTGCCCTACCAAAATCAAAAGATGAGCATCCGATAGCATTATGGTCTTTATCATTATTAACCTGCTTATCTGCTCCCTGAGATTCTTGTTGAACAGCGTTTGTCTGTTGATATTTTTTTCTCTTATGTTGCGATCTACCGCGACCATTATTGCCTCTGCAATTATCATTAAAGTCCCTACTGTAATTTTTATCCTGGTTTGAGTTCCAGTTTCCATAACTGTCATTACCATCTCTATGCTGTTGAGAACCTCTATTATCTTGGTATTGAGGTCTCTGCGAAAAATATTTCCCTCTATGCCGATTACCTTTGTGGAAATTTCTAAAGTTAACCGGAGTAGAATAACGTGTAGTATTAGGTTGTCTCCAGTTCTGGGAAGAAGAATCACCCTGGAATTGATTACTATGATTCTGGGCATAATTACGGTTACTCTTTTTATTGAAATTTTGCTGGCTACCCTGAAATTTACGCATAAAATTTGGGCCATAAGGTGCTGCCGAAGCAACTGGCAGACCTTCTTTCACCTTAGAGTTGCTAATGGTTATGTGCGGATGCGCAGTAACATACTGGCTACAGTATTCTTCCATTTCTTTTATGTTTTTAGGCTTACGCTCATGAAGAAAAGAAAGAAAAGCTTCATTAACAGAAGACATGACCTTGTCTCTAAGTAGTAAGTCCATGAGGGCTTCAAATGTACTTTCTGTCTTAGACAACTCAATCCATCGTAAAAAAGTAAGACGTATGCTTGAGATGAATTCAGAGAATTCAACTCCAGTTTCTGGTAACATGTTTTTAAATTTAAGACGATATCCGTCCTCGTTAAGTTGGTACTTCTTTAACAATGCCGCCCTGACAACCTCATAGTTGTTTTTGTCAGGCACATCTACCATACTCAACAAAGTCAAAGCATCACCTCTAAGTATCTTGGACAGATGATAAACATATAATGTTTTATCTATATTATGCACATTACATGCACTTTCAAATCTATCTAGATAAAATGTTATATCATCGATTGAGGGATTAAATGCTGGTAGATTAAGCTTGAAATCCTTAGCATTAGTCTTATCTGACACCTTATTTGCATCATTAGCATTACCAGCGTTCAATAACTTTAACTTCTCTAACTCTAAAGCTATGAGTTTTTCTTCATGCTCCATTTTTGCTTTTCTCTCATCAGCTTCTCTTTGTAACCTTCTTTCTTCAGCCTCAGCCTGTAACTTTCTTTCTTCAGCCTGAGCTTGTTTTTCTAATCTTTTATTTTCAGCCTCTATTTCAAGTCTCTTATTTTCAGCCTCTATTTCAAGTCTCTTATTTTCAGCCTCTTTTTCAAGTCTCTTATTTTCAGCCTCTATTTCAAGTCTCTTATTTTCAGCCTCAGCCTGAAGTCTCTTCTCCTGAGATTCTGCTTCTCTTTTTTGTTTTTTTATTTCCATTTGTAATCTTTTTTCATCTACCTGCATCTGCAGTTTTAAATTTTCAGCATCTATTCTCTTTTGTTCAGTTAGTTCTTTCATTTTCTTTTCTTCCGACTTCAATGCCTTGGCATATTGAACAGTCGCAAATTCTTCTAATTTATCACCTGTCTTCCCAAGGGCTTTACCCTGCTCAATAAAGTACTCAAATGTAGACATGATGTCTAAAATGTGAGTACAGAACCTGAAATAATTAATTATCTTATTTCAATCTTAATAGCAACAAGACTTAATAAAGTGCTTGTATAATCACTATGTTTACTCCAATCTCTGTGGGAAACAAGACTTGACACCAACTTGTATTATCAAATGTATAATAATATCACAAGTCACCTCTTAATTATCAGTGCACTACCCAAATCAGTGCATAACCATCAGTTATTTATCATAACTGCACTACAATAGTGCATAAGCAAAAAACCACCAGTTAGTTATGATAAGTGCACTATAGACCAATAGTGCATGAGCATATATGTAACAATAGTGAAAGCTAACTATGCAAGAACTATGCAAACAATAACAAGACAATGTAAACAATAACAAAGGTCACAAACAATGTAAACAATAACAAAGATCAAAGTCAATGTAAACAACAACAAAGATCAGAGTCAATGTAAACAACAACAAAGATCAAAGTCAATGTAAACAATAACAAAGATCAGAGTCAATGTAAACAATAACAAAGATCAAAGTCAATGTAAACAATAACAAAGATCAGACAATACGAAAACATTCGCATAAGTCAAATAAATAAACAGTGAAACTAAAAAGAAATGTGATGACAAAATGCGAAGATATGACAAACAAATGACGCTACAGTGTATACACAAAAATTTACGTAAAGAACTGAATAATAGAAAAGAGGAGACCTACAAATACAAACAATGAAATCGAAACTAAAAAACAGAAAGAAAGAGAGGGAAAAAAAATATACAAAAAACGAAAATAAAGCACAACTCGTCACAACTAAACAGATATAGCAACGATTGTCGCTAGCAAATTTCACAGTAGGAAATTCGCACAGTCCCTAACGAAAACGCTAACAGTAGAACCTCTGTGACGTGGTATCTTCTACTGAAAGACACCGCCCAACCGAGAAAACCCGCAGAAATATAAACATATAAATATACAAATACAAATAACATATAACATGTAACAAACAGCAAAAAGTGTGAAAGAATTTAGAAGGCTCAGCTAGAACATAAGGGCACAGTTCACAAACAAAACAGGCCACTTAACTTCTATGTATCCACAACGTCAGCACAGTTCAGAACAGGATGTGATCAGCATTCTTAGGACAATGATCCAACGTTGATCCATATCTGCTCTCGTAAACTGCCATGACGAAGGAAATGAGCTTCTAACAGGAAACAGCTTCTGAACTTGACCTTCTGAATTCTACAAATTGACTTGAGCACTTGACCTTCTGAATGTTATAAATTGCTCAAACCGGCACTTGACCTTCTGAACCCGCAACAGTACGTCTGAGACCGGAACAGTTGTTACGGCACTTGTCCTTCTTCCTAACAGATCAGGAAAACTGCCAACTTGACGAGCAACTATTTCCAACTTTCAGCAACGCCGGGTACTTTCAAAATCTTTCATCAAAAGTAGCTTTTCTTGAAGGAAGTGAGTTGAACTGTAATTTTGAAAGCTTGATGATGATGTCTGGGTTTGTTGACCCCCTTGATAGCTGGTATCAGAGTAAACCAACATATGGCCACCAAAAATGATAAAGGTGTGCCAAAATGCCCGGTTAAACCAACGACTGGCCACCAAAAATGATAAAGGTGGATTTGAGCTGAAATGATAACTTGCCACCCCTATCGACACCTGGTATTAAAGTGCAAGATGTAGGTGTCTTCTCTGATTTAGAATGTTGCTGTGTGTGTTGCAGTAGAACAGTTCACAGGGTACACCACAGGCAACATGACGTGTAGAGTCATAGAAATGGGTAACTTCGCTTTAGGTTTATACCATTTATTGCACGCCACAAAACAGTCATGATATTTATGTCATCACCGGCATAGTATAACGAATGCAGCATTCAAAATCATATTAACTGATAGTCATGTAGGATTCAATACTCAATAGTTGTATTGTAAACAGATATCATAAAGTTCTGGTTCGTGAAGCTGTATCAATAATATATATATATAACTTCTGCAACAGTGTCAGCTGCAGATCTTCAATGTTCATAGACAATAATAAATGCTCCCTTTCTGATGCTAGCAGATCAGATGTATACAATAAGTCCGTTTACTGTCTGCACGTGAATAGCATACTGGGCATACAGGTCATACCGACCTTTATAACGTTTCTAAGTCTAACCATCTGACTTGGACGTGATCTCTGATATAACGAATCCTGGAACACAGACAATAGTCTTGTTGGTCTAGAGCGACCCATATATATATATAACTAGTTCAGGTATAAAGATACCGGTGACTTAATCCTAGTCAAAGTACCTCTCCATTTTGAATCACACAGGCGAGCAGAGAGCGACAAAATGACGAACTTCTAGATGATAGCATAAAGTTCGATACAAGAGGAATTACCTTATTTCGGAAAATCAACCACGAACATATGCCTCCAGGCAGGCTTGAATAATACTGGGAAATAGTCTAGTTAGCTAACTAACTCACAAAGACAATGTATTTCCCTCAGAAAATCACAAGATGCAGGTTTTTTTTTTTTTAAAATACCTTTATTCAGGTCAATATAACAATGTTATTTACAAATGTTTTACAAATATCACATAATAATGACCCCCCCCCCCCTTCCCCCCCCCCCTCCCCCCCCCCCCCCAAAAAAAACCCTTCCCTCCCTCAATCTAACATTGCAACAAGTCAATAGCTAAACAATATACCAAATATAAAAAATATCACCTAATAAACATACTGAAGATAAACCCTCCCCCCCAATATATTACAAGTCAATATACGAAAACAGTTGAACATGAATGATGAAATGATTAATGGTACATCAACAAAGGGGTGGTGACCCCCTACCATGGAATGATTAATGAGGACATATGTTAAGGAGTATTTACATTGCATGATGTTTATAGACACACAGTATTTACAAAGCTACTTGCTTTGTGTAACGGCCGTAGGGTCAAAAAAGGTTATTACATATTTATTTGTACAACAACAAAAGAGTTTCAAATCTATTCTGTTATGTTTTGTGTCATGGGTTCGTATATTTGTGTAAATATTGTACTGTCATAATGTCCATTGTCGTATACAGCTCTGTTCCTACATGTCCATACAAGATATCTAAAGTGAGCTAACAATGTCAGTAGCTTGAGTTCTATTCGTCTCGTCATTTGTGGTAACGTGTTCATCGTGACTGCTCTATATAAATTAAGTGTCTGTTGTGAGTGTGGGGCTATTAATTTCCTTAACTTGTTTAAAGTGGGGGCCACTGTCTTACATGTGTAAAACAAGTGGTCTTCTGTCTCTGTAATGTTGTCATTGCATAATTTACATTTGGGTGCTGGTCTGTTTGTTTTTGTTAATGATTTGTTCGAAATTGGTGTTAAACTATGTAGTAATCTGAAGGTGACTTCTTTTGCTTGTGGTTTAATGTCTATTGCGTGGATGTTTGTAAAACTCTGTGTGTAATCAGTTATAAAGAGGTTGTACCCTCTTCTTGTGTTTATAGGTGTTTCCTGTGCTGCAACTAGAAGTTTGTATATAAGTTTGGTGTCTTGCTTTATTAAGTGTTTGTTCCCCTCTAAATTTTTCAGACATATTGCATAAAAAGGAGGTGGTGTCCCAAAAAAATGGGGTTGATTATTATTTAATTTACAAAAACTTGATAGCCTTAACCCGATATAATAGTGTGCCAGCGGGTATAGACCCGGGCTCTTTATTACTTCCCCTATATATTTAATTCTTAAAGCTTTAATTTTAGTGTTGATGTCTTGTAAGGCTATCCCCCCTTTATTTTTAGGTTGTATTAACGTAGCGTGTTTAATACTGTGCCAAGTGTTCCTAAAAATAAAGGCCCTAATTAGTTTATTTATTTCCTTTATAATCTTTTTAGGTACCATCTGTACGTTTGCTATGTATATTATTTGTGGCATAATAAAACAATTAACTATAATACTTCTCCCGAAAATGGTAGCCGTTTTATATTTGTAACTTTCTAGAATATTTTGGATTTTCTCTATCAATTTTGTCCATGTTTCTTTATTGGGGTCTTGAGGATTAAAAGAGAAGTTAATTCCGTAAATTTTAATTTTATTCACTACCGTTAATTGGAAAGGGAAATCTGACCTATTACCCCATTTACCTATTCCCATTATGCTAGATTTTTGAATATTTAGTTTGGATTCGCTAGCGCGTCCAAACTCTGTGAAAACCTCTAAGATATTTTTAATAGAGTCCTTTGTTGTTGGAAGGAATATCGTATCATCGGCGTAGGCCAACAATTTTCTTTCCCCTGCACCGGGGACGAAAGTCCCCGTGATATTTGTGTCTTGTCTTATTCTTTCCAACACAGGTTCTAACGTTATTACATATAATAAGGGCGACAGAGGGCAACCTTGTCTAACACTTCTCGTTAATTTGAATGTTTCGGTTAAACTGTGATTAATCAATATTTTACTTTCAGGTTTTTTATATAGGATTTTTATCCATGATCTAAAGTATTTCCCTATATTATTAGCTTTAAGACATTTATGTAGGAAGGCATTTGATAGAGTATCACATGCCTTTTCTTTGGTCTAAAGATAATATGGCACTCTGGCACTGCCTATCATGTGTGTATGTAATCAGGTCTCTAATGAAATGTGTGTGTCTGCTAATGTTTCTACCATGCACACTACATTGTTGATCTGAATGTATTATTGCGTACATTTGTGGTTTAAGCTTCAGAGTTAATGCCTTGGCTAGAATTTTATAATCAACATTTAAAAGGGAGATAGGCCTAAAATTCTTAATTGACTTTTTGTCATTACTGTCTTTAGGGATCAGGGTAATATATGACTGATTTAAACTATCCGGGAGTTCCCCTTTTTGAAAAGCCTCTTCGAACACTTTAATTAAGATAGGGCCTAAACATGGGAAGAAAAACCTGTAAAATTCTGCTGTTAGCCCATCAGGCCCAGGTGCTTTATCTTTTTGAAAAGTACTAAGTGCCCCTTGCAAATTATCTAAAGTTAGGGGTTGGTCTAGTCTTTCACTTTCCTCATCACTTAAACGTTTTGTGTATTGTAGAAACTTGTGTTGTATATTTGCGTCAGTTTCTTCCCTAGTATATAGTTTTTTGTAGTATTGGAAGAAAGCGTGACTAATGTTGGTGTTGTCTGTTTGTTGCTGTCCGTTCATATCTGTTATTTCATGAATCTGTCTACTGCGTTGGATGTTTTGCTCTACTGCTAAATATTGCCTACTAGGGATTTCCTGCGTTATAGTGTGTAATTTTGTCCTAAGTAATGCTCCCTGGTAGGTATACTGTCTATATTGATCTAAACACTCTTCTAAAATTTGGATGTGAGGGTTCGTGTTGTCTAAACTTTTGGTTAAACTAATTGCTTCTTCTAAAATCCCCTCCTCTTTTTTAAACTTCTTGTGAATAAGTGTCGCCAAAATCTGCGTTCTATCTCTAATTGTGTTTTTTTAACATATCCCAATATTGTGCAATGTTATTATTGGGAATGTCTTGTGCGTAACCTTGTATCAATTGTGTTATTTGTTCTGTGTAGTAAGTGTTTTTAAGTAGGCTGTTGTTAAATTTCCAATGTGGGGATCTCTTTACTTGTTTATGCGTGTGTCCCGTACTTAAAGATGTATAAACTGCGTGATGATCTGTGAATTTAAGAGTGTTTTTTATATGGTATATTTTGTGTATGTTATAATCACTAGTGGTGTAAATTCTATCTAATCTTGAAGCTAGTCTAAAATGTGGGTTCGCCTTGTCATAATATGTAAAGGTTCGTTTGTTTGGTTCTACTTTTCTGTATACGTCTGAAAGGTCATGTTCGTCTAACATAGCCTGAACTTGTCGTACAAGTAAAGACTTTTCTCGTGTCTGCGCTCTCGTGAAGCCTCCAGACCGGTCAAGGTCGGATAGAATACAATTAAAATCCCCCCCCTAAAATTTTTTTTGTCCCTTTATAATTTTCCGTTAGGATGTCGTGTAAACCTTCATAAAACTTAAGTCTGTCAATTTTCGTCGCTGGAGCGTAAATATTAATGAGTGTGTGTGCGTCATGTTTGCTGTTGTGCTTGTTTTGTATTTGAATTATGACAATTCTGCCACAATTGTCTGTTCTATAATGTACTGTCTCCCAATCTTCATTGATTTGTAGGGTGGCTACACCGCTACCATGACTGGTGCCCAAGGCGAACCAGCCATGTTTAAGTCCTAACCTAGATACCATCTGACCGGCATGATAGTCAGAAAAAATCCCCGCCTGTTGCAAAAACAGAAAATCGGGTTTATCTTTTTTAATAAGTTTGATTACATGGTCTAGTTTTTTTCCTCAAACCATTGATATTGAGAGATATTATCACTAGACTGCATGTCGGAGTGGTAGGCTGAGGTTGGCCACTCTCTATAAACTGTCTACATGGCAAAGTGGCAGAGTGGCCACTTGCCATATCTACACTATTTGACAAAACGGGGCCTTGCGAACCGTCTGTCTTTTTTGGGTTACAAAGCTGAGCAGTGGTCTGAGGCTGGCTACTCGCTACAGGTGAGTTACTCAATAAAACGCTAGTTGGTAATTTATCATAAGTTTTAAAGACTGTAGTGGGCAAAGTGATAATCTGGTCATTTATTGCACATGGTTTGCACAGCATAGCGGTGCCTTTCGGCTGACCGCTTTCTGTCGTAACTAGGTCACTCGACACATTCATGTTTGCATTTCTTGTCGAGGGGGTGCATAGGGGCTGACCTGTTGACCTAGTTATATGACTAATTGACGGAATAGTGACCTGGGGCTGACTATCCGTTCCGCACTGATAATTTAGGCTGGACGCAGATGAAACTGCGTCGCCTAACATTTCCACCCCAGTAAGGGGGGGGAGGAGTTGACTGTTTAAATGAAACTGTGCGCATGTTAAAGTGTGTGTATTGTGGACAAGCTAACTATCAAAAAAACTATTTACATAAACACTATTTACATAAACACAACTCTTAATAATACATTTTAACACCACTCCTAAACTATGGGTGTTGGCACACTTTACTGTAATAAGATACATTTTTATTTTTATGGACAGTTTCACTTGGGTCCACTTGAGGGGGCACATCTTCCCACGCACTGGTAGTCTATCTTTCAAGCTTCTAACAGGCTCAAAGGGGAGGGTAGCTTCGGGGTGCAGCTCAGGCGTGCCTTCACCTGCACCATTCGTCCTCACTCGTCTCACCTGCTTGAAGTCTGGAAGTAACTTCTTGCACTGGGCCCCAGTGCCGGGAAGAAAGACTTGTAGGTGTAGGCTCATTAGTCACTCACATCTTCAAACTCTTGCCCATCTATGTACAGGGTGGTCATCGACTCCATGGCCTCGTCTTCAGTCATGGTCGCCCAGTTACCGCTTATACTGTCTTGTGTTAGAAGTGCCCCTGGCACTTCCGGATCCGGTCTAAAGGCCCCCGACACAAATGACTGAGTTGGTGATTTGTCAGGGCTATTTGGCTGGGATCTTCGTTCGTCAACAACAGGTGTCAACGCTGCCTCCTCATGACAGGACTCTTCTGCAGTCACCTTGGGTGATGGGGGGGAGATCCTCTTTGCTCGGTGAGCGCTTGCTTGGAGAAGTACTATTATTTCGCTTCACCTCTTTGGGTTTAACAGGCCCTGTTGTCTGGCGCAAAAGTCTTTTCCTATTCTTCTCTCCCTTCCTAGAGAGCACATCTATAAAGTCAACTTCCTTACTCGTATCTGCTTCAGGGCTCTCTGCTGTGTGGCACTCAAGTGCATCGCTCTCTGACGCGAGGAACTCACTCCTCCTGTTCTGCTCAGCCGGCGTTTTGTTCCCGACTGCCTCTTCTTCTTTGGTCTGTTTGGCCTTAGTTGGGGCCGCCCGCCTTCTTGGGCACTGGCTAACCCAGTGTGTGTCCAGTCCGCAAATAGTGCATTGGGTTCGTCTACCGGGTAGAGACACCCATACCTTCAGTATTTTATCTTCTGCGGCCTTAAGGTGCACAAAGTGCGGTATTTGATGTTTCTGTTGGCCGGTATAAAAAGAGCCATTTATCCTGGGCATTTTTAATTCCTCACCTCCACATCTTTGTCGCCCGCCACTTCGGCCGCTATTCTCCTCACCGCTTCTGGCTTTATGGTGGGGGGCATCCAGTTCAGTGTCCCTTTGGACTTCTCTTTATCTAGATGTTCTATATAGATGCTCATCTGGGGGTTGGTCCACTCGAACCTCTTGCCATGCAGCCCTTGGTAATGTTTTATTTGTGCCGCCGCTGTCAGAGTGGCGTACCATCTGTAGGGCCCTTCAAAACGATACAAAGTGGCTATGCCACTCATTCCGACACCAGCCGGTCCTGCTATAATACTAGATATCAGGGAGTAGGAAGCCCTGTTGGCCTGCGGCCCAGTAATGGTAATAACCAGTGTTCCTGGCCTATGGAGCATACCTCCTTCTAGATCTTCTTCTGCATTGATCATGATCACAGGCACAAAAGGTGCGGACATTCTTATATTTCTTTTCTTGGTACTGAAACCAAATTAAGCACGAAAAAAAAGTCACAAAGGCTAGCTTAAGCCGAAGCCTAAACTAAACCACCACAAAAGTCCAGAAAAAAACACCAAAGTCCGAGAAAGAAAATCACAAGACGCAGGTTGCGTCTGCTCGCTACTCAGACCATTTCTTAACTGCCCAGCTGGGCGGAACACACAGAACGAACTCCCAGTTTTTTGACATGCGCAGAACTCATCTACGTGAGTATCAATTCACACAAAGCGATTTTAAGAACATTCGAGATAAAAGTCTTACACAGTCGCGCCTTTTATGGTCATGAACAGAAGCGTTAAGACATGTTTCAGACATCTGCAACAGTTGACTGATACTACCAAATAAGGAGATATGGTCACGCTTCGTTCAAGAAATTATAGACCGAACGTGTCTCTATACAAGAGAAGGCAAACTCCTAAAAAATTGTAGTCTCAATAACTCGGGTCATGTCCCTTTGACTGTAAAAAACATAATACACATTTCAGTCAAAAAAATGATCATACATACGAAAAATGATCATACAAAGACTTTGGAAAAAGTAATTATTTGTGCGTAACAATCACCCAGTTTTTGTACCCATTTATATACAAAAGTTGTTGGCAAGCTTTCCTTTATGCGGAATGAATTTAAAGCAATCACAACATTGCTTGACAGATTAACTTTTTCCTGTACACAAAATTCATGAGGCTTCTTTTGAAGTAGAATTGTCCTCGTTAGACCAAGTTTTGAAAGTGGCTCTGGTATCACATCAAAAAATAATTGTGTGTTCAGAAAGTCCTTAAGTGAATCTCCTCTCAGGGCACTGGCTTGTTATACTGACATCTGGCACCTGTACTGTAGCTGTCCTTTACTCACATTCTTTTCGGGTAGCACAGTCAGAAACCAAGAGGTCACCTGAGAGAAATTTGTTGGGAGGGACGGGAAGAGGATAGGGTTCCCATAATGTTTTGTTTAAAAACTGGGACATTTCCAGATTTTTACCTAAAAAAAACGGGACGTTAAAAATTAAGGTAAAGCACAAATAAATCTATTATATATTATATGTTGCACTTAAAATAAGATACTGGTATAAAAATACACACATTAACTAACACAACTTCCACTTTAAAAAAGAATTATAAATTACAAACATACTTAATTAGAAAAATCGCACCTTTAAAAAATACACAATAGTCAAGTTTATATTTCAGATTCATCAGAATATTTATCAGATTTGTGGGCCTGTTCAAGAAGTTTTTTTTCTTCTGATATTTGGACATAGAACTCAGCATAAGAGAAATCCTTAAAATGGGTCTTTATAATGGTTAAAGCTTTCACTATCTCAATTTTAAGTCTGTTTTTTTCGTCTGCCCAAAGCGCATTTATTAATGAAAAAAACACGTTCAACAGCTGCATTGGATCCTGGCAGTGCCAAACAAAAACTAACTAGGCATTTCAGGTTCTCAGCATTTATATCCTGCTTTGTAAAATGAGCGAACATCTCACACCATTTTTCACAGACACTTTGATCCTTCACTTCACTCCACACATCAAAGTTGCTTTCACAATATTTTTTCACACATGCAAACTCATCAAATAAGTCCTCTTCATTCACAGTAAAATTTGGTGACACTGTCTTCATGAATATGTAGCTTTCTTGGATGTTCTTCCAAGTCACAGACTCCTTTCCCTTCAAATTGATCCAATCCATAGACTGAAGAGGCGTAAGAAATGATGTACACCACTCCTGAATATATTCAATGCAGGTGTCATAGAAATCTACTGCATAGCTTGAAACTTTTCAACTGTTATGTGTCCTTTTTCTAATTCTTGCAGCTGATTTCTCACAGTAGTGGTAAGAAACTTTTCTGCCTTCCTGTAGTTTAATTTTTCCACCAGTTTGTTTACTTCATCCTTCACTTCAATTACTGTTGTCTCTTGCTTTTCAACACATTTAATGGTATCAGAAAAGGTTTTTAACTGGCTGGCAATGACATGCAGGAGTGTAATTGAAAGTGGATTTTCAAAGAAATTTTTGAGACCGGTAGGACAATTGTGAATGGAAAGGAAATATGACTTCAATGCAGGGAAAATGTCAATAACTCTCTAAACTGCAGGCAAGAGAGAGAGCCATCTTGTCTTGCTGTTACCCAAAACAGTTTTGTATTCTGTATTGGTGAATTCGCAAAATGATTTGAGTTCCTCAACTCGTACACAATAAATATCACTAATCCATATATGAATATTATTTACAAGTGGGAGCCGCGCTAGCGTAGTGGTTACAACACCGCTCTGGCGACCGGGTGATACAGGATCAAACCCGGGCGACGGCATTTGAGGATTTTTCGTCGACCGGGATTTGGACTGGATTAACTCGAGACCTGGCGAGAACATTTGAAGGAGTGTCGTCGACCAGGGACTGGCGGCTCCTGAGCCGACCCAGCTGCAATGGGTACCTCCGAAATCGGCGAGTATTTGCCTGAATGGCGAGGGACACCTGTCTCTGTACAAGAAATAAAGGGATACTCACGTAAAATCAATGTCAGGTTAGACATAAAATAATAACCTGAGATTTCGCCTCGAGTATGAGCGGGCGAACGCAAAAAAAAAAAAAAAAAAAAAAATTTACAAGTGTCAGCTTCCTGTGATATTTTGTTAATGTTTTACAGACCATCCAGTGAACCATATAAACATTATAGACATTTGGAAAGAAAAAGGACATTAGAGGCTGCGTGAAGCTTTTAAATTAAATCATACATTGTATTGTTATTATACAACAAAGACACACATATTATACATCACAGTAAAGATAAATGAATGTAGAGTTAGTATATGAAGGACTTTTAGTGATATTCTACATATAGTAATCAGTGATGAGTCATAATATAGACCACTTTCAAGAAAAGACTCATTTTAGTGAATGAAAAATGTACTCACCAACCCATGCATAAACACTGAAATATTATCCAGAGTGCTCTAGGGTCTTTTAAAATATCACTAATCCATATATGAATATTATTTACAAGTGTCAGCTTCCTGTGATATTTTGTTAATGTTTTACAGACCATCCAGCGAACCATATAAACATTATAGACATTTGGAAAGAAAAAGGACATTAGAGGCAGCGTGAAGCTTTTAAATTAAATCATACATTGTATTGTTATTATACAACAAAGACACACATATTATACATCACAGTAAAGATAAATGAATGTAGAGTTAGTATATGAAGGACGTTTAGTGATATTCTACATATAGTAATCAGTTATGAGTAATAATATAGACCACTTTCAAGAAAAAAATAATTTTAGTCCATCAAAAATGTATTTACCAACCCATGCAGTAGACTGAAATATTATCCAGAGTGCTCTAGGGTCTTTTAAAATATCACTAATCCATACATGAATATTACTTACAAGTGTCAGCTTTCTGTGATATTTTGTTAATGTTTTACAGACCATCCAGCGAACCATAAAAACATTATAGACATTTGGAAAGAAATAGGACATTATAGGCCGCGTGAAGCTTTTAAATTAAATCATATATTGTATTGTTTTTATACAACAAAGACACACATATTATACATCACAGTAAAGATAAATTAGTGTAGAATTAGAATATGAAGGATGTTAGTGATATTCTACATATTTTATAGACTACTTTTTAATAAAAAACTCATTTTAGTGAATGAAAAATGTACTCACCAACCCATGCATAAAAACTGAAACATTATCCAGAGTGCTCCAGCATATTTTAGAATAACACTAATCCATATATGAATATTATTTACAAGTGTCAGCTTCCTGTGATATTTTCTTAATGTTTTACAGACCATCCAGCAGACCGTACCATCATCATTAAAATAAAAAAGAAGATATTCAAGGCCGCGTGAACTTTTAAATTAAATCATATATTGTGTTGATATTACACAACAAAAGATACACAAATTATGTTTCACAGTAAAGATAAATATATTTAGAATTATAATATTGGGGCTTTTAAGTGCTATTCTTCATATTATATTCAATTATCAGTAATAATGTAAACAATTTTAAAAAAAATTCATTTTAGTGAATGAAAAATGTACCCACTAACAGACGCGTAAAGACTGAAATATTATCCAAAGTGCACCATAGTTTTTTTTAAATAACACTAATCCATATATGAATATTAATTACAAGTTTCAGCTTTCTGTGATATTTTGTTAATGTTTTACAGACCATCCAGTAGACCGTACCATCATCATTAAAATAAAAAAGAAGATATTCAAGGCCGCGTGAACTTTTAAATTAAATCATATATTGTGTTGATATTACACAACAAAAGACACACAAATTATGTTTCACAGTAAAGATAAATATATTTAGAATTATAATATTGGGGCTTTTAAGTGCTATTCTTCATATTATATTCAATTATCAGTAATAATGTAAACAATTTTTTTAAAATTCATTTTAGTGAATGAAAAATGTACCCACCAACAGATGCATAAAGACTGAAATATTATCCAAAGTGCTCCATGGTTTTTTTTAAATAACACTAATCCATATATGAATATTAATTACAAGTTTCAGCTTTCTGTGATGTTTTGTTAATGTTTAAGAGACTCTCCAGCGGACCGTACTATCATTATTAAAATTTGGAAACAAAAAGGTCATATTCAAAGTAAATCATATATTGTATTGTACTTACATTATTATGCATAAACAATATGTACACAATTTTATCTGAAAGGATATTTACATTTTAGTCAATGGTGGCTTGCGTATGCCATATCTTGAAGCAGTGTTTTTGGTGGAGGTGAGGATAATCATCGCAACCCTCGCAAATAAAATTTGTTCTTTTTGGAGAATCTGGTTTGCTGCAGACTCTACATCTTCTGTCTTTTTCTGTGTAAGCTATCATATGCTTAGCTCCTTCAAGCCTCTGAATTGGGTTGGCTGTCCTTGGTCTTCCCGGGGTTGCCTTGATACTCCTCTGTGGCTCGGGCATTAGATCTGCGGCCCACTGAAGCAAAGCATCAATCAGAGATATTTTGAACTGTTTTAATGTCATTTTTCTACTGCCTGTGAGCCTATAGAGGATGAAAGCATTGGTACAAGTAATTTCCATTATCCAGTAGAATATTTTTTTTTCCACCACTTGTTGCTGCATCGTTTGTGAATGCCATAATACCCAAGCATTTGATCAGCACGGTCACATCCATTCATGCTCTGATTATAGTCATGGACTGTTATTGGCTTTGGTTTTGTCGTGGTAGTCATTCCTGTATTTGTTTTGGTGGAAACAATGATTACTGGCTTTTTTTGCTTTCTTATCCCTCCATCCAATACAAAGCAAAGATGAATCTTTAGTTTGCCAGCATTTCCGTTCCATGTGTGGTATGGAAAGTGCTTTTATTTCTAATGGAAAGCCAATTCGGTTTGACTGGAGGGTGCCAGTATAGTATTGCTTTTGCTGAAGCAAATACTCAATGAGTGCCCTGGTGGTGTAGAACCTGTCTGCAAATATATGATAACCAGTTCCAATTTGCTGTAATAGAGTTCCAAAGACTTTTATTGCCATCCCACTATTGGTGTCTGTGCTTGGATCATATGAGGTATTCGCTCCATAATACGTAAGCAGGGATAAAACATACCCAGTGGTACTGTCAACAAGACCAAAACTCTTTATATGATACTTACTAGGCTTAGTTGCATTAAATTGCTTGTATTTCCATCTCCCTTTAAATCCTACAATCATTTCATCAACCGAAACATTTTCAAAGGGCGTAAAGGCATTATTGAAATTTTCAATCAAAGAGTTGATGAATGGCTCCACTTTACTTTTTCCCTCAGCATCAGGCTGTCCCACATGCAACATTGTTTGATAGATAGACAAAAATCTATCTCTTTCAAAGTTTTTGTGATAAAATGGAGCATAAAGGCAATCAGTTTCTGATGAATAATAGTCTCTAATAGAAGGTCTGGGATCAATGCCCATAGCATTTATTGTAGCCATAAATTTTAACAACTCATAGTTTGATAGTGCTGTCCAGCTGCAAAATCTAGATCTTTTTAGGGATGGATTATTTTTAAGAACTTTAAGTTTTGCATACTCATTTACAGAATGTACTATTGAATTTGCAATGTCATCAGTAAACAATGTCCTATAGCAGTCAAAAGGAGTTGATGCCTCACTAAGACCTAAGTCATTGTGTACTCCTGGTTTGCGACCATATTTGGGAAGAAATCTGAATGCGTTTTGGGTCTCTGTAATACTGATGTTTGGTACTGAAATCCATTCATTACTAATTGCCCCTTGTTGCTCCTTGGTACTAATGCTTTTCCCCCTTTTTGTCGATGATTTGGTCAAAACTTTTTGTCGTTTTGTAGCACTAAGGCCTGGCTGTGACCACGCCCCCTCCTCATCAAAACTAGCTTCTTCGTTAAGTTCAAATTCGAAATCATCATTTTCAATTTCAAAATCATCATTCTCGTCAAAGATACACAGTTCCCTAGCTTTTTCTACAGATAAAAAAGACCTACGTTTTGATAAACATGATGTGGTTGGTTCGCTAGACATTGTCTGTATAAACAACAATAATCGCCGATCGAAAGCTGACAGATTTACCGTTTTTTCACAGTGAAATTAGCTAGAACAAGCGTGTTTCCGAATCACAACTCAAAGATAGCGCTTTTCTGAATAAAAAAATAGTAACTTCCGTTATGTTAAAATACCAAATTACTAAAATACGGAACACATTTCACGGAACACAAAAACGACGTTGGGACCGTCGTTTTGGCTTCTAGGGGATTTGCGGATGTACGTTGGTAGCGTCGCTTCGGCCTCTAAGAGTTAAGGAGATCTGACTTCTGTAACACTTCCAACACATAAGAAAATAACAGTTCTGAAGTTTCACCGCCTAAATTAACTAACTCCAACACCTTCACACCTTTTGCTGCATCATAATATCTCACGACCAGAGGCACTAACTTCTTGTCCAAGTGGTTTGATGAGTCGATTAATACTGATATGAAACGAGCTTCTTTTAGCTCTTCATCAATCTGCTTTGTCGCAAATGGCGCAATAACATTGGTGATTATTGCCTTGCACTTTGTTTGCGAACATCTGAATTTATCGTTGAAAAGTTTTTTCACGATGGCTGTTGTGCAGTCCATGGACTTAAAGCTGTGGTTATGCACCACCATGTGATAAGCGAAGGTTGCTTCCTGTGCTGCCAATGATAACTGTTTTTCCATTTCCTTTTCACTCTGGGTTTTCGCATTTAAGAAATGACTTATACTGCTGTTGGAAGCCTTACTTTCAACTGCATCTTTATGTTTTTACGTGGTTGACTACGTCTGACTGACCACCAAGTGAGATGCAAAATTTAGAGCTGCGTAAAGTACATTCCACATTTTCATCTACACCTTTAACCCCCTCAAGGCCCAAGATGCCTTATACTTGGAGGAAAAATTTAATCCTGTGTCCATGGCTTCAAGGCACACTGCTTATTGCAGATTGCAACTTTTTTAAAATAAATCTAAATGACCTTACCTAGTTTTGAAATGGCCCATATATGACCCAATGGGCTTTGGTCTATATTAGCACATTGTTGCGGGGGTTCGTTTGGTTGATTGGGTTTCTCATTCTATTATTATTATTAGTTGAATATGTATGTTTCTCTTATTCATCATCATCTCAGTTGAAGTCAATACAAATGGTTTTCGTTAATTAATGAGGGTCCAAGAAAACATTGGTTCCGTACGAACCTGATTATCATTAGTATAAACTTCATATGAAGAAGAGTTCATCAGGTCAAACAACAATCAATATCTCAAGTCGAAGCAAACAACCGTAATCGAAGTAATGTGGGTAAGTCCTTGATGGAGTCCAAACGTTTATTGACGAAACAACGGATGAAGACATCAAAAGTATTATTCATTGATAGCATACATCTATAATAGAATACATTTGAATCCGTATCATAATCTCAGTCCGTGTCCAGTAAAATGAAGTAACATAGCCAGAACATCATAGCTGTGTGCACGCGCGGTTGGGGTTTCCAACGGCCGACAATGAGCGTATGCGTCTGATAAATATAATATTATGGACTGAAATAATCTTCCTTGAAGTAGGTTATCTACTAACCTATTATATTATTTGATTCATATAGCTTGGACTGACCCTGAGTCCCTACTTCGAAGCACTTATATAAATATGTGGCAATACAATGCCTAACACTGGACGAATATTGGACGCGTCTTCACAGCTTGACGGTCAACGTAAAAAGGGTCTCGTATCTAAGTCACGATGTGTGACCTATCAACGCTAACACGTCATAAATCGATCGTGTATATAGCATTCAATAGTCTGTGAATTCTTAACATCCAATTATATTAAACGCTGTGACCCTAGAAGTAGCACCCTGCCAACTATAGCAGACGACTTCAATAAAATACAGTAACAATTCCCTGCACGCCGGGAAAAAAAAAATCTATTAGATAGATTTTTTTTGAACTATCTTACTCAAACATTTAAAAAAAATTTAACACAAACCCGACATATGGCCTACGATGTTCTGCCTAGAACAGTGTCGTGGTCATGTCGATAATATATAATCATGTAACATATTAATGGTCATGCTATACATGTAAATTAAATTACCCAAAGGATTGTCAACAGTCATTAAATAATTAACTAATTAATTAACGTAAGTGTTAACTAAGTACGAAAGTGAGATGTCATGAAATTATTATAACCAATTAAAATTAAACTAATTACTCATAGTGTATGTGTAAATAATCAAATTATTGACAATCTAATTAACGAAAGTGAAAGAAGATGTCATAAGAAAAAGACAAATGAGGAGTAAAGACAAGTGAAATGTAGAAAACTAAGGTATAAAATCAATAGGTGGTGTTTTTAAAAAAAATTAAATATCTGTATCATCTTATAAATAAACTTTATAATAAATAAATTAAAAAAAAAAAAAAAAAAAAAAAAAAAAAAAAAAAAAATAAATGTATACTTAACTTAATTAATTAAATAATAATATATTATCTCATTATCATATTACTAATTATATCTAAGAATATTATCTAAGCATTGTGTGAGATTCATTTGTTTTCTTTGTTACACATTTTTTTTTTCATGTTCATTTTCATATTTTTTTCTCACATTTCAATTTAATTTTATTTCTTTATTAATTCAATCAATAACTAGAACTAAGTAATCTTGGATATGATGATCCAGACGTCGTTATTTTCCATAAGGATCTACGGAAAGTTCCATTCGAAAACTGTTTAACTGTTCCGATCATGAATGAATTTAAGTTTCATAACGTTCAATTAGTCATGTCACATAACGAAATTTGTCCAATTTGAATTCAGATATTCTTTCCTTCTTTCTTTCCTCATTCGTCCTGAAAAGGACGTTGGTTGCGTTGTGTCTGTTTACGCCGGAGCTGTGATATCTGCACCTTTCGGTCGACACATCCGACTTCAGCACGGCATTTTTTGGGACCGGGTTTGCCTTCCCTCTGTGATCCCTACTGTCTCAGCCAGACTGCAGTGATGCAGCCTGTTTCCAGGACCACCACGTGGAGGTGGAGTAGGGTCTTGGTCAGCTCTGGTTCGCTGACCCTGATGCAAGCAGTCAAGCTATGGATATTCTTTCCGACTTTGTTGCAACGAGTTGTAGCATGAATGGACACTAACCAAATAGTAATAATAAATAATAAATTCTTTAAGCGCCAAACACGGCGCATAAGGCAGAAACCAGTGCTCTCCAGGTTGTTCGTTGTGACGCCACTCCTCTTAGCTCTTGCACATTATTTAGGCCCAACGTTCTTCCTTCTCTTATTATTGTTCTTCTGAGTGTTTCTTTTGGTCTTCCTTTTTTCCGCTTACCCTCAGGAACCCAAGTGAGCGCCTGTAGTGGTATTCTGTTGTTTTGCATTCGTAGGACATGACCGATATATGACCATCGTCTTTTCCTTATATAGTCGGAGACATATTTCTGCCTAGAGTCTTCTCTTATTTGTCGATTAGTCTTGAATTCTTTCCAACTGATGTTCATGAGTTTTCTAAGACATTTGTTCTCGAATGTATTCAGCTTGTTCTCCAATGATTTTGTTATTTTCCAACTCTCACAGCCGTATGTTAACACTGAGATAACATTTGAATTAAACAGACGAAGCTTGGTATGTATATTCAATGATCGTAATTTCCAAATGTTAGATAATCTATTGAAGGCGCTAGCTGCCAAAGCAATTCTAGTATGGATTTCTCTTGTTGTGTCACCATCCTGAGTCATTTTACTGCCTAAATAATTGAAACTTTCAACTTTCTGTAGTTTTTCCCCGTTCAAGATGATATCAAAGGTCTCGTTAGAAAAGTTCATAGCTTTAGTTTTAGAGGCATTTATTTGGAGACCAATTTTAACCGAGAGATGACACAAATTATTTATTGCTTCTTGGGATTGTCTTGGTGTTGAACTTAAGAATGCTACATCATCTGCGAAATCCAGGTCCCCCAGGAATTTTCCATTGGTCCATTTTATACCCGATATGGGTAAGTTTCGAACATACATCACACATATAACCAAAGTCCCAGTGTAAATACGAACACAATGTCTTTTGCTTTCATTCATTTCGTATGACGCATGTCTCTAATAATTATTTATTTGAATTGTAGTCGACGTTTTATTCCCAATCGAGAGTTCAACGATAGGATACTGTCTCTTGTTAAAAGTACTTTCGTTAATTCATTCGAAGAGTATCAGTGTTCATAAATCGACATCCGTAGGATTTCGAAAATGTTATTTATATGTGACCGGATCATAATCACGTCCGTTATGTAACAAGTAGCAGTACACAGCATCTGAGTCGTTAACTGTCGCCATCTATTATTGACGTGCTTGACTTGACATCCCGTAAACTCGTGATATATTTGATAGTATCGGTAACAAAATTTGAAAACATCATTCTTCGTGGAATTGGGACTGTCACGATAGTAGAACTTGAAATTCTGTTAAACGATTGTAAGACCTTGAATTCAAACGTCAATGCCGTAGAAAATTGCCTGCATCTGATGGAGATATATTTGTGTACAATTTTAGTAGCACATGTTCACCTCAAGTTTAGGAGGTATTTAATAAAAATGTTCCCTATTAATTTTGAGCGCATTGATTAAATCCATGTCGCCTTCAGCAGCATGTCTTTTATACAGACAAATAGACGATATACGAAACTTATGCTGCATTGGCTGAGCATAGTTAGAACAGTCAATCACGTTACTGTCTATTGTAGGCATGGTAAAACAAATAAAGACAGAAATACAAAGTGACATAGTAGACAAGATAGCAATAGTGTCACCTAATAGAAGAGTATACCTTAACTAATATATGTACAAATAGATTACTAGGAAAGAAAAAAAAAATGATGATGACTGACTATGCTGAGTCATCAACGATGTGATGAACAGTGTTAATGTAACCTGTTATCTGCGTGATGCAGAATCAGGTAATTTTAGACAATGGTGGTGAAAGTAAGCACCATTATCTTGCTCGATAACCATTCGAGCCTCTCTATTGTTACGAAATGTAACCAGAGCTTCATCATACCTGTTGTTGGTAGGTGGCAACAGACGCACAAACTTCACGTCTGCCGTGTACTTAAAGAAATTACTAAGTGTCTGCCATGTAGTACCTTGTGGCAGATTGCTAACTAACAAGGTACGAGAATATGTACCCTTCCCAATATAAGTAGGACCATTGTCACTAACATGGGAAAAAGATTGATGTGCAACATGAGTTGCTTGAGGTACCTTGCCATGTATGTCCCTCATGTAAGTATTATTCTTTCTATAGACTGGAATAATATGTTGGGCCTGAGTATGGAGACCCTTGCCCTGTAATAATGTATTTGTAGCACTTGTAGTCGTAGAAGGATCAAAAGAACGACCTACATTCTTTTGTTTAAATGTGCTGGTATTAATTTTATTTGGTATCTTTCCGTTATTCTTAACTCCAACATTATTTTTCAACATCTTAGTCTTCTTAGTACTCTCCTTTTTAATGTCGAAAACATCAACAGTTTTCTTTGTATTAGTTGTAGCCTGATCCTGTCGCCAACATCTATTTTCAGAATTGGCAGTAATATTCTGCCGAGGAAAAGTATAACTCCCTCGGAATGATCTTCTACCTGCCACTGGGTGTGTTAATACCTTAGTATCACTCTTAGTGCTGACTACTTGTCGTAAAATAGGCTTTTTATTGTTTTGATGGAGAGTCTCATCATATTCCTCTTCTTCAAAAATAGTACCAAGACTAAAATTAGAAACAGCTGTGCCACATGTATTAAGATTCTTGGCACGTAGTGTAGCCATTGCAATGACGGCGTTAGCATTGTAATAAAATTGCAAATTCCTCCTTTCCCGATCTATAATCTCTTCTGGGGTGCAATCCTTGCTGCCATGAATATGACCCATCATAAGATCTGCAATAGGATTTTTTAACATGCATACTTTAACATGACCTGTGAAAAAAGGTGTGTTAACATGAATTATAGCAGTGGGGTAATGTTCAATTGTCCCCCCAAAAGTCATGCACCTGACATGTTCCCCTGTTGCACAACTGGGATGAACAAGTGACTGCCGGACTCCGATAGTAGTTGATCCAGAATCTCTCAACACTGAAACAATAGATCCATTTACAATCCCTCTGTTAAAAATCAGAGAGCCTGTTCCATCGTTGGCTGCAAGACCTACTTCTGGTAGAATATGTCCGCAGTTCAATACTGTCTCCTTTGCTTTCTGAAAAACAAGATTACATTCTGGGCAACTATTTGCCACGTTATAATTTATTGCATAACATGTAGAGGAAGACTGTATTACTTTATCGTTTTGTGGAACATCTGGGGTTGTATGATTCGTAATTGCTGCCCCTGCATTATGATTATAATGAGACGATCTACAAGACTGAGATCGATGACGAGAATGATCATTAGAATTATCCCGTTGTCCCCTGTAGTAACTGTTATCTCAATGTCTCGAGCTCTGATCATAGTTATTCCAACTATTGCCAGTATTCGAGTTATATGATCGGTTATGATTTGTATTGCGTTGACTATTGTTGTATCTCGACTGAGGTGAATAATTCCTATTTTGTGGTCTACCTCTGTTAACGTCACTCTTATTGTTGAAATTATTATGTCCCTTATGAAAAATATTATAATTTCCTTTGAAGCAACTTCTATCTACACTGTGTGTTCTTGGTTTGTCATGACTGTGGTATGACATATTAGAGGCCACAGGTAGAGGTTCCGTTATTAGCGAGTTAGAAACGCTCGCATTCGGATGAGCAGTGCAATAGTTTATTGAAATTTTTTCTAATTCATCAAAAGTACTCACCAAAATGAAGTTTAATGAGCTCCTTTTGAATAAAGGTCTCCTTCTACTGCAGCTGCAGTGTCTATGAATCCCCTTTTCAGTGCTCTCAGGGTCTTTCTTCTGTTTTTTGTTTTTTCCAGGGATTTTTTAACAGATCCATATATGCGCTGTGTGTCTCTTTTGGTGGATAATGTCGTGGTATTAAATCCCCAAAAACCTAATTTTTTAAACAAACGCACGATCGATGCTGATCCATCATTGAAATAAGAAATTGCACTAAATACAGCCTCCTCTATTGTCTCTCTTTCCACAAACACTTCTTTAGTACATTACATCATCCCATATCAATTTATTCAGCAAAGCCATACTTCTTTACAGTTGTGTGTAAGTTTCCACTTTTCATACTCCATAGAACCCCTCCTTTCCTCCCAGTACTGACACCCTTTACAGATATTTGAGAGAACTTCAGCATCAACACACTTTCCCAGTGTCCCACTGAAATAGCGGTTACCACTGCATGATGACTTGCATGGCCCCTTCGTTGCCAAGTCCCATCAAAAGACACTGTACAGTTTGTGACACTGACTCTCAGTTTCAATAGACTTATCAGTCACCAAGCCAGACGACTTGAACGCTCGTACCTCCTCTGCAGCAGCATTCATGCTTTCCATTGCAATGTCCTTACTTGCTGAATAGATCCTGTGCAGCGTTCTCCTGTATGCTTTCTTTGCCATGGGTTGACTTGTGTTCATGTATATCGAAAAATTCTGCAAAGCACTGTGGCCTTTCCCAATAGAACGCACAAATGCCACCATTCGCACATTTACTTCTTTGTGTTTGTGAGTAGCTGAAGATGATACATCAGAAGTATTGAAATTGGCATTCCATTCGCCACATTTTGTGCACTTGATACTGATTTCATGACAAAAGCCATTCCGAGTCTCTTCGACGATCTCACAGGTCAGTGAGTACTGATAACATTTGTCACATCTAAAGTTAGCGCATAAAAACCCAAACAGCAGTTTTACATCCATAAGGATAAAACCATTTCCTCGTTGTCATTTTTAGCTTGTCCGTCACTTTCTTGGACCTTTATTTTCTTAGCGGAGGAGCACAGGGGCTTCATAGCGTCACTATCGACAATAGGCGTCTCATTTTCAAGCAACGGGTTAGAAACTGTCTTGGTATAACGATTTCCAAGAAACTTTCATTTAACACGCCTCGCAGTCTTTGTCTTATTTCCCATTGTGAACAAAAGAAGCTCTGCTAACTACTATTATACAGAATCAGTATAAAACTAGCAATAAATAGTGTTTATGTGGGTGAAAATGCACAATGCAAGTTTCAATTGTTGAAATTTTGATCAAACCTTTCTGGATGCACACACGTTTCATATATTCATAAGAAATCATAGAGTGATTGCCCTTGGAAACGTTATAAATATTTTTTTCCTGTTGCCTCAGTATAATTATAATTTCGCAGTTTTACAATTACGCACCTTCATGTTGGGTCATTATTCACATGGTAACCAACTATAAACATTGGTTGCTATGCAAATCACTCAAGGGGGTGTGTGTAGAAAAACACTGATTCCTATCATACCAGAGTATCTCTAAGCTTCTATGAATTATTTTTAGTACAAGAACATGTTGACGGTGATTTAAAGCATGAAAATTAAAATTATTGGATTTTTATTTTTTTTAACATTTTTAGGTAGTCTACTACCTTAAAGATGCACACAGCAATTGCAACAGCTGTATTTACAGTTGGAAGTCCTTGATTTTTTATTTTAGGGCAATATTTCCATATTAAACTGTTCAATGATTCATTAGAATTTTGAGTGTAACCTTGCAGGCACTTTCTCAGGGTCCAATGTTGGTCCATCGTCGTGAACAACATAAGAGGCATACAGTTCATAAATCTCAATTCTGGCCGTAAGAGACTAGCGTTCAGATTCGGATAAGACCTGAACGAAGTATGGCGGCGAATGTGTAAAATGTGCTGACAGTCGAATATGATTACCTCAAAATACAGTCACAATACTTCAATGGAAGCTGTAACTCCTGACGGCCCATAAATACATCTTAATAGATCGTGGCGACCAATCTCATTAAAAGCCACTGGTAAAAATATCGAATAACACATCCACCACGGGAACATAACAATGGTGTGTCTGGTCATGTCTGTTGACATTTTTCAGAAGCACGGGAAACTGACCGTTCGGCTGCGCATGAGCAGACGATACATACGTCACATTATATATATATAGCTAATGCAAACAGCTGTATTTCAGCAAAGGATTGACATACGCCTGTGCGCGAAAGCCTTACACAACAAATATAAACTTTACACAACTAGACGTACTAGCTCCCATGTTGCATTTTCCGAGTCCTTCAGAAGACAGAACTGTGGCAATAGTCAGTTTGTCACAGTAGAAATCGGTGGCAGAGCCGGACGTCTGCCTCTTCCCGTCATTGAAAAATATGCTCCCAATGCATCATAATGATGGATTGTCCCCTGAAATAATTGAGAAAATAAAGGTTAAGTGAGAGAGACAAATTTTTTTTTTTTTAAATTAACGTTCACAAATGTGTAGCAAGCTAAATTCTAAACATGACCTTTGACATCCATAACTTTATCGAAAGGAGGTCAGCGACTTTACAAACTGTTAGACCTTAATTCTGATACCGAATGTTTAGAAAATGGTGATGGTCCGATAAAACAACCAAATAGCTACATTAACAACAATGCCCCACCTCCAGAATTGCTTAAAAAACAAAAAACTTTGTCTAAATGTGTGAATTGAGCAGTCACATTTGGCTGTTCTTTTACTAATACGTCCACCCTCCATCATTTGCCGCTGCTATATTGCAAATAAACAAAATAGGTCTGAAATGAATAGAAATAAAACAAAGTTCAAAACTTACTCAGAACACATATTGCGTCGACTTCCATTGGTGAAACTTTCAGTTCAGCGCCTGAGTCATTTCGTGCTGTGTTTCGTACAGTCGGCCCATCGTGTCCGGGATTAGCAGATGGAACATCCGCCATTGTGTTTCCACGCCGAAATGTGTTGGAGGGCTCTCTTTTAACGTTCGATCGCTCTCTCCTCAAATAACTCTGATGTTTAAAACTTTGATACGATTTTAGCAGAATGGTTGCTCGTTTGTTTGATGTAACACAAGTGTAAGTAGGCCTCCCAGATGTGTATTAAAATCCAAACTTTCTCATTCACTTCGAATTTACGATATCTTCCTATAAAAAACCAAAAGTTCTTACACCAGTAGTCTGAGACTGCTGGTTTGCAACACATTCCCATACCAATCTGAAGGCCTATGAATGCAGACATTTCAACTGCATCAGTTTTATCCAAAGTACGTTTCTTGTATTTAGCATTTCCCATATACTGAGAGAGGTGATTTCCTCCGTACCTATTCACTTGGTCAGTGATCAGATCTATGGCAGTGTCGGGAAAAAAAAGTTTGAAAAAATCAATGGACATATATTCAGTTGTGTCTGCCATGACACCTTGTTCTTTGTGGTGAATTAGTTGTTATTATTGGTTACAATATTATATTAATGGTATCTGGTGTGAGGTCAGCTATGCAAGTCCCTGAGGTTTATTAAATACAAATAAGTTTACAGGGTACTTGTCTGCTTCCACCACGACCTCACCCGATTATATATCTTCCCCTACTGAAGTGTATTGGTGTGTGTAGGTTGTCTAGCAAGTGTCTAGGGTATATGCAATGTGATGAAGTATATGAACAGGACAACAACTACACCTATTACTAATAAACAATGATTAACCAAGTCACTGGGTAAAGTTTGGAATGTAACTTATTTTTTTATAATTTATTTTCCTGTATCTAGTTATTCTTCTGACACAGGAATAATCAACTCAACATGATAATGAAATTATTTACAACCAATTATTTTACAACTGTCATTGAGTCGGTGTTAGCCCACAATTATTTATATGTCTCAAACTGGGAAAATGTCAAGTATCTCTTGCTCCTAGAAACGGGTACAAGTTTATTGAACGTTTTTGTTCCTCACTGTC
Organism: Oreohelix idahoensis; assembly: GCA_024509875.1. Taxonomy (NCBI): domain Eukaryota; kingdom Metazoa; phylum Mollusca; class Gastropoda; order Stylommatophora; family Oreohelicidae; genus Oreohelix; species Oreohelix idahoensis. Next base: position 577,612 of record JAMPIV010002231.1, on the reverse strand, counting down.
TGATCACTGTGAAACTGAGGTGGAGTGTTTGTGATATCAATTTCCCAGACAAGTCTTATCTGAGGTCTCTGGAACCAGGCTGGTTGAAGGCGCCAGCCTCACTGCCAAGAACTTATAGGACAGTGTAGTTTTAGTTAGATCACCTGGGCTCACTCGTAGATGAAACTCTGGAACAATACAAATATGTCCCACTCAGCATCTAATAATCTCTCTCTTTCCCTACCCTAACATGTTCAATATCATCAGACATCAGTATGGTAACTAAACAATTAGTTAACGTTCTCAATTTGGTTGGTACCCCCTTCTGGATAAATGACTTTCAAACCACCGTTTGACATTTTCCTTGATAAAGGAAACATTTTACATTAATACTATCAAGTCATGTACAATCACGGTGACTTGCTGAAGAAGACGGCCAGTGATCTTCCTGGTCTTATGTCATAACACAACATTTTTAAAAAAATCATATTTAATTTTCTTTTCTCCCCATATGGCAGAGAGCCTGCCTGGCTTTTCTACACCAGGTTAATACTGTTTCCTACCAACGCTGTGAAACAACACAGAGTTTTGATGTTAGCTTCCCTCCAGATAAATGTTTCCCCTTTTAGGTTCATACAGAGTCGATAATGCATACATGATACAAATGACAATATAAATGTTAATATAAAGGTTTTCATATTTACCGCAATCAAAGAAATTTTATACACCAAGTTGTTGAATAGGGCGATATATGGTAACAAATCCAGATAGCTGCTATGCAGAATTAGCAACCAAGACAGTACTCTTGCCTTGTCTATAACAACAACGTCTTTAGTGTAAGAAATTTTTCATCTAGTGGCCCCCTATACTCAATACTAATTGGTTTTATACAACCGTTAGTCTATTACACTACAGCCAATCAGAGACTGTTTAGTGAATAGCGTTCCTTTTCAAATAAAACTGACCTCAAATATTCAAATTAAGGACTCCCTTCCCCTTTTACCCCACCTACGGGCGAAACTGAGATCTGTCTATCTGACTTCTGTCCAACTTCTTTATTTCTTAATAGTTTTAAATACTCATACATACTTATTAATCCTGCTGTTATCTATTACACAGTCAGTACATATTTATTCTTTTAAGTCTTTCTAATGCCTAGTATCGTGTTGTCTCCTACAATGCTTCAATTTTAAATAGGTAAACACGAACCGTGACACTCCTTATCGGACGTTAACCTTAATTTTTCCTTTTATTTTCAAACTACCGTATGTAGAACGAACACTACGCTACGTCACAAACTTTTAACAACTTGCGTGTGTGTGTGTGTGTATCGTCTGCTAAAACCAGCGTGTGAATATATGTCCAGAACGCGTGTCGAGAAAAAGGGGGTCTTTCAAACGCCAGTCATGGTATCGCATTTCTGGCACATTTTATTTAAATCTCAAAGCCAATGCTAGCAAAGTGTATAATGTTAAACCGCGGCAAATCGTTCAGGCCTTACTTCGGTATACAAATTTGAGCGTGCGGCTGGCATATGGGAGGAAGCCAGTCAGACACACACGGGCTGGGTCTATATATATATATGCATTTGGGAGTACAATTCTATGGAATTTAGCGTTTGTTCTCACAGATTTTACTACATTCTTCATATGGAGGAAGCATGTCAAGCCCAACAAGTTCGTTTTGAGCAAGCTTTCTCCATCTCCACAGATTATTTTGATGTGCAGTCTTGCTGTGGTCTCGTGCCACGCCTATCTCCTGCTTCAGATGTACCTACATCACCTCCATTTAATCCAAATTCGTTGTTGCTACTGTCAGTTGCGTTACGATTGAGTGATTCATTTCTACTTAGCCATGAGATATCACTTTCGGCCCCAGATTCGCTGCCAGAGTCAGAATCATCTCTGTTATAAGTCTGGTTTTCATCATCACACATGATGAAAACAAAGAACGGGCTCTTGTACTAAAAATACTGAAATTTTAATAAAAACTCTGCTAGAAACAGCGCTTCACGATATCACTCATGGGCGCAGCCATTTTGGAATGTTACAAACACCTGGATGAGGCTTGTTTCGTAAAACGATCAATACGGCTGTCTGTTGCGTTCAGGGTTCATAGCAAATTTCTTCAAGCATTTTCCAGGTCCAGCACGTGATTTTCAAGGATGGGAAATTCTAATATTTTCCTCATCTAATTTTCTCAGATATAATGCTGACCAGCAATCCAGAGCATTACAGTCTCCCATTACCAAGGTTGTTTGCAGATTTCTTTAAAAAGAACTTTTTTTTTTTTTTTTTTTGAAAATTCATAAAAGATTGAAAAACAGACATCATTTCCCAGTTTTTAGCGAATTTGTTCAACGTCAGCGCAATAAAATGTTAGTGACATGGATGGCAATAAATAAAATAAGCTTGATTGATGTATTGATTTAACGATTAACCACGAATATCAACATAAAAGGCTAATAAAATTGTGAATAAAATGCAAAAAAAAACCTTTTTTCGTGTTTGTCTTTTTTGAATGTATTCTGCGTCTGTGGCATGACAATGTGCGTTTGTAAATGGGAGTAGTTAAGTACCTCTAGTTGGAGTCTGAGCTGCTTTTTTCATTAGCTGGGGTTGAAGTTGTAGCTGTAGGCCTCTGCAAGAGTCTTTGTCTGGATTGTTGATAATCCTTGACTGTGTGGTATAACTTGAAGCAGGGTATCAGGCATAGAGGTACATTGCAATCTGGGCAGTACATGCAAGTCTGGCTTCTGTTCCCTGCAGCCTTACACACTTTACAGTCTGGTTTGTACCTTGCCCTTTCATATTTATCAATGAAGTGGTGCTCAGTAAGTCGTGTTGTTGTGACCTGTGGTTTTGAAGGTCACATTGCGTCGAAGAATAGCAGGTTCAATAAGTCATACTGACAAAAGAGGCCAGGTAGAAAGTTTTCCTTTCATATAGACCAAACTACCTGGCAATAGAACTAACTATCAGGAAACATTTTCTGAAAAATTTTATTAATTCCTGTATTTGAATTAAAACTATGGTGACTTTTCACTGAAAAAAGAGTCCAAATAATCTCAGCTCTGAGAGTTTCTTCCTTGGTCACAAATGATGTCACATCTGTAGGTCTCCTAGTAGTGTTAGACGTTTTTGACGTGTCCGAGGGAGTAGTGTTAGATGGTTTTGATGTTTCTGAGGGAAAAACTGCTCCTTGGGGTTGTTCTTTTCTGTTTAAAATAAAAATAAAAATAAAAAGGAACACACAAATAACTTATGAGTAGGCCTAAGCTATGTATATTTACCAAGTCAAAGTTCTAAACACATGAATAATATAGTCAAACAATATTTAACAGAATATATAGTAATTGGGAGGGTGAAGGTATGATGATATGCTTATAGGATAAGAGAAAATCAATTAAATATCTGACTGGAAACAGCAGGCCTTTACACCCCAACCCATCTTTACTATCTTTATTTGGTGTTTTTGTTGGGTTTTGTTTTGTTTTATCTTGTTTGTTTGTTTAGATATTTTTTTAAAATTTTATTTAATTTTTATTTATTTATTTATTTTTAAAATAACATAGGCCTATGCACAAAATTGGTAATTTTTTCATCCTCCTAATTACAGTGATTTAACAGAAGTGATGGCACTTTCATGAATCAGCGGTTATTCATGTTATCTGGAATTGAGATTAACCAGCCAATCGACCCACCAACCTTCTACTCAAGGTCATGGCACACCACCTCTACACCAGACCTGGCATTCCACTCACCAGGCCTGGAGTGGAACACCACACACGTTGTAGGGAAACAACTTGGAGGCAGCGACCACCGGCCAGTCTTCCTAATTGTGGAAAATGAACTTGTCAAGGAGAGCAGCACTCTCTCTAGGTGGAACTACAAGAAGGCAGACTGGACAATGTACCAGCACCGTACTAGTATACTGGCTAGAGATCTGACTGTAGACAAAGACATCAATAAGCTAGTCGATGAATTCAGCAGATGTATATTACAGGCTGCTCGTGAAACAATACCTAGAGGGGCTCGTAAGCACTACAAACCGTATTGGAATAGTGAACTAGAGCAGCTGCACAACGACGTGGAAACATCTCGAAAGCAGGCAGAGACCAGTCCATGCCAAGAACACCACAATAACTACCAGCAAGCTAAGGCCAAATTTCAAAGGGCCAAGTTGCAGGCCAGGCGAAGAAGCTGGAAGGAGAAAACAGAGTCCTTGAACTTCGAAAGAGATTCGAGGAAACTGTGGAAGCTGGTAAAGCAACTTAACGATGAAGGTACAGGGAGAAACTCAAGGATTGCTCTGTACAAAGATGGAAACATCCTCATGGGAAAACAGGCAGCTGATCACTTTGCAGACTCCTTTGCTAAAGACAACAACATCGAAGTTAGCCCAGAGAAGCAACAGGAGACTCGTGAGAAACAACAACACGCAGGACGAGATGGAACCATACCTGAAGTTATGGAGGCACCAATCACATTCAGAGAACTGGAGCTTGCAATATCCAAATTGAAAATGAGAAAGTCGCCAGGAGTTGATGGAGTGTCCAATGAAATGATTAAGAACTTGGGAACCGCAGCAAAAACAAAGCTGCTGCAGATCTTTAATATCTGTTGGAACTCAGGCAGAGTTCCACAGACCTGAAGGGAAGCAATCATGATACCACTCCTAAAACCAGGAAAAGACAGTTCCACTGCCTCCAGCTACAGACCAATCAGCCTTACAAGCTGCCTCTGCAAAACAATGGAACGTATCATCAACCTCAGGCTACAGTGGTACCTTGAAAGTGAAAACCTTCTTGTACCACAGCAGGCGGGCTTTAGGCAGTGTTATTCCACCGAAGATCAGGCAACTTACCTTTCCCAAGAGATTGAGGATGCGTTCCAAGATAAGAAACTGGTACTAGCAGCATGGATAGATCTAAGGAAAGCATTTGACAAGGTTTGGAAAGAAGGGCTTCTGAAGAAACTGAGAAATTGTAGAGTGAATGGTAAGATGTACAAATGGGAGACAGCATACTTGCATAACAGAAGAGCCCGAGTACAACTAGATGGCCTCAAGAGTAAGAAAATTCTACTGCGTCATGGCGTCCCTCAGGGAGGGGTTCTGTCCCCCACACTTTTCCTAGTCTACATCAACGACCTGGTTGCTGAACTACCGCATGGAATGAAAGTGGCAATGTACGCTGATGACCTGGTAATATGGTGCACAGATGAGCATGCAACAGTGGCCACCAAACTGCTACAAAGAGCTATAGATGCTTTAAGCGCATGGGCAAGTAGATGGTGTGTCGGCATACGACCACACCTGGAATATGGGTCAGCTGCATGGTGTCCAGCATCAAACACCACATTACAAGAGCTAGATAAGGTGCAAAACCAGGCGCTTAGAGTCATCACGGGGGCAATGAAATCGACGCCTATAGTGGAGATGGAGAAAATGGGGAGGATACAAGCACTGAGAGAACGCAGAGACACAAAAGTGCTAACACAGGCAGAATAGTTCCTCTGTATGCCGAGCCATCCAATGAAGGACAGATTCCAAAACCTAGCAATGGGGCGACTGAAAAGAAGCAGCTTTATCCACCAGGCCAAACGATTTCGTAGACAAACCTCAGACCTGCCTGAAGTTAACAGCCCTCTAAAGTCTGTGCCAGAACAAACCCCTTGGAGAGAGGAGCATGGACTACCAGTACACATCCACACGAAAGTGAAAGGAATATTCGACAGGGATGAACAGAACAGCGTGCAACGTAGGACAGTCACTCTCAGTTTCCTGGATGATGAATACCCACAGGACCTCTGGGTCCGAGTATACACAGATGGGTCAGCACAGAATGCAGTAAAGAATGGAGGAGCAGGAGTGTACATAGAATACCCAAACAACACTAGGGATACGGTCAGAGTACCAACAGGGAAATTCTGTAACAACTATGATGCAGAAGTCCAGGCAATCAAGGTGGCAACTGAGAAACTACTGAACACCAATCTCGGTCCACAGCCTGTAGTATTCCTGACAGATGCAAGATCAGCACTCCAAGCACTTCAGTCCAGAAAATTGCCAGGTATACAAGCCCTACTTTCTGAACTGTGCAACCAGCGCAGGGTCGCCATGCAGTGGATACCGTCTCATTGTGGAATACCAGGAAACGAGAGAGCAGACGGACTCGCTAAAGAAGGTGCTGCAGACGAGCAACCGGATGTACCAGTTACGTACCATCAGAAGAAAAAGATGATCAAATCTATCAGAAAGCCACCAACATCAACGCAGGATGACTACCAAGCTATGAACAGATCAGAACAAATAGTCATTCTGCGCCTCAGAACAGGACACAACCGCCTCCGCAGCCACATGTATACAAAATTCAAGATTGGCAATTCAGCCATGTGTACATGTGGACAGGCACCCCAGACTGCGGAGCACGTACTTCAAGATTGCCCCGAATATGATATATTGAGGCAAACCCACTGGCCCAGAGAAACAACACTGGAAGCAAAACTATATGGACCTCTGTATGAACTACAAAAGACAGTGAAGTTTATACAAGAAACAACATTGCAGATATAGACAATATATTTCAAGCGAACGAAAGAAGAAGAAGAAGAATCTGGAATTGAAAACATGTAGGCCTTTCCTAATTATAGCCCCTAACCCTTCAGAAGTTGAACGAGATATGTCTCTTTAGGCTGAAAAAAAAAAAGTATATCAAAATATATTTATTTCCAAAGAATGAACAGTGGGACATGGGTCTGATACCAGGGTATAGGATATGGAATCGCCATCAATTTCTATTCCTGACAATCTTAAACTGTGTCAAAGATGTTCCCGTAAGCAGATTTTTTTTTTTTTTTTTTTTTTTCCTTAACCAGCGGCACTTGGGCTTTCAGCCCTTCGGCCCAATGACATGTCATTGCGAGGCTGGGGAACCTGAGGACTTTCCTTCCAACCCGGTCAGGAGCTTCGCTCCTTCCCATCCACAGAGGGTTTATCACAGGAGCCGTTCAGGCTATTCAGTCAAATTTCCGGCCGTAAACATTTCTTCAAACGCCGACGCCCGGGTTTGAACCATGAACACCTGGTCGCCAGTACAACGCCGAAGCCATTACACCACCGCAGCTCCCGTAAGCAGTTATAAACTAAGAAATTTCATTCAAACACTATAGCCTAATTTTGGCCATGGTTAAAAATAAAATTGTAGCCTAAATAGGCCTATATTGTAAATTAAAGATGCAAGTACAGTAGGCCTATCTACAAATTGGACTTATTTAAATATGTTTTATAAATGAGATAAATAAAGTTATTACTTACCTCAGTTGAAATGAACGATTTAATACAACTTGAATGTGCAGAGACAAGTTGTTGGTGTTTTTTTCCAGTAACATGCGACTTTACTGCACTTTCTCCCATGCTGGTCAAACATATTTCTTTTTTACACATGGTGCAATTTGCGTAATTTGCAGTTTTTCCAGGCGCTATCCATGTTTTATAACTTGGCATTTCTAGCCATTTATGCTGAAAGTTACAACCAGGCATGTTTCTAAATAATAAATTGAAGAGTGAAGGATGCTGTCAAAATGTCAAAGTCTCGACTTTAAAAGGTGGCAATGTTTGATTCGAATGAACAGACGCTAGTGCTAAATATAAATTTGTGTTGTCGCGTCATAAACGCAAACCTCTGAAAATGCAAACTCCCGAAAACGTCTGGAAATGGATTTAGTGCGCAAAGGGAAGTAAAAATTCTGCGGTAACTGAAGTTTAACAAAAAATACCAACAATAGCCGAAAAATTTGATTTGTAATTTTTTTCCAGGTCCGATGCGGGAAATTCAAGGCTTTTAGCCATTTTCCCAGGCTTTTCAAGGCCTGGAATTTTGTTTTCCAGGTTTTTTCCAGGTCGCTACGAACCCTGTGAGTTGGTAGTGTTACTGTAAAAGTCTGTTTGACTGGAGATGTATAAGGTTGTTCAGTGTAAATGCCCAGATGTAACGTACTGTCTTGATGTGTTATGAATGGTACTACTTTAAGCGTGTCGTGTTGTCCTGGACAGTACCAAGTTGTAGCGAGAATTTAGGTCACAAGCGTGAGGTGCCGCCAGGGTGTAGTGGACACACACATCATGTCAGTATTCATGTAGATTCAGACGTGTAGTACTTGTATGACAATGTGGTTGATCGTGTAAGTGTGTAGATAACAGTGCTGATAACACGAAGGCCGTATAGGCTCTTGGACGTCTTTACATTAACTCGCACAACCACAAGTAGAAGTCAGTGAAGTAGGGAATGCTGCTGACGTTTACAATATTTATTCAGGACGCACGATAATACGATGATGATGGACGAAACAGTCAATAGTATAAGATCGTGTACATAATATGTGTAGTTACAAAGGTCAGCTTCAGGCATCACAGATCCCAGACATGTAACAATGTCTTGACCAATGTTTACTGTTCATGCAATAGCTCTAATCCCTGACTGAGCCCCGTCAGGTAAGCCCTAGCAAATATATTGCTTAGTAAGGGCGATATCAGTTATTTAAACAAAGTCAATGCCATTGTCCTACAATTAGCAAAGGACTTAAGACTGGCCTCACATGCCAGATACTTCATTCTGGTGAAGAAGATTGGCCGTAAATACGGACCAGTATGATGACAACGAAATCAGGTCGCGGGCCTCGATAATCAGGTCACTCTCAGTTTACACAAGCTTCTGAGATTAAATATATTTTCTGCCAAACCATATTCCGCCTGCATTGTGGATCCATAAAGATGATTCTTAGGCTTATGTATGTAACGGGTCAACTTAGACCTAGTCTTTCAAATATGAAGCCGTACTGGAGTACAGTATAATAACTCCTTGTGAGCTTCGCTCACTATGTCGCCATCAGCGATAAATGTACCTGTAAGATCTAAACGAGATGAAAAGATCGAATAATGTTTCAGTTACCTTCTCAAAGAATCCTTACACTCTTAAGGTAACACACCACAGCCAATACTGGCATAAAGAAACACTCAGGGATGGAAGAATGACAAAACCGTCATTCCCAGAATTTCCAATCCCTATCGAAAACTTGGCAGAGAGAAATCTACGGATCAGTACATCCGTTCTAAGCCTCAGGTACACTCTCTCTGAATCAGTCTCCCGGCTTTCGCCGTCAAGACCCGCGCATGCCCAAAGAGCATGGACCAGATCGAGGCAAACCCAGACCAGGCATTTCCGCCCAAACGGGCGATAAAGATACTCCATATATGATCCTATAAATAGAGTTAAGACGTGTCAACTCTAAGACATTGCCTGAGACAGGACAACATAAGACAGGAGAAGATAATCACCAGTCAAACCTGTCACAGAAAGATAATAAACTACTTCTTCTTCTTGCGATCGCATCTTTGATGTTTACACCGTCAGACGAGTTCTCATGAGGAATTCGACTGTTGTTTGAAGTTCCTCTTTAATTCCATATAGCTTTGAGTTTAGTGTTGAGTCATTGGGCCAGTATATCTTTCTTAACTGGTCATACAGAGGACAGTCCTGTAGAACATGCTCAGCAGTTTGTTCGTTTAATCCACATGTGCACAGTGGTGAAGCAATCGTAGCTTGTGCATGTGTTTATTCAGTTTGTTATGCCCTGTCTTGAGTCGAAAAATAGTTATCTGTCCCTGCCGGTCGAGAGTGTGATAGTCGTCTTTGGGTTGGTTCTGTTCTCTTCTGATAGTCTGGATAGCTCTCTTTTTCTCAAAGTATGTGACTTCATTATCTTCTTGTTCACATTCTCCTCCCTTTTTTGCAAGTTTATCTGCCTTTTCATTTCCGGTACACCACAATGAGATGGTACCCACTGAAGTATGGTTCTCTTTTTGGCAGCTACCTTGTTTAGTTCATTTCTCAGATGCGGGAGTTTACCACCCTTGAGAGCTTGCAGGACAGACAGTGCATCTTTTTATTATGACTACCTGGTGGCAGTCAGAGTTGGTGTTATAAATCATATTTGCAGCTTGCTCTAGAGCTTGAACCTCAGCTGTATTGTTGGAACAGAATTTACCAGTGGGAATGTGCCTAGTCTCATAGTGGTTGTCAGGATATGAGATAAAGATACCGGCACCTCCATTCCTAACAGCATTAGTTGCTGATCCATCTGTATAGGCATGTATCCATGATTGATCGGGATAGCTTTCTTGGATCATACTCAATGTAGCAGTTCGTTTTTGCAGATCATTATACTCACATCCACTTGTGAGACCACTGACTGATGTATTAATTTGGAGGGCACTGCTGGCCTGCTCCCATGGTACAGGGTATAGGGTGGGCTTCAGTGGTGTTGTCTTCATGGATAGGTCTTCTTGATGCTGTCTTATAAGTCTTTTTCCCCCCGATGCACAAAGCTGCTACGCTTTAGACGTCCCAATGCCAGATCATCTAGTCTTGCCTTCATTGGGTGCATTGGCATACTGTTGTACTTTTCCATCTGGATCATGGTTTTTTGTGTCTCTTCTATGGGACAATGTCTGTAATCCAGCAACCTTCTGCATCTCTGTTATTGGTGTAGTTTTCATGGCTCCTGTAATGAGCCTGAGAGCTTGATTTTGCACCTTGTCCAAAGACTGCAGATGTGAGTTAGCAGCTGATGACCATGCTGCTGAGCTAAACTCTAAGTGTGGTCTTATTACTCCATTATAAATCTTCTTTTTTTCTCTCAGTTCCCAGCAAAATACTAGGCAGGATAATATACAGAGAATTTCAAAGGCAGTAGACTACAAACTGAGGAAAGAACAAGCAGGATTTAGAAAGAACAGAAGATGTGTAGACCATATATTCACTCTCAGGAACATTATAGAGCAGTGCTCAGAATGGCAAAGACAGCTTTACATAAATTTTGTTGATTTTGAAAAGGCTTTTGACAGCATACATAGGGACAGTTTATGGAAAATACTGAGGGCTTATGGAATTCCAAGCTGCATAGTGTCAATCATAAAAAGCCTCTATGCCAACTTTACGTGTAGTGTTGGGCAGAGCAACCTAACCTTCGAGGTGAAGACAGGAGTACGACAGGGATGCCCCTTATCAACCACTCTATTTTTAACAGTCATAGACTGGGTGATGCGCCAGACAACAGAGGGCAGTCCAAGAGGAATAAGATGGACTACATTTTCTACATTGGAAGATCTGGAATATGCAGATGACATTGCACTGCTGGCACATTCACATCAACACATCCAGGAAAAAACGGATAGACTTAATAAATTTAGCCAGCAGGTGGGCTTGAACATCAATTTAAAAGAAGTCTGAGGTCATGACGCTCAATGTGAGCAACCCTGAGCCCATATCAGTAAGGAATCAGCAACTGGTACAGACAGATACCTTCACATACCTAGGAAGCATAGTAACACCAGACGGTGGGGCAGGCAAAGACATCAACATCAGAATGAATAAGGCAAGAACAGCCTTCTTTAGCCTAAATAACATCTGGAAGTCCTCCCAATACAGCACAAGCACAAAATTAAGATTATACCAGAGTTGCGTGCTTTCTGTGCTTCTCTATGGTGCGGAATGCTGGAGAGTCACAGAGAAGGAAATGTCAAAATTGTCCTCTTTTCACACAACATGCCTAAGAAAAATTCACCGAATCTTTTGGCCGAATACCATCACCAACCAAGATCTGCTTACTCGTAGCAAGCAAGAGGACATGCACACCATCATAGCTGGCAGACGCTGGAGCTGGGTTGGTCATGTCCTCAGAAGAGACCCCGATGCCATCACAAGAACAGCTGTGCTTTGGACCCCTGAAGGAAAGCGAAAGAGAGGCCGACCAAAAACAACTTGGCGGAGGACTGTGGAGGCTGAGATGCAAAGAATGAACCAGAGTTGGGGCACTGTACGAAGGATGGCCACCGACCGTGCAAAGTGGAATCAATTTGTTGTTGCCCTACAAGACGCCACTAGGCGTGATGGCCACTGACTGCTTTGACGGTCGGTGGTTAAGGATCGAAGAAGAAGAAATCTTCTTTAGATTTCGCTCATTTGCTCCCCAGTTGGTACCTGCTAATTTTCTGAGTATACCTAGTCGTCTTCGGGCCTTTCCTTCTGCATTTTCAGTATGCTTATTCCATGTAAGCCTTTGGTCAAATGTCACCCCAAGATAGGTGGGGTAGCTTTCTTCCTTGATCACAGTTGTCCCTAGGTGAATGTTAGCTGATTTGTCCTTGGGGGCGAGGGAGAACAGTGTTGTGGAGGTTTTGTCTGTGTTTATTGTGATAAGCCATTTCTCTGCCCATGACACTAGCATGTCTGCTGCCCGCTGCATTCTATAATTTGCTGTGGTGACATTTTCATCAGCGCACCAGAGTACTAGGTCATCTCCATATAAGGCAGCTTTAACAACATTTAATGGGCACCAAGTCCCCACTAGCAGTACACAAATGAGTAAAATAATATACTGAAGCACATTAAAAATGCACCACCTGTATAATCCAGGAACAGAGTGTGAAATGTAAATATAAGTGTTTACAAGTTTACATATTTGGAATCTTTATTCATTTTCCTATGAATCCATGCTGGTCATTAATTTGTACATTTGATTGTTATGAAATTCATTGCATTCTGTGCAGGCAAGGGAGAAAACTAAAAACGCAACCAATAAAAAAATTCATTCACACTATCCTCAGTATCTGGTATGTCCACCGTGTGCTTGCAAACAAGCTTGGCAGCAGCTCCGCATGGAACGCACACGTCTCTGAAGGAAATTCCGGGGAATCAAGTCCCATTCACGTGTAAGAGAAGCTTCGAGCTGTTGCAGATTAGCTGGAGAACCTTGCCTGTAGACTCTGCGTCCAAGCTCATCCCACAGATGTTCTATAGGGGACATGTCTGGTGATAGGGCAGGCCAATCAATTGTCACAATGTTCTGCTGCTGTAGATATTGCTGCGCAATGCATGCGGTGTGCGCACGTGCGTTATCCTGCTGGAGAAACTGCAAGTCGGGATAATTTGTGAACGCAGGAGCAACCAATGCACCCAGAACCTCATCGCGATATGTCACAGCATTAACATTTCCACGGAAGACGTGAAGAGGCAAGCAATGGTGAAAACTGAATCCTCCCCAAATGTGAATACTGCCACCTCCAAATCAGTTGTGCTGACGAACACAGCAATCCTGCAAAGCGCTCTCCACACCGTCGCCAAATCCGCATATGTCCATCAGCAAAGGATATGTTGAATCTGCTCTCGTCTGTGAATAGGACAGCATTCCACTGCAGTCTAGTCCATCTGACATGTTGCTCTGCCCATTGCAGACTGTCATTTGAGAGACTTGCCCACGTCTACCCACTATTGCTCTTGCTGTTTGACTTGCTGGGAGAGAACGATTCCTTAGGTGACTCAGCACAATATGACGATCTTGCGCAGGGATAGTAACTCATGTTTGGCCACTCCGAAGTCTATCCCGGGCACTGCCAGTGGTTCCGTAACGTTCATTGAGACGTACGAGGGACGGTCAAAAAGTAATGCCTCGTAATTTTTAATTTCATTCAATAGGCAAGAAAACAGATAAAATTCACATTGAAATGTAGCCCCAAGTCTGAACTTCAAAAATTTATTTCTCAATGTAGTCTCCGTTATTTGTTACAGTTTTTGTCCATCTTCTCACAAGGGAATGTATCCCAGCACTGTAAAAATTTGTGTCCTTTTTCCTAAACCACTGGAGTACGGCGCATTTAAGGGTCTTGGTGTCCTCAAAATGATGTCCGCGAAGATCTTCTTTCAGTAGTCCAAACAGATGGAAGTCAGAAGGTGCAAGATCGGGACTGTAAGGGGGATGTGGTAATAATGTCCAGCCAAATTCTGCAATAGCATCAATGGTGCGTTTAGCGGTGTGTGGCGTGGCATTATCGTGCAACAGTAGTGCAGTTCTCTGATCTTTTAATGGGTAAAGTTGCCGAAGACGACCTAAGCTTCTTCAAAGTTTCAATGTAACGGTCTGGGTCTGCATTCACTGGTCTGGGTCTGCATTCACCGTGTTTCCCTGTTCCAAGAAGTCGAGAAGAATCACACCCTTCTCATCCCAAAACACGGAGGCCATAACTTTCCCTACAGATGGTGAACTTTTGAACTTCTTTCTTGTTGGTGATGTTGTGTGATGCCATTCCATTGACTGCCTCTTGGATTCTGGTTAAAAAAAATGAAACCAAGTCTCATCACCTGTCACAATATTCGGTTAAAAACTCTTCTCCTTCAGTTTTGTAAAGGTGCAGGAGGTTGATGGCTATGGTTTTCCTTGTTTCTTTATGTCTGTCTGTCAACATTCTGGGTACCCACCGTACACAAACTTTTGAATAACCCAGGTCTTTAATTAATGATGTTCTGGACACTGCCTTTACTAATGGACAACATGGAAGAAAGTTCATCCAGTGTTACCCGACAGTCACCACGAATGATGCCATCAACTCAAATGTTGTGTGGAGTCACTGCGGTAGACAGACGGCCAGTCCGCTTTGCGTCAGCCATTGAGAATTGACCTACTTCAGCTTCGTCACAACGATGTACCCAACATCAGACAGTGCTAACATCCACTGTTGAATCTCCATAAACATTCTTCAAACGTTCGTGGATGCGAATTGGGGTCTCGCCTTCAGCATTGAGGAATTCTGTGACATAACATTATTTTAACCGAATGTCTTTGGCAGCCATTTTTAAACTGTTACAGTGGTGCCACCTGTTACTGAAACAGGTTGGTAATGCTATACAGTGCAGAAGAGTGTGAGGAATCCTGCTAAATTTACAAATTGCACACTGATGCAGTATTTACATACATAAAAAATAGGAGGCATTACTTTTTGACCTTTCCTCGTACAATAGTGCTGTGGTGGCAATTCATCCTTCTGGCAATGGCCCACGAGCTCATTCCGGTCTCCAACATACCAATGGCTTGTTGGCGGTCGTTTTCAGATAGTAGTGGCATTTCAAGCACATGTACTGGGTGTTTTGTCTCAACGGCCTTTTTATACCGAGTATACTGCCACAACGCATACACATTTTCAGGGTCATGGCTGTTGGGAATCGTGTTGCAAGTGTAATTTTCATTGTTTTCATGTAGTCTGTACACAAACCCGTGGGTTGAATCATGCACTTTCCATTCCAGCAGCCATTCGCTCTCTACCTCATGACAAACACGGGGAAAATCCATTCCCACACTTTTTTTTTCCAGCTTCTCGGCATCAGTATATATAATAGTGGTGCGTTTTTAATGTGCTTCAGTATATATCTAAATATAGAGAAATGAAACCCCTTTGACATGCACCTAACTGAATTGTTCAATGGCTTTAAACATACATGCAACATATGCAGTAATGAATGCAGAACAATTTAAAAATTTGGAAAAAAGTTGTACTTACCCACAAAAATAATCCAATTTCCAAGCCTGGAATGCCTAGAACCACTTTCATCCAATTATACGGAACACAGACAAGTTTCAGTTGTTTTGAATAATAAATAAAAATGATGTTTCCTTTTGAAATGTTCAGGTCACATATTGAAAAATCATGATGAAAATAAACTATGTACACAACTTTATACACAACAGTTTCCCCTTTCTTTGCTGGGATGGCTATCAATTCCTTGGGGACTCTATTACTACGAGCTGTGCCTGTACACAGGGTCTCTTTTTCTGACAGGTAATTGACGAGGGGCACAGAGTTGTACCAATTGTCTATATACAAATGGTAGCCTTTGTTGAGAAGCGGATTGAGCAGCTCCAGAGTTGTCTTGGCAGTAAGTGAGAGCTCTCGACAGTCTTCAGGGATAAGGTTGTCTATGTTGTACAGTGGGTCCTGCTTCCCGGAGTACACTCGAAAACGATATAGATAGCCTGCCTTGTCGCACAAACAGAAAATCTTAATGCCAAACCTGGCCCTTTTGAGTGGTATGTACTGTTTGAACAATACTCTGGTGCCCTTCCACAGAAGCAATGATTCATCAATGCAAATGTCCCTTCCGGGGCAGAAAGCTGTTTGGAATACATTGGAGAAATGTTCCAACAAAGGTCTAATTTTGAACAATCTGTCTCTTTTCTCGGCTGTGTGGGGAGGCTCATTTTCATTATTGTTGAAGTGGAAGAATTTCATCAGCAGTTGGAAGCGATTACGACTCATGACAGCTGGGAAGAGTGATGTAAGAAGCAAACTGTCAGTGCTCCAATAATTAGTGTATCTCGGCTTTTGAACGATTCCCATAAGAAGAATTAGGCTAACGAACCGCTTCATCTCATATACATTTGTTTCCTCCCAAGACCTAAAGATTGATCGTTTTGCTAAATTTGTCTTTGTAGCAAGATATTGTGAAGCTCTTCTGTTTGTCTCATTCACTAGTAGTGTCCAAAAGTTATCATTTAGAAACTCATTCATGAAATCATGGCATTCATAATCAGTTTGATCAAAAAGTAGACCAGACTGTGCTGTAAACTCAGGCCAATCAAGCTACACAGCATGGTTTTCTTGTCTCCATTCATGACTTACGTTTTCATCTACATTATTCTCTTCCCCTGCCTCTGGTAAGTCTTCGTTACCAGTGTCTTGTAGGTGACGTTCTTCTTCATCAATGTTTTTTTCATTCCGAGGTCTAAATCTTGACATTTTCTTTCCTTGTGCAAATCTTGTTTTCACTGCCTTTCCTTTTCCTTTCACTGATGAATTATTTTGATCTAAACTGAGTGAACTAGATCTAGATCGAATGTTACTACTAGTACTATCATTCACTTTCCTCGTTTTAGAAAGCCTCTCACTATCACCTTGCCATAGATCTAAATCTACATCAGTCTGATTCTGAACAAGACAGCACATACTCTGACCCTGAATCTGAGTAAAAAGAGTCGTCAGAATCATCCAAGTTGAATAAATTCAGCTCAAACAAGGATTTTCGTGCTCTTTTTCCACCAGATGTGGATGGTTTGTTTGTACTGGCAGCATCCATGTTTGTGAACTTGGCCTTTGTGAAATCGCTATTATCAGTTCTACTGTATTCGCTAGCAGTAAAATATTTTGTTCGTTTCAAGCTTAGTGGCCAGATTTTTCAATGCTGAATCCGATTATGCCCAGCAATTGCCACTACGTTTGTAAACAGAAGAGTTCTGGTGCTTTTAAAATAGGACGTACGGGGTACGTCATATAGGTGAATTGGAACGAGAAATCGTGCTACTTCCGTGACGTACGGCATAGCGACAAATATTGTAAAGATTTATGTCATACGGACGCAGGCGAAAAAAAAAGAAAAAAAATTTAAGAAAAAGTACGGTGCTCGGTTTGGCTTCGAAATTTCAACAATTTTAATCTGCCGGTGAATAAACACACAAGAACCCTCTATCCCCTCTCTTTATTATAATGCTTGCGAGCCCCCACCTCCCCTATTACACTGAGTGAACAGAAGAGGAAGAAAGGAAGAACTGTATGTCTCTCTCGCACACTTTCTTTCCTTCTCTATATATGTAATTAACGTGTGTTGGTAATGCAAACACAACTACAACATTTATTGAATTACTTAAAGGTAACACAACATCCAATTACAATAATACAAATGCAGTAAGAACTAACATTAACTATACCTGGAAAAGAAGATAATAGTTAATGCAAACATACACAAACTAATCTTAAGTCTATACTACGTGATGATGATGATGAATTTAATCTAATCCTAAATACTAAAAAAAGGATATCTTGTTTCTTGGTCTCTGAAGGACTGTCAATAAAACTCTGGGTGTTTGTATGCTATGGCCATGTCTTTGTCTGCATTCAATAACATTGTCCAGCTCACTGACTTTTCTTCAGGTGTCGATGGCCTGATTTTTTTGTTCTTCACAATGCGAGTGTTGCAGGTTTCCCATGTTTCTTTTCTGCAATAAGGACTTGTATGACTTTGTACAAAAAGCATTATTGACTTGGTAAGTGTTTGTTGACTGTAGTTATGATTGTACAAAGTCTGGCAATTTGTTCAGTGCGAAGATGTTTGAAAAATGTTGTAATTCCCCACAATTTTGAAATGCTGTAATTCGGTTGTTTGATGTCCGATTTTTAAAATTTTAAAAGGAAATTTCATGGCTTAAAGAGATCCATTAAGATCTATAAACAAAGACACTGTAAAAACAAAATGAAAAATCACTTTGTGGTACCTAATAATAGTACTCAAGCCCGTGCGAAGCTTTCTGCACCCACTCACTCAAGTGTCACAACAATGTTTGCCTAGGTCTTTGCCTATTAATTAAGGGGAGCTTACTGTTAACTTCTAAGAGTTATCTTATCTTGACTAGTGTTTTTATTACTTGCTAGTCTTGCTCAAGTACTTCGGTCTTTTGACTTATTTCTGATACGTGATAACTTGCATTAGTGTTGGCCGTACTGTCACATACGCCCGGGGCCACATAAATGTATCCTAGAGGGAGACATTTTGGTACTATCTAACCTTAAAATCTTCAAAAATAACATCCTAAAAACACAAGAGTATATAATCATGACATCATATGAAAACAATTGAAAATTATGTGAAACCAGTAAATTACCATCATAGAAAACCTTACAAACATGTGACTAAGTAAACTATAGGCACACAAATATAGTAATCAACTAATAAAACGATAACATAGGATGTGTGGGAAGGAAGCGGTATAATAATATTATGAATACGATATAACTCAAAAAACATTATCAACAACTGTTGATGGAACATGTATCAAAAGTAAAAACATATCATGTGATAATATGGCATAAATGTAAAAAATAACACATTATGGAAATCAATTGGAGGTGTCTGAAGTGAATGTGGAAGTGTAGATGATATTTGTGTAACAAAATGAGGCGAAGGTCTGTGAAAGGCATTAATCTCGGTGATAAACGATGTGTGCGAAAGTAATCCAAGTGTCCTTCAAATGTGGTGATCATGTTTGTGATGTGAAAAAAACATTTCTGGCTTTATCAATAATAGCCAATACATATAAAAAAAATGTCTCATCGCTGTGTCTATACGCTGTGTGTCATTATACAATGTCTGAATCGCAGAGTTAGAAAAATTTACTAACTGTGTAACGATACTCTGCATAAGATTGATGTGCAGTCAATTAGAATTAACAGATGTATACATGTTATTTACAATTGTAAGACTCGCATTTAGGACATGGTGTATGAGCTGTTGATTGTCTGTGATGGTACATACGTGTGATGCGAGACTGTGATGTTGTCATCAGTGGAAGTCCCAAAAAAAGAGCTTGACCAATTGTCACGAAGTGGATTTATGACTAGAGGCTGCCTACACATAGTGACAAGACTCTAGTGGACAGAAAGTTTAAGAAGATAGATTTTACATGAAAAATAACAGGGGCTGTGGAAGATGAGACTATTGGCGCCAAGGGGCAAGAACCTAGATAGACTTTTCCCTTGCCACTTTGTGATGTATTGTTTTGCTATAATCTCATCACATCTAACTACCAAGACTGGGATAAGGTTTAATTAAATTAACACCACAAGCACCACTATACAGACAACATATAGATCACGTATAGTTTAAAGTGAGTGACTGATCCAGACTAAAGTTCTAAATAGGTTTTATTTATATATATATATACAAAATTCAAACATATCAAATCAAACACGTGCGAGTTCGCACACCTGGAAAGAACACACACCTGGAAAGAACACACACAACTAAATTGCAGTGATTAAGTAAGGTAACCCCACAGTCGCCCTCCCCTCAACCTGTAAGGAAGAAAGGTAAGTAATACAACAATCGGATAATTGGGATCTCTAACATTCAGATCCACCTTACTATAAATCAGCTGATAAGTAAATACCACTATCTAAATACTACTGTCTGTCTGTCTGCAGACGTCACTAATCTGAAAATGTCTACACAGCTTCTCTGCTTTAGACAAATTACCCTTCTCTGGCTAACACAATGTCCACGAAAAAGAACTCTTCTATCATCTCCTACACAACCTATCGACGAATTGGCTGAGTTCTTTCTAAGTTCAGTGTCTGTAAGACGCTCCTGGTTTCTACTACTCTTCTCCACTACTCTCCTTCTCTGTATCTAGTGAAATTCAGAGGTATTTTTGCCCTCTCTCCTCTGACTGCTGTTGTAGCTGCTAAACTGGGTTGGTAGACTGGTTTCCTTGACTGGGACTATCTTCTGCATTTCAAGTGATGAATCTGAATTTACAGGCCCAGTTACCTCTCTCTTGGGTTTAGAGCCGTCGGTTTTATTATGACCGACAAATCACAACACCTCTAGTCCCTGCGCCTAGGTTCAGTGTGTGTATATATGAACGTAGAACTCTGGGTTGGTTAAGAAACCCGTTCTCTTCTGAAGAAGGCTTCGCTTCCCGCTCCCTGCTCTCTCTTGGGTACAAAAACAGACTTTTGCACCAGTGACCACCGCGTCACCACTCCGCTTTCTCTTGGGTACAAAAAACAGACTTTTGCACCAGTGACCACCGCGTCACCGCTCCCCTTTCTCTTCTCCTGAGAAAGCCGACTCCTTCTGGCAAGCTGAAGGACACTGCCGCCCTAGCTGCCCGCCGTGAAAATATTTGCAAAGTAGACTATCTTCTTAGAGCAATCTGACTTCATATATGCCATACAGGCATAGATTTCCACGGCAAGAAGTAGTTGGTTTTAAAATCTGAGAGACCTTTTGCGTTATTAACTCGCTTATTTATTCCAAAAATGTAGGCCGACCCACGCCAACGTGTGAGTCATAACTTCGCTTTGTTTCTATAACAGGTCAATCTCTGATCCAACCAACATGCCGGGAATTCTAAAAATAGCCCGCGGTTATTATCTAAATTTAGAACATAAGACCAAACAAAATAATTCTGTTGCTTTCTGTTTCACGCGCTTAAATCTCCCCCCTACCCCCAACTGTTGCGTTGCGTAGCGGCGGGTTGCGTCAACTTTCCCCATCTGAATTACCCTTCCTAATAATTATGGCGCGCTCACTGTTAGAGAAACAAAATTGCTCTGCCTTTATGTTACACTAGAAAATCCTCCATGATCGCGATTTTCTTCATGGAAAAGCAAACTCGTGCCAATCTAGAAGTTAAACCTACCATCCTTTCTAGAAAACGTAATTAATAATCTACACAAAAAGTCGAAACACTTATTATACAAAAGAGAAAGGAAAAAAAAACCCGAATAGGATAAAAATCCCACTGAAATCCTTCCCTGAAAAAAACGTAAATAATATAAAACTCCTACCCAAAAACGTTATTAAATGCCAGAATAAGAGACAAGGGGCCTGTTGCAAATCCAATCACATTAACTCCTCACACCAATGAAAGGTGTACTAGCTCTACGATATCTACTTACAGTATTGAAAACTAGTGTGCCTGGCAACTAAGGTTTCTAGTAACTAATATCTCTCTACTCGACATGATCGATAAAACACATAAGAATGAAGTTGTAATACAATGTAAGTGTTAATAGTCTCAGTGATATACTGATTGATTATGCTAAACGAGCACATAGTATCTTGTAATTCCGTCTGTAGTGGCTGTAAGGAAGTGACAAGAGTAATCGTCCATCTAGATGAGTCGGGTACGTCTTTGATCTTCTCAAACAGTGTTGCATCACGTCACAAAAGATTGCTGGCCGGATGGGGTGTGACAATTATCACACAGTGCAAGGTCAAAAGAATGATGGAACAACTCATTACACAGCCCTACAAAAAAAAAAATTTTTTTTGGTGTGTGGTAAGTTGGGATTATATAAATAGTTATAGGGGACTTAGTGTACTGACTGAGATCAGCTGTGAAGGTATCTGTATCTAATAAGTGTGGTGTGTTACAGATGACCTTACTTTGCTACCACATTTAGACCTCAATCAGACTTATTCTGGAATATTGTGATGACTACGTTGAATGTCTAGGGTTATGATAGTGATGAAGTGTAAGTTCACAACAACCAACAGACAGATAAACACGTTAATTAAGATCCACAACACTTTACAACACTATGACAAGCACGTACATATAACACTCTAGAAGACTAGCTTAAGTAAGTCAAGTGTTAACTTTTAAATTATGTATTAGTTTCTTTCCAATAATAGATATCCTGATCCAACTACAGAGTGAATCAGGAATCACAATCAAATGTAAACACAATGTTTATGTACAAAATTTATACAAAGGATCTTTGTCCTGACATATAATATTATTACAATATGTGTGTAGGGTTGTGATGTAGTATTATGAGGTAATACTGGCTTTTGAAGCTAGGTTGTTGTTTGTCATCACGACTTCATGTGTTTGTTACTGGTGGAAATAATATTGAAGGGTTCACAGTTTCTTTTTATTTGTAAAACAATAACTGTCCCTCTTGATTTAGTATTACAGTCAATTTTAGGGTGGGTTATACAAGGGTGAGCTGCTCTGGCTGATGAATTCTTAGCTCATATGTCGGCGGCAGGAAAACTGTCTCCTCTGCTCGCTTGCTTCTCAGTTATCTTGAAATACACCACTGGTCGATATCTTGGACAAGGAGTCTGCTGCTAGCCCTCTGGATCCAGCAAAACTCAGACCAGGTGCTGCTCTAATACTTCAGTACCACGGTCCCTGAAATAAGAAGGTTGTACCTCCTTCTTCAGAACTAATATATAATCTATTTTCACACTGAAGTACAGGACATTACAAACACAGAGTTCAGCGCTGTAGGCCAACTGCTAGCTTCTCATGTGACAATATACACCAGTATTCCTCTCCCTAATGGTTACAACGCCTCTGCCATTCCAGCGTTAATTCCTTCTATACAATAGGATAGGTGTCATGTTACTATTTGGCAATCCCATATATGCCTATGCAGTTATACTTCTCTCTGACAAGCATTTACATGGTGGAGCAATATCTAGGCTTTGCCTTCTGTTTGCTACTGAACCACACACATACAGACACAATTTATCATTTCATATTCAATTTTCATTATATATATATATATATATATATATATATATATATATATATATATATATATATATATATATATATATATATATATATATATATATAATAGGAAATATGTCTAGCTTACCACAATTCAAGGAAATATACACAAGTAACGTTGACTGGCGATGAATTCTGGCACAATTTTGATCTGCCTTATCCCAGGCTTTTATTAGAAAAATATTAGCTTGATCTCAACGCACTTGCTTCTCACAAAATTTATTTTCAAAACTGGCCCTGAACTGACGCTTCTATTTGACTATATCGAACGTTCTAACCAATGAGACCATGTTTACAAGAGCCTTTGAAAAAATTTTACCCATCCTACACGTTGCCATTAACCACAATAATAGTATTTGCAGTTCGACTAATAAGGTTTCGCCTTACATATTACTACAGCCAATCAAATCGTATCTAACTTGTTGGCCTCATTTCCCCATAAGCAGTGTTTTTCAAACATGCCATTATGAGCAAATATGATCTTGTGCTGTCAGACAACCCCACTATAGTATTTTGGCTATAATTTGTTAATTACTAGACTATTTGCGTATCACATAACATATTCTTTGTCAGCAAGTCCTAAGGCACACAAATATATGTTTAATGGGGCTAAGTGGCTTCGTTCAAAATATGTATTATTATAGGATAGTCGTGTATTTGTTTTTTTACCACCCGTTCACTTCTATACCATGGGATGTCTTCTGTACTGTCAGACTAATGTCAGGAGCTTAGACATAAATCAGTAGAATGTCAGGTTTCCCAATAAGAGCTTAAACCTGTTTTCAAAACCTAACCTCGTATCGTTAGTGTTTTTTATTTACTGTTTATTTGAAAAAATCAGGTCTTCATGCCTTTCGCGTGTGATTGGCGTTCCACTTTTTAATCACGAGACGGGAGCCGCGCTGGTGTAATGGCTACAACATTGTACTGGCGCCATGTGTTCATGGTTCAAACCCGGGCGTCGGCGTTTGAAGAAATGTTTACGACCGAAAATTTGACTGAATAATCTGAACGGCTCCTGCACATAAATCCCGTGTGGATGGGAAGGAGCGAAGCTCCTGACCGGGTTGGAAGGAAAGTCCACTGACCCCCCAGCCTCGCAATGACATGTCATTGGGCCAAAAGGGCTAGAAAGCTCGAGTGCCGCTGGTTATAGAAAAAAAATATATAAAAAATCGCGAGACGACGTGGTACAATTGCATGCGTTCCTCCGTGCATCTATCTCTCTCTCTCTTCTAAGCCCGTCTGTCTTTTAGGTTAACGTAGTGTGTATAATGACATTAATGCTAGTATTTGTATCTAGGTCATTATGCAGTTTGCGTATCTCAAGGTTTTCTAAGAAACACAGTACCAGTTTTATTTTTAGACACGCGTGTAGTTTATGCAGACGGAGCAGAAAAAGGGGTTTTCTTGTTCAGCGATTATGGCGTTCTACAACACAGGCGTACGCTATTGTGAAAGCACTGATCTTTCACCATTCTTCTTTCTTTCTATTGAATTACTTCGTTAGGCTTTACCTTTATTTTCTAATTTATATATGTGGATTAGAATTTTTCACCACATGGTGCCAAACATTTTACTCTTGATTGTACATAAATGAGGCCTGCTCAATCCAAATATCACATTTACTTGTATGTAGCAGCTCTAGTTTTTTGAGATGCAGACATTTTTGTATTTCATTAATACAGGGTGACCCACAAAAAAAAAAACGGCCCAGCGCGCGCACATTTTTTTGGGTCACCCTGCATTATTACAATATTTTCTATATAAGGCTATGTAAAAAAAAAAACTATTGCTGTCTAGTCTTTTACAAAAGAAAATTGCTTGTTTACTCTCAGTTTTAGTTTTCCAAGAATCTTCCCAGAATTGCCTTTTTTAGATTTTAAGCCACTGCATGCATGTTAGTATGCTACTTATTTTATTACACTTCTAACAGAGAATGGCATCATCTTCAAGAAGAGCATGTTTTCTTTCACCGCATTTATTTTGTTATATTTGTGGAGAGTACACTTTCAAAGAAGAACATAGGAAGCATATTACTGTTTTTGTGAAAAAGGCATACTTTGCTTACTTTCAAGTAAAACTAGGTGACCAGGACAAGTCTTGGGCTCCTCATATTGTTTGCAAAACATGTGTTGAACACCTGCGACAGTGGACTTGTGGGAAAAGAAAATGTTTAAAATTTTGAATGGTTTGGAGAGAGCCCAAGAACCACTACTATATTAATAGACCCCAAACCGGCCGCTTTTTTTTGGTTGACAACGCACGAAAGTTGAGAAAACTGAGAGAAAATTCGTCAAGTATTATGATGGGAAGATGCATATCTTTCATTTGGTATATTGCAAGCTGTAGAAAACAACGTGGAAGACGTCGATTTCTCAAAGTGAAGTTGAAATTTTACAAGATGTGACATTTAAAATGTTGTTATAATTGTTTGCAATACTGTATATGAGAAGATTTGGGAGCCATTTTCCTTTATTCGTGTGAAATTTTAAAGACTTCTGATATTTGCTGGTGGAGCTAATTGACTTTGAGTAAGTCCTGTATCGCTCAAGCTAGGCCTAGAAACTTAGCGAAAAATAGACAGCGAGGCTGTTCCATCGGCCGTCATAACTCCCGATGTCATCAAGATTGAGACGCCACTTTTATTGGCTCATGTGCAAATATCATCATATCTTCTGATTTGAGGTTGACTATACGTAAGAAATCACTTATTAACAATGTTTTGAACTTCAAATGTAAAATTTACAATAGTTTTAATATTATTTAGCAATTTAACACGATCGCACAGTTTTTGTGTAACAACGTGGATTGAATTGTTATCGCCGCTTCAGACATTCGCACAACAATCTAATTTTTTCAAGAGCTTGAAAAGCTAAGAAAGTTACCAATTTGAATAAAAAATGCATGTTTTGATTAATTGGTAATTAAATGAAGGTTTATTTTGCAACATAATAGGGTGAATAATGATCTTAAAGCGAATGATATCGGAAAACCAAACGCCAATGGTCGACGTATTGAGACAAGGCTAGGAAACCGGAAAAATACCATAACTTAGTAGCTGACGGTGTACTGAAATGTCCGGACTAGCAGGCACTAGTTGATAGTCTTACCTCGAACATAAATATGTACCGGGTATAAACAGCTTTCATGAAATGCACTTTAAATAGTTCAGACTCACGTATTCATGTTAATTAATAAACATTTTAATTTAAGCAGGCTGTACACTTTTCAAGTTTTAAGGTTCGTCGTGATTTTCAATGCACTACATGTATGATATAATAATGGTATGTTTAATGCTGTATACATGTAAAGAAAACTCACTTCTGGAATTTTACTGTTGCATATGACTCATACTACGATGGTATAAAAAACATTTTTTAATGCTAGTAACCAGTTGTTTTATCACAAAATAGCGTTTAGATATTGTTAATTATTGTTTACATGTTGTTAATTATTGCCTACAAATGATTTTTTAATTGAAATATGGACAGTATTTAAAAAAAAAAAAATCTTAATTTTTACATTTTTTTCTTCCCCTGCGACAAATTGGCCTCTGGACATATTTTAAAAAATTATACAAGAACAAACAGATGTTCAAATCCTCTGAAAAAAAATTGGGTTGTATTTGTGTAGTATGCAGATTAATATGTACAAATTTAAAGCTTGTACCTTTTATATTTTTTGAAATATGATGTTGTGAAAATTGATGTTCATGCAAAATACTACATTTTTTGGTAATGATTTGCAATATTTGGTCTAAAATATATTGATAATTATTCATGATATAGCTCTATAGTTTTCTTTATGTGATCAGTGTATTGCAGACTGTATGCTGTTTATCAGAGAAGGTTCTAAGATTATATTTAAGAAAACGGGAGCACTCTGAAGTTGGTGTGATGTAACTTTTTTAACTTTGCGAAAGTACATACACTTTTTAAAATGCCGTAACATCTTTATTTTTTGTCCGATTTTAAAAAATTAAGTACCAATTTTCATGGTTTTCCAAGAGCTTCCAAACTGCATTGTTTTCTCTGGTGTTTCTGTGCAAACAAAAATCACTTTGTGGTACCTAATATTAAGGGAATTAATGGAAAAAAATCACAAAAAGTGGAAATATCCAGATTTAGATTCTGCTAGGCGACCTGTTCCACACGGAGATGACATACCAATTCCAACTTTCAGTCAGATTTCGGATTCCCTGCTAGAAGATGAGACAGCAGTGGCATGTGGAACGACAAGTGACAGTGATAGTGATTTCGAAGATGATTTTTCAGATGCTCAACGCTTTGACTAGCTTGAACTAAATGATCTTATCCGAGATCTATATCTCTCCAAGGAATCTTCAGAACTTTTGGCTTCAAGATTGAAAGAAAAAAAATTACTGACTGCTGAAACAAAGGTTACATTTTATCGCAGCAGAGAGCAAGGTTTTATTCCATTCTTTTGTAAAGAAAACGACCTTGTGTTTTGTACTAATGTAGGAGGTCTTGTTAACAAAATGGGTGTAAGTTATACACCAGATGAGTGGCGACTTTTCATTGACAGCTCTAAAAGAAGTTTGAAGGGTGTTCTCTTACACATTGTAACAAATATGGCTCAATTCCAATTGCTCATTCTACTACAATGAAGGAGGAGTATGCTACAATAAGCACAGTTCTGGAAAAATTGAAGTATTTAGAACATAACTGGATGGTTTGTGTAGATCTTAAAATGATGAACTTCTTGCTTGGCCAGCAAATGGGATTCACCAAATATCCATGCTTTATATGTTTGTGGGATAGCAGGGCAAAAGATATGCACTGGACAAAGAAACAGTGGCCGTTGAGGGATGAATTTAAAGTTGGAGAAAAAAATATTGTCAATAAGCCTCTCATTGATCGAAAAAAGAGTTCTACTGCCACCATTACATATAAAGCTTGGCTTGATGAAGCAATTTGTTAAGGCACTGAACAAAGATGGTACCTGTTTTAATTACTTATGCAGAAAGTTTCCAGAATTGAGCATAGACAAACTTAAAGCTGGAATTTTTTTATGGACCTCAAATTAGAAAGTTAATAAACGATCCAAATTTTATTGATTCCATGAACAAAACAGAGTCCACAGCCTGGTCATCATTTGTTTTAGTTGTGCAAAACTTTCTGGGTAACTTTAAAGCAGACAATTATTCTGAATTAGTTGGAAACATGCTGTCGAGTTTTTGTGAACTTGGATGCAACATGAGCATAAAATTGCACCACCTCCATAACCATTTACATTTATTTCCGGAGAATCTTGGCGACTTTAGTAAGGAGCAAGGTGAAAGATTTCACCAAGATATAAAAACAATGGAAGAGAGATACCAGGGACTTTGGGATGCCCACATGATGGCAGATTACTGTTGGACCCTTAAGCGTGACTGTCCGGGCATATCACATTTCAGGAAGTCCTCGAAAAGATCCTTTTTGCGTGTTGACTAAACAAGTGCTAGTGATAAAGTTTTATTACATTTTTGGTAATATATGCACAGTAATTACATATAATATGAATGCAGACTAAAGTCAAAATGCCACTGATAGCACCTAACTCTAGGATTGTACATAACAATTGCCCTACTAATATGGTCATTCTTAGTTATCTCAAAAACTAGAGCTGATAGAAAAAAATCTGGTTACATTTTTGGAATCAGCAACACAAAATTACCCAAGAACAGCTATACAATTTAAGGCACCAAAATGTGTGTATACCAGTGTTATCATTCTGAAAAAGACTAAGAAAACGACAATTATAAATATTAGTGTTTGGCAAGCAACATTCTGGCCAATTCTAGTACTGCGACATCTCGTGATGATAAGCGCTGATCATATTGAGGGTTGTCTGTGTGGGGAGTCGTCGTGGTAATATGAGCGACGTGTTCCTCAGGGTTACGAGGATGTGTGCCGTCCGAAGAGGAGGTGGGCAGTTTTCGACGTTTTCTTCGAACTCGCAGCCGTACGTGTTCCTGTGTAGGTCTTATCAGCTTCAACAATGGAGCTGAATCAGTGGAGGATGATGAGTAATGGCGTTTAATAGCGCATCGAGTAGGTATGTCGATATCAATATCAGAATGGATATCTTCAGACACGGAGGGTGGTGGTAGTGGGTCAGAAGTTATATCTCTCCATGATTCCGCTGTGATCGTGGCAGAGGAATCAGTCTGGTCATCTGGTGTAGGTGGTTTAACCGGAATCGGAGATGAGGTCATGTTAGAGTGTTGCGGAGAAGAATATTCATCTTCGGTCTGTGGTTCAGTATGGCTTCGTAACTGAGCATTGCGTTGTTGTATCCTCTGTCGTAATTCTTGTAACGGTATGTCGTCTTCTTTGGATGAAGTGTCTCATTCATTTCTATTACGCTTCACAGCTTCTCTGAAAGCTGTAGGGATATCGGCATGAGGAATGGATTCGTCATCGCTGGAAGCAATGGAAGTGGAAGAGGGATAATGGGAAAGAGTAGCTTTCTAACAGGTCTCATAGACTTCATCCTAGGGGTCGGAACAGGTCTGTGATCATATAACTTTATCTGAGACGCATGAGCTTTGGTGGTGGTATTAGTCTGCAAGTTCAACTTGGGTCTGTCTCTTACACAATTGATTTCTGCTCCATCATTATTCTTACTGTTCGTTGTTCTTTCTGTTTTACACACTTGGATTTTGACACAGTGTCCACTTTCTGTCTTGACATTTGAATCATTAACCTCGAAAAACTTTCCTAACTTTATCTCTCGAAGATAATTTCATACTACTACTCTACTGCTTCTATTATTTAAGGATTCTCAGTGTCTAGGTTGTCCACGAGAGTAATTGATGTGAGGCTGGTGATGAGGATTGCCTGTGGGTTGTTGTGTGTAGGGCAGAATCTGGCGATAATTCCGTGAAATATGTCCAAGCATCCCACAATTATAACAAGTAATAGGTGTTACATTGTGTATTTGTGGCAACCGTGAAGTCGTCGGAGCATTGCGTCGATCGAAATGTCCGCCATCATTCCTGTGGAAAGTATCGTGACTGTAGGTTACGATGTTGTGCATCCTGTGAATAAGATGGGTACCGTAGATCATTGTTGTTTGTGCCTCTCCTCCATTGATGTCGAAAGTGGTCTACTTCCATCGGTTCTGCAAAATAGTCTGATCGTGGTTCTCGTCCAATGCGTTGATGAAAATGTTTTCTGACATTTTCTTCGTAGACTGCAGTCTGAAGCGTTTCCGTGATAGATTTTGAATCTTTTCTTAAAAGGTGGAGTTTTAGGTTATCTGCCCAGAGACCATCAATGAAGATTCCGACCAAGTGCCTGTCTAATTCTTCGGAAGGAATTGATGCACCAAGGAAGGCATCCTCGGCTAGATTTAGTAAGCGATCCCCAAACATTTGAATGGGTTCATTACGCTCCTGTTTAATCTTCCTAAGAAGTGTCCACGCGTGCTGTGAATTGAATATGTTAGAGTAACGATTCACCAACTCTTTGCGAAGGCTATCGATGGATGGGTGTGAAAAAAAATCGAAAAAAGGTAATTCGTCTTACGAGGACAAAAGACAAAGAAAATAGCCAACGTTACGACCACAAGGCCTTCGTCAGGGAAAGAAAGTGCGAAGGCTATCAAATGTTTCATCTGGAAAAGCATTACTTCTGCGGCATAAGAAATCTGTAACAAGTCCATCCGAAGATAAAAATGCAATCCGTTTGCGGTCCGAATCTGAGGCTGAGTCAATCAACGACGCAAATTTGTCCATGTCTATCAACCATTTTCTAAAAAGTGTGGAATCTCCCGAAAATGGAGTAACAACTGTTCGAATGGCATGAAACTTTGCATAATGATCCACCTGATGAAGGGAGTCAGTAATCTGCTTCAAAGCCAACATGGTGGGATCAATATCATGGGGTAATGGTACAGTATGCGGTAATATGGGTTGCTGTTGCTGCTGATTTTGTAACATTTTCTGATGCATCATTTGTTGGTGATGCATCTGTTGTTGTATTTGTGCTTCTGAAGCGCTAGTGGTGTCCGTTATAAAATTGTAAACAAATGTGTAAATAGTTCAAACGGAATGTTCAATTAGAGAACGTAGACAGGGGCGTGAGCTGTTCATGGCACCATTTATAAGTATGTGGCCGGGAACAGCACCATTTATAAGTATGTCACCGGTGGATAGGTTGTGGTGACAGTTATGAAGAATCTCTCGAGTTGTAACTGGTTACCACCAGAGGTGTTATTACCCGAAGGAAAGATTATTGCAACCCAAGTTCTTTAGTACTCACCACAGGCTGTCACTTTATCTATTTCTCCTTGATACTTTCAACTCCAACGTGCTTATCAAGTAACTCCTCTGGTTTTAGAAAAAACCATTTTATTTATGAGTCCAACTGGACTACAAGGTTCATTTAATTTACACAACTCAATAACCTGACTACTGACGGTTAGAACATTCACATTCCCGTTATAAGGGGACCCAACAATTTCACCACTGCCAAGAAATGAAAGGCCTCGTTCTGCTAAAAACTTCACAACTTCAACTATTCGCTCTAGAAGTTTGTGCCAATACTTTTCTTGAATAGCCATTTGTTTCACAAGTTGGGAATCGACACGTTCACCTTTGTTTCTACGCATCAACAGTGAAATTAAAGCTTGTCTATGTGAGAAGCTTTCTTCATGTCGACGCAATAGATTGCTTGCATTTTTCCAGTCATTAAACCCTTCCACAGTAAACTTTGATGAACATTCTGAACTCATAAGCTTGCATGGGAAACAGAATAGGCGCCCTTTACTTTCTGAATAGCATAACCATTTTCTTGCATGTTGCTTGTTTGTAAGTTTATGAATATGTGTAAAATAAGACTTCTGACAGTATCGAGTTTTCTTTTCAGTGTCATACAATCGCACGGATGAAGAGAAGGCACTATCAACATGTTGACATTTTTCACTTCCCTTGGATATCCACTATTCACGCTCCCAGTCATCTATATTGTTCGGCCAGTCACCAATATCATTAGAGTACTTCTTCGTTTCACTTATTCTTTCACATTCAGACTCGGTGTATACTTGGTTTTGCTGTATGTTTTCTGCTGCACAGCCTGCACTAGTACTAGTTGTTCCTGTACTCCCAGCTTCAGCGGTTAGATTAACACCTCCATGAACATCAAAATATTCTGTCAGCTTACGTGTTTTTGATATCACAAGTTGATCTCTTCTTTCTTTTTTCTTCCTTATCTTTACGTTTTTCACTTCCAGAAGCATAATTACGACCAATATATCTGTGTCTACTGCTCATTTTTTGAGTTTTCTAACCTTACAAATCAAGAAATTTTAATCAAGATCGAAAGAGAGTGTGAGCGCGCCGTATACCTCAATTAAAACAGGAAGTTCCCGTTTCCGAAATTCTAGTTTTTATTGTTAATGCAAATTCATTTCACAAAGAACGAAACAAAATTAGAGGGGCAGTCGCCTAGAGACAAAAAAGTGGCTTCCGTCCAAACGTGACAACATTTTCAACGCCACTTAAATGGCTTCCGTCCGCAAACAGTTAAGATAAAAATAATGAAGAGTCACACTAAGTCACCCTCTTATGCTCTTTCTCTCACAATTTCGTGGCACCAAATGAAAGGCGCTAAAGATGGCATAAATCACAAGATCATTGGTTTAACGCTCGTATTAGAAGATGGCCAAAAAATTTGTACATATTTATTGGCGCGGGGCCCCTAAAAGCGCGGGGCCCGTAGCATATGCTACTTTGGCTACTACGTTAATCCGGCTCTGCCAAGGTGTCCTCTTTCTCTGGTTCCCAAGTCGGACTTCACCACATGCTTCTGCAGCAGCTGTCTTTATGATATCCTTGAATTTAATCCAGAGGGTTTCCAAGTCATCAGGTTGTTCTTCTGTGTTGCTCACCGCTGCAGCAATAAGCCCCTGATATCTGGTCTTAATTTCTGGCTTTCTCAGCTTGTAGGTCCTAATGCTCATTTCTCCTGCTCGTTTACTTGGTTTCTTGCGTGATGTTGAGCAGTTCCTAGGCTGAGCAACTCTTTCAGTTGTTCGTTTGATTGTTAGCAGGTAGTGATCACTTCCAATCTCTGGCCCCCTCCAGACTCTTGCATCTCGGACATATTTGAATGAGCTTCTCCGAACAATGGCATAGTCAATCACTGACTTCTCATTCTTTGTTGGTTCACATCTAGTGTATGCATGTATGCGCTTATGGGGGAACTTTGTGTTTGTAATGATCAGATTCTGCTCACTGCAGAATCTAAGAAGTCGCTTTCCATTGTCATTGAGAGTATCTTCTCCATATCTTCCGATAACTCCACCCCATCTAGCATGGTCATTTCCAACTCTGGCATTAAAATCTCCGAGCATGATAACTTCATCTAGGCAGTCATCCACTGTCCTTTGAAGCAGCTTGAAGAATTCCTCCTTGACCTCTGCTCTCTCATGCTCATTTGGCCCATACACTATGACCAGGTTGACTATGGTTTCTCCTTCTTTTAGTTTCACAACCATAATGAGCTCTGAGACAAAGTTCCACCCCTTGATACTATCTTTTTGATTTTGGGCCACAATGCAACCCACACCCCCTTTAGCTCTTTC
Organism: Oreohelix idahoensis; assembly: GCA_024509875.1. Lineage (NCBI taxonomy): Eukaryota > Metazoa > Mollusca > Gastropoda > Stylommatophora > Oreohelicidae > Oreohelix > Oreohelix idahoensis. The sequence continues at coordinate 544,067 of JAMPIV010002231.1, read as the reverse complement.
GGATATGGGTACACCACTGTAGAGCAGCGTGTTGCCATTGAGATCCATGACTCCTTGTCCTTTTTTCTTTGTTTCCGTTATAGCCAGGATTTATAGTTTTGCTTTCCTCATCTCTTCCACCAGCTCCTCTTCCTTCCCATTTATACTTCTTGTGTTCCATGTTCCATAAGTCGTAGTCCGTTCCAGTTCGTCGCCTTTAGAATCAGTCCAGTTTTCTCTCTTGTGTTACTCGTAATCGTGGTTTAAAGCAAACAGGTGATTGGCTTGTTGTGCCTTTGCATGGTGGAGGGGCTGCCTCCTTACGGCCTCCATGCAGGCCGCCCTCCTCCTTTTTCATCCGGGCTACTTTGTTTTGCTACTACTAAATGGTGATCACTTCCCACATCTGCACCTCTTCTTACCTTCACATCTTGTAATGCATGTCTCCATCTACCGTTAATCATGATGTGAAAGTATAATTGGATATACTACGTGATAATCACCTACAGAAAGGCATTAATTGCCTTAGAAACAAGCAACATGTTGGGAAGTTGATAAAAAAAATTAATTGAAACTTTGTCTTTCAATCAATTAATATTATTAATATTTACCATACCTGTTAACATAATTATTTCAGCTTGTAATAGTACATTCATTTATCTTTAAAATGACGTATAATTCATAAAAATCTGTAAGCAATTACGAAAACTGCTTAATTTGTGCATACACCTACAGGGTGAAGATGGGAACAAAATTTAATTACGCCACAGTGTGTTTTCCAATTCGGTAGTTAATGTGTTAATCTGTTCCGAATTCACTTTATGATGAATGTTTGAAGAGGGTCGACACAGTATTTTTTAACAAACGGGTCTACTTACGATCAATTATCTCCAAATTGCAATAACACGGCAACTTTTCCTTATGAATGCATATACTTGGCATTATCATCCAACAAACAAAACTATCACTTCTTTCTGTCCCTCCGTTCTCTTACAATCCACTTACGGTAAGTCGAAGTACAGTAAAGCACAAATATTCCTTCTTCTACCATGCCATTATAAATTCTGTCAGCAAGCAAGCGAGCTGCGCGCTTTTGATTGGAAGATATTTTCGTACTTCCAAGAAAAGTAAGGATCGGTGCTCAAATTTATTTTTATAGGAGATTGACTTGGGCCAGGGGTAAAAGGCACTACTGGGTCAGCAGCTAGACCTATAGGCCAATCGGATACTGGTATGCAGAAATTCGTTGATGATGAGCCAACATCAGTTTGGTTATCATTCACCATTTTCTTCTTTTTACAAGTTTGTCAGCCTCATATTTCTGGCTGTTGGCCAGACGTTTCCTTAGTCGCACCTGTCCAAGACGTTTAGAGTTTGTTCTAGGTGCTTGGTCATACAGCTTTTTTATTTCTGCACTGGCTGATGGACCAAAGTTGAACTCTGCAATGACCACAAAGACATTGAATTTGACCTTTTTAATGGACACAAATTCCCGCTTGCGGCAACGACTCCATATAACATTGTGGAGGCTTTTATTTGGATTTTGAGTTGCATCTAGCTCACACTGCTTGAGCAGATGTTGATCAGTAAGAAGCTCATAAATAGGGGCTAGGTGTTTATGGAGCAGGTGTTAACTAGGGTCTCGTACTGTCCATGAACTTCTCATTTGTCTTTGGAAGCCTGATAGAAACACCAGGAGTTTTTGCCTGGTGGGCAAAAATTATGTTGGGTTTGTTGTTTGTTGAATACCCATGGTAGAGAGAAGCCATGATGGCTTGTTTCATATTTCTGGGGCTGTACCACAAGTATGCTGGCGGATGGCCCTGGTGTAGTAAATACCCAGTTTTCGAATGGCATTTTGGGTCAACGACCATGGCCATTTTCCCCAAGGGTGACTTTTTGTGTTTCCTGCAGTCAGTAATGAGTGTCCTCAGTGCAGTGCCTAATCGCTTTGCGACATGGTTAACGCAATCCTCTTTGGTTATGTCAACTTCTGAACCACACGGTTTGATGTCACAGAGTCTGTTGTAGGCCTTGGAATCACTATCTGATAGCAAAACAGTGTAGTATAGCATGTGATTTGCCACTGAATGAATCCAGATAACCTCGCAGGCTTTTACCTCCATCATTCTGGCTGACCCTTCGTAATTACAGCAGCAGTCCTTCAGATGCTCTGCTTTCCATTGTTCGAATCTGTGAGGCTGGTTTTTCAGTTGCCACTGTCCAGTAGTCTCGAAGGTGTGGCAGAAGGAAGACATAACGTGCGCACCAATGACCATGTCAGTAAGATGTCAGTAACACTGCCAACACCTATCAGTGACTTATGACCTCTAGTTAGCCAAGTTCCATCAAAGCTGACAGTGATGTCAATGACTTCTTATTTATTGATAGAACGATGCTGAATCTTAGCATGTTCAGCTTTGACGATGCTGACGGCACGTTGAAATACTGTAGAGTTGTGCATCATATCCAAATGATCAAAAATTTGATCTGCATATTTATGAAAATGTTTTCTGGTGCAGGCCAGGGAGGTCCAGGTGCTCACAGAAGAGACTGAACGTAGATGGGCCCATTCCAGTCATGAGGGCACCAAGAACAGCAGATTTGTTGATTGCGTGTCTCCGAAGGCCGCAGCCTTCTTGTTCCCTCTCGGATATGTATGTTCCAGAAATTGCTTTTTCACATGTGTGGCACATAACTTCCAGGAAGAGAGAGAGAAACCCTTTGACTTGGTGTCTCTTCTTGTGTGCAATATGCTCTGCTTGCACACGTTGGTGAGCAGGTTGTTGATGAAAGAAATGTCCACAAGGGTTCTGTATGTAGGTTTAGGATGGGAACAGACAGTGTTAGGAGGAGCACCATTCTTGCTCGCACTCAAGTTCATTGTTATATGAGATCGACTTGGGCCAGGGGTAAAAGGCACTACTGGGTCAGCGGCTGATATGCAGAAATTCGTCGATGATGAACCTACATCAGTTTGGTTATCATTCGCCATTGATTCTGTCGCATCATTGCTGGAAATTACACACTTAACGTGTTCCAGATGATAGAACTAGATACACTTTACCGAATGTTAAACTCTGTTTAGTTGTTAACTCATACTGGCTACTAGTTGTTGAATCACGCTTTATTTGTTAAATGACGTGAATGTCCACCAGTTGATAAATGTAGATGTTGGGACTGGTGTAGTAAAGTGTAACGATTGTCAACTCATTAAACCCAGCACAGTTTTGGTCATACAGGTCATCTTGTCCTGGAACGTGATGAGGCTCCGACAAGAATGTGAGTGTAAACAATGAGTGTGTATGTGAATGTCAGAACGCGAATGGTAGCATGATTCGATAGAGTTGACAGGTTGGTAGTACATCACTCATACTCACACTGTTCGAATTCAAGAAGTACTGGAACTACGGTGGTCTTTTTATAACATTTAATGGGACGCACACTTGGACAGTACGTGTATGGTTACAGGAACAAATGTCGACATAGACAGCATAATGTTGATCACAGGAATATCATCTTAAGTTAGCATTCATGCTTGGCAAATATCATAATGGAGCATTCGTAAATAAGCATTCAGAGTTCCATCATGTAAATCATCTGGCTTTACTGACTGGGCACGTCAGACCATAACCAATATATAGGAAGGCTCCTAGACCTAACCTCGTCTAGTGAATATCCCTTCACGTAAAGTTCAATATATATATTTTCCATAAAGATATAGGAATCCCAGACATGGGTTCTCACATGTAGCAGTGATCTCTTGGTTCATCGAGCGATAGTACAGGCATCCCTTTTTCTCACTCGATAAATACAAAGTATATGAATTTCAACATGGCTGTTCTTCTCTCGTGAGTTTCACTCACTATAGGACCCAGACCCAAAATTGGTCATTCGTTAAATGTCCTCATTTCTTCATAGCTTCTCTCATAGAGGTGATTGAATAATATCATACAATCTAGTGTTGATATATAGGAATGTCGTCTTCCTTTGAATAAATATTCTTTTCAAAAGTACCACTGTGCATCTGTTTATCAACAACGATGGCGAAGCCCAAGTTCATAATAAATTGTGGTTTTACCTTTCTATGCGAAATATAACTTTGCCATTCCTTGGCAAAAGAGAATAAACACTGGGGTAAAGTACATACAACATGTCTAAATGACTATCACTTTTCCCCATTGACTTATCGATCACTTTTTCGGCGATAGGCCGGCTACATCAAAATTCTACATCCAGACAGGATGACGGCCATGGATCACACCCCTTGCTAGCGATACTTCCGCTGCATAGCCTTTGACCTTTTCTAGCGACAACCAACATAGTTCGACTTAGAAATGTAAAGATATCCATATATAAGACAGACTCGTCCTACTCATACAAACACTACGTATAAATTCAGGCCATAGATATACTGAAGCAAGAACAATCTATTCCTACCCAGCCAAAGAATAAATCGCAGTAGGCCTAGACTCGTCCGCGGAGTCCGATCGAAGATGACGGAACTACTTTCAAGGGAAGTAACTCAAAAATGACTTCTCCTTAAGCACTTAAAAAGGAAATACTTTGATTACAAAATATTTGCGAACATAATAAGTATATAAATGTATTATATTGCAAGATAGTAAAAATTGCCCTTTACAGTCTTACCACACCTCCCGGGAAAAAAAAAAAAAAAAAAAAATTTTTTTTTTTTTAAATACATCTAGGAGCACGTAGAATAGGCTCACAACGCAAGAATACTGCGCAGATGAAAATATCAGGAATAACTATAATTCCTAATATGACCGGTGAGAATATATCTCAAAATCTGAGAGAAATTGTTTCTCTACGAATAAATGTTTCCAGGAAGGTGTGATGTACGTATAATACAATTCTGGTAATTATACAATGCATACCAAAAATTCACACTATAATCTTAAATTTATGATTTATGAAGAAACAATCATCAAAGAACAGCGGTGAATAAACATCAATAAACCGCTAAGTAGCGATACCATCATTCTATTATTAAATTACAAATGTGTATCTTAGTAAAGAAACAAAAAATAACTGTTGTAAAGTTATACATATTAAAAAGATCCAATATTTAACAGTTAAGTGGCATCATGTGGGCATCTGGACAGAATGTCCGCCATCACATTTTCTGAACCACGGATAGCTCGTACCGAAAAATGAAAAGGTTGAAGAGCGATTGAGTATCGAGTTGATCTCGAGCTCTTCAAGTTCTTACTTTGGATAGCCGTAAGAGCTTTTTGGTCAGTTTCCACTACGAAATGCGCGCCCAGAAGGAATCTTTGGAGTTTGAGAATTGACCAAACCATTGCCAATAATTCACGGTCTAAAACCGAGTAATTCCTTTCTGCAGCATTAAGTTTTCTGGATATATACATTACAGGATGCAGAGTTCCAGAGTACTCTTGCATTAGTGCCGCTCCAATCCCAGTGGATGAAGCGTCACTACGAAGAACAAATGTCTTATCTGTTGTAGGTAACACTAAAATAGGTGGTGATGAAAACATAGTTTTGATCTTCTCTAGTGAAGATTGGCATTCATGAGACCAGTGAACCATGTTAGGCGACCCTTTCTTTAATAGTGTAGAGAGAGGTGCCATGATAGAGGACAGATTCGGAATGAAACGTCCATAAAATTGTATGAGACCTAAAAGACTTCGCACTTGCTTTTTAGTCCTAGGGATAGAGATGTTAAGTATCTTAGTGATATTATGGTCTTCTGTCTTCAAGAAACCGTGACCTACTCGATGGCCTAAGAAAGCAATTTCGCTAAAGCCAATACAAGCTTTAGATGGTTTTGCTGTCAGGTTATACTCACGCAGAGTTGATAATAATTCAACTAACCCTGAATAGTGATCTTCCCAAGTATCGCTGAAAAGACAGATGTCGTCTAGATAAGCAATGACATCTGACCGATACGATAGGATTCGACGCATCATGCGTACAAATGTAGCTGGTGCGTTCATAAGGCCGAAAGGCATAAAATTCCATTGGAAAAGGCCTCTGGGAGTAGAGAAAGCGGTAAGAGGTTTGGCGCGTTCGGATAATGGAACTTGCCAATATCCTTTAGACAAATCAAGTTTAGTGAAAAAATGCGATTTAGAAAGACGAGTAAGTAGCTCTTCTAGTAAAGGCATAGGTTCAGCATCGAACTTCGTAACTTGATTCAATTTGCGATAGTCAACGCAAAGACGTATGTTATTGTCTTTTTTTCGAACAAAAACCATCGGCGAAGAATATGCAGAAGTGGATGGTTCGATTATTTGTAAATCTATCATTTCATCCAACTCCTTTTCAACCTGTGTTTGGAAATGTATAGGGATAGGATAAGGTCTAACCCTAATTGGAGTATGTTCAGTTAGAACAATGTCATGCTCAATGACATGAGTTTGTCCAGGGATGTCAGTGAGGACATCCTGAAATGTTTGTAACATAGACGAAACTTGTCGCCGTTCTCCTAGAGACAAATCAGGAGAAACAGTAACGTCTTTCCATGATTCACTAGAATGAAGTGGGATCATTGGAAGCGGAAGATTAACATCCGAAAAACTTGTTTCCTCATCCTGTATTACAGACAGTGATGAGTAATGACCATGTTTGACATGAGAATCGTCCGTTGCCTGGAAAATAGGCTGTAGATAGTCAGGACGTTCATGGAACTCCGTAAGCATATTGATGTGGAAGGTTTTATGCTTCCCGTTGATATCGACGATGTAGTCAACATCTGAAATTTTCGATATTATATCGTACGGACCTTTCCAACTAATAAGGAGTCTATTTTCACGACAAGGTAGCAAAACAAATGCTTTGTCACCAGGACAAAGTTGTCGTAAAGTTCTCTTCTTATTAGCAAATTGTCTTGCCTTCTGCTTAGCAAATTCAGAAGAGGACGTTGCCAATTTGCATGCTTCGATAATCTTTTGTCTCAGCGCGATGACATACTCGTAAGAAGATTTTGTGTCATCGTCAATATTGTCAGCTGTTATAAGATCATGCAGCAAAGACATTGGGCTGCGCGGTCGCGCGCCAAAGACAAGTTCAAAGGGAGAAAACCCTGTATGTTCATTGGGGACCTCTCTGTACGCGAAGAGGGCCGCGGGTAAAACCCTATCCCAATCTTGAGGATGATCCTCAGTTATCTTCCCTAATAAGTTCTTAAGTGTTCTATTTAGTCGCTCGACCATCCCATTGGACATAGGATGATAGATGCTACTCAAAGATCTCTCTATCTGTAGAGTAGACATTACTTGAGACATGGTATCCGATATCAGTTGGGTGCCATGATCTGATAATATTTCTCCGGGGAATCCCAGCCGAGAAAATATAAGCCAAAGAGCATCTGCAATGTCAGCGGTAGTAATGCTCTTTAGAGGGATAGCCTCTGGCCAACGTGTGCACATGTCTACACACGTTAAGATAAACTGATGTCCTCTAGCAGATTTGATCTTGAATGGACCAATGATGTCTATCGCCATTTTCTGGAATGGACGAATAGGAATATCTGCAGCCTGAATAGGCGCAGCATGACGAGGACCTTTGGATTTGACTTCTTGACATACTTTACAGGATCGACAATAGATCCGTATGTCCTTGTTCACAAAAGGCCAAAAGAAAGCCGCAAGAACTCTTGACTTTGTACGGGAAAAACCCATGTGACCAGCACACTGAGAGTCGTGTGCATGTTGTAAGATCTTAACTCTCAAATTCTTGGGTACAAGAATCTGAGAATGACTTGACTTAGTGGAGTCTTGCACCATACGTACAAGTACGCCATTCTTCATTGTAATCCAAGATTTACAATTTGAATCTTTATTCGGATCACCTTTCGTTACAAGAGTGAAGAATTTCTTAAGAGTCGGATCTTCTTCTTGTTGTTTTATAAACGAGTCACGAGAAATTACCAAGGGATCATCTTGGTTATGCACTTCATTATCTTCAACAGATGAAGTTTCAGGCATATTGAGAGCTTGAGCTCTAGTGACTACCGCATTAGCAGATTGCATATTTTGATTTTCCCAAACGGAAATTTGCTCCGGAGTGCATTCTTTGACTCCGTGAATGCGACCGATGATAAGATCAGCGATCGGATCCGGCAAAAGACATGCGTGTACATCTCCTGTGAAGAAAGGAGTAGCAATCCTAATGATAGCGGTAGAGTATTTCTCTATGGTGCCGCCAAATGTTACGCATTTGACTACTTTGCCTGTAGAATGAGAAGGATCTATGAGTGACTGCCTAACCCCAATAGTTGTGCATCCAGAATCAAAAAGTACTGAGACTGGATTGTCATTTACTAAACCTTTGTGTAAGACAAGAGAACCTCTCCCATCATGCGCGATTGACGCAGGAAGAGCGGGAAGAGGATGCCCACAGCTTAAAGTAGACACTGTGGTTGGCTCAAATAATGTTTTGCATTGGGGGCACTGAGATGCTCTCCCAAAATCAAAAGCGGCACATGCCATATTATTAGAGTCATCATTATCTTTATTTTGTTTATAGGCTTCGTGGGACTCTTGCTGTGCAGAGTTCGCCTGGTAATGAGCTTTATGTTTTTTGAATTGTGCTCTACCTCTGTTATTATTGCCTCTGTACTTATCATTGTTTCCACTATTATAACCTCTACTCGGGTTTGAATCATAGCTCCTTTGGTTACTATCATCATATTCATTATAATGAGTATCTCTGTAATTATGATCTTGTTGTCTCCATGAAGGAAAACTTGGATAGTTTCTAGAATGACTTCCTTTGCGAAAGTTCCTGTAATTATGACCACCCCTGAATCGAGGGCTGTCAGCTCTTCTCCAGGTATTCGAAGAAGAACCCTGAAATGATTGGTTACCTTGGTTCTGATAACTGTAATAGTTACCCTTTTTATTAAACCTATTTTGAGGTCCTTGGAATTTGTGAGAGTGATTAGGGTTGTATGGTGTTGCAGAAGCAACTGGCATACCTTCTTTAACCTTATTGTTGCTAATAGCTACGTCCGGATGTGCAGTGACGTATTGGGTACAATACTGTTCCATTTCTTTTAGAGACCTAGGTTTACGCTCATGTAAGAATTCGAGGAAAGGTTTATTTATACTTGACATAATCTTGTCTCTGAGTATCAAGTCCATAAGGGCTTCATAAGTCTTTTCTGTTTTGGATAGCTCAATCCAACGATCAAATGTAAGACGTGTCCTTGCAATGAATTCTGAGAATTCTACACCTGCCTCAGGCACCATTGTCTTAAACAACTTCCGATAACCCTCTTCAGACAACTGATACTTCTTTAATAAGGCTGCCCTAATAACATCATAGTTATCTTTGTCAGCCTCTTCAACCAAACTTAAACTAGTCAGAGAATCACCTTTCAGATTTTCTGATAAAAAAAAGGTAAAGGAACCCGTTACACGCCCATTGAGGCATATTGGGAATATGGTGTTATGCCCATATTATCTTGACCGTCGGCACACTAGGGGTGATGTGGTCGGCATCACGCCGGCCGCCTTAACCTTCCCAGAGTAGCTCTGGTACCCATTTGGGGCTGGGTCGACCCAGGAGCCGTTTGTGGCCTAAAAATTTTTCCGCCTCATCTGATAACTGGTTAGCATATTGTGATTTGTCCACATTATGTGCTCGACACGAGCGTTCAAATCTATTTAGCCAGAATGTTATGTCATCACTGGAAGGGTTGAACGCTGGTACCTTGACCTTGTAAGTAAAGGGTTTACCATTACCACCAGATGCTTGATTACCATCACTTATGTTTGTTAACTTTAACTTTTCTAACTCAAATGCTAAAAGTTCTTTTTTGTGTTCATGCTCTCTTATTGCTTTTTTCTCTTCTGCTTCAGCTTCTCTTTGTAATCTTTTTTCTCTGCAGCAGCTTGTAATTTTTTCTCTTCTGCTTCAGCTTCTCTTTGTAATCTTTTTTCTTCTGCAGCAGCTTGTAATTTTTTCTCTTCTGCAGCAGCTTGTAATTTTTTCTCTTCTGCAGCAGCTTGTAATTTTTTCTCTTCTGCAGCAGCTTCATCTTTTTCTTTTCTCTTTTTCCATTTCCATCTGGAATCTTTTTTCATCAGTCTGTATCTGCAATTTCTTTTGTTCATACTCTCTTTGTAATTTTTTTTCCTCAGCTTCTAATCTTTTCTCCTCAATCAATGCTTTTCTTTCTTCAGCAGCTAATGCTTTGTCATATTGAGCAACTGCCCATTCTTCTAATTGCTGACCAGTCTTATCAAAAGCTTTGCCTTGTGTGATAAAATAATCTAATGTAGACATCTTGTCTAATAAGATCAGTAATTTGCAAAAGTAAATAAATTCACTTTCTTAGTCTTAATCAAAGACCTTGTATGATAACTTTTTAACCTGTGGAAAATAGTACTTAACTATCCCAATCACTGTGGGAAACAAGCCTTACAAAGGTCTTGTATAAATCCTTATATAATAACAGCTATAAGTTGCTGGTTCACTCTATAATATAAGTGCAGTGCACCAGAAATAGTGTTTTATATCATCAACTGTGTACCTTTAGTAATAGCAATTAACTATCAGTTGATTCTTGTACATCAATTTATATGATCAACTATATTTTAAATAGTGTATGTCGATCAGGCACAAAACAAAACAGTTATACAGGAGAACATGAAAACATTTGCGGAAATGAAATAAATGAAATGGGAAAACAATAAAAGATAAACCGCAAGAGGATAACAAATACAAATAACGCCACAGTATATAAATATAAATTGAGAATAGAACTGAAAGATAGAATAGGGTAGACCAACAAATTACAAACAAATCAAAACAAACTAAAGAACAGAGGAATATTACAAAAACAACAATGAGTACAGTCTTCACAGCTAACACTAATAGCAACAGCTGTCGCAGCAAATTTTCAATCAAGAAAATTGCACCTATAGAAACGCACACATCAGACCCTCTATTACGTGGGATACTCTGCTGTGTGACACCGCCCAACCAAAACAACAACCCGCTGGATACAAACAAATATCACATATAAATATTTAAACATAAATACATAATTGCATAAATAGTATGGCAATATGATGTAAATAGAGTGTTGCAGAAAGAATGTGTTGTAAAGAAGGCTCAGTTACACTGCCTAATAGTACAGTACTGTGGTACTTTATTAAACAAATACTTCTGGTCTAATTATTTTAAATTCAACACAGAAATAGAAGCTCCATCGTTGATGTGAATGATAACAATCGATGTAGGACTTCTCAGTTCAATAACATTTCCTTTCGCAAACACTGTCAAATATTCTCCAGTCCTGATGTGTAATGTTCTATGTTTCAACCAAGCTTGCTGTGTAACACTGTCAGTTGTATGGCAAATGTCCAACGAACCAAATGTCAACAAACGCTGACCTAGTTACCGCATACCGTCGACAGGACAGGTCACGCTGACATCACTGTAGAGTTGTACTGCTGATGTATTTGTGTGTCGTAACAGACCCCAAGGAACGTCTGGTCTCAGTAGTTTACTTCTCAATATGGTCACTGTGCAGGTTGACCCAGGAAGCTGGCCCACCAGTTGTTAAACTCTGTTTAGTTGTTAACTCATACTGGCTACTAGTTGTTGAATCACGCTTTATTTGTTAAATGACGTGAATGTCCACCAGTTGATAAATGTAGATGTTGGGACTGGTGTAGTAAAGTGTAACGATTGTCAACTCATTAAACCCAGCACAGTTTTGGTCATACAGGTCATCTTGTCCTGGAACGTGATGAGGCTCCGACAAGAATGTGAGTGTAAACAATGAGTGTGTATGTGAATGTCAGAACGCGAATGGTAGCATGATTCGATAGAGTTGACAGGTTGGTAGTACATCACTCATACTCACACTGTTCGAATTCAAGAAGTACTGGAACTACGGTGGTCTTTTTATAACATTTAATGGGACGCACACTTGGACAGTACGTGTATGGTTACAGGAACAAATGTCGACATAGACAGCATAATGTTGATCACAGGAATATCATCTTAAGTTAGCATTCATGCTTGGCAAATATCATAATGGAGCATTCGTAAATAAGCATTCAGAGTTCCATCATGTAAATCATCTGGCTTTACTGACTGGGCACGTCAGACCATAACCAATATATAGGAAGGCTCCTAGACCTAACCTCGTCTAGTGAATATCCCTTCACGTAAAGTTCAATATATATATTTTCCATAAAGATATAGGAATCCCAGACATGGGTTCTCACATGTAGCAGTGATCTCTTGGTTCATCGAGCGATAGTACAGGCATCCCTTTTTCTCACTCGATAAATACAAAGTATATGAATTTCAACATGGCTGTTCTTCTCTCGTGAGTTTCACTCACTATAGGACCCAGACCCAAAATTGGTCATTCGTTAAATGTCCTCATTTCTTCATAGCTTCTCTCATAGAGGTGATTGAATAATATCATACAATCTAGTGTTGATATATAGGAATGTCGTCTTCCTTTGAATAAATATTCTTTTCAAAAGTACCACTGTGCATCTGTTTATCAACAACGATGGCGAAGCCCAAGTTCATAATAAATTGTGGTTTTACCTTTCTATGCGAAATATAACTTTGCCATTCCTTGGCAAAAGAGAATAAACACTGGGGTAAAGTACATACAACATGTCTAAATGACTATCACTTTTCCCCATTGACTTATCGATCACTTTTTCGGCGATAGGCCGGCTACATCAAAATTCTACATCCAGACAGGATGACGGCCATGGATCACACCCCTTTGCTAGCGATTCTTCCGCTGCATAGCCTTTGACCTTTTCTAGCGACAACCAACATAGTTCGACTTAGAAATGTAAAGATATCCATATATAAGACAGACTCGTCCTACTCATACAAACACTACGTATAAATTCAGGCCATAGATATACTGAAGCAAGAACAATCTATTCCTACCCAGCCAAAGAATAAATCGCAGTAGGCCTAGACTCGTCCGCGGAGTCCGATCGAAGATGACGGAACTACTTTCAAGGGAAGTAACTCAAAAATGACTTCTCCTTAAGCACTTAAAAAGGAAATACTTTGATTACAAAATATTTGCGAACATAATAAGTATATAAATGTATTATATTGCAAGATAGTAAAAATTGCCCTTTACACCGAACTATCATCTCACTTCTATGTCATATAATTAGGAGTGTGTCTTTTTTGTTTTTAAACTTTGCTTCAACAGACGACTACTTTTAGTAGGGTACAGACAGCTACGAACATTCCAAGTGCCAATCCTGGAGATTTTCCTAGATGAAAAAAGGTTAGTCTGCAACCCAGACTCCTTTGGCTTTCTCTGGGTTGCTTCTTGCGCCTCCTTTCCAGAGGACCTTCTTCTGTCTTGGGCTGCTGTGTCGATTTATATTCTACATTTGACTTGTCCAGGGCTTGTTGAAGTTTTTTGGTAAACATTTTTTTACGTATGGGGTAACCAGCCCCATGCCTTATTTGCTATTTACAACATGCCTGTTAAGGTACAGTGTTACTATTCTTTGCTCCCCATTCAGGCCTCGGTAACACACGGGTGACTCTTGAATGCATGCCACATCTATTTGGTCTTCATGCAGACGATTTCTTAGGGGGACTGTTTTGTGAAACACTCCTTCTGCATTCCACTGCAGTATGTCAATTGTTCTTTGTGTTTGGTCAAGAACTCTTGCTCTTTCCCTCTGTGGCTGACTCCACAGTACAGGGGAAGGTGACCACCAGTAGCATATGGTGGGCCCCTTCAAGGCCCGAGGGGTGTGGGGGCAGCACTCTTGCAGCCTGTCGGGACTGCATGGGATGAGCACCATCATGATTTCTTTTTATTCTTGACATCGTCATTAAGCGAAATACGAGGGTCGTTCAAGTCAAACCGGGACTTTTTGTTCTGGAAGTACAGGAAGGAATGCTAGCGTGGTAGTACTACTGACAGTAGTAAGTAACAAGTGTGACCTACTCGTATTACCGTTACCGTTATTACCGTTAGGTGGCGTACGCGTCACGGGTCAGTCCCTGATAGATAATGAAAATGGCGGACAACAGAGTTAGTGCACGTTGGGTGCCAAGACAGCTTTCCGCTTTTGACCGGAAGAGAAGAGTTCATTTCTGCACTGAGTTGAAGGATCGTTTTGGCAGGGAAGGCCAGAATTTTCTGAATCGCGTCATTACGTGTGATGAAACCTGGGTGCATCATTTCACTCCGGAATCAAAACGAGCAACCATGCAGTGGAAGCATACGGACTCACCACCACCCAAAAAATTTCGGAAAATTGCGTCTGCTGGGAAAGTGATGGCAAGTGTTTTCTGGGACAAATATGGAATTATTCACGTGGATTTTCTACCCCGTTGTGCCACTATCAACAGTGAAGAGTACTGTCGCATTCTAAGTGATGTGCATAACCATCTGCGGAAAAAAACGGCCTGGTTTGATAAGAAAATGCGTCCTGTTTTTACAGGATAACGCACGACCACATACCGCTCACCGCACCACATGCAAATTACACCAACTCGGGTGGGAGGTAATGCCACATCCCCCTTACAGCCCAGACCTCGCTCCGAGCGACTTCCACCTGTTTGGACCCCTGAAAGAGTTCCTGGGAGGTCAGCGAAGCAGGCTGTCCTACAATGGTTCAGGAGTACTGACATATCTTTCTACGCTAAATCTTTTCAAGCATTAATTAAACGCTGGGATAAGTGTATAAATGTAGCAGGGGATTATATTGAAAAATAAATGGCAATTTCACTCCTACAAATTTGTTCTTTTAGTTTGTACAAACAAAAGTCCCGGTTTGACTTCAACGTCCCTCGTATGTTGTACTGGTTCGTTAAGCCTGTGGCCCAGTGTATCCGATTTCAACGGGCATTTCTGCCGGGTTACCTTTCTTAACCCTTGACTGTCCTCAACCTGCCTGCAAGGCAACAGGTGTGTGTCTCTCTTGGTCTGGTCCCTATCCTTCGATCTGTCCAGCTTGGAAGACACTGCTGGTAGCTTTGCTACTCCCGGCATAGCTCTAGGGGTCTTGACGATGTAGCCGTTGCTGTTTATTGGCTACCACAAAGCAACATATTGTTGATGATCATGTATAGTAGCTGATATGATAACTGTCCCTACTGATACGTTTGGTCTTCGCTGTTTCACTTAACCAGCCAGTAACAGTACATTACCCTGGCAGACATTTGATTGACATGATATGGACAATTGCTCTTTTTTTTCTTTCATGTTATTCACCAGCGTATTTACATTAGAATAATGCAAAAAATCAGTTAAAAAAATTTTCTTCAGTCAGTAATTGTCATTTTTCTTGGAGGTGGTATGTATTTGATTTTGCTAACATGGTGAAAGACTGACATTTTGCTTTATTCTATGCTTCTAGCTAGTTTTTGACAAGATGTCTATCGTGGTGTTTGGTTCATTTATTTACTCATTGGCTTCTATAGCAGCTTTATCCCTGTACATTTCAAGGTGTCCATGTTTGTGTCCAGTTTACATGCAACAGTTGGTGTTGATCTCATTGCTGTGCTGATAAGGCATTAAGCATTGTTCTCCAGGGATTCTGTATTACTTTAGGAGCAAGTTATTACCTTGTTGTAGTGTGCTGTTGTATTCTATATGTATGCAATTTGTATAGGTTTTTTTTCCACTAATAAAACTGAAAGACTTAGAAGACATGCCTCGTCAAGACGTGCTCCAGGAACAACTGTGATCATGTAAGATGAAAAATTAATTGTCATGTTTATCTGCAGATCCATTATGCATAACAGAGGTAAATGACAGTGTTGAGAGTAAAACGTATTTTGTTGTGGATTAACATGTACTTCAGCGATTTAGCTTAGAACATTTTATCTTCATAATTTCAGTTATTGCTAACTTTGGCTGCATGTATGACTTATGTTTTTCTTATTACACATACAGATGTTCCTTTCACCCAGAAGCAATGTCATGCTTTTTTAATACCTTGTGTGTGTTTGTGCGTGCGTGACATGTTTTGCTGTTGTAATTTTTCCTCAGATTATTATAAAACTAAGGTATAAGCTACACAAAATTTAAGAAAATTTGCTATACATTACAATAATATATTATGTACTTTATAATGTTATTTTAAAAAATAACATTAAAAATTTTTTTTAGACTGCTGTACCCAAGGGCACTTATGTATGTTTTTATTTGTCATTGTATGATATTCCTTGTGATAGTCTTTGCAGCTTGTTTGCCTGAGTGTGATATTATTGTGACCGTCTCAGCTGTGTTATTATTTGTGCAGGTGTGTCGAGTCATATTATTGTACCTGTTTATTTAGATGTTACATTCTTTAAAGTGAGAACAGTGAGCTATAATTGTCCAGTCGTTTCTAAATATCATACTCTTTGCATTAATCTTAAGTGTGATAATCTTTGTATTGTGGTTCACATGAGTGTGAGTTCTCATTACTTGTATCTGTGTGATTTTGTTGATTGTACAGGAGTATCTAAGCACGCTATTCTCAGTACTGATGTGTATGAGTGTGCTATACTTCGTACAGGTGTGTCTGTGTGATACACTCTGTAATTGTGTTCTTTGCACTGGTGTGTCAGAAGGTGGTATTCCGTGTAGTTGTTTGTCTAGGTGTGCTATTCTTTGTTCATGTTCTGGTGTTATTATTTAAGACCCTGCTAACAGTAGTGGTCTGTTGGAGCAAGGTTTAACAACAAGAAAAGGTACACTCCCAGATTATATGACAAAGAAGTGAGATGATAGTTTGGTCAAGTGTAGCTAGTTCTAATATCAACTCTAAAAACACCTGTGAAAAAAGTTATGTTTGTGGAGAGAGAGAGAGATAATTTCCTCATGAGAAGAGTTGAGAACTAAAAAAAATGGAAGGCAGCTACTCTACTTTGGAGTGATTTGGGGGTATTAGAGCAAAGTTTAGATTCCTGCCACTATCCTTAACTGAAGAGGACAGAATTAGATAAATAGACAACTTGCTAGAAAAAGACAGATATGAGACGTGATTTAGTTACACCAATTCTAATGCTTGTTTTATATTTACAAATATGTGTTTTCGAGAAGTGTAAAGTAAACAAAGAAATGCAAATCAAAGCTTGGAAAAACAATTAATCAGTACATTTAAACCATAGGTAACGTTGATTACATAGTTATGCCAAGGTGGTCATCATTGACAGGAGACTTATTCTTGGCAGGGGATTTTTCATAAATTTAATACACACAATAGTAATGAAGTTGGCACTTGATATTTAAACTTAGCTATTGGTTTTGGGACTATGCCATTGTTAGGAGGAGCTCATTCAAATATGTCCGGGATGCTAGAGTCTGGAGGGGGCCAGAGTCTGGAGAGGGCCAGAGATTGGAAGTGATCACTACCTGCTTACAATCAAAAGAACAACTGAAAGAGTTGCTCAGCCTAGGAACTGCCCAGCACCACGCAAGAAACCAAGTAAACGAATGGAAGAAATGAGCATTAAGACCTACAAGCTGAAAGAGCCAGAAATTAAGACCAGATATCAGGGGCTTATTGCTACAGCGGTGAGAAACACAGAAGAACAACCTGATGACTTGGAAACCCTGTGGCTTAAATTCAAGGACATCATAAAGACAGCTGCTGCAGAAGCATGTGGTGAAGTCCAACTTGGGAAGAAGAGAAAGAGGACACCTTGGTGGACAGAAGAAGTCAAAGAGAAAATAAGAGAGAAGAAAATGGCATGGAAACAATACTTAGGAGCTAAAAACACAGCAGGACAAATAGAGAAATATAGAGAATATGTGATACTCAGAACAGAAGCAAAGAACAAGGTGCTAGCAGCAAAACAGAAGTCCTGGGAAGAATTTGGAGAAAAGCTAGAAAAGGATGCACAAGAAAACCAGAAATTGTTCTATAAGACCCTAAAGAACATGAGGAAGGAAAAACAATGCCCTCTTAAATTTATAAAGGACAAGCAAGGCAAATTGCTTACTGCCCCGAAGGAAGTAATGGAAAGATGGAAAGAATATTTCTCAACTCCTTGATGGTGAGCAAAGTAGAGCATCAGAAATGATAACCACTAGCACAGAAGAGGATACAAATGGTGATGAAGATGACATAAAGATGGAAGAACTGAAGGCAGCACTGGAGAAAATCAAGATGGGCAAAGCAGCAGGGCATGATGGTATAACACCAGAAATGGTTAACATGGGAGCATCAGGCGACCTATTACTCCTAAGGGTCCTACAGGCAGCGTGGTGCAATAAGGCCATACCAAAGGAATGGGAGATTGCCATTATAACACCGATTTTCAAAAAGGGTGACAATCGACAGTGTGGAAACCACAGAGTCATATCCCTTCTCAGTGTCCCTGGTAAAATCTACTCTAGAATCCTAGAGCAGAGACTCCGATGCCTAGCTGAGCCACAATTGGATGAAACCCAGTGCGGATTTCGAGCAAACCGAAGCACTCAAGACCTAATTTTCACACTCAGGCAGCTGAGTGAAAAGGCCCTTGAGTACAAGAGTGAGATCCATCTTTGTTTCATAGATCTGGAAAAGGCGTTTGACAGGGTCCCCTGGAGCAAACGTTGGGACTGTTTGGCAAGATAGAACATTCCAGCACCTCTGATTCATGCTATACAGAGCTTCTACAAGTCTTGCAGAAATTATGTGAGGACAGCAAACTATAAGTCAGAAGAGTTCAGGACCACCACTGGTGTAAGACAAGGCGATATCCTGTCACCCTATCTTTTCATACTCCTCATGGACGATGTCATCAAGGCGTGTAAGGAGAGAACAAGAAAGTATTCAGTGGGGTACTGGAAGATGAGACAGGTCTGTATTTCAGAGCTAGCATTTGCTGATGATGTTGTCCTGATTGCTAAATCAGAGACACATCTCCAATCCAACCTGCAAGTCTGGAAGGAAGAGCTGGAGAAGAGAGGGATGGTCATAAGCAGCTCTAAAACAAAATCCATGGTGATATCACGAGAAGAAAGAAAACATCAGATTAAGTTGGGAGAACAGGTCCTGGAGCAGGTCGACCACTTTAAATATCTCGGAGCTATAATCGAGGATTCCTCAGCAAGAAAGAGGTTGGTAAGAAAACGAAGATGGCTGTATACCGCTCCACCTATGTCCCAGTCTTGACATGGATGCGAGTCATGGGCAATGACTACAGCCCACAAAAGCCAGATCCAAACCTTAGAAATGAGGTATCTGAGGAAGGTGGTTGAAGTAACAAGAAGAGACATGGTCCGCAACCAGACGATACGTCAAGGCCTAAAATCCCACCCGCTGCAGACCCAAATAGAACAGTCCCAACTAAGATGGTTTGGCCATGTCTGCAGAATGGGAGAAGATCGGCTACCACGACAAGCATGGGAAATAAAGAGCCAGGGATCCAGACCTCCAGGACGACCCAGAGTCCGCTGGGTGGACAACATTAGACAATCTTTGAAGGACCGAGGACTAGAATGGAAGAAGACAGCTGATAGAATAGTCTGGCGCTCTCTCTTCCAAACCTCTACACCTCACGGTAGAAGGGGAATGACTAAGTAAGTAAGTATTGGTTTTGGGTGTGTTTGTCCTCTTAGAAAGTTGCGTTGTTGTAGGACAGTCTTGCTGTGATGACTTATCTCCTCCTGGCACCAGGTATGGGGTTTTCTCTGGGTTGTTTCTCAAAGTTTCATCGGGCTGGCACTATTCTGATCACCAGAAGACCTTTCACCGTATATTTTAAGTCACTCTTCAAAGGCTGATTCTCTGGTCGACTTCTTACCACAAATATAATTTAGATATCACTTCTTTTAATACTTCACTGGATTAG
This sequence comes from Oreohelix idahoensis, assembly GCA_024509875.1. Lineage (NCBI taxonomy): Eukaryota > Metazoa > Mollusca > Gastropoda > Stylommatophora > Oreohelicidae > Oreohelix > Oreohelix idahoensis. The sequence goes on along the minus strand of JAMPIV010002231.1, from coordinate 524,297 downwards.
CTTTAATAGAGAATATATTTCTCTTACTGTAATTATTAGCTCTTTGAAAGGAATAACTACTGTCAATCACTGTTTTCTGATGTTCACTGCTTGAAGCAGAGGAGAAAAGTAAAATTCCCCATGCTGACCTACATTTAATCTGCTAGTCTTCTTGCCTACAGCCTGGCCTTTGTCCACTTCAAGCTCAGATTTCCAACACGGCCCATACCTTCTTCTCTTTGAGCCCAGCGAATCCCAGCATTTATGGCCAGTAATTTATCTGTTACCACTTCCAACCTATCTAAATGTGCACGATACTGGACTGACAGGTGTTGATAGTGTGGTATAGTCTGTGTGTCAGGATGTGGTATTCTTAATAATTTTGTGTAATATTATACATGTACATATTACTTAATTGATATGCCTGTGACTGAGTGTAATATGTCCAGTGGCAGCTTAAAGTTGTGTGAGGTCCTAGGCAAGCATGAACTTGCTAAGCCCCTTTTAAATACATTCCTGTTGTATTGACAAGCATATATTTATGTGTGAGGCCCTAGGCAACAGCCTAGGTTGCCTGTGCGTAATTAACCACCACTGCATATGTCAACCTTTGAGGTATGAGAGATAAAAAAAAGATGTGGTTTATAAAGATACATAATTTCTTATGATGAATATGTGATGACTGATTACTGTTGTATTTATTCTCATGTATGGTAAATACCACATTCATTCTTTATGTACATAGAATTAGTATTGATAATAAACATTACTGACATTCATTATTTCATTTTAAGGTTTGCGTTGTTATTTGTGTCTAAATCATCATTCTCCATAACCAACATGCAGCAGCCACCAATACAGTTGGCCATTTAGGGAGCATATTGGCAGTTTGTGTAGCAATATTTGTATAAAATATATTAGAACAATATGTCAACTTTGTAGTGATAACAGCTTCATTGCAGAAACCTATTCTTTTATTAAGATATGTGCTGACGCAGAATTGGCTATAAAAATTATCACTGCTAACAGTTTTAAACCACTAAATATAATTCAGTAATGCTTAACCTCCAACTGATGTTACTGTGAAGGAAGACCTAAACATGATTTTTACCCTGGGAAACAGCATGCATGATTTATTCATGTGACATATCTAATTTTTATAATAACAGTTATTCATACATATTTTATTGTAAGACATTGGAGTTCAGATGTGGCTGTAAAAAACTGCAAGAAAAGGACTCTTATTCAAACCAAGACCCAAAGATGCAGCAATAGAGAATGCAGTCAGCGATCCATAGCTTGACTGCTTGCATCAGGGTCAGCGAACCAGACCTGACCAAGACCCTACTCCACCTCCACGCTGAGAGAGTAGGGATAGCAGGGGGAAGGCAAACCCGGTCCCAAAAAAATGCCGTGCTGAAGTCGGATGTGTCGGCCGAAAGGCGGAAATATCACAGCTCCGGCGTAAACAGACACAACGCAACCAACGTCCTTTTCAGGACGAACGAGGAAGAAACCAAGACCAGAAGAGGACATTCCTAATGCAGTTGTAACTGTCTTTTTTTTCTTGTTGAGGTGATCACTGGCCCAAGACAGTTTACATGTTGTTAGATGTGTAGTGCGAGCGTATGATGAGTTGAGTGTGGGTGCGAATGAAGACGCGAATGTGTTTAGGCTCGTATAGATGTAGATCCTGCAACCCATACTCTCACATGCAGTAATCAAGGATGCTTTGACACTGCAGGCATGTTTCAAGACATTTATTGACGGGAACACACATAATATCAACAGGAACAGTCAGTGTAACAAGGTCATGCTGACCTGACATCGATAGGTATACATTTGGCATTCAAAAAGGTAAACATCAGAATAGACGTGCATGGTCAATAGCAAAGTTCTTCAATAATGACAGTTCGTAGCGTCGCCCTTGGCGTCTCTGACTAAACGCGTCAGATGCCTTAGTTACCTTGACACACAGGTGCAACTTGGCACTCCCTGCCAGTTGCACATATCAGGCTGTAGTATAATAGCCGGAAGCACAGGCCTCGTTCTGACGTCGGCCGTGTACTTCTGTTAAATAGGTTATCATCAACCCTGCAGTAATACTTATTGTAGATAGAAGTTCCGCCAATCTGCGGCTCCCACAATATATCTTCGTCACTGGATTTCTGGACAATATAAGACTAACAGTCTTGGATGGCTACCTCGAGCACAAATATATAAGTTCTGAAATGGCGGATCAGTGAGCTGCTGTTCACCCTAGGTAATCCTTTACATGTTCTGCCACCGAAAAGCGTAATAATGCATAAAGGTCGGTATTACCTGGTAAATGAATCCTCAGAACTACACAAGGAATTCTGTCGTCATCCCGACGCACAGAGATTCACTGGGGAAAACTGCCATAGCAGTTACTTCGAAGATTCTCCCCGAAAAACAATGGACTCTTGGTCCCTTCAGAAAAACAGGACCTCCCGGCTTCCCGGAAGTATATCTCACTCCCGCTTAAAAAAAACCTTCCCATAGGCCACGCCGAACTGTCAACCTCTGACCCTAAAGGTCAAACACAATGAATGAATAAACAAGGGAAGACAACCCCTAATCAACCTGACATCGCAGGTAAAGACACAATTATACTTATGATACAAACATAAGCAAATAACTTGACAGATGACTCCGTCGAAAATGACAGCAACATTACTACCACCCCCCTGTAAAAAAAAAAATGCAATTTTTTTTTTTTTTAATATGTTCATGAGCAAGATAGCACCAGTATCACTTCTGTGCTCATGCAAACAATGAACCTAATATCAGGTACAATAGAAGAGGGTACAAATCATCTCCCAACATAGGAGAAAATATTTCCTTTAAGCCAAACAAACTAAGGGATACCATTCAAGAAACCTAAGTTGCTGGCAATACCAATCATATATCAAACATTACTAAATAATATAATCATAGCAATATACAAATGTCAATGCTATTTTAGCAACATATCACTGATGGATGGACAAAATGAAATTTGTTAAATTATCTAAACATCATCCACATACATTTGTATTACAACATATTATGATATTAAGGACAGACCTAAGTCTGAAAATATATCAGGAAAAACTAGGACACAAGATTTAACTGGAATCATGTGGGCATCTAGACAATATGTCCGCCATCACATTATCCGAACCACGGATAGCTCGCACCGTGAAATGGAAAGGCTGAAGAGCAATAGCATAACGAGTAGATCTCGAGCTCTTCAAATCCTTACTTTGCATAGCCGTAAGAGCTTTTTGGTCGGTTTCCATAAAGAAATGCGCGCCCAGAAGGAACCTTTGTAGCTTAAGAATGGACCAAACCATAGCTAACAATTCACGGTCCAAAACCGAGTAATTCCTTTCTGCCGCATTCAGCTTCCTAGAAATATACATTACAGGATGCAGAGTTCCTGAATATTCCTGCATTAGTGCCGCTCCAATGCCAGTGGAAGAGGCATCACTACGAAGGACAAAAGTCTTATCAATCGTCGGTAGTCTTAAGATAGGATGAGATGAGAACAAATTCTTAACCTGATCCAATGAAGATTGGCATTCTTGGGACCAACGCACCATATTAGGAGAACCTTTTTTCAATAACGTTGAAAGTGGTGCCATAATGGAGGACAGATTCTCAATGAATCTTCCATAGAATTGTATCAATCCCAAGAGACTACGCACTTGCTTTTTTGTCTTCGGAACCGAGATATTTAATATCTTTGAAATGTTTTGGTCCTCTGTCTTCAACAGACCATGACCAACTCGATGACCTAGGAAGGAAATTTCACTAAACCCAACAAAAGCTTTAGAGGGTTTAGCAGTCAAACTATGCTCACGTAGAGTAGATAGCAATTCCTTCAGACCCACATAGTGTTCTTCCCAAGTATCGCTGAAAAGACAGATGTCGTCTAAATATGCAATGACATCTGCACGATCTGATAGAATTCGTCGCATCATGCGCACGAAAGTCGCTGGGGCGTTCATAAGCCCGAAAGGCATAAAATTCCATTGAAACAGACCCCTAGGTGTCGAAAAAGCAGTGAGAGGTTTGGCGTGTTCCGTCAATGGGACTTGCCAATAACCTTTCGACAAGTCTAGTTTAGTAAAGAATTTAGCTTTAGAAAGTCTAATAAGTAGATCATCTAATAACGGCATAGGTTCAGCATCGAACTTCGTAACTTGATTTAATTTGCGATAATCAACGCAAAGACGTATGTTATTGTCTTTCTTTCGAACAATAACTATCGACGAAGAATAAGCTGAAGTGGATGGTTCAATTATTTGTAGTTGAATCATTTCATCCAATTCTTTCTCGACTTGTGCTTGAAAATGAATAGGTATTGGGTATGGTCTTACTCTGATCGGATTACGATCAGTAAGTATGATGTCATGTTCTATGACATCTGTGTGTCCAGGAATGTCGGTAAGGACATCCTGATATGATTGTAACGTAGAGGATACTTGACGTTGTTCCTCAAAAGACAAGTTAGAAGAGACTGTAACGTCTCTCCACGATTCCGTTGAAATAAGTGGAATCGTAGGAAGAGGTAAGTTCACGTCAGAAAAAATAGTTTCCTCATCCTGTATAACGGACAGGGATGAGATGTGACCATGTTGAACTGGAGAGTCGTCCGTCGCCTGGAAAATAGGCTGTAAATAGTCTGGACGTTCAATAAACTCTGTTAACATATTTATATGGAAGGTTTTATGCCTTCCATCCACATCGACAATATAGTCGACATCAGAAATTTTCGAGACTATAGTGTATGGACCCTTCCAAGAAATGAGAAGTCTATTCTCTCTTGAGGGCAGTAAGACATATGCTTTGTCTCCAGGACAAAGTTGACGTAGGCGTCTTTTCTTATTAGCAAATCGCCTAGCTTTTTCTTTCGCAAATTCGGAAGATGAAGTTGCTAACCTGCACGATTCGATAATCTTTTCTCTAAGAGCTATAACATATTCATATGACGATTGTGTATCATCGTCAATATTATCGGAAGTTATCAAATCGTGTAACAAGGACATTGGCCCGCGCGGTTGCGCGCCAAAGACAAGTTCGAAAGGAGAAAACCCTGTATGCTCGTTGGGAACCTCTCTATAGGCAAAGAGGACTGCAGGTAAAACCCTGTCCCAATCTTCAGGATGATCCTCCGTTATCTTGCCAAGTAAGTTCTTTAGTGTCCTGTTAAGACGTTCTACCAATCCATTGGACATTGGATGATAAATACTACTGAGAGACCTTTTAATGTCTAGCGTAGCCATTACCTGAGACATAACGTCCGAAATTAACTGAGTGCCGTGATCCGACAGTATTTCTCCGGGGAATCCCAGACGAGAAAATACGAGCCAAAGAGCATCAGCGATATCGACAGTTGATATGCTCTTCAGAGGAATAGCCTCTGGCCAACGCGTGCACATGTCCACGCAAGTGAGGATAAATTGGTGTCCTCTGGCTGACTTAATTTTGAACGGACCAATGATGTCTATAGCCATTTTCTGAAACGGCCGAATCGGAATATCTGCAGCCTGAATAGGAGCAGCATGTCTCGGACCCCTAGACTTGACCTCTTGACAAATTTTGCAAGATCGGCAATAAATTCGGATGTCTTTATTCACGAATGGCCAAAAGAATGACGCAAGGACTCTAGTTTTAGTTCTGGAAAAACCCATGTGTCCCGCACACTGAGAATCGTGTGCATGCCGAAGAATTAAGGCTCTCATACACTTAGGCACAAGAATTTGCGAGTGCATAGACTTGTCCGAGTGTTGTACCATTCGTACCAATATACCATTCTTCATAGTGATATACGATTTGTGATTCGTATTTTGATTGGGATCCCCTTTCTTTGCAAGAAGGAAGTATTTCTTCAAAGAAGGATCCTCTTCTTGACGTTTAACAAACGAGTCATGGGAAATCACCAAGTGCTCGTCTTGGCTATCAACTTCATTACTATTATCAGATGAAGTTGGGGGATTAAGAGCTTGAGCTCTTGTCACCACTGCATTGACCGTTTGAATGTTTTTTTCTTCCCAACTAGAAATTTGTTGCGGGGTGCATTCCTTAACCCCATGAATACGACCGATTATAAGATCCGCAATAGGATTAGGAAGAAGACATGCATGGACATCTCCTGTGAAGAAAGGAGTGTCAATCCTAATAATAGCAGTAGGATAGCTTTCCATAGTACCACCAAATGTAACACATTTGATTGTTTTTCCCGTGGCACAGCAAGGATCTATCAGAGACTCCTTAACCCCGACGGTAGTACATCCCGAATCGAAAAGTACTGAGACTAGCCTATCATTTATTAGACCTTTATGTAAGATGAGAGATCCTCTCCCATCATGCGCAACTGTAGCAGGTAGAGCAGGAAGAGGGTGACCACAACTTAGCGTAGATACAGTTGATGAGTCAAACAATGTTAAGCATTGGGGGCATTCAGTTGCTCTCCCAAAATCGAAAGCACAACCAGTGATAGCCCTAGAGTTACCACTATCATTTACTGTATTACAGGCTCCATCAAACTCTTGTTGCGCAGAGTTTGCCTGTTGGTAAGGTCTTTTTTTGTTAAACCTAGGTCTACCTCGATTATCATTTCCCCTGTAATTATTTCGACTATCATTTCCCCTGTAATTGTTATCATATTGCCTATTGTAATCATCACTCCGGTTTGAATCCCGGTTTCTAAATTCACCATCGTCATAATCTTGACGTCGAGAATGATTACCTCGAAAATTTGAATAGTTATTATTTGGATAGCCTTTACGAAAGTGTCTCAAATTATTACCACTAAAATTACGAGAACTACCATCTTGTCTCCACTGCATAGACGAAGAACCATCATGTGTTGGATTACTCCGCTTCTGAGTGTAATTTTGATTACTTCCCCTATTCCAATTTTGTTGAGCACCCTGAAATTTTTTTCTGAAATTAGGGCCATATGGTGTTGCCGAAGCAGCTGGCAACCCTTCTTTCACTTTAGAATTGCTAACTGTAGCATGGGGATGTGCTGTGGCATACTGACAACAGTATTCCTCCATTTCTTTTAAGTTTTTAGGCTTACGCTCATGAAGGAATGCAAGAAAAGAATCATTAACAGATGACAAAACCTTATCTCGCAATAATAAGTCCATTAGACCTTCATATGTTTTTCTCAATCTGAGACAACTCAACCCATCGTGTAAATGTACGACGTATCTTTGTAACAAAATCAGAGAAATCTACTCCATTTTCTGGCAACATTGTCCTAAAACGAAGACGATAGTCTTCTTGTTTTAATTGGTATTTCTTTAGTAATGCTGCCCTGACAACATCATAATTAGTCCTCTCATGTTCGTCTATTGTCATAAGAGTAGTCACTGTGTCACCTGTAAAAAATGGCATCAGTTGTTCAACATATTTTTCCTTTTTTATGTTATGCGTATCGCACAAAAATTGGAATCTATCTAGATAATCTGCTACGTCATCCTTTAAAGGATTGAAATGAGGCAATTTAATCCTACTAACAAACTCCTTTGTCGTACTCGAAGTTGTTTGCTGAGCACCCGTACTCGCCAATTTCAATTTCTCTAACTCCAAAATTGCGAGTTTTTCATCAAGTTCCATCTTCTGTTTTCTTTCCTCATGTTCCATTTTTCTAATTTCAGCCTCAGCAGCAGCTTGAAGTTTTTTTTTCTCTCTGCAGCAGCTTGAAGTTTTTTTTTTCCCTCTGCAGCAGCTTGAAGTTTTTTGTCTTCCATTTCCATCTGGAATTTTCTTTCATCAGCTGCAGCTTGAGCTTTCCTCTCCTCAGCAGCAGCTTGAGCTTTTCTCTCCTCAGCCTCTCTTTGATACCTTCTTTCTTCAAGTTCTAATCTTCTATTCTCAGCTTCTAGCTTCTTTAGTTCAGCTTCTGCTTTCAATTTAATTTCCTCTTTTTGTTTCTTTTCTTCTGACTTTAATGCAATGGCGAATTGAGCAGATGAATATTCTTCCAATTCTTTACCAGACTTACCAAGGGTCAACCCTTGCTGGATGAAGAAATCCAATGTAGACATTCTGTCTAATGAGATCAGAAACCTGAAAAAAAAATTAAATAAATTACCTTATCCCACTTCAATGGGAGACAAGTCTGAAATGCTAGACTTGTATACTCACTTCACTTTATTTTACTGTCTCAATCTTTGTAGATAACAAGTCTTTTATCAAAGAACTTGTATAAATATCTTATATAATATTATTTAACAAACTCTATATGAAGAGTCTACCTTATCAATAATATCAAAACATGACCAAGTATGTGTATGTAGACTGTGCATGACAGTAATGTAGTACAACCAAAAAAATACAAAGACAAAAATACAAAACAATACAAATGGCAACACTGTTTTAACCAAAAATGTGTAGAGAAATACACAAGAAAGGAGAGACCTACAGAATACAAACAAAACAAATCGACAATCAAAACTGAAAAACAGACAAAATATTACAAAAACAACGTTAAGTACAATTACATCACAGCTAACATCAATAGCGACCAATTGTCACTAGCAAATTTCCAAATTAAGAAAATTTGCACCTACAGACCGCTTACAGTAAGCCTCGATCAAGTGGCATATTTACCGTAAGACCCACCAACCGAAAAACCCGCAGAAAAATACACAAAACAGTAGAAGTGACATAAACATATAGCAATCAATTTCAATGTGTTGCAGAACAAGTTCAGTCACAGCTGAAACTAAAATAAATTTCTTGCTCCTTGCGAACACAGAAACGAAATGTCAAACGCGCACTGAACGTCAAATCCACTGTAACATAAAGTGGTATTCACGAACCAAAGTTACTATGACCTTCTCAAATTAGGGCTTGCACATTGAATGTTTACAATTTCACGTACTGTTTACAGACACTTGACCTCCAACAATGTAGCTTGAATACTCTGACCTAGAAAAGTCTGTTGTTGAATGAAACGTGTAACAACCCGCAGTACTGTTTACAATAGGAACCCGCCTTCTATGCAGTTATGGTCCACGTAGCAAATGCCTAGTAGTTCACTTCAGTACTTGTCTTGTTATGCTTTATGTAGCATTATAATATAAATGCTCGTACTGTTTATTTGTGTCAACCGTTGATGACCTATATCTGTCCTGTTGTAGCCAAAACTTGCAAGTGTAGAATTAGCACTGTGTGTTACGGCTGTCCCGTGTGTAGCTTAGACCCACAGATCAGAAGTGTAATGTGTACTTGTCCTTCTTGTAACTTTCTCGACAAAACTGGAGACATCATACATGTAACAGCCAACCAGGAATGTAAATTTCTGGATCCATAAATGTCAACAATAATGTCAAATGCTCGCTCTGTTCTTTTTAAACCCACAGATCTGGTCCATCAGAAATGTAAGTTTCTAGGCCACATTGGCGACAAGAAATGTATCATAAGAGCCCACGTAACTGGTCCACCAGAAATGTAACTGTCTTTTTTTTCTTGTTGAGGTGATCACTGGCCCAAGACAGTTTACATGTTGTTAGATGTGTAGTGCGAGCGTATGATGAGTTGAGTGTGGGTGCGAATGAAGACGCGAATGTGTTTAGGCTCGTATAGATGTAGATCCTGCAACCCATACTCTCACATGCAGTAATCAAGGATGCTTTGACACTGCAGGCATGTTTCAAGACATTTATTGACGGGAACACACATAATATCAACAGGAACAGTCAGTGTAACAAGGTCATGCTGACCTGACATCGATAGGTATACATTTGGCATTCAAAAAGGTAAACATCAGAATAGACGTGCATGGTCAATAGCAAAGTTCTTCAATAATGACAGTTCGTAGCGTCGCCCTTGGCGTCTCTGACTAAACGCGTCAGATGCCTTAGTTACCTTGACACACAGGTGCAACTTGGCACTCCCTGCCAATTGCACATATCAGGCTGTAGTATAATAGCCGGAAGCACAGGCCTCGTTCTGACGTCGGCCGTGTACTTCTGTTAAATAGGTTATCATCAACCCTGCAGTAATACTTATTGTAGATAGAAGTTCCGCCAATCTGCGGCTCCCACAATATATCTTCGTCACTGGATTTCTGGACAATATAAGACTAACAGTCTTGGATGGCTACCTCGAGTACAAATATATAAGTTCTGAAATGGCGGATCAGTGAGCTGCTGTTCACCCTAGGTAATCCTTTACATGTTCTGCCACCGAAAAGCGTAATAATGCATAAAGGTCGGTATTACCTGGTAAATGAATCCTCAGAACTACACAAGGAATTCTGTCGTCATCCCGACGCACAGAGATTCACTGGGGAAAACTGCCATAGCAGTTACTTCGAAGATTCTCCCCGAAAAACAATGGACTCTTGGTCCCTTCAGAAAAACAGGACCTCCTGGCTTCCCGGAAGTATATCTCACTCCCGCTTAAAAAACCTTCCCATAGGCCCACGCCGAACTGTCAACCTCTGACCCTAAAGGTCAAACACAATGAATGAATAAACAAGGGAAGACAACCCCTAATCAACCTGACATCGCAGGTAAAGACACAATTATACTTATGATACAAACATAAGCAAATAACTTGACAGATGACTCCGTCGAAAATGACAGCAACAGCAGTCTGCCATAACTTCTCTATGTATTGTTTGATACCAGCTTAGAATCTTGGAACATCTCTTGCTTCCTTCAACATTTTCTTCATTTTATACTGTTTTCATAAGATTTTCCGTTTCGCAAACTGAAGTTGAGGATATTCACCTCAGTAGTAAATATAAATGAACAAAGATGTTTATATTATTCCACGCCAGTACTTTTATTGATAGAATTTGACATGGTATTAGTATTTACAACTTATTATACACTACATCTAACAAGTTATATTAAAACATAATTTACAAACATATATGTACTGGTACTTTTGTCATTAATGGACATTGACAACAAACTTCTTGAACTTTCACCAGAGATTTCCATCACTGTGCAATGATCATCTGCCATCAATGGTACCTATACCTTGTAGCAGTATGGCAGCTTGTGTACCCTGACAATCCCCAGAGCTATGCCAGTGGGAGTTTTACTCCTGGTAGGTTCAACCAAGCTGGACTGGTCTGTGTGGGTAGAGGTCAGACAAAAGCTGGTACCCTGATCCTCCAGGTTGGGGGTTTTAGCACAGGGCCGACACCCCTGTCTGTGTAAAAAATGGCACATGTTACAGAAACAGCAATAAATGAAAAAACTTTGATGCGGGACGGACATCCGGAGTCTCAGGCTCGTATGACTGACAGTGGTGAAAGCCGAAAGGAAGCCACTGGCATGAAAACGGATGCCCAGACCGCAAAACACGAAACCAGAATTGGTTTTTGGAATGTCAGAACTATGAATGAGGCAGGAAAGCTGAGACAGATCACAGCAGAGATGAATTACAAACTACATATCCTGGGAATAAGCGAGAGCAAATGGACAGGGATGGGGAGAATAAAAACAGCTACAGGGGAAACAGTACTTTATTCTGGTAGAGAGGATGGTCAGCACAACGAAGGTGTAGCCATTATCCTTAAGAAAGGAATGGAAAGGTCTCTACTGGAATGGAAACCCATTAACAACAGACTAATAAGAGCAAGACTGAGAGGGAGATTCACCAACACCACAATTATACAATGCTATGCACCAACAAACGACAGCGATGAAGAGATCAAGGACGAGTTCTATCAACAGGTACAAAAGGAAATGGAAACTGTACCCAGGTACGATCTTATTATAGTAATGGGAGACCTAAATGCGAAAGTTGGAACACACAATAACTATAACGAAAGAGTAATGGGGAAATGCGGCAGTGGAACAGTAAATGAGAATGGGGACAAATTAATAAGCTTCTGCAGTATTAACAACCTGGTCATTGGAGGAACACTTTTTCAACACAAAGAAGTGCACAAGTTAACATGGGAATCACCAAATGGACGAGACAAAAGCCAGATAGATCACATAATGATCAATGGCAGATGGAGACATGCACTACAAGATGTGAAAGTAAGAAGAGGCGCAGATGTGGGAAGTGATCATCACCTAGTAGTAGCAAGACTGAAGGTGAAACTCAGAGCTGCTGAACCAGTTGCAGTCAAACAGAAAAGATATAACATCACGAAACTTAAGGACCCCCTCACCAGAAAAGTGTTCGTGGTCGATGTAAAGAGACGATATCTGATTACCAAAAGCCAGGAAAGAACAGACCGACAATGTCGGCCAGAAATTCAACACCATCTCAACAATATACAAAGAAAGCAGCAAGTCATGCTTGGGATTCCAGGAAAGAAAGAGCCAAGACTGGATAACACCAGAAACGCTAAACACCGTAGCGAAGAGAAAGGAAATGAAAAGAAAGAAAACAGAAGCTAAGTCTCCCAGGTTAAAGGCAATATATAGTGAACAGTACAGTCAGCTGGACAAGAAAGTAAAACGTCAAACAGGCAGAAGAGGCAGCACTGAGAAATGAACAAAGCTTACTTACTTACTTAGTCGTTCCCCTTCTACCGTGAGGTGTAGAGGTTTGGAAGAGAGAGCGCCAGACTATTCTATCAGCTGTATTCTTCCTGGCCTGGTTCCATTCTAGTCCTCGGTCCTTCAAAGATTGTCTAATGTTGTCCTCCCAGCGGACTCTGGGTCATCCTGGAGGTCTGGATCCCTGGCTCTTTGTTTCCCATGCTTGTCGTGGTAGCCGATCTTCTCCCATTCTGCAGACATGGCCAAACCATCTTAGTTGGGACTGTTCTATTTTGGTACCACCTTCCTCAGATACCTCATTTCTGAAGTTTGAATCTGGCTTTTGTGGGTTGTAGTCATTGCCCATGACTCGCATCCATATGTCAAGACTGGGACATAGGTGGAGCGGTATACAGCCATCTTCGTTTTCTTACCAACCTCTTTCTTGCTGAGGAATCCTCGATTTATGGCCTGATAAATTCTCCCAGCCGCTGCTTTTCGAGTGGCCAACTCTTCTTTGATGCCCCCCTTTCGGTCTATAATAGCTCCGAGATATTTAAAGTGGTCGACCTGCTCCAGGACCTGTTCTCCCAACTTAATCTGATGTTTTCTTTCTTCTCGTGATATCACCATGGATTTTGTTTTAGAGCTGCTTATGACCATCCCTTTCTTCTCCAGCTCTTCCTTCCAGACTTGCAGGTTGGATTGGAGATGTGTCTCTGATTTAGCAATCAGGACAACATCATCAGCAAATGCTAGCTCTGAAATACAGACCTGTCTCATCTTCCAGTACCCCACTGAATACTTTCTTGTTCTCTCCTTACATGCCTTGATGACATCGTCCATGAGGAGTATGAAAAGACAAGGTGACAGTATATCGCCTTGTCTTACACCAGTGGTGGTCCTGAACTCTTCTGACTTATAGTTTGCTGTCCTCACATAATTTCTGCAAGACTTGTAGAAGCTCTGTATAGCATGAATCAGAGGTGCTGGAATGTTCTTCCTTGCCAAACAGTCCCAAAGTTTGCTCCAGGGGACCCTGTCAAACGCCTTTTCCAGATCTATGAAACAAAGATGGATCTCACTCTTATACTCAAGGGCCTTTTCACTCAGCTGCCTGAGTGTGAAGATTAGGTCTTGAGTACTTCGGTTTGCTCGGAATCCGCACTGGGCTTCATCCAATTGTGGCTCAGCTAGGCATCGGAGTCTCTGCTCTAGGATTCTAGAGTAGATTTTACCAGGGACACTGAGAAGGGATATGCCTCTGTGGTTTCCACATTGTCGATTGTCACCCTTTTTGAAAATCGGTGTTATGATGGCAATCTCCCAATCCTTTGGTATGGTCTTGTTGTACCACGCTGCCTGTAGAATCCTTAGGAGTAATAGGTCGCCTGATGCTCCCATGTACTTAACCATTTCTGGTGTTATACCATCATGCCCTGCTGCTTTGCCCATCTTGATTTTCTCCAGTGCTGCCTTCAGTTCTTCCATCTTTATGTCATCTTCATCACCATTTGTATCCTCTTCTGTGCTAGTGGTTATCATTTCTGATGCTCTACCTTGCTCACCAGCGCACACCCATAAAAATTGAGGTCCCATCATTTCTTCACGAGTTACTTGTGAAGAGATCTGTGAAATTCAAATCAAACAGATTGTTGGCTTCTGCTTTGGATGATTCTTGGGTGTTTAAGATAACTTTCACTGAAAGCAGACTGCAATGCGTGCCATTTCCGTATTTCCCCCAAAAGGTAGTACAACTGTTTCTTTCTTTTCAGATGTTTTTAAATTTCACACCATGGTAATTATTATTGTTAAGAATTATTATTTGTTTAAATACTAAATTTTGTCGTTTTTTTTTTTCAAAACATATATATATACTTAAATAGTAAAATATTTTATGGTTGCCAGTAAATTAGACTTATGGTAGGAAAAAAAGAGGATTGTTTTGAATAAATATTTGGATGCTTAATCTGATGATTAGTAATGCTTCTGCTAGCACATAAAAACATATACTTAACTAAATCTTAAACAAATGTCGGTCTAATACGTTAGTTGTTGAAGATATTTTTTTTTTAATTTATTTTTAAAAACAAACGAGAGTATAAGAGACTAAACAATAAGGATTTTTATTAAATCATGGCCAGGAAGCCCTGCATTGTTTGGATCCCAAATGGCACATGTATATATAAACATGTTGATGTAAGCATTTAAAAACCAGAAAGCACCCATGAGGGGACTACAAATTACAAAAGCATCCCTGAAATGTATCACCAGATAGAAGGCAAAATACAACAAGTGCACTAATCTAATCATATAGCTCAGATTATGCTGTGGTGGTGCAAACTACATTACTAACAGAGAGAACATCAGAAATGCTGGCAATTAATGCATGCTAGATGAACGTAGATGAGAAGGTGCTTGAATTACCACTGATGTACTGAAAGAGATAAGAGAAAAAGGAGGGAAGATGAGCAGAGACAAAGATATGGTTTATGAATATACAGGGAGTAAGCTGGAGAAAAGATCAAGTAACAAAACTATTTTACAAGATTCACTTAAACTAAAAATAAGTAATTAGAAAAGACAAACACTTATGAATTAATGTTGGATGACAGCAAACGAAAATCGGATATTACACCAACAGAAAAATACAACCACTGAGGTGTACATTCAACAAATAATTAAAAATGGCACCAGGTTCATTTCAAAGAACACAGGCGTTTTCTTCCCTATTTCTTGCCACATCCACATGCTACCTGTACTTATATTTACTTAATGATAACAGTGCTGTTAATAAACATTTTTAGCTCTCACATCACCTGCCAAACTTTGGAAAACAATGTCAAAACAGATTTTTTTGTTAAAAACAATCTAGGGTCCTGCTACTGTTTGGCAGAGTTTTGTGAACATGGATTACTTGGTAACCACATCAAATGGTATGTTGTTAGTTTCAGGGACCATTATTAACCAAACAACCAAATCTTACTGCAGTATTTATTTAGAATGCTTGATATGATGAAACATTGCAAAGGAAGCCAAATGCATATGCATGGTGTACTCTTTACAAAACAACTGCACAGTGCCAGATGTATGTGCACACACATGCACACCTGCTTTAGTAAGTGTATTAGCCTTTTGAATTCTTTATTCTGAAAAATGGGCATGCCCTTCAATGGGTCTGAGTTGTTTATGAAGGAATGTAGTCTAAGAAGAGGTGATTTAAGAATCACAGGTGTCATAACATAAATTTAGTCTTTTGTCTAACAAAGAAGTTAATTACATAAATTAGAATATTTAATTGTTATCAGAATTAGCAAACTACAATGCTGGAGATTGATGTGATATACATTGAGAAAGCCCATTGGTGGCAGTCATCACTATGCACTTTTTCTGGGAATCTTGGGAAAACCCCCACCCCCTATACCAAGGCATCAGAATACAAGACAAAATTTAAATGGCAGGGAAAACGTGGAAAGAAATGAATCTGTATTGTTGAGGATTGTTGCATGGTTTGCAAGCATCACTGGATTTGAGCTCGATTCGGATGGTTGCACCATGAAACACCTTGGCTGAATAAATAAATGAAATAGATCGCATATATCGATGCATGACGCGTTAGACATAGTAACAACAGTCGTTGTGTGGCCTTCAAGGCAAATGGCAGTGTTTCAAAATATGTGGCATGGCCACTTAGCCAAAGTGTTTTAAAGAAGTGGAATAACCACTCAAATGTGATAGTGCATAACTAGAAAGTTATATTTAAAGCAGAAATAAAGAATATATAAGGACCCCTGAGTCTTAAAATATAAGATGGCAATATTAGCCGCAATAATTTATGATTAACGTAAGTCGTAAAATATGAAACGCAGTTAGAATATGTAGGGCTGATTAAGCCTGGCTTTGAATGCCAAAGTAAATTAATATATTAGACAGTGTATCTAATAGAATTAGCAGAATGTTTAATTCTGTATAAATATAAGAATTACACCAAACAGTTTTGGTGGAAATATAATCGAATGTTAATTATAACGATAATATATCGGACATGCAATGTCTGTGAAATATATAGACTCTACACTATAATGTATCCAGTGCTCTTGATGTAAACTATATTAAGTAGTGTCTTTGATTCATGATGGAAGAATGAATACTTATTAAATTATTATGTCAGGAGCCGCGCTAGCGTAGTGGTTTCCACTCTGCGCTGGCGACCAGGTGACCAAGGATCAAACCCGGCCAAGGACATTTGAGGATTTTTCGTCGGCCGGGATTTGGACTGGATTAACTCGAGCCCTGGCGAGTACATTTGAAGAAGTTTCGTCGACTAGGGACTGGCGGCTCCTGAGCCGACCCAGCTTTAATGGGTACCTCCGAAATCGGCGAGTATCTGCCTGAATGGCGAGGGACACCTGTCTCTGCAAGAAAAAAGGGATACTCATGTAAAATCAGTGTCAGGTTAGACATACATACTAACCTGAGATTTTGCCTCGAGTAATAGCGGGTGTATGAAAAAAAAAAAAATTATGTTTTCACAAACTGATCTTATTCAATAACGTATTCAAGGTTCCAGTTATGACTGTTGTTATGAAGAATGACCATTGACCTTCAAATGAATACACACGCTGTCACACTGGTAATATGAAATGAAACAATATAACACGGTCATTCAAATATATATGAACTTTTATTGAAAGCACGTTTAAAATGCAATTACTTGAAAAAAGTATCAAATGAATTCAGGGTTGTAATCAATATCGATACCGGATGGAACACAGAACAGACGATCAAATAATTGTACGAAACATAATACTAGACTAACCCATATAAATCAGTGAAAAGCCCATAACATATTGGTGTCAGAAGTTAACGAAACATCTTCTACCACCCGATTTTATCAAGTATCGAAAGAAAATCAGGTTGACGGAACTTCAATCGTGAAATATTCATCCAAGACAAGCTTGCAACTTTAATGCGCATGTCATTACTCTGACATCAGAATGTCAATTCAGTCTCCAGAAACGGCCGCAACTTTGAGAAAATTCTATCTACATCAACAGCCAGAAGCTGCAACGCTATAACAGGTCTCCATCAACGCTATAACAGGTCTCCATCAACAGCCAGAAGCCGCAACGCAGATCTGAAATCAACATTTCGACATTCATTAGTAGGCTGAATCAATCGTTCCACGCAGTCGTACAATCAAGTTCAAGGTCGTGATATCAGCTGTGTTCCAGTGTCGATTTGAACTGTACCAGAGACTTGCATTTTGGTCAGGGGTGTTTATCACAATGACAGTAGTGGAAATAAGATAAGTCCTTGAATGTATTAGGGCGCTAACACTTTATCCTGTTCATATAGGTCTAGCTTTGGCCTTAAGTCCATCGTCATCTCGCTTTATTTTTCGCTCTATCATTTTATGTGTTCACAATTTATATCTGTTCGTATATTCGTGGGTGGCTGGTTAGGGCTTGCTATTGCCTGTGAGTTTCTTAGGAAAAATTCAGGGAATTTCAATGACTGTTACAATTTAATTGATTTGTTGTACTTCCCATGTTTCTTTTCTGCAATAAGGACTTGTATGACTTTGTACAAAAAGCATTATTGTCCATCAAAATTGACAAAAGATGCAGTTTATTAATTAGTTGTATATTTTAGGATAGCTAATATACTATTGTAAGTTAATTAGAAACCTATAACCATGTCGACATTAGAAGAATGTAATAACATTGGTAAGAGTTTAGGTACAATGGGCACTGAGCTTGAAGAATATGCAGAGACTAAGTATGAGAAACACTTAGCTCATCTTGAAAGAATTGAACAGCGTGAAGCTGTTAAGTGGGCAGATGAACTCAGGAAGTTTTAATTAGCCCAAGAAAAAGAAATGGCTCAAAAAGATAAAGATAGAGAACAAAGAGATAAAGAAATGGAACTACGAAGAATGGAACTTCTTCAATTAGATCAAGCTCATAGAAATGCTATGGAGCTTGAAGCATTACGACTGAATGCAGAAAAAGAAAAAGCTTTAGAATTGGCTAAATTGCAGTCTGATCATTCTAAGACTTCAGCAGGTTCTACTGTGTTCTATCCTAAGCTGAAAATGCCTCATTTCGATCAGAATCGCGACTGTGTGGACTCTTTCTTATCGAGATTTATCATGAAAGTGACAGGTTTGAATGTACCTAAAGAGAGATGGAATAGTCTCTTAGTTGATTTTTTGACTGGGGACTCACTCCAATGTTTCATAAATCTAGATGAGAAAAGCAGAAACGATTTTGATGTCGTAAAAGAGATACTTCTTAGACATTTCCAGTTAACTGAATCTGGATTTCGTGATCATTTCCATACGGCTAAGCCAAGTAAGGATGCAGACTTTGGTGAATTTGTTGCATCTATTAATCATTTCTTTAGCAGGTGGATTGATTTATCTGGCATTTAAAAAACTTATGATGGTTTAATGGATCTCATGTTGCAAGATAAGGTTCTATCTTCATGTAGTCATGAACTGGAGTAATTTTTACTGGAAAGACACCCAGACTCCATTGAGGAATATGAAAAATTAGGTAGACAATTTATAACGGCACATCCAAACAAGGATGTCCACAGATCTTCTCCTTGAGATCCAATGCCTGCGTGCGTGGCTCACCACGATCATAGATCTTATGATCACCGACCTCAATCAAAGAGCATTGACGGATGTTATCGTCCCGATTTTTGTCAATCATGTAGAGGGTCTTACAACTTCCCTCGTCATCGCTCGCCTTCAAATTTTTACCATCGAGGTTACTCACCTCATGATGTGGGTATCACAAAGGCAGAGATCGTGATGATTATCACAGAGACTACAATGAACAAAGATCATCATATAGTAAGGATTCCAAGAATGATGATTCTACAGATTTTTATTATGATAAGAAGTCGTTCAATAAAAAGTCAAGTCATTTCAGATCTCCTTCGAGAAATAAAGGTAAACATAGACAAGCTAATGCCTGTACAGACAAAAGAAAATGATGATAAAGATGGAATTAATCATGTTAATGCATGTGTTTTAAAAGATGACACATGTTATGTTTGTCAGTCACAACATGTATCAGAGACTAAAACTACACTTAGTTGTGGTCACACCATTCCTGCAATGTCCGCATGTGAGAACTTGGGACGGTCGGGATACGTAAATCGCTCATTGATCCCTCTGTGTTCACAGGTAAATCTGTTAAGTGTGTCACTTTTGGAGGGAATGTAGAGTGGTTCCCGGTAGCACGGGTCCATATTGATACACCATTCTATACAGGCACTGTGTATGCTTGTGGATTGAGAGCACCTATAGCTGAGATAATTTTGGGAAATATACCAGGGGTTAAAGATTGCACTCCTGATGAGATTGCAATGTGGGTTGAATCACACCCACTAATGGCGAATGCTGTTGTAACTAGGGCACAACAGTTAGCTGCAGACATGGCTACACCACTTACTCCTGTTATGATTATGTCTCAGGGCGTTGTTACTGAGACACCAGCTACCTTTGCCGAGAAGCAGAAAAATGATCCGCCTTTACAACGTTTATTTGCCTTAGCAGATCAAAAAGTCATTAAACACACAGGATCATCTAAACATTGGTTTCAAATTAAGAAATCTATATTAACCTGATATTTTGATGATGGTACCTTGTATATCTATTATCCATCAAGTAGTAGTTCCAAAAGAGTACAGACCATTAGTATTACAAACAGGTCATGACTCTCATATGGTAGGTCATATGGGCATTAAAAGGACATTGATTCAGATACTATGTAAAATCACTGAGGCATGTCCTCATGACTGGGACCGTCTCTTACCTGCAGCTTTAATTGCATATCGAGAGGTGCCTCACGGAAGTACGGGGTTTTCTCCTTTCGAACTAGTATATGGCTCAAATCCTCACGGACTTATGATGATACTAAAGAATTTGTTGGTCGGATCGTCAGCTGAAGCATCCACTCATAACAGCTATGAGTTAGTGATGCGTGCACATATGCATATAATAGTATCAAATCTGCTACTCAAAGAGCAAGATTACTCCATAATCAGTCAAGAACTTGAAGATTTTTTAATCCAGGGGAAAAAGTTTGGTTACTGCTTCCTCATAATGACAATAAATTGTTAATATCATGGCAAGCTGCCATCGCTGGTGTCAATACCTTGTCGAGGTATGGCGGCTTGCATACCCTGATTACCCCCAGAGCTATGCCAGCGGGAGTTTTACTCCTGGAAGGTTCTACCAAGCTGGACAGGTTTGCGCGGGCAGGGGTCAGACAAAAGCAGACACCCTGGTCCTCCAGGTTGGGGGTTTTAGCATAGAGCTGACACCCCTGTCTATGTTAAAAAAAATTGAAGTTACGGAAACAATAACAAATAAACAAACTTTGCTGCGGGACGGACATCCGGAGTCTGAGGCTCGTATGACTGTCAGTGGTGAAAGCCGAAAGGAAGTCACTGACATGAGAACGGACGTCCTGACCGCAAAACATGATACAAGAATAGGATTTTGGAATGTGAGGACAATGAATGAGATGGGTAAACTAAAACAGGTCACGGCAGAAATGAGAAACTATAGGTTACACATTCTAGGGATAAGTGAGAGCAGATGGACAGGGGCAGGAAAATTTAAAACAGCAACAGGAGAAACAGTACTCTACTCTGGAAGAGAGGATGGACAGCACAACGAAGGCGTAGCCATTATTTTACAGAAAGGAATAGAAAGGACATTACTGGAATGGAAACCCATCAACAACAGACTGATAAGATTAAGATTGAGAGGTAGATTCACCAATACTACAATAATACAATGCTATGCACCAACGAATGACAGCGATGAAGAGGTCAAGGATGAATTCTATTAACAACTGCAGAAAGAAATGGAAGACACACCTAGATATGATCTTATTATAGTAATGGGAGACCTCAATGCGAAAGTTGGTACACACAATACATATAATGAAAGAGTAATGGGGAAATGCGGCAGCGGAACAGCAAACGAAAATGGGGATAAATTAATAAGTTTCTGTAGTATTAACAACCTGGTCATTGGAGGAACACTTTTCCCACATAAAGAAATTAACATGGGAATCACCAAATGGTCGGGACAGAAACCAGATAGACCACATCATGATTAACGGTAGATGGAGACATGCATTACAAGATGTGAAGGTAAGAAGAGGTGCAGATGTGGGAAGTGATCACCATTTAGTAGTAGCAAAACTGAAAGTGAAACTAAGAGCCGACCCAGCTGCAATGGGTACCTCCGAAATCGGCGAGTATTTGCCTGAATGGCGAGGGACACCTGTCTCTGTACAAGAAATAAAAAAGGGATACTCACGTAAAATCAATGTCAGGTTAGACATAAAATAATAACCTGAGATTTCGCCTCGAGTATTAGCGGGCGAACGCAAAAAAAAAAAAAAGAAGAGCTGGACCAATTGCAACTACACAGAAAAGGTTTGACATCAGCACATTGAAGGACCCCCTTACCAGAAAAGCTTTTGCGGCTGGCATAAAGAAACGATATCAATTTTCCAAAGGTCAGGAAAAGACATTGACTGATGATATAAACCAGAAATTCAACACCATTTCAACAATATATAAGGAAAGCAGCAAATCATGCTTGGGATTCCAGGAAAGGAAGAAGCAAGACTGGATAACACCAGAAACATTAAACACCATAACACTGAGAAAGGAAATGAAAAGAAAGAAAACAGAAGCGAAGTCCTCCAGTGTTACGGTATTTTAATTGTCATCGTCTGCTAGAGGTTAGCAGCATACGATTTTAGGGGTTACAGCATTTAATGTAATGTAATATATTATTAGACTATTGAACGCTATGACGTATCAGCGTTGGTAGGTCACGCACGGTGACCAAGAGACGGCACCCTTTTTTGTATGACCGTCGAACTGAGAAGACGTGTCCTTGTATTCTTATGGTGTCGGGCATGGAATGCCACACAGTTATATTGTATGTAAATATGGACATGGGTCAGTCCACTGATTCTATGAAAGAGATGAACGTTTCCAGGTTAGTAATTGACTAAACCTAAGTTGGAAGGAATTAACAGTCCGTATTAATTATATTTTGCCAGACGCGTAATCTCACTGTCGGCCGTTGGAACCACCAACTGCGCGTACATATAGTTACGACGTTCTGCCTACAGTAATTCGATTATTGGACAAGGACTGGTAGTATATCTACATATATCTTCAATATATGATCAAGTTATAATATGTATTTTTGTGATCAACATGCATGGATTGTCTTGATGTGTACAACTGTGAATTAAATGTATGGACTCAATGAAATGACTTATCAAATCAATCGTATTCCAAGGTTCAAGTATTGTTCGGAATCTTCCACCCCCGCATTCGCTTAATCTTCCATCGAAGGCACGATGCACTATCACTGAATGAAAAAAAACTAACATATCAAAGAAAAAGCAATGGCCAGAAATTTATAATTGTTTTATTCATATCACATGGAACATTGTTCAGAGCAAACCACCTTGCAACAGTGGACGCAACACCCAGGTTAAAGCAACTATATAGCGAACAGTACAGTCAGCTGGACAAGGAAGTTAAACGCCAAACCCGAGCCAACAAAAGGAATTTCCTAGACGATCTTGCAGAAGAGGCAGCACTGAGAAATGAACAAAGCACAGTGTACAAAATAACTAAATTCATCAGCGGAAAACGAGGTGCAAACAATATTACATTAGTAAGAGATAAGCAAGGAAATCTCATCACGACAGCAGAGGGACAGGAAACAAGATGGGCAGAGCACTTCAGAGAAACTCTGAACAGGGAACCACCAGAGACACAATTAAATGTTCCTGAGGCTGAAAACGATCTAGATGTAAATACAGACACTCCACGAAAAGAAGAAATCATCACAGCAATCAAAGGGTTAAAGAACGGAAAAGCTCCTGGCCATGATAACTTAAATGCAGAGTTATTTAAGACAGACCCTGAGCTAGCAGCAGAACTATTAGAACCACTATTTGCACAAGTGTGAAAAACGGGGACAACACCATCATTCAGAGTGGAACAAAGGAATAATTGTCAAGTTGCCCAAGAAGGGAGATCTTGCAGACTGCAATAATTGGAGAGGAATCACTCTTCTCTCAGTTCCCAGCAAAATACTAGGCAGGATAATTATACAGAGAATTTCAAAAGCAGTAGACCACAAACTGAGGAAAGAACAAGCAGGATTTAGAAAGAACAGAAGATGTGTAGATCATATATTCACTCTCAGGAACATTATAAAGCAGTGCTCAGAATGGCAAAGGCAGCTGTACATTAACTTCGTTGATTTTGAAAAGGCTTTTGACAGCATACATAGGGACAGTTTATGGAAAATACTGAGGGCTTATGGAATTCCAAGCTGCATAGTGTCAATCATAAAAAGCCTCTATGCCAACTTTACGTGTAGTGTTGGGCAGAGCAACCTAACCTTTGAGGTGAAGACAGGAGTACGACAGGGATGCCCCTTATCAACCACTCTATTTTTAACAGTCATAGACTGGGTGATGCGCCAGACAACAGAAGGTAGTCCAAGAGGAATAAGATGGACTACATTTTCTACATTGGAAGATCTGGAATATGCAGATGACATTGCACTACTAGCACATTCACATCAACACATCTAGGAAAAAACGGATAGACTTAATAAGTTTAGCCAGCAGGTGTGCTTGAACATCAATTTAAAGAAGTCAGAGGTCATGACGCTCAATGTGAGCAACCCTGAGCCCATATCAGTAAGGAATCAGCAACTGGTACAGACAGACACCTTCACATACCTAGGATGCATAGTAACACCAGACGGCGGGGCAGGCAAAGACATTAACATCAGAATAAATAAGGCAAGAACAGCCTTTTTTAGCCTAAACAACATCTGGAAGTCCTCTCAATACAGCACTAGCACAAAATTAAGATTATATCAGAGCTGTGTGCTTTCTGTGCTTCTCTATGGTGCAGAATGCTGGAGAGTTACAGAGAAGGAAATGTCGAAATTGTCCTCTTTTCACACAACATGCCTAAGAAAAATTCACCGAATCTTTTGGCCGAATACCATCACCAACCAAGATCTGCTTACTCGGAGCAAGCAAGAGGACATGCACACCATCATAGCTGGCAGACGCTGGAGCTGGGTTGGCCATGTCCTCAGAAGAGACCCCGATGCCATCACAAGAACAGCTATGCTTTGGACCCTGAAGGAAAACGAAAGAGAGGCCGGCCAAAAACAACCTGGCGGAGGACTGTGGAGGCTGAGATGCAAAGAATGAACCAGAGTTGGGGCACTGTACGTAGGATGGCCGCCGACCGAGCAAAGTGGAATCAATTTGTTGTTGCCCTACAAGACGCCACTAGGCGTGATGGCCACTGACTGCTTTGACAGTCGGCGGCTAAGGATCAAAGAAGAAGAAGAATCGTGGCAAGGTCCTTTTGAGATCATTAAACGTGTCACAGATGTTGACTATTCTTTAAATATAAGAGGTAAAATCAAGACTTTCCACGTCAATATGCTGAAATTGGCAGTGGAGAGACCGCAAGAGTTAATTCCTGTCATTAACTCTGTTTCTGACTCTTCACCTCATGGTGCTTCTTTCGCAGTAGTTCATGATGAAGACACTACATCTTTTATTCCTCTACAGTTTTCATTGCCTTCTTTACAATCAACAGAGTCTTTGAGGGATGTTACTATTTCATCTTCCTTGTCGTCTGCACAACAAGGTCAGGTTCGAGATATTCTTCTTTCTTTTGATGATGTGCTTACAGACCTTCCAGGTCGGACATCACTCATTTCCCATGACATTATTCTTACAGACTACCATCCTATTAAGTTAAGGCCCTATCCTATATCTTTACATCACAAAGATAGAGTTGAGAAAGAACTGAAGGATATGATATGCTTGGGAGTTATATCTCCATCAGAATCACCATATGCATTTCCAATGGTGATCGTGAAAAAGAAGGATGATTCTTTATGTATTTGTATTGATTTTAGGCGTTTAAACAGTATCACAATTACAGACGCTGAACCAATGCATTTGTTAGACGACCTGCTTTCGCAAGTATCACATGCTACTTTCTTCAGCAAATTAGATCTGTTGAAAGGTTATTGGCAAATACCTCTTACTGATCATGCCAAGCCTTTCACCACGTTTACAACTCCATTTGGACTTTTCCAATGGAACTACATGTGCTTCGGCCTTGTAAACGCTCCTGCGACGTTTGTGCGCATGATGCGCCGCCTTCTTGGCGATCGAAAAGATGTCATCACATACATCGATGACATCTGCCTATTTCATGATTCTTGGGAAGACCATATTACTGGGCTGACATCTCTTCTTTTTACGTTACGCCAACACGGTTTGACTGTGCGACCTTCCAAGGTCCAAATAGGTTGTCAGGAAATTTCATTTCTTGGTCACCGCATAGGTAACCATAGATTATATCCTGATGACACAACGGTCAAACGAATTTTAGATATTTCTATTCCCTCTCCTAAGAAGCAAGTGAGAAGCCTATTAGGCTTAATTAACTTCTACCACAAATTTATTCCACATTTCGCACAAATTTCTGCTCCACTGTCCGGACTGCTAGCCAAGGGTAGTCCGAATAAAATTAAATGGACATCGGATTGCGTTGGCGCTTTAATAAAAATCAAGGAATTATTTGAAAATCCACCCATTTTGTTGTTGCCAAACCTACATATTCCATTTGTAATTCAAACAGATGCGTCAAATTACGGCATCGGGGGCTGTTTGGTACAAGGGGATGCCACATCCGTGTTTTTTCGTATCCCGAAAGTTGACCCCAGCTGAACAGAAATATGCAACAGGGGAACGGGAGCTCCTAGCTGTGGTATGGTGCCTTGAGAAGCTATCAAAGTACTTGATTGGCAAGCACTTCTACATTCAGACCAACCACAGCCCACTTACTTTCATCACATCCAGAACTATGCGGAACGCGAGAATTCACCGTTGGTACCTGTTACTCCAAGAGTTCTCGTTTACAATATTGCCAATCTCTGGAACTGACAACAACCTCGCTGATCTGTTATCAAGGAAGTATTCTGGACAAGATGGGAATTGACTTTACTACTACTATATTTAGTATTCTATGACAAACGTTGATATTAATGATATTAATATAATTATAATCATTATATATTAATATAATATTCATAGATTGCTTACGGGTACGTCGTCTCCACCACTCTCACAAGTGTCACATTTGAGATCGAGGTGGATGATGTTGAGGATTGTTGCATGGTTTGCAAGCATCTGGGTTTGAACTTGATTCGGATGGTTGCACCATGAAACACCTCGGCTGAATAAATAAATGAAATAGATCGCATATATCGATGCATGACGCATTAGACATAGTAACAACAGTCGTTGTGTGGCCTTCAAGGCAAAAGGCAGTGTTTCAAAATATGTGGCATGGCCACTTAGCCAAAGTGTTTTAAAGAAGTGGAATAACCACTCAAATGTGATAGTACATAACTAGAAAGTTATATTTAAAGCAGAAATAAAGAATATATAAGGACCCTTGAGTCTTAAAATATAAGACGGCAATATTAGCCGCAATAATTTATGATTAACGTAAGTCGTAAAATATGAAACGCATTAGACTAGAATATGTAGGGCTGATTAAGCCTGGCTTTGAAGACAAAGTAAATTAATATATTAGACAGTGTATCTAATAGAATTAGCAGAATGTTTAATTCTGTATAAATATAAGAATTATGCCATTACCAAACAGTTTTGGTGGAAATATAATCGAACGTTAATTATACTTACTTACTTACTTAGTCGTTCCCCTTCTACCGTGAGGTGTAGAGGTTTGGAAGAGAGAGCGCCAGACTATCCTATCGGCTGTCTTCCTACTGGCCTGGTTCCATTCTAGTCCTTGGTCCTTCAAAGATTGTCTAATGTTGTCCTCCCAGCGGACTCTGGGTCGTCCTGGGGGTCTGGATCCTTGGCTCTTTGTTTCCCATGCTTGTCGTGGTAGCCGGTCTTCTCCCATTCTGCAGACATGGCCAAACCATCTTAGTTGGGACTGTTCTACTTGGGTCTGCAGGGGGTGGGATTTAAGGCCTCGACGTATTGTCTGGTTGCGTACCATGTCTCTTCTTGTTACTTCAACCACCTTCCTCAGAGACCTCATTTCTGAGGTTTGGATCTGGCTTTTGTGGGTTGTAGTCATTGCCCATGACTCGCATCCATATGTCAAGACTGGGACATAGGTGGAGCGATGTACAGCCATCTTCGTTTTCTTACCAACCTCTCTCTTGCTGAGGAATCCTCGATTTATGGCCTGAAAAAGTCTCCCAGCTGCTGCTTTTCGAGTGGCCAACTCTTCTTTGATGCCTCCCTTTCGGTCAATAATAGCTCCGAGGTGTAAGACAAGGTGATATCCTATCACCTTACCTCTTCATACTCCTTATGGACGATGTCATCAAGGCATGTAAGGAGAGAACAAGAAAGTATTCAGTGGGGTACTGGAAGATGAGACAGGTCTATATTTCGGAGCTGGCATTTGCTGATGATGTTGCCCTGATTGCTAATTCAGAGGCACATCTCCAATCCAACCTGCAAGTCTGGAAGGAAGAGCTGGAGAAGAGTGGGATGGTCATAAGCAGCTCTAAAACAAAATCCATGGTGATATCACGAGAAGAAAGAAAACATCAGATTAAGTTGGGAGAACAGGTCCTGGAGCAGGTCGACCACTTTAGATATCTCGGAGCTATTATAGACCGAAAGGGAGGCATCAAAGAAGAGTTGGCCACTCGAAAGCAGCGGCTGGGAGACTTTTTCAGGCCATAAATCGTGGATTCCTCAGCAAGAAAGAGGTTGGTAAGAAAACGAAGATGGCTGTATACCGCTCCACCTATGTCCCAGTCTTGACATATGGATGCGTGTCGTGGGCAATGACTACAACCCACAAAAGCCAGATCCAAACCTCAGAAATGAGGTATCTGAGGAAAGTGGTTGAAGTAACAAGAAGAGACATGGTCCGCAACCAGACGATCCGTCAAGGCCTAAAATCCCATCCGCTGCAGACCCAAATAGAACAGTCCCAACTAAGATGGTTTGGCCATGTCTGCAGAATGGGAGAAGATCGGCTACCACGACAAGCATGGGAAACAAAGAGCCAGGGATCCAGGATGGCCCAGAGTCCGCTGGGAGGACAACATTAGACAATCTTTGAAGGACCGAGGACTAGAATGGAACCAGGCCAGGAAGAAGACAGCTGATAGAATGGTCTGACGCTCTCTCTTCCAAACCTCTACACCTCACGGTAGAAGGGGAACAACTAAGTAAGTAAGTAAGTAAGGTATTTAAAGTGGTCTACCTGCTCCAGGACCTGTTCTCCCAGCTTAATCTGATGTCTTCTTTCTTCTCGTGATATCACCATGGATTTTGTTTTAGAGCTGCTTATGACCATCCCTCTCTTCTCCAGCTCTTCCTTCCAGACTTGCAGGTTGAATTGGAGATGTGCCTCTGATTTAGCAATCAGGGCAACATCATCAGCAAATGCCAGCTCCGAAATACAGACCTGTCTCATCTTCCAGTACCCCACTGAATACTTTCTTGTTCTCTCCTTACATGCCTTAATGACATCATCCATGAGGAGTATGAAAAGGTAAGGTGACAGGATATCACCTTGTCTTACACCGGTGGTGGTCCTGAACTCTTCTGACTTATGGTTTGCTGTCCCCACATAATTTCTGCAAGACTTGTAGAAGCTCTGTATAGCATGAATCAGAGGTGCTGGAATGTTCTTCCTTGCCAAACAATCCCAAAGTTTGCTCCAGGGGACCCTGTCAAACGCCTTTTCTAGATCTATGAAACAAAGATGGATCTCACTCTTATACTCAAGGGCCTTTTCACTCAGCTGTCTGAGTGTGAAGATTAGGTCTTGAGTACTTCGGTTCGCTCGGAATCCGCACTGGATCTCATCCAGTTGTGGCTCAGCTAGGCGTCGGAGTCTCTGCTCTAGGATTCTAGACTAGATTTTACCAGGGACACTGAGAAGGGATATGCCTCTATGGTTTCCACACTGTCGATTATCACCCTTTTTGAAAATTGGTGTTATGATGGCAATCTCCCAATCCTTTGGTATGGTCTTGTTGTACCACGCTGCCTGTAGAACCCTTAAGAGTAATAGGTCGCCTGATGCTCCCATGTACTTAACCATTTCTGGTGTTATACCATCATGCCCTGCTGCTTTGCCCATCTTGATTTTCTCCAGTGCTGCCTTCAGTTCTTCCATCTTTATGTCATCTTCACCATCATTGGTTTTCTCTTCTGTTCTGTTAATTATAACGATAATAAATAGGACATGCAATGTCTGTGAAATATATAGACTCTACGCTATAATGTATCCAGTGCTCTTGATGTAAACTATATTAAGTAGCCTAGTTTTTTTTTTTTTGCGTTCGCCCGCTAATACTCGAGGCGAAATCTCAGGTTATCATTTATGTCTAACCTGACATTGATTTTACGTGAGTATCCCTTTATTTCTTGTACAGAGACAAATGTCCCTCGCCATTCAGGCAAATACTCTCCGATTTCGGAGGTACCCATTGCAGCTGGGTCGGCTCAGGAGCCGCCAGTCCCTGGTCGACGACACTCCTTCAAATGTTTTCGCCAGGTCTCGAGTTAATCCAGTCCAATTCCCGGTCGACGAAAAATCCTCAAATGCCGTCGCCCGGGTTTGATCCTGTATCACCCGGTCGCCAGAGCGGTGTTGTAACCACTACGCTAGCGCGGCTCCCAGTAGCCTAGTGTCTTTGATTCATGATGAAAGAATGAATACTTATTAAATTATTATGTCGTCAAAAACTGATCTTATTCAATAACGTATTCAAGGTTCCAGTTATGACTGTTGTTATGAAGAATGACCATTGACCTTCAAATGAATACACACGCTGTCACACTGGTAATATGAAATAAAACAATATAACACGGTCATTCAAATATATATGAACTTTTATTGAAAGCACGTTTAAAATGCAATTACTTGAAAGAAGTATCCAAAGAATTCAGGGTTGTAATCAATATCGATACCGGTGGAAACATCAAGAATCAGACGATCAAATAATTGTACAAAACATAATACTAGACTAACCCATATAAATCAGTGAAAACCCCAGGACAGTGATAAATCAAAAAGGGACTGAAAGGCACAATAAGTACATTAAATAAGTAAATGAAGCATGCATACATCCAGTAGATAATACAACAGCTGAAACGTTTTAAAAGTGTTATTTTTCCTGAATTTCTCAGTCTGATGTAATGAGCTTGACCATCAATATCCTCATAATTTAATGAATTAATTTTTTGATGCTATTGAGGGGGGGGGGAAACATCCATCACAAAATATTGTTGCTGTTACTAGGTACCACAAACTGCCGCTTCGCCGCGGTCGAAAAATTCTGTGACGTGCAAGCGAGGCCCAGTTTGGGCCCTTTTCAACCTCGCTCTGCCTAGTAATTAATTTGCCTTTTCTAAATAAAAATTATATCTTCTGGTTCCTTGATCTTTCTTCTTTCATAATATGTCAATTGTAACTTTCTGCGTGTCATTGAAATTGAGTGAGACAAAAAAATAAAACACCATTAAAACTGCTCTTGCCGTGCGCTGGCTGACTGGCGCTCAAGAGAGCGAAATTCCCAGAAAGGACCCCCACCTCATTCAAAGCATCGGCGCTATGTCCTCAAAAATGCTACACTAATACGGTTTTCACCAATGAGAAGAGCGGAAACTGAAGTTTACGCACATGTAACACGAGGCACAGATTTTTTATAGGAAGATATCGTAAATTCGAAGTGAATGAGAAAGTTTGGATTTTAATACACATCTGGGAGGCCTACCTACACTCGTGTTACATCAAACAAATGAGCAGCCATTCTGCTAAAATCGTAAAGAGCGAACGAATGTTAAAAGACAGCACTTCCAACACATTTCGGCGTGTAAACATAATGGCGGATGTTCCATCTGACAAACCCACACGATGGGCCGGCAGTACGAAACACAGCACGAAATGACTCAGGCGCTGAACTGAAAGTTTCACCAATGGAAGTCGACACAATATGTGTTCTGAGTAAGTTTTGAACTTTGTTTTATTTCTGTTCATTTCAGACCTATTTTGTTTATTTGTAATATAGCAACGGCAAGTGACGGAGGGTGGATGTATTAGTAAAAGAACAGCCAAATGTGACTGTTTGATTCACACATTTAGACAGAAAGTTTTTCTTTTTTTAAGCAATTTTGGGGGTGGGGTATTGTTGTTTATGTAGCTATTTGGTTGTTTTATCGGACCATCACCATTTTCTAAACATTCGGTATCAGAATTAAGGTCTAAACATTTTGTAAAGCCGCTGACCTCCTTTCGATAAAGTTATGGATGTCAAAGGTCATGTTTAGAATTTAGCTTGCTACACATTTGTGAACGTTAATTTTTTTTAAAAATTGCCTCTCTCGCTTAATTAACCTTTTTTTCTCAATTATTTCAAGGGACGACCGTTATGATGCACATTGCGAGCATATTTTTCAATGACGGGAAGAGGCGACTATTGGCGACGGGTGTGAGAGCTAGTAGGCGGTCCAGGTCTGCCACCGATTTTCTACTTTGACAAACAGACTATTGGCACAGTTCTGTCTTCTGAAGGACTAGGAAAATGCAACATGGGAGCTAGTACGTCTTGTTGTGTAAAGTTTATATATCATATTATTTCCTCTCATTCTCTGATGTTAAAAATCATTAGGCTACTATGTAGTTGAAGCTTTCCTAGAAGCCTCTACAGGTTTTGAGTTTATTTTACAATTACAAACATAAAAGACAAATGACATAATCCATGTAAAAGAGAAACATACAATCTACTGTATAATTAATATAATGATTTAAATGGTAAATGCAGTAAAAATTAATGCCTCAATAAATGCTTAATGATTAACAAAGGGAAAGAAAAAATAATTTGGCCGACATTTTTTGTATTAATAAAATAACACAATCATGCAATTTGTCCTCTTCCCGTCCCTCCCAACAAATTTCTCTCAGGTGACCTCTTGGTTTCTCTGTGCTACCCGAACAGAATGTGAGTAAAGGACAGCTACAGTACAGGTGCCAGATGTCAGTACAACAAGCCTGTGCCCTGAGAGGAGATTCACTTGAGGACTTTCTGAACACACAATTATCTTTTGATGCAGCTGACCTCAAGTGACAGTGAGTTGGACACGGACTAATATGTAATGTCTCTTTGTTTCTAAAAATCAAATTTTAAGCATTAAAGGTTGTTTCAATAAAAAAAAATAACCATCAATTTGAATTGTACAACTCAAATTACATAAATATGGAAGTTTTCAGCTCTATAGCTGCAATATTCATGATTTTATGACAACATTTGGAATTTCGTGAGATTTTTCTTCTGAACTACAAATTTAGCCTTTGATCCATTTTCATATAATGCAGTTTTATAGTATTCAGTATTTCATGTGGCTCAAAAAAATTAAGCATCAAGGATATGCTCTCTTTAAGCTCAATAAATCTTATAGCTTTCCTGTATGTAGTTTTTGATTTATGAGTGCATGAAAATGCATATTTGCACTTTGCGAGCACAACAATGAGACTTGAAATTGTATCTTTTGTCAATTTTGATGGACCATAATTCATTTAATTGATTTGTTGTACTTCCCATGTTTCTTTTCTGCAATAAGGACTTGTATGACTTTGTGCAAAAAGCATTATTGACTTGGTAAGTGTTTGTTGACTGTAGTTATGATTGTGCAAAGTCAGGCAATTTGTTCGGTGCGAAGACGTTTGAAAAATTTTGTAATTCCCCACAATTTTGAAATGCTGTAACTCAGTTATTTGATGTCCGATTTTTTAAATTTAAAAAGGAAATTTCATGGCTTAAAGAGATCCATTAAGATCTATAAACAAAGACACTGTAAAAACAAAATGAAAAATCAGTTTGTGGTACCTACTGTTACATGTCTCTATTTCCATGATAACAGTGCTGTTAATAAAAAGTTTTAGCTCTCACATCACCTGCCACACTTTGGAAAACAATGTCATAGCAGATTTTTTGTTAAAAACAAAATGTTACCCTTACATGCTGATAACCTGCAGAGTTCCATTGAAATTATGGAACTAGTACGGTACTGATGCAAATGAAGTTGGGAGAGACATACAAACCAATTGTGTCTGAGACCAGTCTGCCACCACACACACTATCTCTTAATTGTGCATTCATCTTATTTCAGTGAAAACAGTTTAAACTCATATTGTAAAAAAGTTTAACAATATGAGTAAAAACGAACAAACAAAAAGCAACTGCATTCACACAATACAGTGCAGACCTGATAAGGAGAACTCACCAGGGACCCAAGAAATAGTTCTTCTTATCAGAAATTCCTCTTATCAGATAAGAGTTCAAGCATATGGTAATGCATTTGCAACGTACAATGCAATAATGAATTAGCGTTGAATACGACAGATGTATGACACAGAAAATATGTAAATCACCAAAAGTGTTAATGTACAAAGCTGGCACAGATATCTAGATAATAACAGCACTTTTTACACTTTGAAAAGAAAAAGCTGCAATTTTCCTCTGTATCTTAGTACCCGTACTTGAATGAATAAAAATGTCTTTCCATGACATCCTTAAATTCAAAGAAATGATAAATTAAATCATCTTGGCATCCAGCCTGCATTATATACATGTTAGTTTTATCCATGCAATTTGAAACTTCCAACTGTGAAATAGTTTGTACCGTTAACCCACAGTCATCATTATCTCTAGAATTTGTAAACTCTTAAATGATAAAGCACTCTTAAATGAAAAAAGTCTGTAATTTTCCTCTGTGCCTTGGTACCTGAGTTAATAAAATGTCTTTCCATGGCCTCTTTAAATCCAAAGAAATGAGAAATTAAATCATCTTGGCATCCAGCCTGCATTATATGCATGTTAATTTTATCCATGCAATTTGAAACTTCCATTTGTGAAACAGTTTGCACTGGCAACCCACAGTCATCATCATCATCTCCATCTAGGTCAGGACTGGAAAGGACAGAAGATGAAACTGTTGGCATACACATCCCTAGAATATCAGCACTGGCAAGGCTAGCACTACATGTAGTAACAATATCATTGTCAATGTTGACAAAATCTTCTGCTGAAATGTTCAGTTCCTGATATAGTCGATGAAGCAAAGGTTCCACAGAAGTTTCAATTATAATACTGCCATTACAAGTATTTGATACAACCGTGTTTTCATCATCTGTATCATCTCCAACTTTAAAGCCTGCTTTTCGAAAACAGTTTGCAATAGTCACAGGCAACACTTTACCCCATGCAGATTTCAACATAACAATAGCGTCCAGAAGGGTTATCTTGAAGTCTTCAGCAACCAAGTCTGCATCAATGTGACCTACAAGTTTGGACAACATTGCTGACCTATAATGAACCTTCAGATTTTGAATAATACCTTGGTCACAAGGCTGAAGTTTGGATGTCGCATTTGGTGGTAAAAATAAAAGTTCTGTTGCTTTTAGATTTTGAACATTTAGGTGGGCTTAACAGTTGTCAAGCACCAAAAGAACTTTGCGATGTTGACGTTCCATAGAATGATCAAATGCATGTAGCCACTTGGTGAAAATGTCTGATGTCATCCAGGCTTTTGAATTAGCTGCATAATCAACACACAATTTTTTCAAACCTTTAAAACAGCGTGGATTTTTTTAATTTACCGATTACAAGTAATGGCAATTTTTCTGAACCATCCATATTTGTACACACAACAGCTGTGATTCTTTCTTTCGATTTTTTCCCCCCATGACACTTTTCATTTCTGAAGGAAAAAGTCTTGTCAGGCAGCAATCTCCAAAACAATCCAGTTTCATCAGCATTAAACACATCAGCGGAATTATACCTACTCATGGCTGGTTTTAGCACCTCCTCCGTCCATGACTCGGTAGTCGTTTCATTAACAGAATGCCTTTCCCCACACAAAGCTTTGTAAGTAATGTTGTGCCGTTTTTTAAAACGACCCAACCAGCCAGGACTACATTTCCAGCCAGTCCGACCTTCCAGAAGTGCTAACTCTTCTGCCTTTGCAGTTAATATAGGTCCATTTACAGGAACATTTGCTGATCTCGCCATGGTGAACCATTTTAGGAGTGCCGTGTCAACAACATCACACGCCGCTTTTCGGTTCTTCATTCTGTGACAATCAACTTGTCCACCATAAAACATTTTTCTGTACCGATCCTTATTTTTTATGATTCCTGAAAGCGTTGATTTTGGAATGTCGAATTCCTTTGCTATTTCCATTTTCTTTTTGCTACTATTTTCCACTTCTTGTAATAGCTCAATCTTTCTTTTCAAAGATATGGATTTTAACTTTCCAGCCATTTTTAGAGGGGAAATAACTCAAATTCTAACACCGACGAAGCGCGCAATTTCCGAAAATAGCCGAAAAGTTGTACAAATGTCCAGGTACTGTATTTGAAAAAAGTTCGTCTTAAGCAGATCAAATTATATAGTCGGGACACGTTTAATCGTTCGGCATATCCGAAAATTCGTGATAAACGGATTCCGCTTAACCGGACATTTTTTACAAAGACAAAGAAGAAAAATTGCCGGGGATAAACAAATTGTTCTTCACAACAGAAATTCGCCACATCCGAGATCGCCTTAAGCGGTCTGCACTGTATTCTCTTTTAACTTATGTCAAGAAGTAAAACTGTGAAAATACAAACTGTATGTATTCATATATTTACTTACAAGGCACTCATGGGAAAAAGAATGCTGGTACTCATTGGCTGACAGATAACCATAAAGGGATAACCAATAAAAAATGTTCTTGTTTTTTTTGTTCTTTTCATATAACTTCATTTAATTTTTTGACGTAACACGGAAATCTAAAAGAGAGTGCTAAATGCATTCAGTAAACACTTCAGATCACAATAAATGTTTCATCACTTAAATGGAAGGCTTTAAAAGAACATATATATATATATATATATATATATATATATATATATATATATATACCAGTATATGCACATTCTAAAATCAATCAATACCCTTTAGCTCCCCGATGAGCATAGGCCTTCAACAAACACATGCCAAGTCTTCCTGTCCTGTGCCATTCACTCAGATTCTTTCCATGTTTTCCTCATCATATTCACCTCTTTATCCAGTTCTCTTCTCCGTGTGTTTTTTGGTCTACCTCTGCCTCTCTTTCCCTGTGGATTCCAGAACAAGGACTGCCTTGTAATGCTTAAAACAGGTCTCCTCAATGTGTGTCCTATCCATCGCCAGTATTGTCTTCTCAACTCTTGTTCCACTGGCACTTGTCTGGTTCTTGTCATCAATTCCACATTTGTGACTGTTCACACCATTTCAGTCCTTCTATTCTTCGCAAGCACCCATTTATAAAAGTCTGTAGCTTTTTGGTTGTTGCTCTCCATGTCTCGGAGCCCATACTGACTTGACATTTGAGTAGAAGATTCTTATTTTTGTGTTGGACTTGATTTCTCTTGCTCTCACACTCTAAAATATTGATACACATTTCTGAAAAATAAACATAAGCAGATGGCCATAAGTGAGTGGAGAACAGTTGCAGAACACAGACTCATCATTTCTCTTGTCCCTGTCTATGAAGCCACCATAGCAACTGGTCCCCTTAGAGGAATCCTGCACCACAGCACCCAACGCCTTAGCAGCAGTGGTTTCTGTAGCACAGTAATCTGTTTTACATGATGAGCTTGCCAGTCCAAAGCATAACCTCATACTGGTCACTCTTAGAACATCCCTGCTTATTTTTTCTTTGCCTCTTCAGAGATCCTGAGAAGTACAATTGTAAAAAAAAAAACATGCATGACTGTCAGGCTGTTCAATTAGGAGAAAAAGCTGCAGAAACAATCAATGTAAGAATGTGTGAAATTTTCTGGCATTTCCTGTTGGAAGTCAATCCCATTAGCAATTTAAAAAAATGGACAGCTGGCCATTGAAACTGTTAATTTAACCAAAACAATGAGATATCAGATGAAAATAAAGATTATTATACAGAAATATTAACAATAAAATCTAATGGTATAGTGATTTCATAAACAGCTAATGGTAGCAGCTAACTTAAAAATACTTTTATGCTATGTCATCTTAGCCAATGAAAAAAAACCACCACTGGACACATGGTCCCCAGTGATGTCCTAGGAGACATAAAGAATATCACCACTACTCCTACCATGCATGTCATTAGGTGTGCCCATGTCTTGCATGGGGCCCAGATTTAATGGTTGCCCCCGTGCTCCTTAACAAGCAAATAAATGTGGATGTATCAGATATTGAAAATTCAACCAAATCAAAAAGTCTGAGAAAAGTGACCACTAAAAATTTCACTAAGCAAAGAACAAGAAAAGTGTTACAAAAAGTATTACTTTTGATTATAATGCAACTGACCTGAACCCAGTACGCTGGACTAAAGAGTAAAAGGTCAGGAAACGAAATTGCCTGATGGAGTAGCATGACATTTGTTTAATGTCTCTTACCTGGAAGAGAGGATGGACAGCACAATGAAGGCATAGCCATTATCCTCAAGACAGGAATAGAAAGGTCATTACTGGAATGGAAACCCATCAACAAGAAAAGCTTCTGTGGTTGATATTAAGAGACAATATCAAACTGCCAACAGCCATGAAAAGACAGTGACTGATAATGTTGACAAGAAATTCAACACCATTTCAACTATAAAAGGAAAGCAGCAAATCATGCTTGGGATTCCAGGAAAGGGAGAGACAAGATTGGATAACACTAGAAACATTAAACACCATAGTGATAAGAAAAGACATGAAAAGAAAGAAAATAGAAGCAAAGTCCCCCAGGTTAAAGGAAATATATAGCGAGCAGTACAGTCATTTGGACAAGGAAGTAAAACGTCAAAACCGAGCCAACAGAAGGAAATTCCTAGACAATCTTGCAAGACAGGCAGAAGAGCACTGAGAAATGAACAAAGCACGGTATATAAAATAACTAAAACCATCAGTGGAAAGCGGGGTGCATATAATATTATGTTGGTAAGTAAGAGACAAGCAGGGAAATCTCATCACAACCACACAGAGGCAGGAAACAAGATGGGCAGAGCACTTCAGAGAAACGCTGAATAAGGAACCACCAGAGATGCAGCTGAATGTTCCTGAGGCTGAAAATGATCTAGACGTAAATAGAGACATTTAGTGAAGGGAAGAAATCATCACAGCTATAAAATCGTTAAAGAATGGAAAAGCTCCTTGTCACGTCAATTTAAATGCTGAGTTAAAACTTTCCCTGAACTAGCAGTAGAACTTCTTCTTTCGTTCACTTGAAATATATTGTCTATATCTGCAATGTTGTTTCTTGTATAAACTTCACTGTCTTTTGTAGTTCATTCAGAGGTCCGTATAGTTTTGCTTTCAGTGTTGTGTCTCTGGGCCAGTGGGTTTTCCTCAATACTGTATACAGTGCAAACCGCTTAAGGCGATCTCGGATATGGCGAATTTCTGTTGTGAAGAACAATTTGTTTATCCCCGGCAATTTTTCTTCTTTGTCTTTGTAAAAAATGTCCGGTTAAGCGGAATCCGTTTATCACGAATTTTCGGATATGCCGAACGATTAAACGTGTCCCGACTATATAATTTGATCTGCTTAAGGCGAACTTTTTATCAAATACAGTACCTGGACATTTGTACAAATTTTCGGCTATTTTCGGAAATTGCGCGCTTCGTCAGTGTTAGAATTTGAGTTATTTCCCCTCTAAAAATGGCTGGAAAGTTAAAATCCATATCTTTGAAAAGAAAGATTGAGCTAGTACAAGAAGTGGAAAATAGTGGCAAAAAGAAAATGGAAATAGCAAAGGAATTCGACATTCCAAAATCAAAGCTTTCAGGAATCATAAAAAATAAGGATCGGTACAGAAAAATATTTTATGGTGGACAAGTTGATTGTCACAGAATGAAGAACCGAAAAGCGACGTGTGATGTGGTTGACACGGCACTCCTAAAATGGTTCACCGTGGCGAGATCAGCAAATGTTCCTATAAATTGACCTATATTAACTGCAAAGGCAGAAGAGTTAGCACTTCTGGAAGGTCGCACTGGCTGGAAATGTAGTCCTGGCTGGTTGGGTTGTTTTAAAAAACGGCACATTACTTACAAAGCCGCGGTAGCATAGTAGTTAGTGCACTGGCTTCCTAGCGCAGTAGTCTATGGTTCGATCCCCAGATGAGGTGGGAATTTTTTAGGTTACAAACGGCTCCTGGGTCGACCCAGCCCCAAATGGGTACCAGAGCAACCATGTGAAGGTTAAGGCGGCCGGCGTGATGCCAACCACATCACCCCTAGTGTGCCGACGGTCAAGATAATATGGGCCTAACACCATATTCCCAATATGCCTCAATGGGCGTGTAACGGGTTCCTTTACCTTTTTTTTTTTTGTGTGGGGAAAGGCATTCTGTTAATGAAATGACTACCGAGTCATGGACGGAGGAGGTGCTAAAACCAGCCATGAGTAGGTATAATTCCGTGGATATGTTTAATGCTGATGCAACTGGATTGTTTTGGAGATTGCTGCCTGACAAGACTTTATCCTTCAGAAATGAAAAGTGCCGAGAAGGGGGGAGAGGGGGGCAATGGAAAGAAAGAATCACAATTGTTGTGTGTACAAATATGGATGGTTCAGATAAATTGCCATTACTTGAAATCGGTAAATTAAAAAATCCACGCTGTTTTAAAGGTTTAAAAAAATTGTGTGTTGATTATGCAGCTAATTCAATAGCCTGGATGACATCATACATTTTCACCAAGTGGCTATATGCATTTGATCATTCTATGGAACGTCAACATCACAAAGTTCTTTTGGTGCTTTACAACTGTTCAGCCCACACAAATGTTCAAAATCTAAAAGCAACAGAACTTTTATTTTTACCACCAAATGCGACATCCAAACTTCAGCTTTGTGACGAAGGTATTATTCAAA
The DNA here is from genome assembly GCA_024509875.1 of Oreohelix idahoensis. Lineage (NCBI taxonomy): Eukaryota > Metazoa > Mollusca > Gastropoda > Stylommatophora > Oreohelicidae > Oreohelix > Oreohelix idahoensis. The sequence continues at coordinate 483,785 of JAMPIV010002231.1, read as the reverse complement.
ATCTGAAGGTTCATTATAGGTCAGCAATGTTGTCCAAACTTGTAGGTCACATTGATGCAGTACAGAGGAAAATTACAGACTTTTTCATTTAAGAGTGCTTTATCATTTAAGAGTGTGCAAATTCTAGAGATAACGATGACTGTGGGTTAACGGTACAAACTATTTCACAGTTGGAAGTTTCAAATTGCATGGATAAAACTAACATGTATATAATGCAGGCTGGATGCCAAGATGATTTAATTTATCATTTCTTTGAATTTAAGGATGTCATGGAAAGATATTTTTATTAACTCAAGTACAGGTACTAAGTAAGATACAGAGACAATTGCAGCTTTTTCATTTCAAAGTGTAAAACGTGCTGTTAATCTCTAGATATTTGTGCAAACTTTGTACATTAACACATTTGGTGATTTACATATTTTCTGTGTCATACATCTGTCGTATTCAATGCTAATTCATTATTGTATTGTACGTTGTAAATGCATTACCATATGCTTGAACTCTTATCTGGATAAGAGGAATTTCTACCTGTCCACATGTACACAAGGCTGAATTGCCAATCTTGAATTTTGTATACATGTGGCTGCGGAGTCGGTTGTGTCCTGTTCTGAGGCGCAGAATGACAATTTGTTCCGATCTGTTCATAGCTTGATAGTCATCCTGTGTTGGTGTTGGTGGCTTTCTGATTGATTTGACCATCTTTTTTCTTTTGATGGTACGTAACTGGTACATCCGGTTGCTCGTCTGCAGCACCTTCTTTAGCCAATCCGTCCGCTCTCTCGTTTCCTGGTATTCCACAATGAGACGGTATCCACTGCATGGCAACCCTGCACTGGTTGCTCAGTTCAGAAAGTAGGGTTTGTATCCCTGGCAATTTTCTGGACTGAAGTGCTTGGAGTGCTGATCTTGCATCTGTCAGGAATACTACAGGCTGTGGACCGAGATTGGTGTTCAACAGTTTCTCAGTTGCCACCTTGATTGCCTGGATTTCTGCATCATACAAGTAGTTACAAAATTTCCCCGTTGGTACTCTGACCGTATCCCTAGTGTTGTTTGGGTATTCTATGTACACTCCTGCTCCTCCATTCTTTATTGCATTCTGTGCTGACCCATCCGTGTATACTCGGACCCAGAGGTCCTGTGGGTATTCATCATCCAGGAAACTAAGAGTGACTGTCCTACGTTGCACGCTGTTCTGTTCATCCCTGTTGAATATTCCTTTCACTTTTGTCTGGATGTGTACTGGTAGTCCAGGCTTCTCTCTCCAAGGGGTTTGTTCTGGCACAGAATTTAGGGGGCTGTTAAGTTCAGGCAGATCTGAGGTTTGTCTACGAAATCGTTTGGCCTGGTGGATAAAGCTGCTTCTTTTCAATCACCCCATTGCTAGGTTTTGGAATCTGTCCTTCATTGGATGGCTCGGCATACAGAGGACCTTCTCTGCCTGTGTTAGCACTTTCGTGTCTCTGCGTTCTCTCAGTGCTTGTATCCTCCCCATTTCCACTATAGGCATTGATTTCATTGCCCCCGTGATGACCCTAAGTGCCTGGTTTTGCACCTTATCTAGCTCTTGTAATGTGGTGTTTGATGCTGGACACCACGCAGCTGACCCATATTCCAGGTGTGGTCGTATGCCCTGCTGGTAAACTTTACTAAGTATTTTCCCGCTGGCTCCCCATGTGGTTCCACTTAGTTTTCTCAGGATGGCTAACTTCCTTCTGGCCTTTGTTGCTGCCTTGTTGATGTGCTGTTTCCATGTCAGCCTATCATCGAATGTAACTCCGAGATAGGTGGGTTATTTATCTTCTCTCAGGAGCTCTTCGTTTATCTTGATGACACCAGCTTTTTGTTTGGGAGAGAGGGTGAAGAGCGTAGTGCTGCACTTGTCTATGATGATACTGACACACCATATATTTGCCCATGAGGTTAAGGCATCGATAGCTCTTTGTAGCAGTTTGGTGGCCACTGTTGCATGCTCATCTGTGCACCATATTACCAGGTCATCAGCATACATTGCCACTTTCATTCCATGTGGTAGTTCAGCAACCAGGTCGTTGATGTAAACTAGGAAAAGTGTGGGGGACAGAACCCCCTCCCCATGAGGGACGCCATGACGCAGTAGAATTTTCTTACTCTTGAGGCCATCTAGTTGTACTCGGGCTCTTCTGTTATGCAAGTATGCTTTTACCCATTTGTACATCCTACCACCAAGACAAGAGACAGAAGACGTTGGAGATCCATTACAGCCAACCTTCGTTGTGGAGATGGCAACTGATGATGATGATGATGACATCCTACCATTCACTCTACAATTTCTCAGTTTCTTCAGAAGCCCTTCTTTCCAAACCTTGTCAAATGCTTTCCTTAGATCTATCCATGCTGCTAGTACCAGTTTCTTATCTTGGAATGCATCCTCAATCTCTTGGGAAAGGTAAGTTGCCTGATCTTCCGTAGTGTAACACTGCCTAAAGCCCGCCTGCTGTGGTACAAGAAGGTTTTCACTTTCAAGGTACCACTGTAGCCTGAGGTTGATGATACGTTCTACTGTTTTGCAGAGACAGCTTGTAAGGCTGATTGGTCTGTAGCAGGAGGCCGTGGAACTGTCTTTTCTTGGTTTTAGGAGTGGTATCATGATTGCTTCCCTCCAGGTCTGTGGAACTCTGCCTGAGTTCCAACAGATATTGAAGATCTGCAGCAGCTTTGTTTTTGCTGCGGTTCCCAAGTTCTTAATCATTTCATTGGGCACTCCATCAACTCCTGGTGACTTTCTCATTTTCAATTTGGATATTGCAAGCTCCAGTTATCTGAATGTGATTGGTGCCTCCATAACTTCAGGTATGGTTCCATCTTGTCCTGCGTATTGTTGCTTCTCTGGGCTAACTTCGATGTTGTTGTCTTTAGCAAAGGAGTCTGCAAAGTGATCCCATGAGGATGTTTCCATCTTTGTACAGTGCAATCTTTGAGTTTCTCCCTGTACCCTCATTGTTAAGTTGTTTTACCAGCTTCCACAGTTTCCTTGTATCTCTTTCGAAGTTCAAGGACTCGGTTTTCTCCTTCCAGCTTCTCCGCCTGGCCTGCAACTTGGCCCTTTGAAATTTGGCCTTAGCTTGCTGGTAGTTATTGTGGTGTTCTTGGCATGGACTGGTCTCTGCCTGCTTTCGAGATGTTTCCACATCGTTGTGCAGCTGCTCTAGTTCACTATTCCAATAAGCAGCAGAACTATTAGAACTACTATTTGCACAAGTCTGGAAAACATAGGCAACAAATAGAGTGGAATAAAGGAATAATTGTCTAATTGCCCAAGAGAAGGGCACCTTCCAGACTGCAACAATTGGAGAGGAATTACTCTCCTCTAAGTTCCCAGTAAAATACTAGGCAGGATAATTATCCAGAGAATTTCAAAAGCTGTAGATCATAAACTGAGGAAAGAACAAGCAGTTTCAGAAAGAACGGAAGATATGCAGATCATATATTCACCCTCAGTAACATTATAGAGCAGTGCTTGGAATGGCAGAGACAGCTATACATTAACTTTGTTGATTCTGAAAAGGCGTTTGACAGCATACACAAGGACAGCCTATGGAAAATACAAGGGCTTATGGAATTCCCAGCTGAATTGCTTCCATCATAAACAGCCTGTATGCTCACTTTACATGTAGTGCTGGGCAGAGCAACCTAACTTTTGAGGTGAAGACAGGGATGCCCCTTATCAACCACTTTATTTTTGACAGTCATAGAGTGGGTGATGCACCAGACAACAGAGGGCAGTCCAAGAAGAATAAGATCGACAACGTTTTCTACCCTGGAAGATCTGGGATACGCAGATTTTTTTTTTTTTAACCAGCGGCACTTGGGCTTTCAGCCCTTCGGCCCAATGACATGTCATTGCGAGGCTGGGGAACCTGAGGACTTTCCTTCCAACCCGGTCAGGAGCTTCGCTCCTTCCCATCCACAGAGGGTTTATCACAGGAGCCGTTCAGGCTATTCAGTCAAATTTCTGACCGTAAACATTTCTTCAAACGCCGACGCCCGGGTTTGAACCATGAACACCTGGTTGCCAGTACAATGCCGAAGCCATTACACCAGCGCGGCTCCCAAGGGATACGCAGATAACAGTGCACTACTCGCACATTCACATCAACACATTCAAGAAAAAACAGATAGACTAAATAAATATAGCCAGCAGGTGGGTCTGAACATCAATCTAAAGAAGACAAGAGGTCAACACTCAATGTGGGCAATCCTGAGCCAAGATTACTGGAATCTGACATCAAAAGTAAGAACAGTAGGTACGGACATATGAGAGGATGAATCCATCATGTATACAACCCATGCACTAGAGGAACAGTTAGCATTCATACCCTTCTACATTTGCTGAGAGAGACTGAGCACCTGTGGGTTTGTCCAGAGTACAGTAGTGTCAATTCTGATCAACAATAACAATAACTGAAGCAGAGAGATGAATGGTAAAGGTCAAGAATTTTTATTTGAATTCTGCAAGAACAATCCAGATTTATATAGCACACCCCTTGCCTCACTCAGCATTGTTTCTTATATTACTTTATACACATAATATCATATTCCTTAGCTTTATAGAACAAGCATTTTTTTTTTTAGTTACACTTATATACATAATATTATTTTCTCAAAGTTCTGTTAGCCTACATTACTTAGAGTATTGCTTCATAATACAAGGCTTGCTTTCATTAGTAAAACACAAGTAGAAATGCATCTCTGCAAAATCATGAATTGGATTCTACAGGTATAGTAGCAGCTGTAGAGTCGCTGGGTTGCTGCATCTTGTACATGGGGTTTTCAAAGCTAGAGTCTGCTGCTGACTCTCCCGTGGAAGAACTGTCATGAACATTCTGCACCTCTGGCAACCTGTCCTCGTGCAGTCGACCATAGCTATAGTGCTCCTCTACTCCTTGAATCTACAGACAAAAAGAGCCGTTCAGTTGCAATGTTCAGTTACAGTTGATTAAACAAGTACTGAATATTTCATGTGAAAAGGTTACAAGAAGTGGGTACCACTGTATGTACAAGAGTAGCAAGAAGCAGTACTACCTAGCAACTGTAAATAAATTGTATACAGCACTAAAAGTTAACTACCAATTAGTCAAAAGCTAAACATTACAGCGAATAAATACATTTGTATTGACCGAAGTGAAAAATAAACATTGAAATAATAAAAGAAGAGTAACTTTGACACAGAAAAATCATCCAAAAATAACTGATAAAACGTTCTTAACATAATCACGATTAAATTATTTTGTATTTTTCTGTACACTGCATAGGTTTTAACATTTTTTCAATTTAAAATTAAAAAAAAAATTACTGTAAACACAATTTTCAGTATGCCATTTGTGAATGTGACAGCCGACAAAATCAGTCTTTTGATGTACAAATAAATTTAAATTACATATAGACAGGGTAAAACAGCGTGGGCAAACATTTTTTTTAAAATGTTAAAATAAATTGTTACTCTACATTCCCTATACATTGATAAAACAGATAAGTTCAACTTATCAGTAAAATGTCCAAAATGTAATATTGTCTAGTGTAAGAACGTTTGAATGTCCTTTCATATGAGGTAAAGCAGAGTAAGGTATCTTTTCCACATTTTGCAGTTAGACATAGACTCCATTTTTCCTTTAGCTGTTATACTGCAGAATGGCCAGCTGTTAAATCTGCGTTTCAATATGAGAAGCCTCCTCAAAGCCTACCATGATAAAGGAATGATTTCTGATGTTGCCCCACTAATTTATCTCAATATTTGATATTTGCTTCTTACCTTGACCTGTCCTTGGTTATCATAACGAGGGTTCTCAAATTTCACAGAGTTATTTGCCCTTGAAGGAAACAACTTTGATCTAAATAAAATAAATAAACAAAATAACTTAGACTGACAGAATGTTCAGATTCTGAATATCACAAATACAATCAGTGGAATCTGACTGCTTTTATTACACATAAGGGAGGGAAACCCGAGGCCTGTAAACAGTAAATTAATATGAAACAAATATAAAGGTATGTTATCAGGCACTCGCAGGAAAGTAAATTAATATGAAACAAATATAAAGGTATGTTATCAGGCACTCGCAGGAAATAAATTAATATTAATAAATTAATATTAATAGAATTATAAAGTATAAAGACATTAATAAAGTATAAAGACATTAATTCATATTAATTTAATATTAATACTTCTTTATTTCCTGCGAGTGCCTGATAACATACCTTTATATTTGAATCTGACTGCTACAGGTTTGATAGCAAAAATGACTTTACGTTAGGTCTGTGTCAACTGATGGTTTATTTCCTGCAACTGAAAAGTTGGGACAAAACCAGAAACAGAAGTATGGGAAATCAACAAGAAAATTAAGAAAAGTTAACCAGACACAAGTGGAGATTCTCTGAGAAAGTCTCATTAGAAATCACCTGATATTTCTAGACATATGAATTCACAAGTATTGTGCATGGCCACATGAAACACAATCTAAATAACATGAGAATCACCTGCACAGAATTAGAAAGATATGCCTACAAAAGTTTCATCTGACACCATATATCGTATATACTTGAGTGTAAGTTGAGAAATTTATTTCCATTTATGGACCTTAAAAGAGAGACAGACAGACAGATGCCGTGGAAAGTGATAGAATTTGCAGAAAGCCACATAAATTCAAATGTGATGTGGGAATTTGGAATCAACGAAAAACATTCGACTTATAATCAGGTCATTCATTTTGGAGGCTTTTTAAGTGCTACAGTCCAGGGGTCGAATTACAGTCAGATCGACCTATAACCAACGTCCTTTTCAGGACGAACGAAGAAGAAGAAGAAGATTGACCTATACCTGAGTATATACAGTACTTCGTAGAGTGCAACAGGAGAGAGAATGAGAGTGAGAAAGCACAATTCTAACAAAACAAATACAACAAAATATCAGACAATCAATCAAAACCTTTCAGCTCCTCATGGAGCACAAGTTGTCAGTAAATACACATCCCAGCCTTTCCATCCAGTGCAGAGGCATCCCTAAAGTATTTGTCATCCGGGGTGAATCATACTTTTGGCACACCGATCTCAATAAGGAACAAGCTTGCAAGTATATTTTTAGTAAGTACTATAATAATATTGTGCCTGGCTGTCACCCAGGGCGGACTGCCCCCCCACCTAGTACGCCACTAGTCTTGTACCATTTGTTCAAGGTCCTTCCATGTCTTCTGTATCAGTTTTCATGTCTGTCTCCAGTTCTTGCCTCCGTGTGGTTTTTGATCTCCCTTTATTTCCCTTACCCTGGGGATTCCAGAACAGGGACTGCCTTGTAATGTTATCAACTGGTTTTTCTCAGTGTGTGTCCTATTTGAAACTGGTGTATTCTTCTCATCTCTTGTTCCATTGGTGTTTATATGGCTCTTTCCAGGAGTCCCACATTAGTGATTTTGTCTATTCTGTGAAAGCACCTATTTACCAAAGTCTTAGTCCATCTGGTTGTCATGTTTTTTTGTTTTACATGTTTAAAGCCATATAATAGGGCCAACTTGACACCAGAATTGAAGATTCTTTTAACACTTTGCTGACCAGCAGTCCGGAGCATTACTGTCTCCCATTACCAAGGGTGTTTGCAGATTTCTTTTTTTAAAAAAACAATTTTTTTTGGGAAAATTCATAAAAAACTGAAAAACAGAGTCTGTTTTTGTCTGTTACAGACACAGAGCTTTGACATTTTCAGAACACCGTAATGAATGGTTGCTACATCCAAAAAAACTTATTTTATGCAAATTGGTCACATGATCACGGTGGCCATCTTGAATGTGTGTGGCTATTTATAGAAATTTCAGGAGATGTTTTAAAGCCATGATTTTTTCCCAGTTTTTAGTGAATCTGTTCAATGTCTTGTCAGTGCAATAAAATGTTAGGGACATGGATGGCAACTAATAAAAAAAGCTTGTCTGACGTACTGATTTAACAATGCATTTCAACATGAAAGGCTAATGAAAATTGTGAATAAAATGCAAAAATATTTAATTGTTGTATTTGTCTCTTTTGAGTGGATTGTCTGTGGCATCTGACGAGTGTTGTGAATGTTTGAGTAGTTAGGTACCTCTAGTTGGAGTCTGAGATGCTTTCTTCATTAACTGGGTTTGAAGTTGTAGCTGTAGGCCTCTACAAGAGTCTTTGTCGGGAACGTTGATAATCCTCGACTTTTGCTGTATTTTTCTGCAAGCATTGACTTCTGAACTGTTCTGTCGTCAAGAATTTATCTTTTCCTAATTGTCTTGTCTATAATATCATTGGAGTGAATAGTAGATATAAGGTTAAATCTTTTTGTATCATGCCAGGTGACTGCCGGCACACCTTTCTCTTTTGTTGCACAAAACACAGGATAATCTGACTTTTTCAATTTGATTTGCTTTTTCTTCAGTGCTTCGGGAAAATGCTTCCTATTCTCAGCTACTGTTCCAAATGCACCAATCTGAATTTCTTTCAACTTTTAAAATAAAGCTGAAGGCTGAATAAAAACTACCACAGAAGAGAATATGTCCCTTGTTGCCTATCCATCAAGAAGATCTTTCACAACCCTGGAAGTTGCCCCAACACAACCTTCATAATTTTCCTTACCAGTATCAATTTTTAATTTCATGCAGTATTATTATTTAGCACCAGTGAAAGCAGATAGTTTGAATCCCCACTTTGTGGGTTTTGCTGACAGAGGTTGAAATATCTTCCTCCCTGTGTGCAGAGCGAGGTGATTTTCTCAGTACCTATTCACTTTGTCAGTGATCAGATCTGTGGCAGTGTCAGGAAAAAAAGTTTAAAAAAAATCAGTGGACTTGAATTCAGTTGTGTCTGTCTTGACACCTTCTTGTTCTTTATATGGAGGAAGAATGTCAAGCTCAATAAGTTTGTTTTGAGCAAACTTTCTCCATCTCCACAGATTATTTTGATATGCAGTCCTGCTGTGGTCCCTTGTGCCACGCCCATTTCCTGCTTCAGATGTGCCTACATCAACTCCAATTTCATTGTTGGTACTGTCACTAGAGTTATTATGAAGTGATCCATCTCTACTAAGCCATGAGATAGCACTTTCAGCCCCAGGTTCGCTGCCAGAGTCAGAATCGTCTCTGTTACAGTCTGATTTTTGTCATCACTCATGATGAAAACAATGAATGGGCTCTTGTACTTAAAAAAAAATGAAATTTTAGTCAAATCACAGCTAGAAACACTGCAACATGATATAACTCATGAGCATGGCCATTTTGGAATGCTACAATACCAGGATGAGGCTTGACTCATAAAAATATTGATACGGCATCCGTTTTGCTTTCGTTGTGTTGCTAATTCGACTACCATTGCATTTGGTCAGTAAGGGTATATAATGAAGTTGGTCAGCAAAGTGTTAAATAAATAATATTTAAAATGTTGAGAAAAAATAAATACAACTTACAACAAAATGATCACTTACCTGTAAACAAAGAAAAGAACCAAGAAAACTAGTGCAACAACAGCAATAATAGCCACTGTTACACCCACTCCAATGGCCACGTCATTGCCTAAGATGACACCAAAAAATATAAATAAATAGGAATCACTGATGCAACTGTTAGGTTGTTGCTATGATGATTGTAACAATGAATGAATGGAAGTTACCAGAGAGACAAAATAAGATGGGGTATTGTTAAAAACAATAGAACAGCAACTACAACAAAATGGACAGATAATGTAGGAAAGAAGATGAAGACTATATATAAAAAAAAAAAGATGAAGACTATTCTATGACTACAGAAGATAATATCTGTGTTCTAAAACTACAGCTGATGAAGACTGTATTCTACAACTACAGAAGATGAAGCCGTGTGTTCAATGACTACAGAAGATGAAAGCTTGTGTTCTATGACTACAGAAGATGAAATCATGTGTTCTATGACTACAGAAGATGAAAGAAAACATGTGTTCTATGACTACAAAAGATGAAAGCTTGTGTTCTATGACTACAGAAGATGAAATAATGTGTTCTATGACTACAGAAGATGAAATCATGTGTTCTATGACTACAGAAGATGAAAGCATGTGTTCCATGACTACAGAAGATGAAAGCATGTGTTCTGTGACTGCAGAAGATGAAAGCATGTGTTCTATACCTCCTAAAGATAAAGAAATCTGTCCTATGACTACAGAGGATTAAAACATGTACTGTATGACTGCAGCAAAGACATGTCTTTCATCTTCAGAAGATGAAGATATGTTCAGTAACTACAGAGAATAGAGACATTTGTTCAATGACCACAACAGATAAAGACATATGCCTTTTGACTACTGAAGAGGAAGACATTTATTATTTAAGATGATATGTGCTCTGTGACCACAGAAGATGAAGATGCATTCCATGACTAAAGAAATTGAAGGCAAGCTCTATGACCACAAATGATGAAAACATGTGTTGTGTGACTGCAGAAAATTAGGAATTTGTCCCATTATGACATGTTCTATGACAACAGAAGATGATGACATGTTCTATGACAAAGATGTAGACAAATTCTATGACTACAGAGATTGAAGATGTATTTTAAAGCTACAGAAAATGAAGATATTCTATGATCACAGAAGTTGAAGACAAAACCTATGTCCCCAAAAGATAAAGATATTTATTGCTTTACCATAGAAGACTAAGATATGATCTATGACAATAAAAGGTGAAGGCATGTTCTAGACTAGAGGATGAAGAAGGATCTTCTATGAGTACAGATGATGTAGAAATTCTCTAGGACTAAAGAAGAAGAGATCATACAACTACAGAATATTAAGACATGTTCTATGACTAGTACTACAGAAGATGAAGTAAAATGATCTATGACTACAGAAAAAAATTAATTTAAAAAGTCAAGAAGTTCTCTAGGACTATAGAAGAGAAAGTTAGTTGCTTATCCTTTACAGGACGTGGCAATCAACCCCAGCTTTTATTGGCTGTTTGTGATTTTTCTAAGCAATTTTTTCATTCAGTAGTTTGCCATTGCTTTCTGAACGGTACGGCGCTTATACCATTGTTAAAAATCCACACAAAGCGATCTGCTACCAAACCACCTGCAGCAGGTTTCGAACCTGGTATATCTGGATTATGAAACTGCGTTCATATCCATTAGGCCACAGACGCCGACATAGAAGAGAAAGAGATGGGCATATAACAACAGAACATTAAGGCACAATCTATTACTACAGAGGATGAAGTAATGTCTTCTATGAATACAGAAGATGAAGAAGTTCTCTTGGACTGTAGAAGAGGAAGAGATACATCATACAACTACAGTATAAAGACATGTTCTATTACTACAGATAACAAAGAATATGTGCTGTATTGCTACAGAAGGTCATAGACTGGGTGATGCGCCAGACAACAGAGGGCAGTCCAAGAGGAATCAGATGAACTACATTTTCTACATTAGAAGATCTGGAATATGCAGATGACATTGCACTACTAGCACATTCACATCAACACATCCAGGAAAAAACGGATAGACTTAATAAGTTTAGCCAGCAGGTGGGCTTGAACATCAATTTAAGGAAGTCAAAGGTCATGATGCTCAATGTGAGCAACCCTGAGCCCATATCAGTAAGGAATCAGCAACTGGTACAGATAGACACCTTCACCTAGGATGCATAGTAACACTAGACGGCGGGGCAGGCAAAGACATCAACATCAGAATGAATAAGGCAAAAACAGCCTTTTTTAGCCTAAACAACATCTGGAAGTCCTCTCAATACAGCACAAGCACAAAATTAAGATTATATCAGAGCTGTGTGCTTTCTGTGCTTCTCTATGGTGCGGAATGCTGGAGAGTTACAGAGAAGGAAATGTCGAAATTGTCCTCTTTTCACACAACATGCCTAAAAAAAATTCACCGAATCTTTTGGCCGAATACCATCACCAACCAAGATCTGCTTACTCAGAGCAAGCAAGAGGACATGCACACCATCATAGCTGGCAGACACTGGAGCTGGGTTGGCCATGTCCTCAGAAGAGACCCCGATGCCATCACAAGAACAGCTATGCTTTGGACCCCTGAAGGAAAACGAAAGAGAGGCCGACCAAAAACAACCTGGCGAAGGACTGTGGAGGCTGAGATGCAAAGAATGAACCAGAGTTAGGGCACTGTACGAAGGATGGCAACCGACCGAGCAAAGTGGAATCAATTTGTTGTTGCCCTACAAGACGCCACTAGGCGTGATGGCCACTGACTGCTTTGACGGTCTGCAGCTAAGGATCAAAGAAGACAAAGAAGAAGAAGATTGCTACAGAAGACGACAAAGGGTGTTTTGTGCAATGACAACAGAAAATGAAGACACATATGGTGATAACAACCTAATATTAAGTGAGAATAACTTAACTTTAAAGTATCTTCATTCTTTGAAACTTAGTAAAAGTAAATGTAACTTACTTTTCTGTTCATCTGAATTAGGTGAAGCACTGCCTGCAAATATAAAGACAAAAACATTATTTGATTAGTGAAAAAATTGTCACAACTGGATCAACCACTATTCAAGTAACCCTCAGTTTGTGTTTTTAACTGTTCTTCTTCTTTGATCCTCAGCCACCGACTGTCAAAGCAGTCAGTGACGATCACGCTTGGTAGCATCTTGTAGGGCAGCAGCAAACTGTTTCCACTGTGCTCAGTCAGCGGCCATCCTTCATGCAGTGCCCCAGTTCTGGTTCATTCTTTGCATCTTGGACTCCACAGTTCTCCACCAAATTGTTTGTTGGGCCCATTTAAATTTGTCCATCTGTTTCTGTCATAAATGTATATATTCCATTTTTCTTGTATAGTCGTGAGTGTTGAGAGAGGAAATAAATACAAAGAGGTGATGCCTGTAACATTTTTAGCAAAATATTGCTTTGGAGAGCAACTCCCCCATACAGAACTGCCACAGTGCTGTAAAACCATGAGTCATTTATGGAGAAAACTTCAGATAATTTTCAAAGACTACGGGCATTCTGGAAACCTGTCTTTGATAGACACTGCTTCAGGAAAGCAAATGATTAAAGAAGTAAATATGAGTGGAAAAATAATGAGCATTTCAAAGGCACCTGATGAAGTATCTATCGTCTTTGTGGCTGTTTTCAAGCTGTTGCCATTTTGGTTGCCTGCTGTCATCCACACATTGTAGACTGTTTGTGGCTGGACATTCTTGATGTAATACTCATTCACCAATCCATTCTATTTACAGAAACAAAAAACACAAAAGAATGGAAGACATTAATAATTTACATTTGTAATATGATGTCGAGTACTGAATATTTAATATTTGTTGCAGTTACAACCAGACTGTTTGTGCATTGTTAAGAAATTTAGACAACTAACAAGTACTTGTGCAGATAGTTTGCTTAAACACTATGCAAAATGTTTGTACAGCTAATATTTATGACCCTGGTGTTGGATAAACTAGCCGAAAGCATTGCAAGACAGTCCTCATTCTGGACTCCCCAAAGTAAGAGAAACAGTGGGAGAACTAAAAACAACACATATATAAGTGAACTTGGAGACAGGCACAAAAACAATAAAGAAGTCATGAAAGGAGCTTGAGTGGTTGGTGCAGGATAGAAAAATTTGGTGGAAATATATTGAACTTCTATGCTCCACATGCAGCTGAAGGGTAATGATGACAATGATAAAGTGTACAGGCAAGTCAAAGGTTCTTGATTAAAAAAAAATCAGAAGTTCTCAGTTGAAATGGACAAAGATGACATGGACATACTTTGAATGGATGGCACAAGATAAGAAGGATTGCAGTCTATGCTCCTCAAGCAGCTCAAGGGTAACGAAGTTCATTGAGAAGTTATACAGAGTACAAATTTAATTAAACTGATATACTTACCACACTGACACTTCTTGGAACTGGGCTACCACTATAATTGTAGTATACGTTGTAATGGTCAACTCTGTCCTCCAAATGGTGTGGTTCACTCCAACGGACTAAAATACTGTTGTCGTTAGTGCTATAGCTCAGAGTTACATCTTCTGGGGCATAGGGCAGAAGTACTGGGGAAATGACAGAAGAGGATTTAATCAAGCTTTATAACAAATAGGGACAACTTGTCTGTGCGACACATTTTGGACAGACATGAATGACATCATCATTTCCTGTCCACCTGTGTCAGAGACATTACAATAGCGGAAAGTAAGATGTTACATGTGAAACACATTGTCAAAAGAGTGTACGGACCTGTCACTTCCATATATCTGAGACGTGACCTTTTGCATCACGCACAAGATTTTCTAGGTGGAATATTTTGAAATTACCCTACCTAAATAAGCAGTTTTGAAACGATTGGCGAGGGTTCGAAATAGGGGAACCACCAAATTCCTGATTGGACCCTGCCTAAATCGTAACAACTGTGGGGGAGGCGAAGCGCATATAATCTGACATTTTCTGCAAGTCTAGTTCACTGTGAAATTCGCTTTGCCAAGAAACAACCAGACTGCCAGTGTTGTCTAGAATCAAGATTCTTATATCAGACCAGACCATTGTTTGAGCAATTTTGAGGACTTCAGAGCTCAGAATAAACTCTACCATTTTAACAAGGACAACCGGAATCTGAGGAATCTAAAACACAGAGTCACAGTGGGAATTTATTGTTAACCCTTTACAATCCAATTTGCCCAAAAGCGCCCGTATTTTATCTTTTATCATACCGTCTGATTAGCCCAAAAGCACCCGGCAACAGGTTGCTTATTATTGTTGCTAAGCAAAATCGGAAGTCCCGTGCGTACAAGATTTCGTGTGTTTCTGGCGGGTAGAGCCCATTTCAAAGTTTGTTTTGATATCGATCACATTTTTCTAAGTCGAGTGGTTGATTTTTTGTGATTTTTTAAAATTTACACTGTGTAAAAATGGTTCTTCGAGCCATGGAAGAGATTTTCAATGAACTTTGAAGGATTAGATCTACGTTTCTGTGTTATTCCGATAGTGAAAATGATTAATCCTACTTCGATGTAGATTATGACACAGTTATCAACAACAGTGAAAGTAGGAAAATCGATGTTGGAACTAGTAAAATTGTAGACAATGGACATATAGAGGCACATTTACTTGTATGGAATTTTTCCAGATTTATGAGCTCCCAGGGCCTAAACATTTGTCTGATAAGCAGCGGTTTCTTCTTATTTATACCAGATGATGGACTTTTGAATAAACCAACAGAGCTGAAAAGGGTTGGTTACGTTGCTTCAGTGTGAGCATAATTAAAACCAACATCCAAAAAGCAAAAACCGTCAAGCTCGTGAGCTGAAAAGAAAAAAAACGACATGTTCAATGCTGTAAGAATTCAGGAAAACGGACACTTGTAGAGTTCTAAAGACGGTTTATGGTTGTAAATTGTGTTCTCAACGGTAGTGTAATTTGTTTGATATTCAAAGTTTCAAGAAAAACTTAATAATGTATATAAAAGCTTTCCAGCACAAGAGTATCATAAAGATAAAGTAATTTTTTGGTTTTGAAATTTTTTTAAACTGTGAAAAACATTTAAATGTGGCATTAAAATATACAGGTATTAAAGTATGTCCATTTTACTGTACAAATAAATGTGTTTTTGTGTTATTTGAACTAACATTAGTGTATAAATAATTTTTTTAAAATAAGAAATATTTAAGAAAAAGAGTTATGTCCCTTCGCTTGGCCGTTGGGGGGTTGAAATATTAGAAGGCCTGTGGACTGTAAAGGGTTAAAGTAACGACCCCCAAGAACATGTGTATAAAAGCCTCTGCAAGTGCCTTTATTTCCCTGAGCAAACAGTCTGTGATCCAAGGTTGGCTTGGTGGTACCAGCTGAGGGTACTGTCTAAGGAACAAGAAGGGTACAAGTGGCCTGTAGTCAAAGCTAGCTACCATCATCAGAAGGGGCTTTAACTCATTCCCCCCCAGGCTGTTTTTGGGTTTTACCCAGGCCCGAAAATGGATGCAATTTTTTCAGACAGGTGAGGTTTTAAAAACAGACAGTGGACAAATACATAAGTTCAGTAGGTAGTTGTGTTATACATTTAAATGTGTGAAATTGACTGGAGAATCTTATGAATTGCTTCATATAATTAATTAATATGAATAGGTGTGTGTTATGTCTTGTGAAGTGTAGACTTGATTAAAAAAGTGTTAAAAATTTTTTTTTAAATTGTATACTTAAACTTAAATATTTCAGCTCCCAATTAATGTATGGCAATAAAATGTTCAGAATATCAGTGCACATTTAGTTTGAAACATATCTAGAAACTTTTATCACTATCACTTCATAGATGTAATTTTTATGATTTTTTTTCTCAAAGCCACATATGTTTGTAAAAACAACCGCTCAAAATGTTAGCAATTTTTCTCTTCAGGTTATATTAAAAAAACAGGCAGTAGATACACATTTTATTTAACTAGGTGTTAATGTTATACATTTAAATGTGTGAAATTGACTGGAGAATCTTATGAATTGATTCATATAATTAATTGATATGAATAGGTGTGTGTTATGTCTTGTGAAGTGTAGACTTGATTTTAAAAATGTTTAAAAAATAAAATAAAATTGTATACTTAAATTTAAATATTTCAGCTCCCAATTAATGTATGGCAATAAAATGTTCAGAATATCAGTGCACATTTAGTTTGAAACATATCTAGAAACATTTATCACTATCACTTCATAGATGTAACTTTTATGATTTTTGTTCTCAAAGCCACATATGTTTGTAAAAACAACCGCTCAAAATGTTTGCAATTTTTCTCTTCAGGTTATATTAAAAAAACAGGCAGTAGATACACATTTTATTTAACTAGGTGTTAATGTTATACATTTAAATGTGTGAAATTGACTGGAGAATCTTATGAATTGATTCATATAATTAATTGATATGAATAGGTGTGTGTTATGTCTTGTGAAGTGTAGACTTGATTTTAAAAATGTTTAAAAAATAAAATAAAATTGTATACTTAAATTTAAATATTTCAGCTCCCAATTAATGTATGGCAATAAAATGTTCAGAATATCAGTGCACATTTAGTTTGAAACATATCTAGAAACTTTTATCACTATCACTTCATAGATGTAATTTTTATGATTTTTTTTCTCAAAGCCACATATGTTTGTAAAAACAACCGCTCAAAATGTTTGCAATTTTTCTCTTCAGGTTATATTAAAAAAACAGGCAGTAGATACACATTTTATTTAACTAGGTGTTAATGTTATACATTTAAATGTGTGAAATTGACTGGAGAATCTTATGAATTGATTCATATAATTAATTGATATGAATAGGTGTGTGTTATGTCTTGTGAAGTGTAGACTTGATTTTAAAAATGTTTAAAAAATAAAATAAAATTGTATACTTAAATTTAAATATTTCAGCTCCCAATTAATGTATGGCAATAAAATATTAAGACTATCAGTGCACATTTAGTTTGAAACATATCTGGAAACTTTTATCACTATCACTTCATAGATGTAATTTTTATGATTTTTGTTCTCAAAACCACATATGTTTGTAAAAACCACCGCTCAAAATATTTGCAATTTCTCTCTTCAGGTTATATTTTAAAAACAGGCAGTAGATACACATTTTATTTAACTAGGTGTTGATGTTATACATCAACATGTGGGAAATTGACTGAAGAATCTTGTGAAATGCTGTAGATAATTATTTGATGTAGGAAAAGAGTCTGTCATGTTATGTGAAGTGTAGACCTAATCAAAAATAACTGGAAAAAAGATAAATAAACTGTACTCACATATGTCAGCTCCAGTTTAATCCATAGCAGAAAAATCTCAGAATATCAGTGCACATCCATTTTGAAACACAACACATTTTACCACAATCACTTCAAATATATAATTTATATGATTTTGTTCCTACACCACAAATTTCTGTAAATACAAAACAACTATGACTAATATTATTTACACCAACTATATTCTATCATTTTTGGTTTGACAATGTGCTTCCACTTTGGCCTGAGAAGATACAAGGAAAACCTTGGATTATACTGCTTATATTGCCATCTGCCTTTATACCCTATTACCACTTCATTCAAACTGAGATTTTGGAATGGGTAAAAGGCACTCTGAATATTTTGCAACAACATGTTCATAAAATCTTTTCTTTTCCTTGTGAATTTTCATCAGAGGCATGAAGCATTGTATGATATAATGCTTCAAATCTACTTCTTGAAAACATTTGAAGAAACCAAGGAGTATAAAATTCTGCAGATGTAGACCAGTAGTTGCGAATGCATGGTCTTTTCTGAATCCCAATATTTATTAGGACAGCAATAAACTTATCAAGTTCATGGCGTGTGACTTTTGTCCACCGAGAATACAATGAATATTGTTTCGCAGGGTTATTTTGAATAGATTTGAGTCTGGTATAATCATTGATGCACTGGAACATGAAATCTTGAACCTCATCTGTAAACAAAACACTGAAACATTTTTCAATGGGGTTGACAGGTCAAACCCCTCAGTCACACCTGGTGTTCTCTTTGGACAAAATCGAAATGCATTTTGTGTCATCCCCTCAGCAATTTCTAACCACTCTGGGACATCTTGTGAGGATGCACCTGCCTCTAGACTTGTGGCAGTTCTCATAGCTTTACTTTTGGTCACAATGGTGTTTTTGCCTCTTTATCCTTCTCCTTTAGTGACTGAAAGTTTTGCTCTTTTTATACCAGCCCTACCTGATGCATGTTCAATCAGCTGATCGACATCGCCCTCAGAATGATCACTTTCATGAATATTCTGACACAAAGTCTTTACAATGTCTTCATTGGAATTACTAAACCTAACTTCTAAAATCCGTGTCGCTCGAGTTATCTTCTGTCCACTGAGAAATTAGCGTCGTGCTTGCTCAGCCGAAAGCAGGTGTTTAGAAGAAGATTCTCGATCCATTTTGTATGTAAACAAAGAAATAGAAATGGATATAAAACACACAATTTTAGCTTCACAAATTTGTTTTTCGCTCACAAACGTCCATAAACATGTTCTAGATGTAATGAAATGATTTAAAAACCAGCTAGTTGCTAGGTATTTATAACTTTTCGTTCAAACTCGACATATATCGCACTGACGCGCCATGCGTCATTGGTCTGAAGATTCTCGATCCATTTTGTATGTAAACAAAGGAATAGAAATGGATATAAAACACACAATTTTAGCTTCACAAATTTGTTTTTCGCTCACAAACGTCCATAAACATGTCCTAGATGTAATGAAATGATTTAAAAACCAGCTAGTTGCTAGGTATTTATAACTTTTCGTTCAAACTCGACATATATCGCACTGACGCGCCACGCATCATTGGTCCAAACGGAAGTCCTATCTGGCGCGTGGTGCGCCACTGTGGACAGAAAGAGTTAAGACAAGGGACCAACTTTGTAGATACTCCCTGAAACTTCTGGGTACGTGCTGTGCCCTACAACCTTGACCAGCAACGAGCGTGATCAGCGATACAGTCTATAGTCCGTTCGGAAATTCGTGCCCACAGAAAGTGTCAATCTTCTCCAATACTGTTTGTTGGATGGACATAAATTTTTGCATGCAGTCTTCGATTTTCCATGCAGTTAAGATTTTGCAATCATTACATCCACAGCTTTCGCGAAATTTGCAAAACAGCGATTTTCTTTGATCTTTTTGGAACATTTGCCTAAATCTGCCCGCAACATTAATTCTTACAGTAAATCACAACATTTGTGCGACAATACGGTTCAAAGGCGTGTCCTAAATGTGTGATTGGTTGTTCACGTGATTTCGATACGAGGAATGATGATCTGATCATGAACAATGATAGCAGTAAATCATCAGGAAGCTATGACCAATCATAACTGTTTATGTGTTATTATAGATTGGCATATGAAATTAGTTTATCACAAACGAAGGAATGCGAACGACGTGCCTCATTCCGAATCGGACAACTCCAATAAGTTCACAACAGTTATTGGTTGGATAAACTGCAAGCCATCTCACTGCCAGTAATCTTCTTCTTCCTGGAGCACGTGTTCTTCACATTTAGCCCAGTACTCTGTGTCTATTCATGAAAGGTCCTCACGAGTCATGTCTTTAACATTGCACATTTTAAAAGTGGTGTTCTGGGCAGCCACTTGCCCTTTAACTCTAGCCCAAACCAGCTCTATTGGGTTAAGGTGAGAATGATAAGGTGGGAGTCGAAGAGAAACATGACCCTGCTCTTGGATAATTTTAACAATCAGATACCCTTTTGTCTTATTCCTCTGTCTCACAAGCTGCAACAACTCTGGTTTTAAATAGCTGTTGTCAGCGAAGATGTTTTCATTCACAAGCCAACTCCTGATTTCGTTTTTCGTGCTTGCCGAAGTGGGAGCTTTATCCTCCTACGCTAGAACATTATGATAGGACGCATTATCCATCACCAGGCAAGACGGCCTATCTAGAGTCGGGAGGAGTGTATTCACTATCCAATCTCTAAAAATTTGCCCATTCATTTCACTGTGGTAGTCCCTACCATCTACAGACTTTGATTGAAAAATAAGCTCTGCATCACGGACAAGCCCATTCTGTCTGCTGCCAGCATGTGCTAATATAATGCGTTGACCTTTGCTGCTGGGAATTTTCCTTCTATGGTCTCCGTCAACAGATTGCCATTCTTTCTCGTTCGTATGATGAGCATTAACCCAAGATTCGTCCAAATACACTATATCATAGCCGTCTTGTCTTCTCTCACGAATCTGCCTAAGGTATTTGCTTCGAGCTGCAACCAGATGTGGTTTTTCACATAAAAAATTCCTTCCGCCAGACGTTTTTCTAAAAGTGAAGCCGACACTTCTGACAAGTTGCCAAAGAGTTGTTTCTGAGACGTTAATATTGCATTCTACTTGCAGCCGACTTTTCAGCATGCAGAGAGTAACAAGTTGATTGGCATTAAACATCTTCAAAATCAAACGTCTAATGACATCCTTGTCAAAATCATCAATTTTTTTCTTCCTTCCTTGCTTAACCGCAGCCTCTGTACAATCACCGTCCTGTTGTATCCAACGTCGAAAAGATCTTCTATCCACACCCAGGGCCTTTCGTGTTCTCCTACCTGGTTCTTGGATGTCGTGGTACAAACAACCCATCTTAACCTCTCTGCGAAAATGCTTGTACAGTATAACAGTTACCTTCTGCAAAGTGATAAATTTGCATTTCAGATTTATTGCGCTTTTCATAATTATGCAGTTTAGTTTATTAATATATTCTACGCTGGTGTCATTTTTGTTTCGTTACAGCCAACTCATTGCAATTAGCATATGCCGCTGAAATAATTACTCGCGACTGTACAATAGGTGCGCACTCGTGCGGACATGTAGTCACTACACTAATTCAAACAAAAAAAATATTGAATAGCACATTTCATCGCTTGTACTGTGCTGCAACAAAAATTAACGGCGCAATTTTTGAACGGATCTTGTAACTTTCCTGTAGAACTAATAAAAATTAACCCAGACAACGGTAAGAGTTTTTTATATAACTTAAAGAAGAAAATTCAAACATGACATGAGTTTTGTAAGGGCAAAAAATATATTAATAACTGGATTGATATCAGTAGGCCACGTAGCAAATTTCAATAACATCCGTCAAGGGGTTGCAAAGTTACAATGTTCGATGCGTGGGCACGAATTTCCGAACGGACTATACCAAGAACCAAAACATCAGAAGGAGCAGAACCGTCACTGACAACTAAGTAACACATAAAAACTGCCAGGTGATCTCCTTTACAAACTACCAGTACATCACACAGTGATGATAATTTTCTAATAAATAATTATTCATTTTTTAAAACCTTGTTAAAACCTGAGTGATTATTAAATCTGTTATTTGTAAATATACAAATTTAACGTGGATTTAATCATGTTTTAATGTACTGCATGTTTGTCTCAGTCAAATTACTAAATACACTCTAAACAGAGTTATACCATAATAAAAAGAATTCCGCTGAGTAAATCAGGGTGGGGGCTTGAACGAGCTGAAATTAATAATTGCTTAATTCTTCATAAAAGGCTGCGGATCAGATATGTTAACAATTGCCCTGCCCAACGCAGCATTGTTCTTGACTTCTGAAATATCTTATGAATAGTCCCTTGAGATAAAAGCATCATTATCCTTCTATCTACAACTCTACCAAGAGTAATCTTGTGCAAAGGTAGACACCTTTGAAGACCCATATTAGGTACTCTTGAGTTTTGGCCACTGTTGGACCACTACTGCAAAGCAGGGGAGGCAATGCCGTGACAAAGAGAGGATTTAGTTCAATTCCCTTCTTTGCTCCTAAGTTTTACATGATGAAGCTAGAAACAGATTTACATAAGCTTTATAACTGGGGATAGCGAGAGAAGATTTGCTCAAACTTTATAACAATTGGGACAATGAGAAAAAACATTTAATTAAAATGGCCATTTAGAAATAACATGTTCAAACTCCAAAATAACTGCAGACATTGAAAGAGGATTTACCCAAGCTTTATAATAAATGGGACAATGAGAAATGATTAGCTGAAATGTTATAATACAAGTGGACAGTAAATTATTTTTTGAGTTGAAATATGTGATTGAGACCTAGCAACACACCAAACACATGTAACTGAAGCAAACAAATAAGGCTGCTAGCTTTTCATATCTTTTTGGATTTTTTTTTAAAAACACAGGCTGTCATCTGCAGATCTTAGAAAGTACTGACCTTGCCACATTGTTCCATTTCTCTTCAAGTTATTTCTTTTCACACTCTGGATATTCAATCTCCAACAAGAAATCAATGCCATTTGCTTATCTAAGTGCACAGGTCAATGACCATGTCATCAAAATAAATCCTTTTCATTCACCTTGGAACAGGGCTGCAATTGTTGCTTGCTGCTAATATTTTCAGCCATTGTCTTCAACTCGAACTCTACTTATGCCGGCCCCAAGCCCGGATGAAAAAGGAGGAGGGCGGCCTGCATGGAGGCCGTAAGGAGGCAGCCCCTCCACCATGCAAAGGCACAACAGGCCAATCACCTGGTTGCTTTAAATCACGATCATGAGCAATACAAGAGAGAAAACTGGACTGATTCTAAATGCAACGAACTAGAACGGACTACGAACTACGACTTATGGAACTTGGAACAACAAGAAGTATAAATGGGAAGGAAGAGGAGCTGGTGGAAGAGATGAGGAAAGCAAAACTAGAAATCCTGGCTATAACGGAAACAAAGAAAAAGGACAAGGAGTCATGGATCTCGATGGCAACACGCTGCTCTACAGTGGTGTACCCATATCTGAAAGAGCTAAAGGGGGCGTGGGTTGCATTGTGGCCCAAAATCAAAAAGATAGTATCAAGGGATGGAACTTTGTCTCGGAGCGCATTATGGTTGTTAAACTAAAAGAAGGAGAAACCATAGTCAAACTGGTCATAGTGTATGGGCCAAATGAGGATGAGAGAGCAGAGGTCAAGGAGGAATTCTTCGAGCTGCTTCAAAGGACAGTGGATGACTGCCTAGATGAAGTTATCATGCTCAGAGATTTTAATGCCAGAGTTGGAAATGACCATGCTAGATGGGGTGCAGTTATCGGAAGATATGGAGAAGATACTCTCAATGACAATGGAAAGCGACTCCTTAGATTCTGCAGTGAGCAGAATCTGATCATTACAAACACAAAGTTCCCCCATAAGCGCATACATGCATACACTAGATGTGAACCAACAAAGAATGAGAAGTCAGTGATCGACTATGCAATTGTTCAGAGAAGCTCATTCAAATATGTCCGAGATGCTAGAGTCTGGAGGGGGCCAGAGATTAGAAGTGATCACTACCTGCTAACAATCAAAAGAACAACTGAAAGAGTTGCTCAGCCTAGGAACTGCCCAACATCACGCAAGAAACCAAGTAAACGAGCAGGAGAAATGAGCATTAGGACCTACAAGCTGAGAGAGCCAGAAATTAAGACCAGATATCAGGGGCTTATTGCTGCAGCGGTGAGCAACACAGAAGAACGACCTGATGACTTGGAAACCCTCTGGATTAAATTCAAGGATATCATAAAGACAGCTGCTGCAGAAGCATGTGGTGAAGTCCGACTTGGGAACAAGAGAAAGAGGACACCTTGGTGGACAGAGGAAGTCAAAGAGAAAATAAGAGAGAAGAAAATGGCATGGAAACAATACTTAGGAGCTAAAAACACAACAGGACAAATGGAAAAATATAGAGAATATGTGACACTCAGAACAGAAGCAAAAAACAAAGTGCTAGCAGCAAAACAGAAGTCCTGGGAAGAATTTGGAGAAAAGCTAGAAAAAGATGCACAAGAAAACCAGAAATTGTTCTATAAGACCCTAAAAAACATGAGGAAGGAAAAACAATGCCCTCTCAAATTTATAAAGGACAAGCAAGGCAAATTGCTTACTGCCCCGAAGGAAGTAATGGAAAGAATATTTCTCAGAACTCCTGGATGGTGAGCATGGTGAAGCATCAGAAATGATAAACACTAGCACAGAAGAGAAAACCAATGATGATGAAGATGACATAAAGATGGAAGAACTGAAGGCAGCACTGGAGAAAATCAAGATGGGCAAAGCAGCAGGGCATGATGGTATAACACCAGAAATGGTTAAGTTCATGGGAGCATCAGGCGACCTATTACTCTTAAGGGTTTTACAGGCATCGTGGTACAACAAGACCATACCAAAGGATTGGGAGATTGCCATCATAACACCAATTTTCAAAAAGGGTGACAATCGACAGTGTGGAAACCATAGAGGCATATCCCTTCTCAGTGTCCCTGGTAAAATCTATTCTAGAATCCTAGAGCAGAGACTCCGACGCCTAGCTGAGCCACAATTGGATGAGGTCCAGTGCGGATTCCGAGCAAACCGAAGTACTCAAGACCTAATCTTCACACTCAGGCAGCTGAGTGAAAAGGCCCTTGAGTATAAGAGTGAGATGCATCTTTGTTTCATAGATCTGGAAAAGGCGTTTGACAGGGTCCCCTAGAGCAAACTTTGGGACTGTTTGGCAAGGAAGAATATTCCAGCACCTCTGATTCATGCAATACAGAGCTTCTACAAGTCTTGCAGAAATTATGTGAGGACAGCAAACCATAAGTCAGAAGAGTTCAGGACCACCACTGGTGTAAGACACCTTACCTCTTCATACTCCTTATTGACAATGTCATCAAGGCATGTAAGGAGAGAACAAGAAAGTATTCAGTGGGGTACTGGAAGATGATACAGGTCTATATTTCGGAGCTGGCATTTGCTGATGATGTTGCCCTGATTGCTAAATCAGAGGCACATCTCCAATCCAACCTGCAAGTCTGGAAGGAAGAGCTGGAAAAGAGAGGGATGGTCATAAGCAGCTCTAAAACAAAATCCATGGTGATATCACGAGAAGAAAGAAGACATCAGATTAAGCTGGGAGAACGGGTCCTGAAGCAGGTTGACCACTTTATAGACCGGAGCTTTTATAGACCAAAAGGGAGGCATCAAAGAAGAGTTGGCCACTCGAAAAGCAGCAGCTGGGAGACTTTTTCAGGCCATAAATCGAGGATTCCTCAGCAAGAGAGAGGTTGGTAAGAAAACGAAGATGGCTGTATACCGCTCCACCTATGTCCCAGTCTTGACATATGGATGCGAGTCATGGGCAATGACTACAACCCATAAAAGCCAGATCCAAACCTCAGAAATGAGGTATTTGAGGAAGGTGGTTGAAGTAACAAGAAGAGACATGGTACGCAACCAGACGATACGTCAAGGCCTTAAATCCTACCCCCTGCAGACCCAAGTAGAACAGTCCCAATTAAGATGATTTGGCCATGTCTGCAGAATGGGAGAAGATCAGATACCACGACAAGCAAGGGAAACAAAGAGCCAGGGATCCAGACCCCGAGGATGACCCAGAGTCTGCTGGGAGGACAACATTAGACAATCTTTGAAGGATCGAGGACTGGAATGGAGCCAGGCCAGGAGAAGACAGCCGATAGGATAGTCCAAACCTCTACACCTCACGGTAGAAGAAAAACAACTAAGTAAGTAAGTAAGTAAGTCTTCAACTCTGCCCATCTGTTTCCAGCTGCACCTGGTTCTCATTTTACCACCTTCTCCAGATTTTTTTCAGCCTCCCCATAATTCTCTTCCTCTGTGGGTTCCAGTCAAAGCATGTCTATTTATAATTGCTGGAAGTTTTCTGATGTATATATCCTGTGATGTCTGGTTGTCCAGGCTGGTTGATGAAAGGCTGCACTTATAGTAATTGTACCAAAACCAAATGGCACTGTTTGTGGAGAGTTTTAGTAACCATAAATTTCTAAATTTATGTTGAAGTATTGGAACAGTACCCCTTTCCTAGACCTGAGGAACTATTCCAGAAACTGCAGAATGGGAAACACTTCACACCCACATGGATCTTTCAGATGCCTACTTGCAGACATTCATTACTCATCATGTGTCCAAGGAGCATAGGCTTACATTACAATAAATACATGCCAAGTCTTCCGGTAGCTGTGCCCACCTCTCATTGCCTTTATATATGTCTTCCTTGTCCAATCAATTTGTCTTCAGTTCTCTTCTGTATTTGTTTTTCGTTCCCCTTCTACCTCTTTAACCCTGTAGACTTCAGAAATGTAAATAAATAAATAAAAAAACAGATACAGTGACGGCTGAGCATCTGCTTCAAAGATGCCCAACATATGAGGAACATTGAAAGCACATGTGGCTGTCAAGAATCCAAGAAGATTGCTGTCCATCAACACACTGCAGGGTTTATATCAGTACTAAAGGCTGGTGTTTGTAATTTCTAGTACACTTGGGTTTGGAAAGTTCTACAAATGACTTAGATGGCATTATTTTCATTGGAAAATCTGATGAGAACATATCCACACACAGGAAAAACTATTCAAATGCCTAGAACTGCATGAACTCAGATATAAACAGTCCACATTTGATATTTTTGTTTCAAGTAAGAAATTGAGTACTTAGGCAACATTATTTTAACTAATGGTTTATGTCCCTCAAAATCAGGTTGTGCAGCTATCAAGTAACAAACTAGACTGAAAAATCTTATGCAGTTGCAATCTTTTCTGGATAAAGGAAATTGCCACATATACATTGCCAATTACTCTGAGCTCTATGCACCTCTCAGTAAGTTACCCCAACTACTATTAATGCTGTTGCTACTCCTACTATGATTACTAATACTGATGCTTTTACTACCACTATTATCAGACCATATGTACCACCAACGTCCAGGATAGGAGGATAATCATGTACATTTGGAGGACAGCATCTAAGACTTTTCAGTATTAAACATGTAAGCTCCACAAGACAAAATAAGCATGTGCATTCTGGGGGAAGAGTGTTTCATGATCACAACACGTTTACAATGTTTACGCTGGGCATATGAAAATGTAATTGTCACTTACAATGTCCTTGCTGGGCACATGAAAAAATAACTGAATAGTCAGGCACACAGTGTAGCAACTTTGGTGAGTTTGCTATTTCTGGTGGTACCTCACCCTTGCATAGAGGAATACACATGGGCAGCACCCCTTGATTATGACAACATTTTGAATGGTCTCTGCCATCTAGGTAGGGTATAAATGCACAAAAATTTTAAAATATTACTTCAGATTAGATTATGGCATGTCAATCATTACTTTGACTACAAAATTTATAACTTATCATAAGTTATTTTAAAAATATCTGTTACCACCTCAAGCCATTTGGTCCTAGGTCATTCCATCTTTCTGGTCAATGTTACGCCTGTGCTCGCAAATGATTATGATGCATCATTACAAAATGTCCAACAAAATGTATTGCTTCTCAACATATCCCTGCAGTGCAGTGTCTTAATAACTGACTTAACAATGATTTGACAAATGTGATGCCACTTTCTCATATCGGCAGTTTTTCATATTATTTGGAAATGAAAACAATATATATCCTAATTATAACCCATCAGAGGTTGAACGGGATATTTTTCTTCATTAATATTTAAACCAAAAAAAAATTCATGTTTTATAAGTGTGGCCGGGTAGGCAGTTGGGGTTTGCTGTTTGTACAGAGAGTCGAGTTGATAGACTAGCTTATGCGCTAGAGATGGAGCTTTCTCTCTAACAGACTTAAGGTTTCACCAGGTTCTAGGACGATCCTCTAAGTTGTAATATTTTAGAGCAGTTATGGTTCATTATTTTATTTTTCAACAGACATTCTTCCTCTTCTGTTCATGTTTATAGCATAGTAATAATTTGACGACTTCCCCTTAGTGTCAAGGTGATCTTTATTGATCATAAACTCATGTACATGATGGTGTGAAGATTAAAACATGTATTATACATTCATTTACAAGCGTAAGTTGTTCCTATCAACATAGTATGAGGAATCGACATCATATGAATCAGGCCTATTTAGCTCCTGGCTACTTGTTCCTTCAAATACCAGTTTGTTTTGATTACAAATACATAAAAGCAGTGTTCCTTCAGATAGATTAGTTCATTTTCCTCAGTTTTATTTCAGAGCTTCATATTCTACCTAACCATTGGTGCTTCTACAAGTCAAATTCACATCTCTGCAATTTACTCAAGATGCAACCTGCAGCCATGAGCAAAATCTATCTTGCCTTGATATGAAAAATCTAACAGGAATTCTGGTCACTCTACTTACAGTTCTCCTTAATTGGAATATCTCACATATCATAGACTAGGACTATTCCACTGCTAAATGAGCACGTCATTTAATTTAATCGAAGAATCCTCGAAAGTTTGGCAGTCTAAGGACAACACGTCCGGACAGTATCAAAACTTATCTGCTTCTCTACTTTGGCCGGGTCAGCCCGCTGGGTTTCTAGCTCAAACTGGGTCAGCGTTGCGTGATCTTTATTCATCTCACGATTGGACAATAAATTTACCTACAATGTTACTATCATGCTCTGTTCCTACTATAATTTTACGATTAAATTTTAACTAATTTCTATCACCCAAGCTATAGTCTGTTTAGTTAGAAATGATAGTTCCTAAAAGTGATGCACTCATTGTCTCATAAGGCTTTGTTTTCAAACATCTCATTTAACATGTGACGTTTCTTTCTTGTTTTTTACAGACACACAGTAACTAACCGAAAACACAGAATTAGTACACTAAATAATTTACTAAACACACTTATACTAACCTGCCCCGCAAGCTATATATGTTTCAAAATATTTCAGACATGAGAGGTATCTTGAATCTGCTACAATTTCTGTAACATTAACATGAAACCCACAGAGTTCCAGGCACAAATCACTCATATTGTTGTTAGCGCAGCATTCTGAAAATAAAATTTAGCTTGATTTAACAGTATGTTATTAAGTGATAAGTATATATACCATACATGCCACATGCACTGGTTTACCCATAATCTGTACAAGGTGTTTGCGTTTTCAGATGTGTACACCCTGTACAGGTTTTCTAACCCATTCCCCTTATTACTGTGTCTCAGAGTTCTTTTATTAGGTCCTACTGAACACAGGATTTCCCAGTCTTTTAGTGATAATTAAGCACAGAAATAGACTAAATGATGACACCATCACATTATTTTTACAGTGTAAAATAAACTCAGACATTTATTGTTTGGGTTTTAAAATAAGTGAAGACCTGCTTTAAAAGTCCCAGTGCCTCATTGTTACGACATGTTTTAACAATGTCGTCTGCTACAGTGTGAGCACTTGTAGGATTGCACATTGGATGCTTGAGATGTTTGTTAAAAGATTGAATGGTTTTCACGCTTCACGGTATTTAGTGAACGCGAAGTATATAGTAACTTGATGACGTGTCAAGATTGTTATGGTCCCGCTTGACTACAAGTCACGGTCACCCACTTTTGATATAAGCTCCGAGCGAGACGGACGCAATTCTGTTTAACTCCCAAATTGTTGATAGTGCAAGTATTCTCGTTATAAAAATGTTGGCTATAGGGTCAGGCCTAATTATGTGTGAGGTAAGGACGGTTAAAGAGAAAACCAGGAATTATTGAAGTCCAAAATACGGGAGTATTTTTGATCATGTGTTTATGATCTATAGTTGCAGACGGGCGAGTCTCATTTTCGGTTACTGTCTTGCAGTAACGCGTATACACAGCTCACCACGTTCTGACGATGATTAATTATTGTTCTATAATTGTGGACTGGACTTGCACTGAGTTGAAATGATTTGTATCAATGAATATATTACCAATGCCATAATATATGTCTTCGTGATTTTTCATGTAATAAATTTGTCAGATGGACTCAGAAGAAAATTGGGATTATCAACTGATTTAATTGATTGATCCTCAAGTTGGCGGAACTTATTAACGCATTATGTTTTCATCCTATGGTTTTGTTTAAACACGATACTGCTCTTCAAAGAACAATAATATTGATGAACTTGTAAACAGGGTTCGGAAGGAAAACCAAACAACGACACTCAATTTATTAATAAAATACCCTGCTCAAATAAAACACATCTTCAGCCGAGGATATACCCACACGCCCATAACAGTGGTGTAACACTCATTTATAATGCAGCCCACTGTAATTGAAAATATTTTTACACGAATTAACTCTTTTGATATGTGTTTTCAGTCTCTGTACAGGTTGTGTGGGTCTTTGTACAGGGTTTTGGATTTTTTTGTACAGGTTTTTCATCTCCGAGGTGTGGCATGTATGATATATACATCTAATCTGGCTGGCTGCTATCACAATTCTTTCCCATTATCAATCATTTACTGTTGAACAGACACTAAGTAGTTTATAGCTAGCAGCTGTGTAAAGGAGACACATGAACAGTCATCCCCATACTTCAGGCTGGCTGTGCTGATCTCCAAAATTGTTTGTCTATTGTCTTAATGATACAAAGAAATTTCCGACATATTTTCTGCCCACCTTTTAAATAATATCTTCCTGGGTGCATCAAAATTTCAAATAATATGAAGAATCTAAGTAATAACAGTAAATTCTTTGTTTGCATGACTTTAGTGTACATGAACTTCAGCTGACTTAACTCAATATTTAGGAACTTTAAATGGTACTGTGTGCTTTTGAGCTTACACACTGCCAGCATGTTCAGGCTCTTTGTTGTTACTCTGTTATGATGAACTGGCACAATTTTTAGCAATTATATGTTTTACGTCTTCAAACTCCTACCTGCCCCATGTCAGCCTTTCAGAGTCTGTCTAGATCTCCTTTATCCCTGTCTTCTGGATCTCCACTTCCCTTCTGCTTGCATGTGTTTGTAGGTTTGTTGTTGTTGTTGAATGCTTGCCATAATTTGAATGCTGTTTGTGTGTATGATCAACACTTGTTGTATTTATCAGATAACGTTTAATAGCTGTCTCCTCATTGAAAGTTGACTATAGATCTCCATAATCTCAGACCGAGAAATCCTTGCCCATCTTGAGCTGAATGCTTTGTTTCCATTGATATCGCCAGCGTCTTCCTGCCCGCTTTCTTACAGCCTTTCATTAATTTATTGTTTTCAGTAGAGTGGAGCAACAGTGATAAATGCAGTCAGTGACCCATAGCTTGACTGCTTGCATCAGGGTCAGCGAACCAGAGCTGACCAAGACCCTACTCCACCTCCACATGGTGGTCCTGGAAACAGGCTGCATCACTGCAGTCTTGCTGAGCGAGTAGGGATCGCAGAGGGAAGGCAAACCCGGTCCCAAAAAATGCCGTGCTGAAGTCGGATGTGTCGACCGAAAGGTGCAGATATCACAGCTCCGGCGTAAACAGACACAACGCAACCAACATCCTTTTCAGGATGAACGAGGAAGAAGAAGAAGAAGAAGTAACACTGTTCCCTGCCAAGCATGTCGTAGAAAGCGACTAAGGAGGGTTGGGCATGGGGCCTGTTACCCCATCCTGTAAAAAATTTAAACCACAAAAAACTTCAACAAACATGGACAAGTCAAATAAAGAAAATAAAACACAGCCATCCAAGACAGGAGAAGGTCCTCTCGCAGGGAGGCATATGACGCAACACAGAGAAAGCCGAAAGGAGTCTGTGTTGCTGACTAACCTTCTTTCTTCTAGGAGAACTTCCAGATTTGGCACCTGGAATGTTCGGACATTAAACGAACAAGGGAAAGTGGCACAAGCAGCAGCAGAGATGAGGGAATATAAAATCGAGGTTCTGGGACTGTGTGAAACAAAGTGGAAGGGGGTAGACAGGAAGAAACTCATCACAGGTGAATTGGTGCTGTGCTCAGGACATGAAGACGAAAGTTCACACCACAGTGAAGGGGTAGCTCTTATGTTATCTAAAGAAGCACAGAAAGCACTCATTGAATGGGAAGCCATTGGATCCAGAATAATAACAGCTTCTTTTAAAACAGCTAAAAAGAAAATAAATGTAAATGTCATCCAATTTTATGCACCAACTAATGGTAAAGAAGAGTCTGTGAAAGAAGCATTTTATACTAGACTACAGGAAATTATGGAAAAAGTAAAAAGAAGAGACATCACAATTTTGATGGGTGACATGAATGTAAAGATAGGTACAGTCAACACCGGCTTTGAAGAAGTCATGGGAAAACAGGGGCTAGGAATAATGAATGAAAATGGGGAACTATTCTCAAACTTCTGTGCTTCAAATCAACTGGCTATAGGAGGAAGCATGTTTCCACATAAGAGAATACACAAGGCAACATGGATATCACCAGACCATAGAACAGAAAATCAGATTGATCATATATGCATAAACAAGAAGTTTAGATCATCATTGCAGGATGTAAAGGTATATAGAGGAGCAGATGTGGCATCAGACCACCACCTTCTGATAGCCAAAGTAAAAATGAAACTCAAGAGATATGCAGCAATGCAAAATTATAGACAACAATTTAATGTAGGACATCCTAGAAATCAAGAAACAAGAGACAAATTTGCGGTTACAATATCCAACAAATTTCAGGTGCTCCAACAGCTGGAAGATGCAGAGAATACAGAAGACTATTGGCAGCAAATCAAAACGGTATGGAATGAGACATGTGAAGAAATACTGGGGAAAAGGGAACGACAACAAAAAGCATGGATAACAACAGAAACCATCAATAAGATAAAAGACAGGAAAAACAAGAAAGCAGATTTAAACACAAGCAAAACCAGAAGTTCCAAAGCCAAGGCTCAAGAAGTGTACACAGAAGCAAACAAAGAAGTAAAAAGAAGTATCAAAAGAGACAAGAGGAAAAAATATATTGAGGAGTTGGCAAGAGAGGCAGAAGATGCTGCAGCCAAAGGTAATATGAAAGAACTGCATAACAGCACAAAGAAGCTAATGGGGAAATACAAGCAAACAAGTTGCTTCATAAAAGACAAGAATGGAAAACTGCTCAGCAATATACAAGAGCAAATGAAGAGGTGGACAGAATATTTTGAGGACCTTCTCAATAGACCAGCTCCACAAAACCCCTCGGACATCCAGCCAGCAGAAGAAGAGCTACAAATTAACAGTGAAAGACCAATGAAGGAAGAAATAAAGAAAGCCATAAAGCTTCTACGAGATGGAAAAGCGTCTGGACCTGATGGCATTCCAGCAGAGGCCATCAAAGCAGATATCAACACGGCTACAGAGATGTTATATAAATTACTTGGTAAAGTCTGGGAAAAGGAAGAGATACCAGCAGAATGGAAGGAAGGATATCTGGTTAAGTTGCCTAAGAAGGGAAATTTACAAGAGTGCACAAATTATAGAGGAATAATGTTACTTTCAGTGCCAGGAAAAGTATTAAACAGGATTATCCTTGAAAGATTAAAATAGTCCATAGACAAGAAACTGAGAGATGAACAAGCAGGTTTTTGACAAAACAGATCCTGTACAGACCAGATAGCCACTTTGAGAATAATAGTTGAACAAAGTCTGGAATGGAATTCACCACTATACATCGGATTTGTGGACTACGAAAAGGCATTTGACAGTGTAGACAGAGAATCACTTTGGAAATTGATGAGGCATTATGGAGTTCCCCTGAAGATCATTAATTTAATAAAGAAAACATGTGAAGACATGACATGCAGAGTTCTTCATGAAGGACAGCTTACAGAACCGTTTGGGATAAGAACAGGAGTGCGACAGGGATGCCTCTTGTCTCCATTTCTTTTCTTACTAGCAATAGACTGGGTTACGAGAACATCGACAACACACAACAGAAATGGAATCCAGTGGACTCTGACTAAGCAGTTGGATGATCTGGATTTTGCTGATGACTTAGCTCTTCTGTCCCATAACCGTAATCAGATGCAGGACAAATTCAAAACACTCGATGAGAGGTCACAGCAATTGGGTCTGAAAATACACAGGGAAAAGATAATGAGAATGAAAATACACAGGAGAAAAGATATGTCTCCGACTATATAAGAAAAGACGATAAATCGGTCAGGAATTAAAACAACAGAATACCACTACAGGCGCTCACTTGGGTTGAACTTGAAGAAGACCAAAAGAAACACCGTTGGGCCTAATACAAGAGCTAAGAGGAGTGGCGTCAGAATTTTCTGCCTTATGCGCCGTGTTTGGTGCAAAGAATTTATTATTATTGGTAGCACCAATATAGACAAAGTTGGTAGCAATATAGACAAAGTTGGACGGACAGACAGTGATATCAAAATAAGAATACAAAAAGCAAGAGGAGCTTTCATTGCATTGGGAAATATATGGAGATCAAGAGAAATCGGATCCAGCACGAAAATAAGAATCTTCAACTCAAATGTGAAGTCAGTCCTATTGTATGGCTCTGAGACATGGAGAACAACAAAGACAACTACCAAAAAGCTACAGACTTTCATAAATGGGTGCTTGCGTAGAATAGAGGGATTAAAATGGTATGACAAGGTTACCAACGTGGAACTGATGACAAGAACTAGACAAGTGCCAGTGGAACAAGAGATGAGAAGAAGATGATGGAGATGGAGGAAACTCACTGAGGAAACCTGTTGATATAAGTTTATAAACTAATAAAACGGTATTGAATCAGTTTTACAAATAACAGTTCACATGAGACAAGGGACGTTTCGGGTTTTACCCTTCATCAGCCACAAACAGGTGACAAAGACAAAAATTACATATAGGTACTACAAAACTATACGATGAATAACAATCCAAGAAAACCGTAAAATCTAAAAGAAATACTGAAACAAGAAAGTAAATAATCCAACGAAACGAAAAAAAGAAGAATAAACAAAACTGTGGAACTAGTTAAAGTTAGCTTAGCTCGATGCAAAGAATCCGTGGAAGAAAGCGGTAGTCTCTTGTCACAGAATTCACAAGGAATTTGTAAAACTGATTCAATACCATTTTATTAGTTTATAAACTTATATTCCTTACCAGTTTTACTGCAGCCCCTTAATTTATTTACTTATGCTAAACCTGTTGATAGCATTACAAGGCAGTCCTTGTTCTGGAACCCCCAGGGCAAGAGAAGCAGAGGTAGACCAAGAAGCACATGGAGAAGAGAGCTGGAAACAGAGGTGAAAATGATAAGGAGAAGATGGAAAGAACTTGAGATGATGGCATGTGACAGGAGGACTTGGCATGTGTTTGTTGAAGGCCTATGCTCCTTTGGGAGTGGAGGGTTATGAATGAATATGAAGTTGGAGAAACTGGAGCTCATGACTTCAAATCAGCACATTTCGGAATGGCAGAAAAGCCACAGGAGAAGCCTAGATCTACAGTATAGATAAAACCAAGGAGTCTTCAACTTGGTACTGGCTGAAAAAGAGCGAGAAGCTCAGCAGCCCTAGTTAAATAACAACAACAAAATACTTAGCTAACTGCAACCTGACAATCACAGCTGGTGCTATTTATTTATTGCTACCATTATCACTATACTTATCATATAATGGCACCCGGCATCCAACACTGGCAACTAGCCATTCATTCACAGAAACCACAAACTCTACATTGGCAACACAACCAGGAACAACATTTTAACAATTTTATAAAGCGAGTGTATCAAAATGAATAAGATCAGCTGCCACCTTCAGACTGATGGTCATCAGCTGTTTATCTCCATCATCCTTTATCTCCTGTCATGATAGTACACTATGACTGGCTATTTCTTCTTCATCTCTAGATGTTATCTTCTGACTTATAGCACTGTCTTCCTTTTGCACATTTGCCTTCATTATGGTTTTCAGCAATGTCAAAAAAAAATATGACCACAGTATTTTTATCTATCAGTGATACCAGGCTTATACATCAAGCAACTTATGGTAAATAGTTTAAAATGCTATATGATGTTGCCATTTTATGTATACACACATAAGAAATATGGGTGGATTTTACAATACTATTGAAATCTATAACTTATGTGAACATTAACTGGATAACTAGATATGTATTGAACAATACAGTGTAGTTCAGTCATGCAGTAATGTATCATGTAAACAAATGAGCATGCATTTGCTTTTTAAAAGAGAGCGAGATGTAAGCAGTAAGACTGTCTACAACTTACTTTTAAGATCTGGTTGCTCTGAGGGTGGTTTTACTGGGATGTTTTCTGGATCTGAAAACAAAAATCATGCAAATCAAACTGTGAGGAGAAGAAAAAAAAAAGAAATAAAAGCTCTGCTTTATTTTTGTCTAGAATTGAATTTTCTGCTTTATTTGTGTCTAGAATTGAAATTTAGAAACAGTGTGCAACCTGTGTACAGTGAACTTCTGGTTCTTGTTTCTTCATTACTCTCTGCCATTTTTGATCTTCGCTGCCCACAAATAGTAAAATGTCCCCTAAAGCTGCACTTTAATTATATTTTGTTAATTAGCCAAATAAAATCTAAATATGTAAACATCAAAGTCTGTGTGTTTGTACTTTATACAGATCTGCATGCCTTAAAATTTCTTCTTGAAAGTTGCTCTTTAGGATCTAGATGGGAACAACTTCTTTCATCCTTAGCCACCAACTGTCAAAGCAGTCAGTGGCCATCACACCTGGTGGCGTCTTGTAGGGCAGCAACAAACTGATGGGAACGCTGTCAAGTTATTTTGTTTAAAAAAAAAAAAAAAATTTTTTAGTTTTGACATAAATAAAATACTTAAATATTCTCATTGTTTTCACATAAGCGTAAAGCCATAATCAAGTGAAATAACTTAAATTCACATGGCTAGGAAAATAATTCAAATGATGAAAGCATTAATTAATTTGGTTAATTAGCAACTTCACTTTCTTTTATTTTACGTGATTTAAAATTATTAACTGTACACTTATATTTTAAGTGAAAATAGAAAACGTTCAGTTTGATGTAGTATTTTTGTTTATTTTACCATGTAAATCTAATGGCCCAATGGGCTGATCACCCGTTGGCTTGTCACACCGATTACGGAAACAACGGCAGATGGATCTATTTGTTGTTGCCCTAAAGATGCCGCTAGGCGTGATGGGAAACTACAACAGAGAAAATCAATCTGCTGTTGCCCTTAAGACGCCACAAGGCATGATGGCCTCTGACTGCTTGGTCGGTCTTTGGCTAAGGACGGAAGAAGAAGAAGAAATCTAATGAGATTAATTTTACAACATGGATTCTAAATGTAGAAGGTAAAAAAAAAAAGGAAAAAAGGTAAAGGATCCCGTTACATGCCCACTGAGGCATATTGGGAATATGGTGTTAGGCCCATGTTTTCTTGCCTTCACCTTCCCAGAGTTGCTCTGGTACCCAGTTCATGAGACTGGGTTGACCCTGGAGCCGCTTGCGTTCTAAAAAAAGTCCCACCTCAACTGGGGATCAAACCAGGACCGTTGAGCTGAGAAGCCAGTGCATTAACCACTGCGCTATCGTGGCTCTTAATTGTAGAAGAGGGAGCCGCGCTGGTGTAATGGCTACAACGTTGTACTGGCGACCAGGTTTTCAAGGTTCAAGCCCGGGCATCAGTGTTTGAAGGAATGTTTACGACCGGGAATTTGACTGAATAACCTGAACGGCTCCTGCACATAAACCCCCTGTGGATGTGAAGGAGCGAAGCTCCTGACCGGGTTGGAAGGAAAGTCCACTGACCCCCCAGCCTCGCAATGACATGTCATTGGGCCAAAAGGGCTGGAAAGCTCGAGTGCCGCTGGTTAGAGAAAAAAAAAAAAATTGTAGAAGAATTGTATATTAAAACCAATGGCAGGTCAACATAGCACATTAGGCAAGCGTGGCAGTGGGGATACTTCGTTGGAAGAACAATATAGGCATATCAGTCATATCACTGAACAGACCACATGGTCTTTTCTATTTGAACATGCACCCTGATATAACCACATATATAATAACCTAACATAACCTAATATTTTAAGTGCCTGCAGTACCCTGTGCGTATTGCATTTGCAATGAAAATAAACAATGCTCAAGGGAAGTGACTTAAGGTAGCAGGCATTAACTTTGAAAATCCATGCTTTTCACATGGACAGCTATATGTTGCTTGTTCCAGAGTGGGCTCACCAAGAAATTTTTTCATTTTTGCCCCAGACAGCAACAACAATAATGTTGTTTATCAAAAAGCACTGAATAACGCTGCAATAATAAAAATATTTCCTTTCCCTGACGAAGGCCTTGTGGCCGTAACGTTGGCTATTTTCTTATTCTTTTGTCCTCGTAAGACGAATCACCTTTTTTCGATTTTTTTTTACACCCATCAATAATAAAAATAGAAAATAATGATATGTAAATATGACATGAAGTATTCAAATACGAGGGGGCTTCAAATGAAAACCTTAAATTTGTGATAGAAATTCAAAACACCGTGCCATTGTCATGTAAGTTGGCAGTATTGTTGCTAAGCATGTCAAGTGTCCTGCAGGTGGCATCACAGTGCAGACGAACCACATGACGTCACAGTAAGAGTTTAAAGATGGCCGCCCCACTACTAACATGTACCAAAGAGGAGCAGGTTCTGTTATCCGTATTTTGAACAGCGAAGGGGTGAAACCTATAGAAATTCATCAGTGAATGAAGGTCCAGTATGGTGATGCATGCCTGTCACTCCAGCAAGTGTACGAGTGGAGTAGGAAATTCCGAAACGGCATGAGTTCTGTGACAGACTGTTCTCGACCGGGTCAGGCACACCAAGTAGTGACCCTATACTGCCCTTGCAATGGTTGTGTGGTGGGTTTGGATGTTATTGATTAAAATATTACTTGTCTACAGAGTGAGGTCAGCTATGCAAGCCCCTGAGTCTAATAGCTGATAAAGCTTGTTCTCAGGGAACCTGACTGCTACCACCCTACGACCTCAATCTGCGATATATTTTGATCCTACTTATGTGTTAAGGTGTCTGGTTGTTATCTGGCTAGATGTCTAGGGTATTGTGATATGTGATGTAAAGATAATGACAACAACCACTAGTGTAACTCAAAGAAAAGGATTAAACAAATCAGTGTTTAAAGTTTGAGTAACAATTTTTTACAATTTTAATTTTCTGTACCTCAATTTCTTGGGCACAGAAATGTTTAAAACTCAATGGAAATATTATTTACATTAATTAATTTAAAAAAATATTTAAGGTTTTCATTTGAAGCCTCCTCGTATATTAATTGTAACGTACGTAACTTTTCAGAAGTTTCATAAACTGTTACTAGAAAAAATCTGGGAAATGCCGGGCACTTACAGCTAGTTATTAATAATTATAACAACTGTTTTATTTCCATTATTCACTACAGTTAACTCTAGTCACTGAATAGCAAGTGGCCCTTCACCACTCTCCTTCTGAGTTCTACAGAGGTCAGGGGTTCCTGCTCATATGTTACTAGATGTTATTCTTTAGAAAGCTTTTTTCAGCAACTTCCAGTACTTAAGTGTACTGTGCTGTGTTTCTTGTACCAGAAATTTAACAGCAGAAAATTATTATCATTTGTCAGTTTCCCTGTGTTTTTGTTACATTAAATTATAAATGTATACACAAGTGACAGTGAACATATTACATTTTTATTTTCCATGTGATATCTGGGGTTCTTTGACAAGATGAAAAAAAATATAATCGCTGTCATTGTAATATTTCAACAATTTGTGTTTCTGTTTCTTTAAGTCGCCTATGGTGGTAGTTCACGTATTATATTTTTCGGTAGGGTAGGGGGTCGGAGTTGCTAAGAGGTATGTCGTTCCCTCAAATTCTAGAAGTACCAGGTTCAATTCCCAGTAGAAGGAATATAATTTATGGAAATGTTTTTCAGAACCTGTGGTCTTAATGATGTAACACTCCCCCCTGGTCTCCTGAGTAGTGAGATCAGATGCCTAGTCTTATCGGATGCCTAGTCTTGGATAAGGGCCAAAAAATAGGAGGTCCCATAAGCAAGTTGCGCACTTTAAAAATCCTACAGCAGTTGAAAATCATAAAGAGTAGGCTGTAAGGCTGCTGCCATGGCAAAATTTAAAAATTAGAAACCTACCCACAACAAAAATATTTACAGAATGTGTGATTCCTATATACACACATTGGGATTCTCAACGGTGCTACAGAGTTTGTGCACTGTGCTGAGATCCTCCTTGTGTGATCTAAGGGAGGAGATCGGAGCACTGATGGAGTTGTCTGTGTGCAATGAAGATAGTCCTTAAAACCAAACTAAACCATATTTTTCAGTAAGACGGCACATGTATACCACATTCAAGCAGTAACTCCACTTTCTGCTGTATCAATAACAAGAGATGCTTCTGTTTCTTATTATCCCTTTAAGGATATAAGCAGTTCTTTTTAACATTTTCATACAAATTAAATCCAACATCACAAAAAAGCACAATAATACCTGACAGATGCAGACATATGTGTGGTTGGTAGAAGTGCAAGACACAGTTGACCATGCTACGTGCAATGCTTAAACTGTTTTTTTTTTTTGACACTCTAGTGTTTACATCTACATGTCTTACATACTGCACAAGCAATAGCATTCACAAAAAAACACAACTTAGTACTTACTGGTAAAGTTAACCAGACATTCAGCATTGTCATAGGCATTAGAGACTGTCAAAGAATACAGTCCATAGTCTTTCTCAACCACATTATTAATTTTTAGGCTGTATGTTGTTAAGCCTGTTTCATAGTTTTGATCTCGTGTCATAGAGTACTTCCTCATATCTTGCGTTAGTGGTTGTCCATCTTTCAGCCATTCATGTGGATCTGTTTTGAAATAAATATGGCCATGAACCAGATGAGTTATTTGAGTCATACAAGATTAAAATTACAGCTTGAAATGTCATGGAAGAAATCCCATTACTTCTTCTTCTTCTTGTGATCGCATCTTTGATGTTTACACCATCAGAAGAGTTCTCATGATGAGCTCGACCGTTGTCTGGAGCTCCTCTATAGCTCCATTCAGCTCTGAGTTTAGTGTTAAGTCATTGGGCCAGTATATCTTTCTTAACTGGTCATACAGAGGACAATCCTGTAGAACATGCTCAGCAGTTTGTTCGTTTAATCCACATGTGCACAATGGTGAAGCAGACAATCGTAGCTTGTATGTGTGTTTATTCAGTTTGTTTAGCCCTGTCCTGAGGCGAAAAATGGTGATCTGTCCCTGCTGGTGAAGAGTGTGGTAGTCGTCATTGGGTTGATTCTGTTCTCTTCTGATAGTCTGGATAGCTCTCTTTTTCTCAAGGTATGTGATTTCATTATCTTCTTGTTCACATTCTCCTCCCTTGTTTGCAAGTTGATCTGCCTTTTCATTTCC
Organism: Oreohelix idahoensis; assembly: GCA_024509875.1. Lineage (NCBI taxonomy): Eukaryota > Metazoa > Mollusca > Gastropoda > Stylommatophora > Oreohelicidae > Oreohelix > Oreohelix idahoensis. The sequence continues at coordinate 442,142 of JAMPIV010002231.1, read as the reverse complement.
AGGTACACCACAATGGGATGGCACCCATTGAAGTATGGTTCGCTTTTTGGCAGCTACCTTGCTTAGTTCATTTCTCAGATGTGGGAGTTTCCTACTTGATATGAGTAAATATCATATCATGTTTTGTATTCGATCACTTCCTGATATATATTGTTTACACACGGTATCCCGTGGTTGCAGGAAGTGACGTCTTGACTCCTGCTTTGAATTGACAGCAGACGTCAGTTTTGATTTGGGACAAGCTAGCGTCTCTAACCGGCAGTCTGCTTGTGTCGTTTGACCAGTATGCAAGGAATGTGTCCAGTAGGACCTGCTTTTAAAATGTGTTAATTGCCTTTGGGCATCTTTATATTTCACCTGCAAGATCGATTACCATCACTGCCTTATGCTTTCATTAACAGTATAATGTCAGATTAGTCTTAGCAGTGTGTATGGAATTCTTGGGCACGTAAGTTGACTGTTCCATTAAAACTGAGAGTATCAGAATCACGGACAGTAGAGACATGTGCTAGTAAAAGCTACGATGTCATATCATACTCAAATGGAGTAATGTGTTAATAAATATTTGTGAATCGTGCCAAGAAGTTAGGCCTTGTTACTGAGTACCTGAGGTGCGGGCCAGGGAGATTGTGTGTGACTGGCCAAACTTAAATATATATATTATAATTCCTGAAACGGAATATGCAAGGAGAACCCTGGAGGGTACTCAGCAGGCCACTGTAATAAGGAGTGTCAAGCCTGAAGTCTAATGCACTCTTACCACAGGACGTCGGGAGGACGGTTCCTGAAATAATAAACATTCTTAAAATTTACCCGTACCAGTTTCTGGGGGCCAAAGCCATTGGATGCCTTACAAGCCTAAGAGCGCCTAACGAATCTAGGACTATTTTTTCAAAATGGCGGCACGCATCGTCTGCCAAAAGTTTTTATGAATGGAAGGGATTTCCATCATCATGAATGTGCCTCAAGTTGTCACTAAGTTATAAAAGTGACCTATTATTACACAGAAGTCATAGGAACTGACTATCTTCATTCAAGAATCAAGTATTATATCAAAAATCATGGACCATATCGATGTCCTTCGATGTCAGCATGAAGCAATTCTAAGCCTAACCAAATACTAGGCTACAATCATCACTACATCCTTTCCTTGTCGAAGTCTCAAGAGGGATTGTTTTCTTGGCAACAGATAAGTCTATTTATTGTTACATACAGCTTGGCTGTGAATATAATCTGTTTGCCTGATATCTGACTTCACCATATGTGTTTTCATTACGTGTTTTTGGTTTTGTAACTAGCGGGCTGGATGGAGGGACTTGGTTTGTGATCATTCAATACCGCGAAAGCTAGGTCGAATGAGCAAATCAAGCGTTCTATAGGGCAGTATCTGTGTGATTCAGATAGAGGACCCAGCATACTCTGCTGGTTGTATAAAAGTTTGCCTCTATTGAATTTAACAGATCCATTTTTGTTAGCTGTGTAGTCATGTTTATCTATTGTTTGTTCTCATAAGTACTGTCATTGTTATATTTTATTTAGTTCGTTGCATTATTGTTTGTAATATTGTCTAGCCTCATCTTACTATCATTCATTTCATAGATGTCATAATTGTTGTGATATGCGTCTTGTCTTGTCTATTTGTAATAGAGCATTAGTTTAAATTAATTCATGTATATTTTATAGTTATTCCTTTGTTTTCCCATTTGTATTTCCTTTAGTTGCTCTAACCCTGTCTTGCTGTTCTTACCTGTTGTGGTTCTATTTTTTTTCATTACTCCATATTGTTTAGCTGAATACATCTACTATTGCAATTATAAATTGATCTGAGATTGGTGGAGTGAATATTGAATATAGCTGACATATTCATATACATAAAAGTTAAAATATTGTGTATTATTGATAAACACAAGAATAAGCAACCATGACTTCATTAAAGGATTTATTGAAGATTGGGAAGGAACTTAATTTGGAAGGTCCAGCTTTGCAAGCTTATATTGATAAAGAAGTAAACAGACAAGAAGAACTTCGCAAAGAAGAATTGGCTGAAAAAAAGAGAGACAAGAAGAAAAAAAACAAGAAGAAGAATTAAGGAGACAAAAAGAAGAGCTCCGTAAAGAAGAATTGGAGGAAAAAAGGAGACAAGAAGAACTCCAAAAAAGAAAAGAGACAAGAAGAGCTTGTAAAGAAGAATTGGAAAAAAGGAGATCAGAAGAATTGGCTCTTGAAAGAGAAAAATTAGCCTATGCCAGATCTCAAGAGAGAGAAGAGATCAAATCTCAACAAGCTCAAGCTATAAGATTAGCTGAGATTGAACTGGAAAAATTAAAATTACAACAACCACTGTTGCATCCTGGGGTAGGTGAAGATAAAAAAATAAAGATCATACTACTGCCATAAGGATTAATTTGCCAAAATTTAACGCATCCATAGATGACATTTCATGCTTCCTAAATAGGTTCGAAACTTATTGTGAAGAATATAAGATTGACAAATCTACATGGACATGTAGACTTATGAATTTATTGGTTGGTGAACAATTAACTGTAGTCTCCACTTTGGATGACCAGACTAGAAAGGATTATGAAGCTGTTAAGGTCATTTTATTGCAGAGGTATCAATTAGATGATGAGGGCTATCGTCAGAAATTTCGATCTTTGTACCCTGATTCTGGAAAAGATTTCACTGAATTTATTTCAGCTGTTAAACTGAATTTTTCTAGATGGATTGAACTATCCAAAACTGAAAAAACTTTTGAGGGTTTGTCAGATTTGATTCTAAGAGACAAGGTTTTGTCATCTATTAGTTCTGATTTTCTTGCGTTCCTGCAGGAAAGAAAACCAGAGAACCTAACTAAATTACAAACCCTAGGACGTCAATATCAAGTTGCACATCCTAATAGAGTATTGAGCAAAAACAATGTAAGGGACTCATTACCAGCTGCATCGGCCAGATCATTCCAAGACAATGCACCTAGGTATAGATCAAACAGCATAGATAGGAATCAAAGATTTAAACCATCACATAATTACAGTCAAAATAGAGGTAGATACAATTTTAATAAATACCAACCTCAAAGACATTGGAATTCATATCAGGAGGATAACTTTTATCCACAAACCTCATTTAAGTCCAATAACTGGCAAAATAGAGGAGAATATAACTCAAAATCAAATAGAGGTCAGAAATCATTTTATAGAGGAAATGATCAAAATGCAAATAAAAGATCTTATCATAACAATACTTCCAGACAATCAAGAAACACTGAAAGTACCAATGCCATTGTTCATGATAATAATCAGAACCATAATGATATTGTAGCACATGCAAATTCATGCAGTGTAGACTTAGCAAATAGTGATAACTGCACTAATTGCAATTCTTTATTTCAGCCTCAAGGAGTGCCAAGATTATTATGCGGACACCCTCTCCCAGTCATGTCATCTTTTGAAAGTACTGGTTCATTGATCTTGAACAGAGGTTTTGTCAATAATAAGTTAGCATCTTTACTCAGAGACACGGGTGCAACCACTGTTGGTGTGCGCAAGGCCTTGGTTGATAAGGTGGATTATACAGGAAAACAAGTGAAATGCATAACTTTTGGTGGAACTGTGGAATATTACCCCACAGCAGAGGTATTTTTGGACACACCTTATTTTACAGGACGAACACTGGTATGCCTCTTGGACAATCCAATTGCTGGAATTATTATGGGAAACATACCTAAATTGCATGAATGTACACAGGAAGATATTGAAATATGGGAAAGACAACACTTATTATGTTCAAATGCTGTGACTACCAGAGCTCAGTCTCGCATGGACAATGATCATCACAAACCAGTCATTGATGTGTTACCTGAAGATATAACTGAAGATATCACTTCAGAAGATGAAGAAGAAAAGGAAAATAATGATGATGATATAATTCATTATCAACAGGAAAATAATGATGATATTAAGGTAATGAATGATGTGAATAATGATGATGACAATTTATTTCAGATGGAGCTCATTGATAAGGAAACCTTTATACAAAGACAGAAAGATGATACTTCCTTAAAAAAATATTTTCATATTGCTCATTTGAATGATGTAATGATAGATGACTGTGCAAAACACTGGTATACTATCAAAAATGGGATTTTAGTAAGAAACTATCAATTTGCTAATTCCTTAAAGAAACAGATTATGGTACCAGCTTGTTTTCGACCATTCATTTTACGACATGCACATGACATTGAATGTGCAGGACATTTAGGTGTTGCTAGAACAAAACAAAGAGTTTTGTCATATTTTTTTTGGCCCGGAATTACGAAAGACGTCAAATTATTTTGTCGTACATGTACCATCTGCCAAAGTGTAGCAACCAGAAAACCAAAACATGATGCGCCCATTCAAGCATCTGATATTTCTTTGCGTCCCTTCGCAAAGATGGCCATTGACATTATTGGCCCTTTAAAGGTAACATCAGCCAGAGGTCATCAATATGTGTTGACCTGCATAGATATGTGCACACGCTGGCCAGAAGCTATTCCTTTAAAAACCATCACCACGGTAGATATTGCTGATGCATTATTTTTGATTTTCAGTAGAATAGGTTTTCCTGAAAACATCCTGTCTGATAGAGGAACTCAGTTAGTTTCAGATGCTATGAAACAGGTTATGGATATGTTTGGGATTCAAAGATCCCTTAGTTCAATATACCATCCTCAGTCTAATGGGAAAATAGAAGTCCTCAACAGATCCTTAAAACAAATGCTACATAAGGTTACAATTAAATATCCTCAAAATTGGGACAGAGTCCTGCCAGCTATTTTATTTGCTTATCGAGAGATAAAAAATGAACATACAGGCTTTAGTCCATTTGAATTGGTTTTTGGCGCCCGACCACGCGGCCCAATGTCTATATTAAAACAACTTTTAATTGGTGCTGAGATGAACAAGGAGGTTCAGACCTCATATCAGTATGTGGTCAATTTGAGGAAAAAAATAATAGACGCATGCCAGATAGCAGTAGGTTCATCTGAAAAGGCAAAGCTTAGGGCGAGGTTATTTATTAACCAAAACCGCAAATTACGCCAACTTTGGCCTGGTGATGAAGCTTACGTATTATTACCCAGGAGAGATAACAAATTATTAGTCTCATGGAGAGGACCTTACAGGATTGTGGAGAAACTGTCTGATGTTGATTATATTGTCTCAGTAGAGGGAAAAGAAAAAACTTTTCATATCAATATGTTACAGCAGTTTCATACACGTCCACCATATCTAAGACCAGTCTTTGAGGCTCTTGATCAATCTGTCTGTCGTCATTCTTCTTTGGCTGTCATACAGGAAGAAAATTCGGATTTGACTGATGGTAATGACTCACTATTAGTATTACCTAGTCTTCACTTACTTGTCTACTGAAAGTTGGAAAGATGTTGATATATCACCAACTCTATCTTCTTTCCAGAAAGAACAGGTTACTTCAATCTTACGTTCTTTTACTGATGTCCTTACTGATGTCCCAGGACACACTGATATCATCGAACATGATATTATTCTGACAGACTTTCAACCCATTAAGTTGAAACCTTACCCTATTCCTATACATTTACAATGTCAGGTTAAAGAGGAACTAGAACAGATGGTGAAATTAAATGTCATTTCTCCATCTCATTCCCCTTATAGTTTTCCGATGGTTTTGATCAGGAAAAAAGACAAATCTATACGTATATGCATAGATTTTAGACGTCTAAATTCGGTCACCATCCACGACGCGGAACCACTTCCCGTGTTGGAGTCTTTATTAGATAGACTAGCTACAGCTACATTTTTTTCTAAATTTGATCTATCTAAAGGCTATTTCCAAGTACCATTAACGGAACGATCCAAGCCTTATACTGCGTTTGCAACCCCATTAGGGCTCTTTCAATTTAACTATATGTCTTTTGGTTTAGTTAACGCACCTGCGACCTTCGTTCGCATGATGAGACGACTCTTCTCTGACAGAGACGACCTTATTACTTACATTGACGACATTTGTCTGTTTCATCAATCATGGGATGAACATTTGAAGGGTATTCAATCCTTACTTACCACTCTACGTCGTCATAATTTATCTGCACGTCCATCTAAGACTAAGATTGGATTTCAGGAGATTTCATTTTTAGGTTATAAAGTAGGAGGAGGTTTTTTGAAAACAGAGGATACTACTATCTCTAGGATTCTAAACCTTGATATACCTAAGACCAAAAAACAGGTTAGAAGTATTCTAGGGCTCCTAAACTTTTATCGTAAGTTTATCCCTAATTTTGCAGAGTATACGTCTGTGTTGTCATCACTGGTGAAGAAGGAGTCACCAAATAGGTGTATTTATAGTCAGGATGTTCATGTTGCTTTAAATAGATTAAAATGTCTGTTTTCCAAGTTGCCTATATTGAGATTGCCTGATCCTTCTAAACATTTTACTCTTACAGTAGACGCTTCTAAAACGTCCATTGGAGGTTCGCTTTTGCAAGAATGGAAGGGCTGTTTACATCCAACACTTTATGTTAGCAGGAAGCTAACGCCGACGGAGCAGCGTTACTCGGTCATTGAGAAAGAGCTACTGGCTCTTGTGTTCTGCTTCTCTAAACTGCAACGCTACCTGCTTGGTGCAAGTTTCACACTCGAGACAGACCAAAGGGCACTTTCTTACCTGAAAACAGCGAGATTCAAGAATGCTAAAGCAGCGCGTGCCTCACTGGCCCTTCAACCCTATAATTACCAGATTAAACCCATCGCAGGAAAGTTGAACGTGATGGCCGATGTTCTATCCAGATGCATGAAGCATCCGCTATCGCCAGTTGTCTCCGCAAATGCTGCTTCAATCCAACTTTGATGCTCAATAATAACACTACTTCCTTTGGGACAAGTCAGGAATTATTTCGCAAAAAGGTAGCATCATGAACTAAGGCACATGCCTTCTTTTAACTCATATAGTGCATACTTCAGATATTACAGCCACATTGCTTCGTCATGCACTTAAACCGGTTGAAAAAACTAGAGACACTATGCCAAGCAACATGATGATGATGAATTACTGTTCATCCAAAATCAAGATATATATTCAAGCGTTCGTCATATGATGTCTAATGCAATTGCTCAAGAACAATACTTCGTTACTTCATGCACGTTGTACAATGACTTTTGGCAGTATAACAATCCAAGTCGGTGCAATTCAGATACTTTGCTACAATTTCCAAAACTTTTTGCACTAATTAACTGTCTCAAACGTTGTGTAAAAAGGGAAGTAACTAAAATTACTGACTACAAAGTTCAAAAAGGGACATCAACCAAGAAATTACATTTTAACATATAGCATTTAGTTTAGTGTATGAGTCATTGGGCCATTCTCAAGTGGTCAGAATGAACAGTCCTGTAACATCTCAGCAGTGCTGTTTAATGCTATTCCACAGTGGAAGACAAACATCAATGTGTTTAACCGACATAGATGGAAAATGGATGTTTCTTCAATGAACATTTTCTTTCCGCTCATATATACTTCCTAACTAAGGATCAATAACAATGTTATGCGAACTATTGACTCACTGAAACTTTAATTCGTTTAAATACCTCTACAGGAAGAACTGTGTATGGTCTAACATGACCAGTTTCAATAACACTCAGAATATTACATTGGTTCATTAGTGTATGTGATTGATATGAAAAAAGGACATGAATTACAGTGGTGCTTCCACTTTTTTGCAATTCTAATAATGACATTCATTTGGACGCCAAAACAATAGATGGTACCGCATAAGGTTCTCTTTTTGAAACTACACTGAGTGCTCTCCAGGTTTGTTCAGATTGTGACGCCACTTGCTCTTAGCTTGCAGTTGACACATATATTTAGGCCCAACGTTCTTCAGAATTGTTTCTCTTATTATTGTTCATATTGAGTGTTTCTTTTGTCTTGAACTCATACTGTAATATTCCAGTAACATTCAATTTGATTTTGGAAGAAATCTAGGGCTTAGTGGTGATCCCCAATTTGACAGGATTAGAATTTAATGAGATACCTCATTTGTTTCCAAAACTGTCGAGCCTATTACTTCTGTTTCAAACGTCTGTAACAATAGGGATGTTATGAATTACGACTAGTTCAAAAAGGGACATAACCAAGAAATTACATTTCATCATATACGTATGAAATTCTCAAGTACAGAATGAACAATAGTATCTGTGCTGTATATGCATGATATTGCATTGGAAAGACAAACATCGACAACCAACATAGATACTCTGGTATTTTCTTCAATGAACTTTTCTTTCCGGCATAATTTAAACATAACATGTTGTGCGAACTATGACTCACTGAAATTTATTCTTTTAAATACCTTACAGGAAGAACTGTGTTGGTCTAACATGACCAGTTTTAATAACACTGTGATATTACATTGGTTCATTAGTGTATCATTATATCTTGAAGTGAATTAATCACTGGTGCTTACACTTAGTATAACCTATATATCTTTCATATGTGTAGATATTAAGTAATATATCTTCATATGACATCTCATTAACATTGTCATTCACCACATGACATTGCATACATACAAATGTTAATAATATTTTGACATATTGTCACAGTCATCACTTATATTTTGACTTGTCTGCCTCATTTGTTCTATTCTGTCTTTGATTGCTTATTATGCATTTCATTTGATAGATAGGTAGACTTACATACCGACACGACTTAGGGCGTTTGTTGACATGGTATGCTGTGTGAGTGCCATGACTGACATATTGACTTTTCTTCACTGCCTTCTAATTAATGTAGTTACCTCACATTTGTGTCAAAAGAGCGTCTGCTAACGATAATGGGTTTAGTTATGTTATTACTAAATACCACACCTTGTGTGTTAAATTGTCGATTATGGAGCACGCCTCTAGGTGCTATCATAATGATGACAGTTGAGTATTTGGATATTGTCATATGGTTTCTCCAGTGACCTTGTAAGATTGTATTATGAAAATAATGAAAAGTTCCTTTTCATTATTTTAATCCAGGGGGGGAGTAAATGATATGAGTAAATATCATATCATGTTTTGTATTCGATCACTTCCTGATATATATTGTTTACACACGGTATCCCGTGGTTGCAGGAAGTGACGTCTTGACTCCTGCTTTGAATTGACAGCAGACGTGATTTTTTGATTTGGGACAAGCTAGCGTCTCTAACCGGCAGTCTGCTTGTGTCGTTTGACCAGTATGCAAGGAATGTGTCCAGTAGGACCTGCTTTTAAAATGTGTTAATTGCCTTTGGGCATCTTTATATTTCACCTGCAAGATCGATTACCATCACTGCCTTATGCTTTCATTAACAGTATAATGTCAGATTAGTCTTAGCAGTGTGTATGGAATTCTTGGGCACGTAAGTTGACTGTTCCATTAAAATGGAGAGTATCAAAATCAAGGACAGTAGAGACATGTGCTAGTAAAAGCTACGATGTCATATCATACTCAAATGGAGTAATGTGTTAATAAATATTTGTGAATCGTGCCAAGAAGTTAGGCCTTTTTAATGACTTCCTTACGTGTGGGCCCGAGATATTGTGTGTGACTGGCCAAACTTAAATATATATGCAAGGAAGAACCCCCTGGAGGGTATAATTCCTGAAAACGGAACGTATGCAAGGAGAAACCTGGAGGGTATTCAGCAGGCCACTGTAATAAGTGGAGTGTCAAGCCTGAAGTCTAATGCACTGAGTTACCACAGGACGTCACGGTTCCTGAAATAATAAACATTCTTAAAATATACCCTACATCCAGTACAGAGTTATGAGATGCAAATTATTCTTTTGCAGCTTGTTCCATTGACTTCAGCTTCAGGGACTTGCAGGTTGACAGAATTCGAATGAGAGCAAGCAAAGAATGTCCAATTTATAAATTTGCTGGAGACAGGGGTGCAGATAGAAAGTGCTTTGTTGTACCTTCAGGTCGAGTCAGTTCTTTAGAATATGGCATGGCAGCATGGGCAACAGCAGCTAAGACAAACTTTGATAAAATTAGCAGACTCCAAAATCAAGCAATGAGAATTATAACGGGAGGCATGAAGTCAACACCTATAAAAGAACTCAAAAAGATTACATGCCTCCAGCCAATGACAGGTAGAAGAGACTGCAAGGCTCAACAACAGGCCGAAAAATTCAAAAGACTAACAGACCACCCAATGTGCCAGTTTCCTAGAGCTGAACTCTTTCATTGTTCTTTTGATTGTTAAGGCAAAGACTCACACGAAGTAATTTTGTAGAATCAACGAAACCACAAATGAGAGCAGTATCCATAGATGAAATATCCACTGTTAAACCCATCTACACTGCACACAAGCTTCCAGTTTGGAAACAAAATCGTTTCCCTAAAATGATAGAAAACATTCCTGGAATTGAAAGTAAAAAGAGCCAAACTGCAACAGATAGAAAATCCATAGCGACAAAACATATAGAGAAACATTATGCACGAGAAACTGACAGAATGGCAAAAGAAGGTTCACATCTACCTCAGCCTAATGCAAGCATAACTTTTGAGGAGGCAAAGAGTTTTATCAGAATCAGTTACAGAAACAAATGGAATGTAGAACAAACAGGGCACACACAGAATGATGCTTACTACCAGCTTCACAGAAGAGAACAAGTGGTAATCTTCAGACTTCGCACTGGCCACAACAGATTGAGATACCATCTATTCAACAAGCTAAAGATAGGAACTACCGATCAGTGTAACTGTGGCACTGATAAAATGACTGCTGAACATCTGCTTCAAAGTTGCCCCTTATATGTGGTACAGAGAAAGTGCATATGGCCGACGCCAGCTCCTTTCGTGGAAAAGCTTTACGGGGATTCAAATAGCCTCAAACTGGCTACTGCTTTCTTTGAGAACATTCAAGTGGACGTCTGAGAGTGTACGAAGAAGAAGAAGAAGAACCTCAGCTGTATAGTTGGAAGAGAATTTACCAGTGGGAATATGCCTAGTCTCAAAGTGGTTGTCAGGATATGAGATAAAGATACCGACGCCTCCATTCTTTACAGCATTTGTTGCTGATCCATCTGTGTAGGCATGTATCCATGATTGTTCGGGATAGCTTTCTTGGATCGTACTCAACGTAGCAGTTCGTTTTTGCAGATCATTATACTCATATCCAATTGTGAGACCACTGATTGATGAATTAATTTGGAGGGTACTGCTGGTCTGTTCCCATGATACAGGGTATAGGGTGGGCTTCAGCGGTGTTGTCTTCATGGATAGGTCTTCTTGATGCTGTCTTTTAAGTCTTTTTCCCTGATGGACAAAGCTGCTACGTTTTAGACGTCCCAATGCCAGATCATCTAGTCTTGCCTTCATTGGGTGCGTTGGCATACTGTTGTACTTTTCCATCTGGATCATGCTTTTGGTGTCTCTTCTATATGACAATGTCTGTAATCTAGCAGCTTTCTGCATCTCTGATACTGCACCTTGTCCAATGACTGCAGATGTGAGTTAGCAGCTGATGACCATGCTGTTGAGCTGAACTCTAAGTGTGGACTTATTACTCCATTATAAATCTTCTTTAGAGTTCGTTCATATACTCCCCAATCGGTACCTGCTAATTTTCTGAGTATGCCGAGTCGTCTTCGAGCCTTTCCTTCTGCATTTTCAATATGCTTATTCCATGTAATCATCATCATCATCAGCTACCATCTCCAGAATGAAGGTTGGCTGTAATGGATTTCCAACGACTTCTGTCTCTTGTCTTGGTGGTACACTCTGATAGACTCTTTCCTGTCCATCTCTTGATGTTATCTTGCCACTTATAGCGCTGTCTTACCCTTGCACGTTTGCCTTCAACTCTCCCTTCTATTATGGTCTTGTGCAAGGTGTTATGCCTTTTTATGTGGCCAGAGTATTTTAGCTATCGAACTTTGGATCTCCCTCATTATTACTGTTTTTTCTTTTTTATAAAGTTTTGCCTCGTTTTGGCGAGGCACATCCCGTTCAACCTAGTCGGTTATATTAGGGCGCATATCCAAACATAAAAGACCCTTAGGTCTAAGATTTATATCTCCCTCATTTGTTCTCTTTTCATACATAGATTTTCTAGGACCTCCTTATTTGTTTTCTTCTCTTTCCATGAGTTACGCCCCATTCTTCTATATATCCACATTTCAAGGGCCTCAATTCTTTCTTTCAATTGCTTATTCATCGTCCATGTTTCTACATCATACAGTAATGCAGAATATATATAAAACTATATGAATCTCAGTTTTAATTTGTGAGATAACTGTTTAGATGTCAGTATATGTTTCATGTTGTTGAATGTAGCTTTGGCCATTCCTATTCTCTTCTTGATTTCTGTTTCACATTTGCTATCTTCTGTTATTATATGACCAAGATACAAGGTATAAGTAGCTCTTGACTTGTTCCAGGATTTTCCCATTTATGCTTATCTTTAATGTGGGCTTATCGTCTGTTTTGCTAATTATCATAGTTTTTGTTTTCTCATTATTAATGTCCTATCCATATTCATAACTTATACTGTTCACTTGCTTCACTAGTTCTTGTAACTCCTGTTCACTTTCAGCTAACAACACAGTATCATCTGCATATCTAAGGTTGTTTATTGACCTTCCACCGATGTTCAGTCCCGGTATTTCCTGTATCTGTTTGAAAATTTGTTCGGTGTAGATTAAATAAGCAGGGGGACAGCACACAACCTTGTCCGACACCTCTTTTTATGTCTATGTTTGGTGAATAATTCCTTCCAGATCTTACTGTGGCAGTTTGCTCCCAATAAAGGTTACTGAGTACTTTTATATCTTTTCCATCAATACCTATGTCTTCGAGGCAATCAATTATTTTCTCATGATGGACTCTGTCAAAAGCCTTCTTATAGTCAATGAAGCACTTGTACATACTTTTTTGGACCTCTGTATATTTTTCTGCTAATATTCTTAGGCAAAATATTGTCTCTCTTGTTCCGCTGTTCCAACTAAAACTAAACTGTTCTTCTTTGATTTCGCTGTCTACCTTACTTTTTATTCTTTCCTGTATGATTTTGAGCAGTATCCTAATTGCATGACTCATCAGGCTGATTGTTCTTAATTCTGAACATTCTGTTGCGTTAGGTTTTTTGGGCAATGTTATAAAGACTGATGTCTTCATGTCGTGTGGCATATATCCTGTATTGTATATATCGTTGCATAGATCTGTGATTGTATCTATACCAAAGCTCTCCATTCATTCATTCATTCATAACCCTCCACTCCCAAAGGAGCATAGGCCTTCAACAAACACATGCCAAGTCCTCCTGTCCCGTGCCATCATCTCAAGTTCTTTCCATGTTCTCCTCATCATTTTCACCTCTGTTTCCAACTCTCTTCTCCATGTACTTCTTGGTCTTCCTCTGCCTCTCTTGCCCTGGGGGTTCCAGAACAAGGACTGCCTTGTAATGCTATCAACAGGTTTCCTCAGTGTGTGTCCTATCCATCGCCATCGTCTTCTTCTCATCTCTTGTTCCACTGGCACTTGTCTAGTTCTTGTCATCAGTTCCACGTTGGTAACCTTGTCATACCATTTTAATCCCTCTATTCTACGCAAGCACCCATTTATGAAAGTCTGTAGCTTTTTGGTTGTTGTCTTTGTTGTTCTCCATGTCTCCGAGCCATACAATAGGACTGACTTCACATTTGAGTTGAAGATTCTTATTTTCGTGTTGGATCCGATTTCTCTTGATCTCCATATATTTCCCAATGCAATGAAAGCTCCTCTTGCCTTTTGTATTCTTATTTTGATATCGCTGTCTGTCCCTCCAACTTTGTCTATATTACTGCCAAGATATGTGTATAATTCTACATCTTGAATTGGCGATGTATAGTGGTGAATTCCATTCCAGACTTTGTTCAACTATTATTCTCAAAGTGGCTATCTGGTCTGTACATGATCTGTTTTGTCGAAGACCTGCTTGTTCATCTCTCAGTTTCTTGTCTATGGACTCTTTTAATCTCTCAAGGATAATCCTGTTTAATACTTTTCCTGGCACTGATAGTAACATTATTCCTCTATAATTTGTGCACTCTTGTAAATTTCCCTTCTTAGGAAACTTAACCAGATATCCTTCCTTCCATTCTGCTGGTATCTCTTCCTTTTCCCAGACTTTACCAAGTAATTTATATAACATCTCTGTAGCCGTGTCGATATCTGCTTTGATGGCCTCTGCTGGAATGCCATCAGGTCCAGACGCTTTTCCCTCTCTTAGAAGCTTTATGGCTTTCTTTATTTCTTCCTTCGTTGGTCTTTCACCGTTAATTTGTAGCTCTTCTTCTGCTGGCTGGATGTCCGGCGGGTTTTGTGGAGCTGGTCTATTGAGAAGGTCCCCAAAATATTCTGTCCACCTCTTCATTTGCTCTTGTATATTGCTGAGCAGTTTCCCATTCTTGTCTTTTATGAGGCAACTTGTTTGCTTGTATTTCCCTGTTAGCGGTTCTTGTGCGTTTATTCACCGGTTAAATCAAATTCTGGAAATTTATTACCAAAACTGAGAACCGTACTTTTTCTTGACTGAAAAATGTTGATTTCACATTGTGATTTGGGAGGCAAGTTAAAAAAAAAGCGTTTCTCTTGCAGTCATAATTGACACGCTTACGACAGACCCGCCCTCAACCCCCCCCCCCCCCCCTGGATTAAAAAAAAAAGGTTTATAAACCAATAGAACGGAATTGAATCAGTTCTACAAGTTAATGGTACAAAGGAAACAAGGGAAATCGCTGCCGTTGCCTTCTCTAACTCAAGATCAGAGTCAGGCACCCTTTTACAGCTGGTTTGACTGATGCGTGACACATGTTCCCTTCCTTGCTGCCGTTGCCTTCTCTAACTCAGGATCAGAGTCAGGTACCCATTTACAGCTGGTTATGGAGTGTTAGAGACTTCACCATACTAGGTCCAGCATCGAGAGGTGGGGAGACCAGTTTCCTTCCTCGCTGTCTTTTCCTTCCCTAACTCAAAGTTAAGTACCCATTTATAGCTAGGTAGACCCCATCTCTCGAAGCTGGACCTAGTATGGTAAAGTCTCTAACACTCCATAACAGCTGTAAATGGGTACCTTACTCTGATCCTTAGTTAGAGAAGGCAACGGCAGCGAGGAAGGGAACAGGTGTCACGCATCAGTCTAACCAGCTGTAAAAGGGTACCTGCCTCTGATCTTGAGTTAGAGAAGGCAACGGCAGCGAGGAAGGGAACAGGCCACCCCACCTCATAAAGCTGGGACCCAGTACATCGAAGTCTATAACACTTCACTCCCCTACGGCAGAATGTGCTACGTGACTACAACCTTACGAACGGCAGGCGTGTTTTTCTTCTGTGTACACTTCTTGAGCCTTGGCTTTGGAGCTTCTAGTTTTGCTTGTGTTTAACTCTGCTTTCTTGTTTTTTCTGTCTTTTATCTTATTGATGGTTTCTGTTGTTATCCATGCTTTTTGTTGTCTTTCCCTTTTCCCCAGTATTTCTTCACATGTCTCCTTCCATACTGTTTTGACCTGCTGCCAATAGTCTTCTGTATTCTCTACATCTTCCAGCTGTTGGAGCACTTGGAATTTGTTGGATACTGTGACCGCAAATTTGTCTCTTGTTTCTGCTGTGTTTTATTTTCTTTATTTGACTTGTCCATATTTGTTGAAGTTTTTTGTGGTTTAAATTTTTTTACAGGATGGTGTAACCGGCCCCATGCCCAATCCTCCTTAGTCGCTTAAAGCTCTCCAGGGCTTCTATCATTTCAATTTTCATGTTGTCCATGCCTGCTGATTTTCCTTTTTGTATATTATGTATTGCATTCTCTACTTCTGATCTTTTTCTTCTTCCTCATTCGTCCTGAAAAGGACGCTGGTTGCGTTGTGTCTGTTTACAGCGGAGCTGCGATATCTGCGCCTTTCGGCCGGCACATCCGACTTCAGCACAGCATTTTTTGGGACCGGGTTTGCCTTCCCTATTCGATCCCTACTCTCTCAGCCAGACTGCAGTGATGCAGCCTGTTTCCAGGACCACCACGTGGAGGTGGAGTAGGGTCTTGGTCAGCTCTGGTTTGCTGACCCTGACACAAGCAGTCAAGCTATGGGTCGCTGACTGCATTCTCTATTGCTGCGTCTTTGGGTTCCACTTCTGATCTGAGAATGTTTAGGCCTTCATTAGAATCTGGTGATGGTTTTTTACCTCTGTTGTCCTGAATAGTTCTTTTACGTACTCTGCCCATCTGTTTAATATGTCTTTCTCATCAAGTAAGGTTACACCATTTTTGTTCTTGATACAGCCTCCTCCTTGCGCAAACTGCGACCTATTTGATAATTTCTTTATTTCTTCATGCATATCTCTTGTCATGTGCTTTGCTTCCAAGTCTTCTATTTCCTTGCATTTTGTTTCTATCTACCGTCTTTTGCTTGTCTACACATAGTTCGTATGTCATTGTCTATTGTTTTATATTCTGGAGTGTTTTTTGCTTCCTTTGCCTCCACGGCTGGCGGAGGTGTGGATTTTAAAGTTGCTACCATAAGTGAAATGGGTTCATTTTCGATACAAGACAACAGGAGGCTGAGACGCTTGGGAGTCATGACACAAGTGGGCCCGCCCCCCCCTTAGAGTGTAAAGGAGTATACTGGGCCGAAACACTTGTCGGATGGGGGGACCTCTTCTGATGATCAGATTGCCTCCTGTTGTATCGCTCTGTAAAGAGTTTCCTATCATCTGCCATTTTATTCAAGATGTCTTCTGTCATCCAAATTTGATTTTTCTTAGGCTCCTATTTAGGTAAATTTGCATTTGCTGATTGTATGCTTGTTTTTAAGCATTCCCATTTTGTGGTTACTTTTTCTTCTGGGTTTTCTCATCCATACTGCTACATGCTTTCTGTCAGCAATTGTTGATATTTATTGTTGACATCAACTAGATTTTTTTGTTTTATATCTGGTTGTTTCAGTGCTGATATTTCTATCTGGGTTTCCTCCTGTCTTCCGTTTCCTGTTCTTTTCAGCTTTATAATTACTTTGATGACAACTGGATTGTGATCTGAATTTATGTCGACGCCAGGATGTGTCTTTGCACTTGTGGCACTGTTCTTAAATCTATGTTTTATCATGATATAGTCAGTTTGATTTCTTGTTACATCTCCTGGCTTTTTCCAAGTGTATTATTTCCTTGGGTGGTGTTCAAAAAAGGTGTTACATATGACCCAGCTGGTTTTCTTCACAGAACTGGATAAGTCTGTTTCCTCTATCATTTCTTGTCCCTAATCCATACTGTCCTACTATTTTCTTGTATTTTCCTTTTCCTACTTTTGCATTCATATCACCCATTACTATCAACACATCTGTAGATTTTACTGGTTTAAGTGTATGTTGTAGGTCTTCTTGGTATTCTTCTATTTCTTCCTCGCTATGATCTTCAGTTGCTGCTTAAGTTTGTAAGACTGATATGTTGAATGGCTTTGCTCTCATCTTTAGTAACATCATTCTGTCATTGTGTGTCCAGTATCCACATACGTATTTTTCTAACTCCTTCTTTATCAACATTCCTACTCCTCTTACATGTTTTTCTTCTCCTGAGTGTATAAGCGTGTAGTGGTCTCTTTTTATGTAGCCTGTATCCAATAGTCTTGCCTCTGCAACTCCCAGTATATCAAGTTTTATGTCTGTTGCCTCTAATATTAGATTGTCAAGCTTTCCTTCTCCGTTTAAGGTGGTCTTTCTCAGAATGCTCCCTTTCAACAGAATTTGAGGAACGCTTGTCATTATATACTTCCTTACTCATTAGAGGAGTTGCCTCTTCCCTGTTATTTTGTACAGTAGATTCTTCCCCAGGGGACAGAGAGTTCTCTACATATCAGGTTCTTATCTTTTGGTTGTGATCCCATTACATTTTGTAGGATGTACGTGGTAAGGCCCCAATCTCTTCCACGGTGGCTAGCAGTTGTCTTTTTCTATGTCAGTGCTTGCCATGTATGCTAACAATCCTATGTATAAAAATAAAAAACATATAAAAATACTCTCTACCTCTTGTGTGCTCTGTTTAATTTTGTTACAGACATGAATGTGAACCTGTACCTTGACAGCAACAACCAGCAGCAGCAACCTTGACATGCCTCTGGTGTGCCACGCACTTTGCTGTTCTGCTTTGTGAGCCGTTGATCTTAGATTCCTCCGCCTCACTCACCGTCTCAGTCTTTGTGTACTAGGGATGGACATTCCCTTTTAGTAAGATTACTCCTACTCCACTCATGTAGTTTAGCCAGTCAGCCAAGACTGTTGCCCGGGATGTGGCCACTGCCATACACAAGCGGTATTCGTGGAGCCATACATGAGCTAGATAAAGAGAAGAGAACCAAATAGGATCCTGACTATCCTTAAAAGGACATATTCCATGTAAGCTCTTGGTCAAATGTCACCCCAAGATAGGTGGGGTAGCTTTCTTCCTTGATCATGGTTGTCCTTAGGTGTATGCTAGCTGCTTTGTCCTTGGGGAAGAGGGAGAATAGCATTGTGGAGGTTTTGTCTGTGTTTATTGTGATAGCCATTTCTCTGCCCATGACATTAGCCTGTCTGCTGCCCGCTGCATTTTATGATTGGCTGTGGCGACGTATTCATCAGCGCACTAGAGTACTAGGTCGTCTGCATATAAGGCAGCTTTCACTCCAGTGGGGAGAGGGAGAACAGTGTTGTGGAGGTTTTGTCTGTGTTTATTGTGATGAGCCATTTCTCTGCCCATGACTTTAGCCTGTCTGCTGCCCGCTGCATTTTATAATTGGCTGTGGTGACGTATTCATCAGCGCACTAGAGTACTAGGTCATCTGCATATAAGGCAGCTTTCACTCCAGTGTGGAGATCTTTTACCAGGTCATTGATGTAAACAAGGAAGAGTGTTGGAGAAATTACTCCTCCTTGAGGTACCCCCTGATAGAGCAAAACTTTTCTGCTCTGCAGACCATCAAGGGTGACTCTAGTTCTCCTGTTGTGCAAGTATGACTGGATCCATCTTATCATGTTCCCTTGGATTCCACTTCTCCTAAGTTTTGTAATAAGGCCATCTTTCCACAGCTTGTCAAAGGCCTGCTTGAAGTTGACCCAGATCGTTATAACCTTTTCCTTCTCCTAGAAGGATCCCATTACTAACAATCTTTCTCTTCTCCTTATCCCACCTGTTGCTCCTAAAGGAGAGTGGAATCATGCTGTTATCCCCTATGCAGGAAGCCCTCACCAGAGTTCTTCAGGGAAATTTGCAGTAATACTTAGGCAGCATCTTGCACTTGATGAGGATGAATTAATAACCAAAAAATTCCATAGACAGAATTTAGGCAGAGCAAACAAAACTATAAGTTAACAAGCCACCAAGGTGATGTATCAGCCTGTTACAATTTTGAAGCATCAGAAGTACTACAGGACATTGTGTAAAAGGGCCAACTGCAATAGTGGCTCCATGCTCCTAATTATACCAATACTATGCTACAACTGCAAAAAATTTTTATACTAGTATTTTTTTTAATTAAAGAAAAACTTCCCGTTCAACCCTTGATGAGTTATAATTAGGATTTATAGTGTAGTCAATTCAAGATAATAGTTCTGATTTCTGATATCAAAATAAAGCATCATCTCCCCACTCCACTCAATCCAAATAGAACAAAACAAAAATGTAAAACTGTGTGAATATATATGTTTGTGCGCTCCCCTTTCCAAAAAAAAAATAAAAAAAATACAAAAAAAAAAAATGTCCCAGATGACATCCAATCTACCAGTTATCTACCATCATCAACAAACATTATAAGACCCCCTCCAGAGCCTCACTTTCCCATCATACCACCACTGATCCTTATATTTATATATTAATATGCAAACAGGGACGAGAAAGAACACCCGTTAAATGATTTATTTAGCTGATAAGGACACAAAGTATGTAATAATAATAATAATAATAGCCCCTTCAGTCATAACTGACTATGGGAATGCGCCCCTGAGGTGACAGCCCTCAGCTGCTTATTTTCCTGGTGCTCCTTTCGACGTTTTCTCCTCACCTCTGCTTCTTGTGTGAGCCTCTCTTCACCCAATCTGAGGTGGCGCCGTAAATAGCATCGCCACTTAGTGCGATCGGCAGCTTTATCCTCCCATGTTGCTGGATCCATGTCCAGTGCCCTCATATCTCGCTTGCACACATCTTTGAACCTCAGCTGTGGTCGCCCAACTGTTCTCTTGCCATCTGCTAATTGTCCGTAGAAGATATCTTTTGGGATGCGACCATCATCCATGCGGCGAACATGGCCAAGCCAGCGACGTCTGCGCTGTCTAAGAAGCGTATACATACTTTGAAGGCCAGCACGTGACAACACCTCGACATTTGTCACTTTATCTTTCCACGAGATGCCGAGGATGCGGCGCAGACACCGCAAATGGAAGGTATTGAGCCTTCTTTCTTGCTTAGCATAGGTCGTCCAGGTCTCGCTGCCATATAGGAGTGTGCTGGTGACGCAGGCATTATATACCGCAGCTTTGGTCTTCATTGTGAGTTTAGAGTTTCCCCAAACACGCGATGTGAGGCGGGCAAAGGTAGCTGCAGCTTTGCCAATGCGGGTGTCGATTTCTGTATCCAGTGAGAGTTTGTCATTGATGGTAGACCCTAGGTATGTGAAGTGGTGCACCACTGCCAATTCATAG
Source organism: Oreohelix idahoensis (assembly GCA_024509875.1). NCBI lineage: Eukaryota > Metazoa > Mollusca > Gastropoda > Stylommatophora > Oreohelicidae > Oreohelix > Oreohelix idahoensis. The sequence goes on along the minus strand of JAMPIV010002231.1, from coordinate 421,458 downwards.
TTATCGATAGTGATAACTGGTGCAGCACCCACATCCTGACTCAGCACATTCGTTTTCTTTAGACTTATTGTGAGGCCAAAGTCCTTGCATGCTTTAGTGAAGCGATTCATCAAGCTCTGAAGCTCCTGTTGGCTTTGAGTGACGACTGCAGCATCATCAGCGAACAACAAGTCTCTTATAGTGACCTTTCTGATTTTTGTTTTTGCCTTCAGCCTTGAAAGATTAAACAGACGGCCATCTGACCTAGTGTGAAGGCATATTCCTTCAGTTGCAAAGAAGATTCCGAAGAGGGTCGGAGCCAGAACACAGCTTTGTTTAACGCCACTTCGTATATCAAAGGGCTGTGACGTGCTTCCAGCATATTGGACTGTTCCCTTCATGCCGTCATGGAATGACTTTATCATTTCCAGCATTTTAGAAGGGCAGCCTATTTTCAGGAGGATTTTAAAGAGTCCATCCCTACTAACCAGGTCGAATGCTTTTGTGAGGTCTATAAAGGCGATATATAATGGTCTTTTCTGCTCTCTTGATTTTTCCTGAAGTTGGCGGAGAGAGAAGATCATGTCTGTTGTTGATCTGCCAGCTCGGAATCCACACTGTGACTCTGGATATATGCGCTCAGCTAACTTGTGTAGTCGCATTAAGATGACTTTGGCAAAAACCTTACCAACAATACTAAGAAGAGAGATGCCTCTGTAGTTATTGCAATCACTTCTGTCTCCTTTATTTTTATACAGTGTTACAATCTTGGCATCTCGCATGTCTTGAGGAATAGTTGTCTCTTCCCAGCACTGGCACAGCATCCTATGCAGGGGATGTAATAGCGTGCTCTTACAGCATTTGATTAAATCAGGAGGAATCCCATCACTGCCTGGTGCTTTGCCAGAGGCCAAGCTATCAATGGCCTTGCTGAGTTCCTCTAATGTTGGTTCGGCATCCAGCTCCTCCATAGTTGGCAGACTGTTGACACCATCAAGGGCTGCAGGCGTAACGGTATTGTCTCTAGCGTAAAGCTCAGAGTAGTGCTCGACCCACCTCTCCATCTGCTTACCCTTATCGGTTAGCTTCTCTCCGCTAATGGTTTTTAGCGGTGCCGTCTTACTTTTATGGGGGCCAAGTGCTTTCTTTATACCGTCATACATTTGTCTAATGTTGCCTGTTTGCGCTGCGATCTGGATGCTCTCACTGAGCTGGAGCCAGTAGTCATTTGCACAGCGTCGAGCAGTTTGTTGAACTTTGCTTCTCGTAGCCCTCAGGATCTGTAGGGTTCTGGCACTCGGTGAACGTTTGTATTCATTCATAGCACTGCGCTTAGCTTCAATGACAGGTGCCATCACATCTGATGAAGCATCAAACCAGTCATTTGACTTTGCTGTTTTCTTACCAAAGGTGGCAAGTGCAGTACTTTGAATGGTGTTCCGTAGATGCTCCCAGTTCTCTGTAATAGTATCACCATGCTGAGGGCTACTGAGCACTTTCTCGAAGGTCGCAGTGAATTGAGCGATCATGAAAGGGTCTGACATCTTGCTGGTATCAATGCGTGGTTTCCCTTCATGTCTGACATGATAGAGTTTTCTTGGTTGTGCTCTGATTTTGCAGCAAACCAAAGAGTGATCTGTATCACAGTCTGCACTATGGTACGAGCGCGTGGAGAGCACAGACCTGAGGAGTGGCCTTCTGACGAGAATCAGGTCAAGTTGGTGCCAGTGCTTGGATCGTGGGTGTCTCCATGACACCTTATGCTGGGGTTTTGTCTAAAAGTAGGTGTTGGTCACGCAGAGGTCATGGTGGACGCACAACTCTAAGAGCCGTTGTCCATTTTCATTCATCTTGCCAATACCAAACCTGCCCAGACATGAAGGCCATGAAACATTATCGGCACCCACTCTAGCGTTAAAGTCACCAAGGAGAACAAGCTGTTCTTGCCTAGGTATGCTTTTGATTACTGCTGCTAGATTCTCGTAGAACTCATCTTTAGCTTCTGAGGCAGAGTACAGAGTAGGAGCATACACACTGACAAGGGTGATGGGACCTGTGGGTTAAGAATAAGGTGGTTTGGACATGTGAGGATTATTTGTGATGAACCCAGAAGTACATGCACTAAACATCAGAACTGAAACATTAGGAAAGCAGCATGATCTGGGATATGGCATATCAAAGTGATGGCGACACATACGTGGATCCATAATTCACCAGGGTTGCATGATGTAAAATAATAAGCACTACCTTTTGTCATGTTATATGTAAACAAGTTACATAGTAAACAGAGGTGAATGTAAATAAACTGTATTAACTGTGCCATATAAATAAAAAAGAATATGTCGCCATTTGTGCTTCAAAGTTTATTAACTCTTTCATTCCAGAGTTTTTTTTTTTTTTTTTTGGGGCAGAATTTTATAGAGTGAAGTGTTCATATTTCAGTCTAAATTTTTGTGTGAATTTTCCTTTGAACTAGCACATATTATATATTAACATGAAGAGGAGGGAGCCGCGCTAGCGTAGTGGTTACAACACCGCTCTGGCGACCGGGTGATTCAGGATCAAACCCGGGCGACGGCATTTGAGGATTTTTCGTCGACCGGGAATTGGACTGGATTAACTCGAGACCTGGCGAGCACATTTGAAGGAGTGTCGTCGACCAGGGACTGGCGGCTCCTGAGCCGACCCAGCTGCAATGGGTACCTCCGAAATCGGAGAGTATTTGCCTGAATGGCGAGGGACACCTGTCTCTGTACAAGTAAAAAGGGATACTCACGTAAAATCAATGTCAGGTTAGACATAGTAATAACCTGAGATTTCGCCTCGAGTATTAGCGGGCGTACGCAAAAAAAAAAAAAAAAAAAAACATGAAGAGGAATGGAAGGAGAATTGTAATTATTAATTTATTTTGTAGTATTAACAAACATGCTGTTAGTATACATTAAAACATGATGAATGTTATTTGAAAAACACAAAAATATTGAAAGCAAAATGTGCACTTACCGATGGCCAGCTAATGTTGTAGTCATTAAAACTTACCATTCAGTCTTGAAACATCAAGGTAATCCATTTTTGAAATAACACAACACTAGATATAGCACAATTTAGCACATTTAGTGCATTTATGCAGTGTATGCTGCAGCCCCTAAAAACTTCACAACACTGAAAAAATCCACTAAAAACTTCACAACACTGAAAAAATCCTAGAATATATATATTACCAGATTATGGCTTTTTCCAGCACATAAACTAGAAAAATATAAAATGAAACATTTTCATAATATATTTACATGATTATTTTATGATTCAAGCTTGCGCTGTGTGTGCCACAACTTGAAGCAGTGAGGATGAAGTCGAGGTTTGCCTTCGCATCCCTCACAAATAAAGACTGTCCGCTTTACATCCTTCGGTGTACTGCACACTCTGCAGCGTCCATCATTTTTTGCTCTTACAATAACATGCTTCGAGCCCTGAAGTCTTTCTATTGCATTTGACTTAATAGGGCGGCCAATTTTGGATCTCATCATGTCATCTGCTTCAGTCATCAAGTCAGCTGCTGCTTCTGTAAGCTGGTTAATTAAAATCAGCTTGAATTTTTTAAGTGACATTTTTGTGTCAGCGCCCTCTGGTCGAGACAAAACATATAGAATATGTGCATTATTGCAGCAAATCTCCACTATCCAGTGGTATATTTTCTTCCACCATTTATTGCTTTTCCTTGTGTGGAGTCCATAATAACTCAACATCTGATCAGCCTTATCACAACCATTCATGCTCATATTGTAGCTATGGATAGTGGATGGTTTGGTTTTTTGCCTGTGTGTAATGTCTTCAGCATTTCCATTTGAAGTGACTATCACCACAGGTTTTTTTGCCTTTTTATCCTTCCATGCAGTGCACATAATTCTGTCATCTTTAGAGACCCAGTGCCGGCTTTCCATATGTTTCAAGGAAAGACCTTTCAGAGCAAGAGGAAAACCTTTTCTATTGGTCTGGAGTGTCCCTGTGAAATAGAATTTGTGTTCAAGAAGGAAATCAACTAAAGCTCTGGTGGTGTAATACCTGTCAGCATATATGTGATATCCACTTCCAATACAGCTGAGGAGGGTATTGAAGATTTTAATGGCATGGCCACTGTCAGAATCACACTCTGGATTGTATGATGTATCTGATCCATAATAAGTGAGCAGATTCAGTACATATCCAGTGGCACTGTCTACCAATCCAAAACTTTTTATGTGATACTTTTTGGGCTTGGATGCATTAAACTGCTTATATCTCCAACGCCCCTTGAAACCAATAATCATTTCATCAATTGAAATGTTTTCAAATGGTATAAAGGCACTGTTGAAATTTGAGCATAGCATGTCCACAAAAGGCTCAATTTTGCTCTTTCCTTCAGCATCTGCATCTCCCACATGAAGCATTGTGTGATATATAGCCTCAAATCTCTTTCTTTCAAACATTTTGAAATAGAAAGGTGTATACAAGCTTGGCTCTCTTGAAAAGTAGTCGCGTATGCTTGGTCTCTTATCCAACCCCATTGAATTAGTGACTGCAATGAATTTTAAAAATTCATGCCTATTTACAGGTTTCTAGTTGTTATACACTGATTGTTTTTGTGCTGGGGTGTTCATCTGTACACATCTTGTGGCATATTCATTGATGCTTGTGATTATATATTCCATCACATCATTTCTGACAAGTGCCAAAAAGCAATCCAGTGGTGTTGATGTTTCATCAACATATTCTGGGTTTACACCTGGTGCTGTTTGTGTACCTCGTGGCTTGGGGATAAATCTAAAGTTGTTTGAAGTTTTAACCGTACTTCTAACATCATCAGCAACCTGTGACCAGTCATCTGGTGTTGTAAGCCTAGCTTTCTTACCTTTCGATGGGCCAGGCTGGGGCAACGCCCTCTCATCACCTAGATCCGAAGTGTCTGACATGCCTGAAACACTTCCATCATCTGATAAAAAATTACATTTCTTGGCGAGAATTCTTAAGTCACGCTCAGGGAGTTGCTAGGGCACAGCGTGCAGCATTTTGCAATGCTCAGAGCGTTGCAGTGGAGTCTAAGAGTTAATGATCAAAGTCTTGAGTTTTTTTTTTTTTTTTGGTTTTGTGTTTCAAAATCCCTTTCTATTCCAATGAAATGTAGAAATGTGTGTCTAGTCTTCTTTGATGCTGAACATTTCATATCTGTCAATAATAAACCAGTATTAACACATTAACTACCGAATTGAAAAACACACTGTGGCCGAATTAAATTTTTTTACAATTTTTATCCTGTAGGTGTTTGCACAAAGTAAGCGGTAGTTTTCGTAATTCTTTACAGATTTTTATGAATTACACGTCATTTTAAAGATAAATGAATGTACTGTTACAATAAGCACCATTTGTAACTCTAATAGATGTTGTTACTATTTAACAACCCTCCGATGGCCGAGGACTTGAAATATTTTCACAATTATAACTGTTTGCGCCCCATCTCTATCAAAATCCTTATTTCAATCAATGTGCACACCATTTTCACTCTTATCCTCGTCGCTAGATCTATCAGTCAATTGTTGAAACAAGTTTCTAGCCTATTCAGCCGTTAGACGAGATGTACAAGCATTTTTTGTGGTCCTATCACTAGTTGCCACGGTAAACTGTTTTACACGATTTGGTAACTAACCAAAAACGCTGAAAAACATGAACATAATATCAATTTTCCAGTGTTCTACAACAACCATGCTTTGGTAATTTGTTTTCCGGTAGCAACTTAATATTTCAAACTAGATCAGAAAGTGTTTTAGTACATTTTTCATTCATTTTATTACTAAAATTAGATAGGCGCTCTGAGCGGCTTGCGGTCCAAATGATAGGTTTTCAAAAGCCGGTCCCACCGGCTTCAGTGGTTAATGTGTTAAACAATAAATAAAAGTCTCAACATGTTCAGATTTATAAATACGTACCAGAGTCAGGAAGTCCATTGAACAAGCATGCAACTTTTGCACTTTCACCATTGCCAGGTTCAGCATTTTCTTCTTCAAACTGTTTAAATTCAGGAGCATCTGAAATTAAATAAGTATTGTATTAGTTTGCTGCGTAAAATTAATTTTTTAAAAGTTTAATAAATATGTTTATTATTCTCAATAATGGTTGATTTTTATATTGTAATTTTAAGTGGTGTTTTCTGTACTGTATCTATGTATAATCCACACGTCTGGTTTTTTTGTTTATTTCTACCTTTTTCAAAATTATTATTATGCTAATCATAATTTGAAATCCATGTTTGTGTGTTACAAAAGCAGAGTCACCTTTAAGTGAAGTGTTTAAAGCTATAAAATCAACCACTAAGGCTCACTTGATGTAGCTCAAACAATGTTTTCAATGCTAACTTGATACAACACAACAGTTATTTCAATACATTTGCCTAACTCTTTGACTCCAACGGTCTGACCGTTGGTCAGTTTTGATAACCGTGCAGAAACACAACGGAGAGAGTGTTGTTGTTAGTTTATAAAAAATAAACTCCAACATTCAGATGTTTAATACAGTCTATGTTTTAAATGCCTAGGATCACTTCCGTTACTATTTAAACAACCAATGTGAGCGCAGTTAAGCATTGTATGTACATGTTTTGAAGTTATTATTACAATTTGTGCAATGATTTGAGTCTGTATTTTTCTTTGTTACTGCTGAAGAAATATGTCAGGATTTATATATAAAAATTCTAAGCCCCCCAAGCAAATAATTGTGTCAGTCTTACTTCATAACATGGACGATTGTTTAATAGTCACAGTTTGTTGTCAAATGACGGGATCAGTGCAGAAATGTTAGACATATTAGATTTAGTGGATGTCTGTGTGTGGTACTAACCTGGCCCATTGAAAAACAGAACTAGACCTACAATTACATCTTATGACTAGTCATAGGTAGAAGATGAAGCTAAGGATGTTCTTAAAACCTGAAACAAGTGAAAAAGGTTTTTATGTGATGTTATTCTAGCATATTTGTTTGAAAATTATGTAATGCACTATTCTATATATTTTGTGATTATAATAAGGGACCATAGGAAAAATGGTGTGAACACCACTAAATGTACTAGATGTGGCCACATTCAATGTTTTATTACTTCGTAAATGGAATACCTTGATGTTTATAGAGTAAAAACAAAATGTTTTGTCTGTAACAATAAATTATCTTCGGTAAGTCAAATTGTACTGCAAATGTTTTATTTATTTAAAAAAAAATTAACCTTCATCATGTTTTCATACTTATAACTCTATCCACTTCCCTACAGTTTGATAAATAATATGTGCATGTTCACAGAAAAGATTTACATACAATTTACAACAGAAGATGGTACACTTCACTTTTTGAATTCTTCAAAAAATAATTCCAGCACAGGGTGGAAAATAATTACAGAATCAAAGTGTTTATCTATCTGGAATGTAAAATAAAACTTGTGTTCTTATCTAACCCACATCTCCTAAATTTGTCTCCCATCAACAAATCCAAAGAGAAAATGGCAGTATGACATACATTTTACTGGAAGGAAGAGAGAATCACTGCTTGAAGTCTCAGAGTCTGTCACAGTACACGTGTACACTCCTTCATGCTTAGATCGATCTACACTAGGTATGAATAGCTCCATCTTCCCATCATTATCCAGCTTTCTGCGGGTATTGAAAAACCACTCTAGTTTGTATGAATCATCAGGATCAAATCCAGTTCTGAGACAAATCAAGTTGGCAGGATGTCCTTGTTCTGCCCATTTGTTGTTGCTGTCAAGGTACAGGTTTACATTCATGTCTGTAACAAAATTAAACAGAGCACACAAGAGGTAGAGAGTATTTTTATTTTTATACATAGGATTGTTAGCATACATGGCAAGCACTGACATACAAAAGCGCCTAAAGGCACATACATCTGGTCAAAAGAAATAAAAAACAATGCAAGGATATGATAGATATTAAAGTTGATGACTTCATCTGAAACTTCTTATATTCACTACCCTTCAACTCCCTTTGAAGCATAGGCCTTCAATAAGATCACAACACATCCTCCTGTCCTGTGTCATGCATTCCAGTTCTTTCAATATAATCTCTATCCCTTGCGTGTCTGTTTCCAGTTCTCTTTTCATCCATGTTTTTGGTCTCCTCTTAATCTTTAATGTGGGGGTTTCAAGAGTAAGGACTGCCTTGTAATGCTATCAGCTCGTTTCCTCAATGTGTGTCCTAAACAATGGTAATGTTTTTTCCCTCAACTCTTTTTCCACTGATATCTGCCTGATTCTCTCCCTTTTGGGTAATCATGCCATGCCATTTTATACCTTCTATTCAGCACAAGCACCAATTAATAAAAGTTTGTACGTAAACTTGACAACTCTGTCTTGTGAATAAGAAATCAGTTTGTTTAGCATTCAAACAGCTTTACCCAGTCATCAGGTATGATGTCAACACAGAGTCTGACTGTAACACATTTATTCTGGAAGTGTCAACAGTCCTGTGAATGAGTTGGCAAATTTTTTTCTGGTGTGATGATGTTGCCAAGTGGAATCACACGTTTAAAATCTCTTTAACATTGTTACAGTTTGTATTCCTATCCTGTTCTCAAGGTGTGTGTGTCTGTCAGGTACTCATAACCTTTACTTTAAGTGTAAATTTTTTTTTTTTTTTAATTAATGGAAATAAACAAAAATCCTGTTTAACCACTGATGGGTTATAATTAGGATATATATTGTTTTCAATTCCAAATAATATGAACAACTGCAGACATGAGAAAGTGGCATCACATTTGTAAATAGGGATAATCACAATTGTGCTTAGGCCTAGACCCTATACGTTTAAAAAAAACAAAAAAAACAAACAAACAACAAAAACAAACAAACAAACAAAATCAAGAAAAAACATAAACAAGAATAATATTAAAGTGGAGGGGTGTAAAGGCCTTGTGGTTCTAGTTATATAACGGACTTTACTAGATATTTAATTGATTTTCATCTGTTTAAAGTCACATGCATTGTAAGAACAGCATCAGACCTTCACATTCCCAGCCACTATATATTAACATGTGTTCGTGTTAAATATTGTTTGACTATATTATGCAGTTCCCTAGGTCAGTCTATTCTCAACACCTCCTCTATATTTATAGGTAAGTTGGATGCCTGCAAATAATCCAATATTGGTATTCTCATTTGGTCATACCTCTTACATTTTAACAAGAAATGTTCTATATCATTGTCTTGAAGACATCCTGCACAGTAAGGTTCTTCTATTCTGAAACAGCCCTTTCCCAGCTGTAGTCTGAGAAGTTTCTTATTACTGGGAATTTTCAATTCCCTAGATATCTGACATTTTCTTGTTGGAGCCCTGAACATCTTATATGCATGTCTTCCTTTCAGATTTTTATCCCACTCTGCTTTCCATTCATCTGTTATTAAATCTTTAATTAAGCTCTTAATTTCTGATTTACTCATCCCTACATTTATTAGATTTTTATCAGATCTACCTTTCTTGGCTTCTTTATCTGCCTTTTCATTTCCTTCTATGCCAACATGTGAAGGTATCCAAGCAATTAATACTGAACATCCTCTGGTATATAAGTATGTAGTAGCCAGAAAAATCTCCTCTGCTATATCAGGTCTACTACATTCTCGTAAGTTTCTAAGTGCTTTAATTGTTGAAAGAGAGTCAATTAAAACTGTTAATTTATTGGGAAGGTTATTAGAGAATATTTCTAGTGCTTTTAGTATTGCCACCATCTCTGCAGTGAAAATGGATGTATTTCCCGTGATGCTATATTCTTTTGCCATTTTCCATATTGGAATATATATTCCTATCCCCAATTTGCCATCCTCTCCCTTGGATCCATCTGTGTACACAGTAATGCTGTCTTTTGATATTTGTTGTATATATTTATTGGCTGTGTTTTTAATAACTTCATAAGCTAATATGTCTGGTCTAGTTAACAATCAATCTTCCGAGTTAAAAAAAGGTTATATGGTTATCTGTGATATTTACTCAGTTAAACATGACATATATAATACAAATTATAACATGCAACTTGTCCTTTATAAATTTACCTTTGATCCATTCAACAACATGAGGCAGATATAACATCCAAATAAGTAATAAATTAAAGATGAGTTTCATCACGTTATATAAACTCTTTATTCCTGTATGGTGCAGAAACATGGACAAGCAGTTGGAAAAAAAAAACTGACACCCTTGGAGATATAAACAAGGATGGAATGTATCTCACAGAAGCAAAACAAAATAATTTAAAGAAGCCCTATAAAAATTAGGAAAAGAAAGAGAATTAATGAAAGCGATTACCCAACCGGGGGGAAGTGACCATGTACCAGTCACGTTACAGATATCTGAGGTAAGAAGTGCAAAACAAATTAATATGTCTCCTAGCTAGAATTAAAAAAAAAAAAAAACTGGGATTTTTTTAAAAACAAGTCGATAACTTCTGTCAGAACATTACCCACTCACATAACATCAATAAAAACATCTCCATCATCAGTGAGGCAATCATCCAAGCAGCAAAGAAGTCAATTCCACGAGATAAACGATGAGATTACAAACCATACTGGAGTGACAACCTGGAAAAACTCAATAGTAACTTACATAAAGCACGGGAAACTATGGAGCAAATCCCACAGCAGAGAACACCCAGAGGCACAACAGCATAAAACAAGCTTTTAATGAACAAAAGAAAGCTGAAATCCAAAGGAGCTGGCACCAGAAGACCAGCAGTCTCAACATGGAAAAGGACTCAAGCAAGCTATGGAATCTGACAAGAGTACTAAATGAAGAAACAACAACCAGCTACTGTAAGACTGTCATCAAAGAAATGAAAAATACCACACAGGAAAGATGGCAGCAAACATCCTGGCAGATTTCTGCAAGGAAGAAAGCACCACATCACTTTCACGTGCACGTATCCAAGAAATACGTAAGGAAGTAAAAGAAAAACTGAAGCACCAAAACCCAGATACCTGCATGAAGTCATCCCTTACTATGAGAGAACTAAGTGCTGCCATAACAAAACTAAAGAATATGAAAGCTCCAGGAAAAGATGGTATCACAAATGATATGATCAAGAACCTTGGACCTGTAGCCAGGCACAAGCTCCTCCTAATCTTCAACCAATCATGGAGTACTGGAAAATTTCCAGATCGATGGCGAGAAGCAATCATTGTTCCCATCAGAAAGAAACAAAAGGAGAAAACAAGCAAGTCCAACTACTGACCAGTCAGCCTACTGAGCTGTCTGGGTAAGGTAATGGAAAGAATGGTGAACTCAAGATTACTGAAACATCTGGAAAAAAACCATCTGCTTGATAACACACATGGAGCCGCGGTAGCATAGTGGTTAGTGCACTGGCTTCCTAGCGCAGTGGTCTATGGTTCGATTCCCAGATGAGGCGGAAAATTTTTAGGCCACAAACGGCTCCTGGGTCGACCCAGCCCCAAATGGGTACCAGAGCTACTCTGGGAAGGTTAAGGTGGCCGGCGTGATGCCGACCACATCACCCCTCGTGTGCCGACGGTCAAGATAATATGGGCCTAACACCATATTCCCAATATGCCTCAATGGGCGTGTAACGGGTTCCTTTACTTTTTTTTTTTTTTTTTGATAACACACAGTCAGCATTCAGGAAAAATCGCAGCACCAAAGACCAGCTAGTATATCTAGCCCAGGATGTAGAAAATGCCTTTCAGGAAAAAAAGAAAGTACTGGCTGTTTTTGTAGACTTGACAAAAGCCTTTGATAAGGTATGGAAAGAAGGACTCCTCCTTAAGATGCTCAATAACAAAATTGAAGGGAGAATGTTCAGCTGGATAAGGGACTTACTCCAATACCGCATAGCAAAAGTAAAACTTGCCGGAAACTGAGCCATCACGTCACTCTTCAACAGGGTGTGCCCCAAGGAGGAGTTATCTCCCCCACACTTTTTATCATATATATATATATAAATGATATTGCAGAGAAACTGTCTGGGTATATCTCCAGGGCTCTTCATGCTGACGATTTTGCTGCCTGGTGTGCTGCTGAACATTTGCCTACTGCGAAGTTCAGGATGCAAGCAGCACTAAATACCATCAGAAAATGGGCATCAGACTGGGGAGTACAGATAAACCTCTCCAAGACAGTAGCAACCTGCTTCTCTCTGTCAAATCATAGAGAAATGATCAAACTGCAACTAAATGGAAGTGAGCTTCCAATCGAGGAAAACCCAACATACCTGGTAGTCAAGTCGGATAAGAGACTCACCTGGAAGCCGCACATAAAAGCAGTAGAACAGAGAGCAACAAGAAAGCTCTCTATCATGAAGAAACTGGCTGGCACAAGTTGGAGGGCAAAAACCAGCATACTTAAAAAAGTCTATACAGGCACGGTCAGGCCTGTACTTGAATATGGCATGTCAGCCTGGGCCACGGCATCTAAAACAAACACAGAACGTCTAGGGAAAGTGCAAAATTCAGGCCTTAGATTAATCACTGGAGGGATGAAGACTTCTCCAATCCAGGCAATGGAGAGATACACCAACATCCGCTCTCTTGAGGACAGGCGTGAGGAAAAGGTATTCACTCACAGTGAGAAGCTTCTACGAATGCCAAGTCATCCAATGCATGCCAAACTCCATAGTTTGACAAAGAACAGGCTGAAAAGAACCAGCTTCTTAAACATCTCCAAACATCTGCATCGATGCCATGAAGACCTCCTCCCAAACCGATCTACTGAGATTGAAATGTTAATTGATTACGAGGAGCCAGATGACTGCCATGAAAATATATCTATCATCACAGAAGTCCCTGAAATAAAAAAGAAAGGCCACCAGATCCCTCAACAACTAAAAACTTTGGCTCAAGAAATGATTGAAGAAAAGTACAACCCGAAGGAGTGGACACACGCATACACAGATGGATCTGCTGAGGGGGCAAAAAAAAAACGGTAGAGGAAGCATTTTTATAAGATTCCTAAATGGAAAGATCATCCGAAAGGGCTTCCCAACTGGAAAGATCTCCAATTTCAGGGCAGAAGCTATGGCACTACTGCAAGCTCTGAAAATTCTCACCAGATCCGAACAGCAGCCACCAACTATGATAGTAATCTTCACTGACTGCAGATCATTACTGGAATCAATACAGAACACCAGAAATGATAACATGATGAATGAGATAAGATCTGAGCTTAACATCATCCAAAGGTCATCAACCATTGCCCTTCAGTGGTTACCCTCTCATTGTGGAATTGCTGGTAATGAGAGAGCAGATGCTCTATCAAGAAGTGGCAGTAAAATGGAACAAAACAGCCACCAATTGCCCTATCAGGAAGCAAAAACCATCATCCACAACAAGTACAAAAATCAGTGGAAGGAGGAAGCGGATATATACAGCAGAGATGACCCAATCCACCATCTAAACAGATACCAACAGACCACCATTTTCCACATGAGAACTGGTCACTGCAGATTACTTGGCCATCTCTATCGCCTCAGGATATCCCACACAAATGAATGCCCATGTGGAACTGGAGTCCAGACCCAGAACACATTCTCCAGAACTGCCCAACCCATGATGAACCGCGACGTGCGACCTGGCCAAGGGGTGCTGAGCTCCAGCAGAAGCTATGGGGCTGCCGCGCCAACCTGGTAAAGACTGTGGACTTCGTCCTGGCGACAGGCCTGCAGATTTAGCATGACTACAAACTGTACGCAGAAGAAGAATGAAAGCGATAAAAATTAATAAAATAAAATATTGTAGACATATAAAACAGACATCACGCTTTCATGAAAATGATAACAGAAAGAAAAGCTGAAGGTAAATCTGAAGGTAAATGTGCATGATGACAAAAGCACTTTAAGTGAGAAGATAATACTGTGAGATGTACAGAAATATCCTTTCAATATCTATCATAATGGTAAGAGGCAGAAAACGTTGCAGACCCATTGCATCAGACCTTTGATGAGAAGATGACACATGATCTTATCTATCTGTCTAGTGATTATGGATTGCTTACAAACTATACATATAAGACATTTTTTAGCAGCTAATGTTATTATAGTCATATTAAATTTTACCCCTCAGAAATTAGGTATCTGAGAAAGGTGGTTGAAGTAACAAGAAGAGAAATGGTCCACAACTAGACAATACATCAGGGCCTAAGAACCCAAGCCTACAGACCCAAGTAGAACAGTCCTAACTAAGACGGTTTGGCCATGTCTGCAGAATGGGAGAAGATTGGCTGCCACGGTAGGTATGGGAGGCTTAGAGCCAGGGATCCAGACCTCCAGGATGACGCAGAGTCTGCTGGGAGGACAACATTAAACAATCTCTGAAGGACCGAGGACTAGAATGGAACCAGGCCAGGAGGAAGACAGCCGATAGGATGGTTTGGTACTCTCTCTTCCAAACCTCTACACATCAAGGCAGAAGAGGAATGAATAAGTAAGTAAGTTAAATTATACCAGAGACCCACCAATAATGTGTTCTCTATGAGCTTAGAGACTGAGGTATAAAGAGAGGTAGGTTTGCAACATATGCTTTATGAAACTTTTTTTTTTACAAAGGAGGTTATTATAATTCTATATCAATTATTGTGGAGAACAGGCCACTGGCAAATTTCCTTTCATTAAATTTTTCTTCTTTGGTCCTTGCCCACTGACTGACAAAGCAATTAGTGACCATCATGCCTGATGGTGTCTAGTAGAGCAGAAACAAATTATTTCCATTTTTCTCAGTGGGGGCCGTCGTTTGTGTGGTGCCCCAACGAATCATTCTTTGGATCTCTACTTCCACAGTTAATCAGAATTCTACTGAACTAATTGTTTCAATTCATGTTTGGTGTTTCTGGTTTCATCTATTTAATTATTTTTGGTTTGCAAAAAAAAAAAATGAAGTTGTTGGTAGAAAAAAAAAAAGTCAAATATACACCCTCCTATTTACACCTAGTTCTGCAAATAATCAACCTATTTATAGAGCTAAACATATGCAAATCTTAAAAAACTGAAAATCCATGAAACATTTTGAGTTTCAATGTTAACGGTTCATGACAAGTTTTTTCTGTACACAAAACTTGACATAAGAAATTGCTGAAAACCATAATGGAAAAAAAAAGCTGAAGGCAAATGAGCAAGAGGAAAACAACGCTAAAAGTAAAATGTTAACATCAAAAGATGGACAGTGTAAGAGTTCACTTCTAGGTGGGAAACAATTTTGATGAAATTATTTTTATTGGGATTTTTCACATGTCGCATCCCAACTACAAGTAGTAAGACTAAAAGTATGCAAGTATTATGATGAAAGTGTATATAACTAAGCATGACATGTGGGTAGAAACTGGAGAGTCTGCGTTACGCTTTCATAGCGTATAATAATAATAATAAATTCTTTAAGCGCCAAACACGGCGCATAAGGCAGAAACCAGTGCTCTCCAGGTTGTTCGTTGTGACGCCACTCCTCTTAGCTCTTGCACATTATTTAGGCCCAACGTTCTTCCTTCTCTTATTATTGTTCTTCTGAGTGTTTCTTTTGGTCTTCCTTTTTTCCGCTTACCCTCAGGAACCCAAGTGAGCGCCTGTAGTGGTATTCTGTTGTTTTGCATTCGTAGGACATGACCGATATATGACCATCGTCTTTTCCTTATATAGTCGGAGACATATTTCTGCCTAGAGTCTTCTCTTATTTGTCGATTAGTCTTGAATTCTTTCCAACTGATGTTCATGAGTTTTCTAAGACATTTGTTCTCGAATGTATTCAGCTTGTTCTCCAATGATTTTGTTATTTTCCAACTCTCACAGCCGTATGTTAACACTGAGATAACATTTGAATTAAACAGACGAAGCTTGGTAACGAGCCTGGTTCTGTTTCGGTAACAATAGCTTGTTTTACGATAGTGAATTGTTAACTCACTGATCAACCCTCCAATCCAACCGACCGATTCGAGGGTTTCGAGGTCAGTTATAGGAAAATATCTACACCACTAGATACTCTGGTGTATCTTTTATTCTATAATTTAACATAACATGGTGATATCCATCGAAATATACACATTCCTGATGTTTTTCTTTCGGCGTCTAAGGT
This sequence comes from Oreohelix idahoensis, assembly GCA_024509875.1. NCBI lineage: Eukaryota > Metazoa > Mollusca > Gastropoda > Stylommatophora > Oreohelicidae > Oreohelix > Oreohelix idahoensis. The sequence goes on along the minus strand of JAMPIV010002231.1, from coordinate 405,392 downwards.
CATAGCGTATAGAAGTGTTTTATCCAGAGTGGCCAAGCCACTGTATTATGTGCGATATGTATTCTATTCACCCCAGACGTGTCTTCAGGGAATTGTGATATTCACAACCAAGGTTTATTGCGTGCAGCATGCACTGATTATTATTATAAAAGGTGGGTGAATCTCGTGTTCATAAAGATTTCTTATGTATTAACTCTTTCAGTCCCAAGCAAAAAAGTGGGTTTGGCTCAAGCAAAAATGGCCACCCCAGTGCATTTTTATTGTTGTTGTTTGGAAATAATTTTTTAAAATGTTCATATGCATAAATAACTTTGTTGTTGTATATGAAACTGAAGGTAATTGGATGTACTTTACTCTTTTGCTACAAGTATAAAAGCTTTCATTGAAAAATGATTAGTTATTCAAGGTAAAATGGAGGACAAAAGAAGAAGCCGGTGCAAAATTAGACTAAAAGTATTCATTAAAATTCTTCTACAATTGTTCCTCATGAGAATATCCAAGTGTAAAGTTTCAAAATGTCTCAAACAGAAGTATTCTAACAAAGTTCAATCAGTTTTTAATCAATAAACACTCAGAAGATTGTTAATTTCACAAATTACAACAACAGGTCATATTGTTGTAAAAAAGAGGAAATTGTCAACCCTGTGTGTTTTTATTGTTGTTGTTTGGAAATCATTTTTTTTTAAATGTTCAAATGTATAAATAACTTTGTTGTTGTATATGAAACTGAAGGTAATTGGATGTACTTTACTCTTGTGCTACAAGTATAAAAGCTTTCATTGAAAAATGATTAGTTATTCAAGGTAAAATGGAGGACAAAAGAAGAAGCCGGTGCAAAATTAGACTAAAAGTATTCATTAAAATTCTTCTACAATTGTTCCTCATGAGAATATCCAAGTGTAAAGTTTCAAAATGTCTCAAACAGAAGTATTCTAACAAAGTTCAATCAGTTTTTAATCAATAAACACTCAGAAGATTGTTAATTTCACAAATTACAACAACAGGTCATTTTGTTGTAAAAAAGAGGAAATTGGGAACGGACTACGGACTACGACTTATGGAACATGGAACACAAGAAGTATAAATGGGAAGGAAGAGGAGCTGGTGGAAGAGATGAGGAAAGCAAAACTAGAAATCCTGGCTATAACGGAAACAAAGAAAAAAGGACAAGGAGTCATGGATCTCGATGGCAACACGTTGCTCTACAGTGGTGTACCCATATCTGAAAGAGCTAAAGGGGGCGTGGGTTGCATTGTGGCCCAAAATCAAAAAGATAGTATCAAGGGAAGGAACTTTGTCTCGGAGCGCATTATGGTTGTAAAACTAAAAGAAGGAGAAACCATAGTCAACCTGGTCATAGTGTATGGGCCAAATGAGGATGAGAGAGCAGAGGTCAAGGAGGAATTCTTCAAGCTGCTTCAAAGGACAGTGGATGACTGCCAAGATGAAGTTATCATGCTCGGAGATTTTAATGCCAGAGTTTGAAATGACCATGCTAGATGGGATGGAGTTATCGGAAGATATGGAGAAGATACTCTCAATGACAATGGAAAGCGACTCCTTAGATTCTGCAGTGAGCAAAATCTGATCATTACAAACACAAAGTTCCCCCATAAGCGCATACATGCATACACTAGATGTGAACCAACAAAGAATGAGAAGTCAGTGATCGACTATGCCATTGTTCGGAGAAGCTCATTCAAATATGTCCGAGATGCTAGAGTCTGTAGGGGACCAGAGATTGGAAGTGATCACTACCTGCTAACAATCAAAAGAACAATTGAAAGAGTTGCTCAGCCTAGGAACTGCCCAACATCACGCAAGAAACCAAGTAAACGAGCGGGAGAAATGAGCATTAGGACCTACAAGCTGAGAGAGCCAGAAATTAAGACCAGATATCAGGGGCTTATTGCTGCAGCGGTGAGCAACACAGAAGAACGACCTGATGACTTGGAAACCCTCTGGATTAAATTCAAGGATATCATAAAGACAGCTGCTGCAGAAGCATGCGGTGAAGTCCGACTTGGGAACAAGAGAAAGAGGACACCTTGGTGGACAGAGGAAGTCAAAGAGAAAATAAGAGAGAAGAAAATGGCATGGAAACAATACTTAGGAGCTAAAAACACAACAGAACAAATGGAAAAATATACAGAATATGTGACACTCAGAACAGAAGCAAAGAACAAAGTGCTAGCAGCAAAACAGAAGTCCTGGGAAGAATTTGGAGAAAAGCTAGAAAAAGATGCACAAGAAAACCAGAAATTGTTCTATAAGACCCCAAAGAACATGAGGAAGGAAAAACAATGCCCTCTCAAATTTATAAAGGACAAGCAAGGCAAATTGCTTACAGCCCCGAAGGAAGTAATGGAAAGATGGAAAGAATATTTCTCAGAACTCCTGGATGGTGAGCATGGTGAAGCATCAGAAATGATAACCACTAACACAGAAGAGAAAACCAATGATGGTGAAGATGACATAAAGATGGAAGAACTGAAGGCAGCACTGGAGAAAATCAAGATGGGCAAAGCAGCAGGGCACGATGGTATAACACCAGAAATGATTAAGTTCATGGGAGCATCAGGCGACCTATTACTCTTAAGGGTTTTACAGGCAGCGTGGTACAACAAGACCATACCAAAAGATTGCCATCATAACACCAATTTTCAAAAAGGGTGACAATCGACAGTGTGGAAACCATAGAGGAATATCCCTTCTCAGTGTCCCTGGTAAAATCTACTCTAGAATCCTAGAGCAGAGACTCCGACGCCTAGCTGAGCCACAATTGGATGAGGTCCAGTGCGGATTCTGAGCAAACCGAAGTACTCAAGAGTCTTGCAGAAATTATGTGAGGACAGCAAACCATAAGTCAGAAGAGTTCAGGACCACCACTGGTGTAAGACAAGGTGATATCCTATCACCTTACCTCTTCATACTCCTTATGGACGATGTCATCAAGGCATGTAAGGAGAGAACAAGAAAGTATTCAGTGGGGTACTGGAAGATGAGACAGGTCTATATTTCAGAGCTGGCATTTGCTGATGATGTTGCCCTGATTGCTAAATCAGAGGCACATCTCCAATCCAACCTGCAAGTCTGGAAGGAAGAGCTGGAGAAGAGAGGGATGGTCATAAGCAGCTCTAAGACAAAATCCATGGTGATATCACGAGAAGAAAGAAGACATTAGATTAAGCTGGGAGAACAGGTCCTGGAGCAGGTCGACCACTTTAAATACCTCGAAGCTATTATAGACCGAAAGGGAGGCATCAAAGAAGAGTTGGCCACTCGAAAAGCAGCAGCTGGGAGACTTTTTCAGGCCATAAATCGAGGATTCCTCAGCAAGAGAGATGTTGGTAATAAAACGAAGATGGCTGTATACCGCTCCACCTATGTCCCAGTCTTGACATATGGATGCGAGTCATGGGCAATGACTACAATCCATAAAAGCCAGATCCAAACCTCAGAAATGAGGTATCTGAGGAAGGTGGTTGAAGTAACAAGAAGAGACATGGTACGCAACCAGACGATACGCCAAGGCCTTAAATCCTACCCCCTGAAGTTGTATATGAAACTGAAGGTAATTGGATGTACTTTACTCTTGTGCTACAAGTATAAAAGCTTTCATTGAAAAATGATTAGTTATTCAAGGTAAAATGGAGGACAAAAGAAGAAGCCGGTGCAAAATTAGACTAAAAGTATTCATTAAAATTCTTCTACAATTGTTCCTCATGAGAATATCCAAGTGTAAAGTTTCAAAAATGTCTCAAACAGAAGTATTCTAACAAAGTTCAATCAGTTTTTAATCAATAAACACTCAGAAGATTGTTAATTTCACAAATTACAACAACAGGTCATATTGTTGTAAAAAAGAGGAAATTTCAGTTTATACATCAGAAAGATGGGAATTATATTATTTACACATGAATAATTGTTAGTAACTGCATCTTGTGCATAATTTAAATTTATCAATAAAACTTATAATTTAGTAAAATGTAAAGCAAAATGGAGGCTGAATAAGAAGCAGGTAAATTTGAAAGAAATAGATATATTCTTACCTTGCCGCGCTCCTTCTCTTCTGAAGATATTATCCATAGGAAAACACATAATCATAATCCATAGGAAAGCACAAAATCCATAGGAAATCACAAAAGATCACTTTTTCTAAATACATTAACGCTAGGGGCCTATGTATAAACACTATTTTATAATTAAATCCTAAGTAAAAAAAAATTTAAAAAAAAAAGTCCCTAGCATTTAAAAAAAATGAAAATTTCAAACGGTAGGCCCTATCAAACAAAGGGAAAAGAAAATTTTATTTACAAAGCTCTTTCATATCTAGGCATACCCTATATATTTTTTTGCTTATGATAAGCTACAAAGCAATTTTTTGTACAAAGGTGGGGTCTGCCGGTGCATCCTATACACACATAGCTTGATCTGCGACAAATTCCATTGGCGCTACAATGAACACAGGCTCTGCTCTTTCCATCATATTCCACTAGATGTCTGGCTCCAATCATCCGTTCCACTTCATTTCCTTTCATAGAGTGTTTAGAATTTTTGGGTGGACAACCTATTACACCGCCTGGTGTCAGCTGAGCAGCTTCTTTCGACAGATCCTCAAACAAACTCTGTTTAAAATCTTGAAGTGTGAGCTTCCTTTTTGTTGTCGCACCTTCCTGACACAAATTGTATAGGATGTGGGCATTTACCTGTGTCACTTCAATAATCCAGTGGTAAATCTTCTTCCACCACTTTCTGGTTTTACGGTTGTGCATACTGTAGTAACCAACCATTTGATCCATCCGGTCGCAACCATTCATACACATATTGTAGTCATGAACTACCTTTGGCTTTGTAACTTTGTTTAGACCCTTGCTCTTCTCAACCGTTGCGACGGCTGATTTAGTTGACACAAGTATGCAGGTTTTTTTTGCTTTTTTATCTTTCCAGGCAACACACAATGTTGTATTTTCCGAGTCCAACAACCATTTCATCTCTTGATGGCCAATCTTGAGATTTTTTATTTCAGGAGGAAAACCAACACGGTTTATATTCAGGGTTCCTGTATAATTATAACTGTGTGCAAGCAGATATTCAATCAGAGCTTTGGATGAATAAAATCTATCAGCAAAAATATGATGTCCTGATCTCAGTGGCTTCAAAAGAGTGCAGAATACTTTCACGGCATGAGCAGAGCTGGGATCTAAACTAGGATCATAGGCTGTATTTTTTCCAAAATAAATTTCCAAATTGAAAACATAGCCGGTAGCTGAATCACAAAGTCTAAATGTTTTGATGTGGTATTTGTGAGGTTTGCTTGCATTGAACTGTTTGTGCCTAAACCTACCTTTCCATCCTATAACCATCTCATCAATACAAACATCTTCAAATGGATAGAAAGCATTCTGAAATTTGGTCAATAGCATGTCGACAAATGGCTCAATTTTAGCTGCGTCCTGATCTTCTGGTTCACAAACATGCAGCATACTGTGATAAATAGTTTGAAAACGGTTTCTCAAAAACATCTCGTGGTACCAAGGTGTATAAAAATTTCCTGCAGTGCGCCAGTAGTCTTTGATTTTTGGTCTTTGATCCAGTCCCATCGCAATCATTACAGCTGTAAACTTGAGCCATTCATAATAAGTCAGCAGTGTCCATGAAGAGAACAATGAATACTTTCTATGTGGGTTGTTTGTTTCAACAACTTTTGCAGCATAGGAATTAATGCTGGTTATCAGAGTGCTAATAACACCCTCATCCATGTAAAATTTTAAAAAATCAAGAGGTGTTTGCAAACTATACAGACCTGGATTTATGTTGTCTTGTCTGGCGAAAAGTAAAATTTGCTTTAGTTTCTCCAGTGGTGACCGAATGCCAAACCGCGTTGTTTGTATTAGGCCTAGTCCTACTAAAAAATCATTATTTCCATCCCTCCTGATTCTTTTTGGCTTGGATATATTATCTGAATTTATTGCAGTCTGATTACATGCTCCTGTATCCATAACTTCATTATCGACACCAGACTTTCCATTAGGCCTATCAATATCATCCTCGGTTTCCGATGAATCGATATCAGGTTCAGAGTTTTCGCTATCCTGTGAATACATACTGCAATCACTTTCAAATATTTCTTCAAATAACTTACGAGCTTGATCTGACGTTAATCTTTTGGGCCTACCATTCGAAGAAGTGGGTGTGGCCATTTTTTGTTAGAAAATATGCGCTTAAAAAATCTAAAATAAATATCTCAAAACAGAAACACGTTCACTCTTAAACACGTGCGGTTTTTTAAAAGAAAGTACTTGCAGTCGGAAATGACATTTTGGGTGGTTTGTGGGTAGTTATAATTAGAAACAGTGTCAAAAAGAGGCATATATACTAAAGGCTATTTAAAGTCGATTGGGTCAAGTGCGTCTAACCAGTGAGGCTTTATAAAGTCGATTGGGACTTAAAGAGTTAAGAAATGTATACGTTAATGGTAGCAGACATAAGAAGGCGTGCGTGATAGCACTGTATTACATGGCGAGGAATGCCTGAATTATATATGATTGATAATTGCTCAGTTGCATTGAGTATTCTACGTTCTGCATGTTAGAATGGCGGATGCCTATGATGAAACTGATGAGATAATATTTGTGGAGTGAATCATGAACTGTTCGAAATATCGTTCAATAAATTATAAGTCATCAAATCTCAAGGCGTTTGTAAAATGACTCGTCAGAACAGTTTGTGTTTGAATTTTCATTAACTATATACATAAGAAGTAATCCTAGACACTTGCACTATGAAGAGGTATAATGAAATAGTAATGGTACAAGCTACCTCTTCAAGAATATTTAGAATCAAAATAACAGAACCCGTGAGGCTGGAACGAATCGAAAGATCATAATTATAAAACTACGTCGATCTTGATTTCAACAGCTGAGTGCCAGCTACTCAAAAAAATATAACCTTAACATCTGGGGAAACCAACCCTAACAGATAGACAAGAGCAGGAGACATAATATGACTGAGATCCACTGTAGCTGACCTTTAGTGCAGAGATGGTAGCTTTCTGAGACAAAATCTGACATTTGCTAAGTTTACTGGTAAACAAAATTTACTTATCTTCCGTGACAAAACTCTACTGTCTTAAAAGTGTTTTTATGAAAGAAACAACTTTACTGTCGTGAATTTCTTCACATGCAGTTTTGCTGTGCTGTTTTATGTAAATACTACAAAAATTTATGTAACAAGTCTATTGCATGATCTGCAAACCCAGGGGGAAGAGATTGTCCGCCTACCGGGCACATAAACTGTCTCTAGATATACAATTAGCTGTGACTGCAGAACAAGCATCTGTGGACCAAAATAGGTGGGGGAACATCTATCTGTACAAAGCACCTCTAAAGCTGTATGATGCAACAGCTGATAAGACAGAGATACTTTAAAATCGCTAATCCCCACTGCACTGTGGATTAGACTTTTTAGTCAAAGGCTATTAAAGCCACAAATAAAAATGTATTATACTGATGTTCCACATCTTCATTGATGCTTAAATGTATAATGTGGAAATAAAAAAATAAAACTTTACTGTAAGCCCCAACTATATTGAATTTACTACATGCAAAAGTCTAACATACTAAAACTTACATAAATGGAGGTCACGGCGGAGTCTTTGCCAACTTTCCAGTAATGCACTGCATAGGTACAGTTCACGTCACAATTGTCTGAGGCACTCCACCGTAGCTCGAGAGATCCTTCTGTACCAACTAACTTAGCACCAAAATTACCCGGGGTACCAGGAATGAGACCTGAGTTAATTCAAAAGACTATGTAAGACTTATGAACCATAAAAAAACGTGAAATATACTTCAATACCATTTTTTCATATTTTATTTTACTTTCTACAAACAGTTGAGGGCTAGTTTCTCGCGGCAAAGGTGCCGGGTTTGATTCATGGTATTAACAAGTCCAGTCTACCCAAATGTAAATGGGTGCCTATATTTTCTCTTGAGTTAGGGAGGGAAAAGGCAGTGAGGAAAGGACCTGGTCACCCCACTTCTTGATGCTGGACCTAGTGTAGTGATTCTCTAACACTTCACTCCCCTATGACAGTATCTGCTATGGGACTACCCTTACTGTTACCTTTTACAATCAGTTTTAGAGTAGCCCCCTTCAATACACACCATGATAGTGTACTCTCACTCATGCTGCCGCTACAATAATTCAGTAAACACATAAACATTAAGCAACGCTTTTTTCTTCACAAATGTGTAATAAAATACAAAATGTAAGGTAATATATAGACATGATCAGTACCATTCTATTGATAAGAATTAAACTGACCCTTATTTTCTAGGAAACAGCTGAGGACAATTTCACGATGAGCATAACTCATACATGTAGCCATTGTGATGTCTGCTGTCAGTGCGTGACCACCACAAATTGGTATACAGGTTGCAGGTAGGCCTCTCTCCTCACAACAAAGGATGTGATCCTTTCCATCTGTGGAAGATGTGTACTGGTGTGATACAGTATAGCAACACAAAGTTGGAAGATAGACAATAATATCAAAATAAAAATACAGAAGGCAAGAGGAGTTTCAATTGGCAACTGGAAATATATGGAAATAAGAAAAAATCTAGCCCACCACCAAAATAAGTTGTTTCAGCTCAAATATCAAAGCAGTCCCATTATAAAGCTCCAAAAAAAAAGTAGAACAACAAAACTGGCAACAAAAAAGTTACAGACTTTCATTAATGGGTGATTGTGCAGAACAGAAGGATTAAAATGGTATGACAGGATCACTAATGTGGAACTGATCAAAAGGACTAAACAAGTACCAGTGGAAAAAGAAGGAAAAGACAAGGGCAGGACACACAATTAGGAAACCTGCTGACTCCATTACCAGGCAGTCCTTGTTCTGGAATCCCTAGGGTAAAAGACAAGGATGGACACCTAACACATGGACAAGGGAACTGAAAACAGACTTAAAAAGGATAAATATAATCATCATCAGCTGCCATCTCCACAACGAAGGTTGGCTGTAAAGGATCTCCAACGTCTTCTGTCTCTTGTCTTGGTGGTGCACTCTGAAAGACTCTTTCCTGTCCATCTATTGATATTATCTTCCCACTTATAGCGCTGTCTTCCCCTTGCTCATCTGCCTTCACCTGTCCCTTCTATTATGGTCTTCTGCAGGGTGTTATGCCTTTTTATGTGGCCAAAGTATTTTAGCTGCCGAACTTTGATCTCCCTCATTAGTTCTCTTTTCCTACATAGATTTTCTAGGACCTCCTTATTTGTTTTCTTCTCTTTCCACGAGATATGCCCCATTCTTCTATATATCCACATTTCAAGAGCCTCAATTCTTTCTTCCAAATGCTTATACATCGTCCATGTTTCTGCACCATACAGAAATGCAGAATATATATAACACTTTATGATTTTCAGTTTTAATTTGTGAGATAACTGTTTAGATGTCAGTATATGTTTCATGTTGTTGAATGTAGCTTTGGCCATTCCTATTCTCTTCTTAATTTCTGTTTCACATCTGCCATCTTCTGTTATTATATAACCAAGATATACGTAGCTCTTGACTTGTTCCAGGATTTTCCCTTTTACGCTTATCTTTAATGTGGGTTTATCGTCTGTTTTGCTAATTATCATAGTTTTTGTTTTCTCAATATTAATGTCGAGTACATATTCTTGACTTATACTGTTCACTTGCTTCACTAGTTCTTGTAACTCCTGTTCGCTTTCAGCTAACAACACGGTATCATCTGCATATCTAAGGTTGTTTATTGACCTTCCACTGATGTTCAGTCCTGGTATTTCCTGTATCTGTTTGAAAATTTTTTCGGTGTAAATAGGCAGGGGGACAGCACACAACCTTGTCTGACACCTCTTTTTATGTCTATGTATGGTGAATAATTCCTTCCAGATCTTACTGTGGCAGTTTGCTCCCAATAAAGGTTACTGAGTATTCTTATATCTTTTCCATCAATACCTATGACTTCGAGGCATTCAATTATTTTCTCATGATGGACTCTGTCAAAAGCCTTCTTATAGTCAATGAAGCACATGTACATACTTTTTTTGGACCTCTGTATATTTTTCTGCTAATATTCTTAGGCAAAATATTGCCTCTCTTGTTCCACTGTTCCGTCTAAAACCAAACTGTTCTTCTTGGATTTCGCTGACTACCTTACTTTTTATTCTTTCATGTATAATTTTGAGCAGTATCTTAATTGCGTGACTCATCAGGCTGATTGTTCTTAAGTCTGAACATTCTGTTGCATTAGGTTTTTTGGGCAATATTATAAAAACTGATGTCTTTATGTCGTGTGGTATATATCCTGTATTGTATATATCGTTGCATAGATCTGTGACTGTATCTATACCAAAGCTCTCCAGGGCTTCTATCATTTCAATTTTTATGTTATCCGTGCCTGCTGATTTTCCTTTTTGTATCATATGTATGGCATTCTCTACTTCTGATCTGAGAATGTTTGGGCCTTCATTAGAATCTGGTGATGGTTTTTTACCTCTATTGTCCTCGAATAGTTCTTTTAAGTATTCTGCCCATCTGTTTGATATGTCTTTCTCATCAAGTAATATTACACCATTTTTGTTCTTGATACAGCTTCCTCCTTGTGCAAACCGCGACCTATTTGATAATTTCTTTATTTCCTCATGCATATCTCTTGTCATGTGCTTTGCCTCCAAGTCTTCTATTTCCTTGCATTTTGTTTCTATCCACCGTTCTTTTGCTTGTCTACACATAGTACGTATGTCATTGTCTATTGTTTTATATTCTGGAGTGTTTTTTGCTTTCTTTCTTTCTGCTATTTTACTCAAGATGTCATCTGTCATCCAAATTTGATTTTTCTTAGGTTCCTTTTTAAGTAAATTTGCATTTGCTGATTGTATGCTTGTTTTTAAGCATTTCCATTTTGTGGTTACTTTTTCTTCTGGGTTTTCTCTTCTATACTGCTCCATGCTTTCTGTCAGTAACTGTTGATATCTATTTTTGACGTCGACTAGATATTTTTGTTTTATATCTGGTTGTTTCAGTGCTGATATTTCTATCTGGATTCCTCTTGTCTTCTGTTTCCTGTTCTTTTCAGCTTTATATTTACTTTGATGACGACCGGATTGTGATCTGAATTTATGTCGGCGCCAGGATGTGTCTTTGCACTTGTGACACTGTTCTTAAATCTAAACCCAAAGATGCAGCAATAGTGAATGCAGTCAGCGACCCATAGCTTGACTGCTTGCATCAGGATCAGCGAACCAGAGCTGGTCAAGACCGTACTCCACCTCCACGTGGTGGTCCTGGAAACAGTCTGCAGCAGTGCAGTCTGGCTGAGCGAGTACGGATCGCAGAGGGAAGGCAAACCCGGTCCCAAAAAATGCCATGCTGAAGTCGGATGTGTCGACCGAAAGGTGCAAATATCACAGCTACGGCGTAAACAGACACAACGCAACCACCTTCCTTTTCAGGGCGAACGAGGAAGAAGAAGAAGAAGAAAAATCTATGTTTTATCATGATATAGTCAATTTGATTTCTTGTTACATCTCCTGGGCTTTTCCATGTGTATAATTTCCTTAAGTGGTGTTCATAAAAGGTGTTACATATGACCAGCTGGTTTTCTTCACAGAACTGGATAAGTCTGTCTCCTCTATCATTTCTTGTCCCTAATCCATATACTGTCCTACTATTTTCTTGTATTTTCCTTTTCCTACTTTTGCATTCATATCACCCATTACTATCAACACATCTGTAGATTTTACTGGTTTAACCCTTTCAGCACCAGTATGAAGTACGCTGTACGGCATAAATATTGACAATTTTTGTTGCTGTGCCGTACCGCTTACGTCACGGAAGTAGCGCGATACCTCGTTCCCATTCACCTATATGATATACGGCGTACATCCTATTTTAAAAGCACCAGAACTCTTCTGTTTACAACTGTATCGACAATTGCTGGGCATAATCGGATTCAGCATTAAAAAATCTGGCCACTAAGCTTGAAACGAACAAAATACTTTACTGCTAGCGAATACAGTAGAACTGATAAGTGATTTTACCAAAGCGAAAGTTGACAAACATGGACGCTGCTGTACCGCCGAACCATACACATCTTGTGGAAAAAGAGCATGAAAATTCTTGTTTGAGTTGAATTTATTCAACTTGAATGATTCTGACAACTCTTTTTACTGAGATTCTGGTAATCTTTACCTTTTGTGCCGTCGAGTATGTTTAATGTGTGTATTTTTGTACCATTTAGAGTTAAGGTTGAGGTTACGTTTAGGGTTACCCTAATTCTAATGCTGACTCAATACACATATTATACATACTCGACGGCACTAAATGTAAAGATTACCCAGATTCAGGGTCAGAGTTTGTGTGCTCTGGTTCAGAATATACTTTTAATGGGTTTCCTTTTACGATAAACTGTTTACAGTCAAATTAAATATATGACCCCTAAAATTACAATTATCCTGTCGTTCAGGGGAACGAACTAAGCCGAAAATGGTGTTGTCATTTGGAATGAAAAACTCGTTGTTGCGAAGGGGTTAAGTGTGTGTTGTAGCTCTTCATAGTATTCCTCTATTTCTTCCTCGCTGTGATCTTTAGTTGGTGCATAAGTTTGTAAGATTGATATATCGAATGGCTTTGCTCTCATCTTTAGCAACATCATTCTGTCGTTGTGTGTCCAGTATCCACATACGTATTTTTCTAACTCCTTCTTTATCAACATTCCTACCCCTCTTTCATGTTTATCTCCTCCTGAGTGTATAAGCGTGTATTGTTCTCTTTTTATGTAGCCTGTATCCAATAGTCTTACCCCTGCAACTCCCAGTATATTGATTTTCATGTCTGTTGCCTCTAATATTAGATTGTCTAGCTTTCCTTCTCCGTTTAGAGCTCTAACATTCCATGTTCCTATTTTCAGGCTCCTCCTACTAGTTTTTAGGTGGTCTTTCTCAGAATGCTCCCTTTCAACAGAATTTGAGGAACACTCGTCATTATGCACTTCCTTACTCATTAGAGGAGTTGCCTCTTCTCTGTTAATTTGTACAGTAGATTCTTCCCCAGGGGACAGAGAGTTCTCTACATATCATTTCTTATCTTGTTGTGATCTCATTACGTTCTGTAGGATGTACATGGTAAGGCCCCAATCTCTTCCACGGTGGCTAGCCGTTGTCTTTTTCTATGTCCGACACGCCTCTAGTGCGCCATACGCTTTGCTGTTCCGCTTTGCAAGCCGTTGATCTTCTTAGATTCCTCCACCTCACTCACTGTCTCAGTCTTTGTGTACTAGGGAAATATAATATAATGTATATAATATCTCTTCTTCTCTTCTTCTATCCTTAGCCATCAACCGGCAAAGCAGTATGTGGCCAGTACGCCTAGTGGCGTCTTAGGGCAACAACAAATTGATCAATCTATCGCTGTTTCCACCACGCCTAGTGGCGTCTTTGTGGAACAAAAACAGACCAAACAATCTATCATTGTTTCCGTAATCAGATTGGTTGGCAAGCAGGTGATCAGCCCACTGTGCGAAGTTTTTACGGGATGGGGTAAACAGCCCCATGCCCATACCCTCCTTAGTCGCCTTTTACGACATGCGTGGTAGGGTGCAGTGTTACTATTCTTTGCTCCCCTTTCGGGCCCCGGTAACACACGGGTGATATAATATAATATAATATAATAGCCCTTTCAGTCATAACTGACTATGGGAATGTGCCCCTGAGCTGACAGCCCTCAGCTGCTTATTTTCCTGGTGCTCCTTTCGACGTTTTCTCCTCACCTCTGCTTCTTGTGTGAGCCTCTCTTCACCCAATTTGAGGTGGCGCCATAAATAGCATCGCCACTTGGTGCATTCGGCAGCTTCAGACTCCCACGTTGCTGGATTTACGTCCAATGCCCTCATATCTCTTGTGCACACATCTTTGAACCTCAGCTGCGGTCGTCTAACTGTTCTTTTGCCATCTGCTAGTTGCCCATAGAAGATATCTTTCGGGATGCGACCATCTTCCATGCGGCGGACGTGGCCAAGCCAGCGTAGTCTGTGCTGTCTAAGCAGTGTATACATGCTTATTGTTTGTTCTCAGTGTATTTCTTTACTATTGCTGTTTCAATGATGTTCAAGATCAGTTTATTCCACATGCTTTTTTCATGTTATTACCTATTTTTTTTCTTAGACATCTAATATCACAAGTGGTGACTTTTTTTTCAGTTGCTCCCTGGTTAATCATTATTTCTCTAATTGCTCTTTATGGTGCACAGAGTCACCATCACGGCCTGTCCCAATGCAGAAAGCATGCACTAAAGCATGCATGTGCTCTTGTAGAGGTGATTTATGCAGCAATTATTTTTACCTGATGACGCTGTCAACCACATGCACAACTGTATGCCTGAGGGAGAAGTAGTTCTATTCTTTCTTTATGTCCTCACAGTCTCTCTTGGGAACAAGAGAAAGAGGACACCTTGGTGGACAGAGGAAGTCAAAGAGAAAATAAGAGAGAAGAAAATGGCATGGAAACAATACTTAGGAGCTAAAGACACAACAGGACAGATGGAAAAATATAGAGAATATGTGACACTCAGAACAGAAGCAAAGAACAAAGTGCTAGCAGCAAAACAGAAGTCCTGGGAAGAATTTGGAGAAAAGCTAGAAAAAGATGCACAAGAAAACCAGAAATTGTTCTATAAGACCATAAAGAACATGAGAAAGGAAAAACAATGCCCTCTCAAATTTATAAAGGACAAGCAAGGCAAATTGCTTACTGCCCCGAAGAAAGTAATGGAAAGATGGAAAGAATATTTCTCAGAACTCCTGGATGGTGAGCATAGTGAAGCATCAGAAATGATAACCACTATCACAGAAGAGAAAACCAATGATGGTGAAGATGACATAAAGATGGAAGAACTGAAGGCAGCACTGGAGAAAATCAAGATGGGCAAAGCAGCCGGGCATGATGGTATAACACCAGAAATGGTTAAGTACATGGGAGCATCAGGCGACCTATTGCTCTTAAGGGTTCTACAGGCAGCGTGGTACAACAAGACCATACCAAAGGATTGGGAGATTGCCATCATAACACCAATTTTCAAAAAGGGTGACAATCGACAGTGTGGAAACCATAGAGGCATATCCCTTCTCAGTGTCCCTGGTAAAATCTACTCTAGAATCCTAGAGCAGAGACTCCGACGCCTGGCTGAGCCACAATTGGATGAGGTCCAGTGTGGATTCCGAGCGAACCGAAGTACTCAAGACCTAATCTTCACACTCAGACAGCTGAGTGAAAAGGCCCTTGAGTATAAGAGTGAGATCCATCTTTGTTTCATAGATCTGGAAAAGGCGTTTGACAGGGTCCCCTGGAGCAAACTTTGGGATTGTTTGGCAAGGAAGAACATTCCAGCACCTCTGATTCATGCTATATAGAGCTTCTACAAGTCTTGCAGAAATTATGTGAGGACAGCAAACCATAAGTCAGAAGAGTTCAGGACCACCACTGGCATAAGACAAGGTGATATCCTGTCACCTTACCTTTTCATACTCCTCATGGACGATGTCATTAAGGCATGTAAGGAGAGAACAAGAAAGTATTCAGTGGGGTACTGGAAGATGAGACAGGTCTGTATTTCGGAGCTGGCATTTGCTGATGATGTTGCCCTGATTGCTAAATCAGAGGCACATCTCCAATTCAACCTGCAAGTCTGGAAGGAAGAGCTGGAGAAGAGAGGGATGGTCATAAGCAGCTCTAAAACAAAATCCATGGTGATATCACGAGAAGAAAGAAGACATCAGATTAAGCTGGGAGAACAGGTCCTGGAGCAGGTAGACCACTTTAAATACCTCGGAGCTATTATTGACCGAAAAGGAGGCATCAAAGAAGAGTTGGCCACTCGAAAAGCAGCAGCTGGGAGACTTTTTCAGGCCATAAATCGAGGATTCCTCAGCAAGAGAGAGGTTGGTAAGAAAACGAAGATGGCTGTATACCGCTCCACCTATGTCCCAGTCTTGATATATGGATGCGAGTCATGGGCAATGACTACAACCCACAGGGGCCAGATCCAAACCTCAGAAATGAGGTATCTGAGGAAGGTGGTTGAAGTAACAAGAAGAGACATGGTACGCAACCAGACAATACGTCAAGGCCTTAAACCCCACCCCCTGCAGACCCAAGTAGAATAGTCCCAACTAAGATGGTTTGGCCATGTCTGCAGAATGGGAGAAGATCGGCTACCACGACAAGCAAGGGAAACAAAGAGCCAAGGATCCAGACCCCCAGGACGACCCAGAGTCCACTGGGAGGACAACATTAGACAATCTTTGAAGGAACGAGGACTAGAATGGAACCAGGCCAGGAGGAAGACAGCCGATAGGATAGTCTGGCGCTCTCTCTTCCAAACCTCTACACCTCACGGTAGAAGGGGAACGACTAAGTAAGTAAGTATATCCTAATTACAAACCAGGGATTGAACAGGATACTTTTCTTCATCAATTAAAAAAAAAAAGCTAATCATACACTCTATAATTCTGAAAGATTAAGGCAGAGGATCATGGCACCCGAAGAATGAGGAAAATACATCACTTTCAATAATACACTATCTGAGGTAAGAAAGCACCATAATGAGCAATTTACATGCTTACATTAAGTACTCTCTAATTTTATTCAGAACAGAAACACATTAAAAAAACAAAACTAAAGAATATAATGTGATGGGAAAACAAAGCCAACATCTAAGAGAACAAAAAAGAGTAAGCAGCCAATTTTTCCATCACTGAAGTATAACAATTTACTGTTAAACTTCTTGACTTACCAGAAAAGCATGCTAGCATTTTATGGCTTTCCATGACACAAGTGTTATGTTGTGGAGAGGCAGTCTGCTTGTTAAGACACTGCTCAAGACATTCTTTTTGGACAGTATTTTCACAGCAATCTTTAATTAAAAATAATTCATGACACAGAAAGGGTTAAACAGGACTGAAATATTTGAAAACAGAATGACAAATAAGACTTATAAATTGCCAGTACTAAACAGTTTTAATATTCATATATCTTGTCAGTGAAAAGGAAGAGGCACAGCAGATATTAATTTAGAAATTCAAGTGATAGCTATGTAGCCACTGGAATCATACCACACCTAACTGTCAAACCTTCTTTAACAAGAGATGTTACGAGTACATTAACATGTAATTCCGTACTTCCAAATAACTCACAATACAGTACTTCTCTGCACATTGCCCATTACTTGTGAATAGGTTTATGCAGTTTGCTTCTCATTTCTGACCTCTGCAAAGTAAGCTTTTTTTATTCACTAGTGCATTAAATTTATACCTGAATGTGAAGATAAGAACATGGGTGTTTTTTGTGTGTGTGGATACTCAGGAACATCTGGGACCTAGAGCTATCATACAAGTACTAAGGGTACTTTATTACAAATATAAAATGTTGATGTATGGAGGTGAAATATACATAATAACAAAGACTACCTAAAACAGAATACAAAATTTATCAGCTGAAGCCAAAATTGGATGGCAATGAAGAAATCAGAAATTAAGGCCTCTGGGACAGAATCAGTCATGCATACACCAATAAGAACCATTTATGGAGATGGACTAGACATACATCTTAAGCCATTGGCTACTGGCATAACTCATGAAGTACTAACACTGATGGACAATGTAGATGTTTAGGGTATGACTTGAGAGCATAGCTGCTAGAGAATATAGATGATTACTGAAAGCCCGAACAGTTCAGCCTGGACAGGTCAGCCTAACAAAGAAGAATAGACAGTGCAGTTGTTCTAAGTATAAGTCTAGTGAAAGACTAGAAAGTACAGCTGTTTCTTGAAAGACTGAACAATAAGCTATTTACATAGTCTGTTAAAAAATATGTAGGCCTATCCTGCTTATTTAATAACTACTATTAGTATATATATATATACTCGTATATATATACTACTGGACAAAAGTTAAGGGCCGCCATTCAGTTTAGACAAGGTTTATATAACTCTTCGTGAGCAGGGTCGATTTTCCAAATGTCCGGTAGCTTGAAACCTCTCAAGAAGTCTCTGAATGGTAGAGTGGGATACTGCTAAACGTCTTGCAACATGACGAACAGATTGACCATCCTGAATCCATGCCATGGCTCGACCACAGTCTACAGTGCTGAGACTTCTCCTTGGTGGCATGGCTAACGCAGTGATCATTTCGACCACTTGTCATAGTGATTTATTGCATACCAATGTTGAACACTCTTTACCGATGATCATTTTCCATGTGCATTCAAATTCAACTCACTTATTCACCTTTTGAACTAGTGGGGCGTGTTGCAAAAACCACAAGTTTTTGCAGCAACAACGGCAATTTTCACATGCGGGTTAAAGTGACCCAGTTTTTGGACATTTAAAAAAAATTAACCTAGTGCACACAGAAATGTATACACATTTCTCTGAGCTCAGTTTTAATGACATTTTCACTTGTCTTTACAGTTTGCCAATCAATTATATAAACCTTGTCTAATCTGAATGGTGGCCCTGTCTCTCTCTCTCTCTCTCTGTGTGTGTGTGTGGGTGGGTGGGTGTGTGTGTGTGTGTATTTTGTTGCGGGCATTCCTCTATTTGAATTGGTTAATCTTGTATTATGTTTCGTACAATTATTTGATCGTCTGTTCTGTGTTCCACCTAGTATCGATTTTGATTACAACCATGGATTCTTTTGATACTTCTTTTAAGTAATTGCATTTTAGACGTGCTTTCAATAAAAGTTCCTAAATATTTGAATGACCATGTTATATCGTTTCATTTCATATTACCAGTGTGACAGCGTGTGTATTCATTTGAAGGTCAATGGTCATTCTTCATAAAAACAGTCATAACGGGAACCTTGAATACGTTACTGAATAAGACCAGTTTTTGACGACATAATAATTTAATAAGGATTCATTCTTCCATCATGAACCAAAGATAATATTTAATATAGTTCACATCAAGAGCACTGGATACATTATAGCGTAGAGTCTATATTTTCACAGACATTGCATGTCCGATACATTATCGTTATAATTAACGTTCGATTATATTTCAACCAAAACTGTTTGGCATAATTCTTGTATTTATACAGAATTAAACATTCTGCTAGTTCTATTAGATACACTGTTGAATATATTAATTTACTTTGGCATTCAAAGCCAGGCTTAATCAGCCTTACATATTATAACTGCATTTTGTACTTCACGACTTACGCTACTAATAAATTATTGCGGCTAATATTGCCATCTTATATTTTCAGACTCAAGGGTCCTTATACATTCTTTATTTCTGTTTTAAATATAACTTTCTAGTTATGCACTATCACACTTGAGTGGCTATACCATATCTTTAAAACACTTTGGCTAAGTGGCCATGCCACTGTTGTAGTCATTTTTGTTATGACTAGCTTGTGCTGATACGCGAATGTTAATAGGTTGAATGACTACAAGGCAATGGTAACATGAAAGGGCACGTCAACTGTGCCAATGTCAAGTGAAGCATACTGGAAACCTTTGGCTTGATTACAAATCATGTCTCAATAGTTTATTTTGACAACAACATGGACGTATACTACAAGACGTATGGAGCAAACATACTCTGACATTGACAGTGGCATCTAGTATCAATCATGTAGGATGTCAATCTATTATCAATATCCAATCAATAGTATTACTGGATCATTGGTTTTCCCTCTAAGTAGTGGATCCTCATGAAGGTATGACAAATAACAGTACATTATGGATAAGCATCATTAGAAATCATAAGACGACTTGAATGACCTCCAAAACTTGCCCTAATCCGTTGGACGGCGAGGATATTCTTTATATTCTGTTACATTCGTAATTTAACTCCTTTTACCGAAACGTAATCAAAACTGCTGGATCATATTTCATAGAATTAACTTCAATTCATTCTTGAACCAGACTAGTTCTCACTAGCAGCGGGTCATCCATCCACGCTGAAGCCCTGACTAGATAAAACTGGCAAAACATAAATACACGTATCATTTTATAGAGAGACTTACTTTTGAATCTACAATGCAATAACTTCCACTTGGAAGGCAGTACATCATAATCATCGACGTATACCCACGATATGGGGCTCTTGAAACCAGACTAATGTCTGAATGGAATCACTGGCATTTTGTCTCTGTCTCCACTGCATCATGCAGTGTTTAGCAACAACTCAATACTCCCGCACCAAATATGTGCCCTTCCGTGCGCGACAAATTAAAACATTATTAATTACAAATACATTCTTATTACTTACGCTGATGCGTACCCTCTTAACAGAAGTTAGACTTGTGTCAACTTTAATACTGTTGAGTCCCACAAAAAGGACGTACTTCACGACTTACGCTACTAATAAATTATTGCGGCTAATATTGCCGTCTTATCTTTTCAGACTCAAGGGTCCTTATAAATTCTTTATTTCTGTTTTAAATATAACTTTCTAGTTATGCACTATCACACTTGAGTGGCTATACCACATCTTTAAAACACTTTGGCTAAGTGGCCATGCCACATGTTTTGAAACACTGCCATTTGGCTTGAAGGCCACACAACGACTCTCGTAACTATGTCTAACGCGACATGCATCGATATACGAGATCTATTTCATTTATTTATTCAGCCGAGGTGTTACATGGTGCAACCATCCGAATCGAGCTCAAACCCAGATGCTTGTAAACCATGCAACAATCCTCAACATATATATATATAATATATATATATATATATATATATATATATATATATATATATATATATATATATATATATATATATATATATATATATATATATATATATATATATATATATATATACATATATATATATATATACATATATGTATATATATATATATGTATATATATATGTATGTATATATATATATGTATGTGGGGAGCCGCGCTAGCGTAGTGGTTACAACACCGCTCTGGCGACCGGGTGATACAGGATCAAACCCGGGCGACGGCATTTGAGGATTTTTCGTCGACCGGGATTTGGACTGGATCAACTCGAGACCTGGCGAGAACATTTGAAGGAGTGTCGTCGACCAGGGACTGGCGGCTCCTGAGCCGACCCAGCTGCAATGGGTACCTCCGAAATCGGCGAGTATTTGCCTGAATGGCGAGGGACACCTGTCTCTGTACAAGAAATAAAGGGATACTCACGTAAAATCAATGTCAGGTTAGACATAAAAAAATAATAACCTGAGATTTCGCCTCGAGTATTAGCGGGCGTACGCAAAAAAAAAAAAAAAAATATATATATATATATATATATATATATATATATATATGTATGTTATATATATATATATATATATATGTATATATATATATGTATATGTATATATGCATATACATATACTTATACATATATATATATATATATATATATATATATATATATGTATAAGTATATGTATATGTATATATATATATGTATGTATATATATATATATGTATGTACTTTCTGTCAGCTACTCATTAGACAAATAAGCACTTACATTAGGTACCACAAAGTGCCCGCTTCGTGCTGTTGAAAATGGACAAAAGTGGAGAAAACTGATGGAAATTCGTCAAGTTTAAGTCGTCACTGTCCCTTTGCTATTAAGCGGATTGCAATAAAATTTATATCACGATACTCTTTATCTTCTTCTCTTTTGAAATGTATTAATTCCCGAATAATTAAAGCTGTTGAAATATTTTTTTACTAATAAAAACAAATAGCAACGTTACGCGTAGTTGGCCCCGTCGCGCTGCGTACTCCTCTCTTTTCTGCCTCACCCCGCTTCATTCAAATGGGTTTCGCTTGACCAGCAGACCTCTGATTTGCATGCGGTTTTCACCATTAAACAGGGCAGATGCATAGCTTTAATTTTGTATAATGCAAGCTGTAGAAAACAAAGTGGAAGATGTCGATTTCTCAAAGTTGAAAATTTACAAGATTTTACATTCTAAGTGGTGTTATAATTCCTTGCATGGTATTATGAGAAGATTTGGGAGCCATTTTTATTTATTCCTTAAAAATATCAAAGACTTCTGATATTTGCTGGTGGAGCGAATTGACTTTGAGTAACGCTCTCTTAGCCAAGATTTTTAGCGAAAAATGGAGAGCGAGGCTGTTACATCGACCGGGGTCACCCCCGATGTCGATCAAGATCATCATGCCACTTATGTTGGTTCGTGTTCAAATTTCATCACATCTTCTAATTTGAAGATGACTATACGTAAGTATATCACTTATTAACAATGTTGTGAACTTCAAATGTAAAATTTACAATAGTTTTAATATTATTTAGCAATTTAACACGATTTAATCAACCTTTGTGTAACAGCGTGGATTGAATGTGTTATCATCACTTCAGACATTCGCACATCAATCTAATTTTTTCAAGAGCTTGAAAAGTTAAGAAAGTTACCAATTTGAATTAAAAAATGCATGTTTTGATTAATTGGTAATTAAATGAAGGTTTCTTTTGCAACATAATAGGGTGAATTATGATCTCAAAAGCGAATGATATTGCAAGGCCCAATGCCAATGGCCGACATACTGAGTCAAGGCTAGGAAACCGGAAAATACCATAACTAAAGTAGCTGACGGTGTACTGAAATGTCCGGACTAGCAGGCACTAGTAAATATATATAAACAGCTTTCATGAAATGCACTTTAAATAGTTCAGACTCGCGTATTCATGTTAATTAATATACATCTTAATTTAAGCTGGCTGTGCATTTTTCAAGTTTTAAGGTTCGTCCTGATTTTCAATGCACTACATGTATAATATAATAATAGTACATGTAATGCTCTATACATGTAAAGAAAATTCACTTCTGGAATTTTACTGTTGCATATGACTCTACTACGATGGTATAAAAAAACATTTTTTAATGCTAGTAACCAGTTGTTTTATCAAAAAATAGCGTTTAGATGTTATTAATTATTGTTTAGATGTTGTTAATTATTGCCTACAAATGATTTTTAAAATGAAATATGGACAGTATTTTCAAAAAAAAATTTCTTAATTTTCACATATTTTTTTTCTACCCCTGCGACAAATTGGCCTCTGGAAAAATTATACAAGAACAAACAGATGTTCAAATCCTCTGAAAAAAATTAGGTTGTATTTGTGTAGTATGCAGATTAATATGTACATATTTAAAGCTTGTACCTTTTATATTTTTTGAATTATGATGATGTGAAAATTGATGTTCATGCAAAATACTACATTTTGGTCTCAAATATATTGATAATTATTCATGATGTAGCCCTATAGTTTTCTTTATGTGATAAGTGTATTACAGACTGTATGCTGTTTGTCAGAGAAGGTTCTAGGATTATATTTAAGAAAACGGGAGCACTCTGAAGTTGGTGTGATGTAACTTTTTCAACTTTGCGGAAGTACCTACACTTTTAAAAATGCCGTAACTTTATTTTTTTGTCCGATTTAAAAAAATAAAGTACCCAATTTCATGGTTTTCCAAGAGCTTCCAAACTGCATTGTTTTCTCTGGTGTTTCTGTGCAAACAAAAATCACTTTGTGGTACCTACTTACATGCCGGTATCACAAATTTTACTTTAAACTTGTTCTGACCAGTGCGCACCACTAACGAGATAGGTGATGGAAATATGTATCTCGAGAGTCTGTACGCATGTGTCAGATTACAGCAAGATCATAAAATGACCATTGTTCAACTACGTAGGGTTCTAAATTTTGTACAAAACAGTGTGACACCCAAGCACAGCAAAGGAAAGAAATACAGCTATCAAATTTTAAGCGCATTTTAATGACCAGCTAGAGACTTCATCAGAATGATCACTTGTCGGGAAATAACTTTTTTATAAAGCAATTAAGAAAATGCTTAGTATAGGGTCACCAAATATCATAGGGGTTCACTAGAAACTGACACAGGTAACTGAACCTTTGAAAGTATTCAGGAAATTTTTCTAAAATGGGTTTGAGAAACTTGGACATTCAATGCATGAACAAAGGAAATTAAAAGGATTTGAATAAAGGGGAGGGTCCCTTCTGGCCACTACTTCTTGGGGTCCCTGGAACATGCCCTGTCCAACAGGGCGGTAGTTACACCACTGAGCACTTTCAATGAACATAAATTACATTTAATCAATCAATCAATACCCTTTAGCTCCCCGAGGAGCATTGGCCTTCAACAAAAACATGCCAAGTCTTCCTGTCCTGTGCCATCCGCTCAAGTTCTTTCCATGTTTTACTCATTTTCACCTCTGTATCCAGCTCTCTTCTCCATGTGTTTTTTGGTCTACCTCTGCCTCTCTTTCCCTGTGGACTCCAGAACAAAGACTGCCTTGTAATGCTATCAACAGGTTTCCTCAATGTGTGTCCTATCCATTGTCAGCGTCTTCCTCGCAGCTCTTGTTCCACTGACACTTGTCTGGTTCTTGTCATCAATTCCACAATTACATTCACTGAAAATAAATTATCTGGAAAGTCCTAATGTAGACAAAGTTGTTATACAAAAACCAGAAAACTGTCAAATGAATTACTCTTTAAATGGACAATTTTACAAAATTACCATTCTGTAGTTAACAGAAATTATCTACAGGTAATACGAATTATTTTCCCTTGTTTCTTGAAGGCTGATTCATATAACAGTCACTTTGTGGGCTACTTACGCGATATATTCTGCCACAGTGCCCGTCCAGAAACTTCTGTTTTGTTGAATATTGGGGCTTCAATGTCATCTGTAACGACAAATGAAATTGATCTCTGTTATTCAATCATCACTGATCACAACCAGTAAAGCCAGTCTCTAAGAGAACATTACAACCTATGAGAAGCCTAGACCTAGTTAAACACAGGAAAGAATGATGGTGCAGGCAAGATGTTGTAACTTGAAACTTAGGAAAGTAGATTAATGTTGAGCTGAAGAATGTAAGATTAACAGATACATAATTTGACTTTGACAAACAGACAGGACTCAGCAAGAAAAAACACGCATACAAAAGAAAGAAAATTTATCAATACACTGAAACAGAAATTTGTATGTGGGCAAGCAGTTCATAAAAAGTGAACAGTCTGGTGAAACAGATAGGGAAGTATGACCATTGTGATCAGACATTTATTTTCCCTGTTCCCCCACCCCACCCTGAAAAAAAAAGAATAACACTAGGGAGTCACAGTCCTAATAAACCTGTCCCATTAGAAATAACAAGAAGCTAAAAGACCAAAACATTTGTTTGGCAGGGACACTTCTGATGAGCAGATTACCCTCCTATTGTTTACTCTCCCATTTAGATTTCCATCACAAAGTTTGTTTGCAGATAAAATGAGAATAAGACTTGTGTAAACACACACACATAAAACTGAAATAAGAGCTCACCGCTCAGTGTGTACTGTGTTATAACAGGACTAGGTGCACTGGTACCATTGCTGTTTGATGAGGTGATACTGATCTCATAAGGTGTACTATGCATGAGATCTTGTAGAATGTAGAAAGTTTTGTTCGTGGATACCTGTGGATGAGTAGACAGTAGTAGTCATAAGTTCTGCACATATCATGAGAAAAGAAAAATAGGAGAATATGGTAACAACTGACCAAATCAACTCGTGATGAAGAAAAGGAAGAGACAGAAATACCTTGATCGCATTTAACAAATTGTTTTTCTTTATGATGAAAAATATCACGTTCAACCTCTGATGGTTTATTTTATAAATATATATTTGCAAAACTAACAGCTGTGTCACAATATAATATAGCCCAATAAAAATCGGTCAAACATCGCATTTTTTAAAAGAATGAAACAATGGTGTTATGTTCATAATTTTTGCAATGTAAAAGCATGTAGCGAAATCTGTGAAATAATTGCTAAATTCAGTAAGATTTTAGTTCTATAATAATAATAATAAATAAACCCACCCGTATGTGTTTGCCTATCTTCGTCTCTAAGCCAGTAGAGCGCTGCCTTTGGTGCAGTGGTAATGCTTATAAAATAATCCCGCCTTAAAATCTAACACACTTTCCTAGTTTTGTCCTTGAGACTTAAAAATTAACATTTTGCCCGATCTGCTGCACGAAACTGCGGCAAGACTTATAATTAACGTAATATTTTAACTTTAACGCCACTAATTGTAGCAATCCGGACAATTTCCTGATCTGCGGGATGAAACTGCGGCAAGTATTAACGCAAGATTAACGCCGCCTTGCAAACACCCCTCTTCGCTTGACACGCCGTTCCATGCATTCATCCACGCTGTGGGACACGCCAGAATATATAAACACACAGAGAGTTTTCAATTCTCGCCGAGTAGTGTATTTCTGACATACTACGGGAAATTGTTGGTTTTAGTTTGAAAATAGCGGTAGAAAGAAGTGAACAGGTGGTAGTTTTTAGATTTCAATATTATGGAAGCTAACATGGAAAAAAATATGGAATTTTGAATCATAATACATAGGCCCATAAAACTTATATATTCGGGTGCCATAGTGTCTCCTGACCAATAATATGTTTTCATTTACTCTATAGTCCAACTAACAGCCAAGATATTGTCATAAAACCATATAGTCTAGTACAGAATGACAAACGCATGATTGTCCTTGCTTGTTTTTTTGGTAACATTTGGGGACGCAGATTCGAAATAAGAGGCGTAGGAGTGTTTCAATCTGATTGGTTGACGATTAGGAGTAAAGGGGGAGGCAGGAAAATGTTAGCCAAAACTAACCCTCTTTTTGCATTGGCATAACTAAGGCAGACTGACCAATGGACTACGAGACTCATAATGTGTTTGGGGTTTGGTTTTGCTTTTCAAAAAATAAATTCAAAAATTTGGTAGTCGCCTGATTTCATTGGCAACCCAAACAGATATTAGCCAAAATCTTAGAAGGCTAGACGCCATTTGTCATAAGATTTTGCCAAGGGACGATGAGACCAGAAGTGTTAATATATATATAATTCTAACAATCTGGACAGTTGCAGTGGAAAACTTGGGTCATATCTGCTAGTCATCGTTGCTTGTGTGTGTTATTTCGTTGAATCTGTGGTAAGAACGTATTTATTAATATTTTATTTAAAAATAACTTGGAGTGTGAGATACTGCCATATGAAAATTTTTTTATGACTGTAAGTATATAGGCCGTTAGCAGAATTATGCAGGGCCTATATGTTGATTCATCATATAACAAATTACCAGAGATGTATACCCAACAGATTTTGTAGGTTGTAAACGGGGAACATATCACCCACCTTATTGTATGGAAAAAGATTACTGCTGGACTGGCAGAGGCGTTGTAACCATTAGGAGAGAGGAATACTGGTATACATTGTTACATCAAACTATAATGGTGAAATGGGTTGTCAGAAAGAGCTGACCCTGTTCTTTTGTTTGTAATGCTCATGTATTAAATTGTGGAATATTGGTATGTATATATATTAAAGAAGGAAGCATAACCTTCTTATTTCAGGGTTTTTGGTACTGACACTAAAGTAGTGCCAGGCTCCTGGAAAACTGTTCTATTCCTGACACAGCTTTGAATTTTTCTGGTACACGCTGGCTAACACTACCTTCCACGAAGTGTCGAATATTGTCCAGCGGGCATAGGAGACGATCTACCTGTGTTCTATTTACAAGATAAGTGCCTGTTTGGCACCAGGAAGCTCAACTACTATAAACTGTGATATTAAAAGAATTCTTATATGAAATAAAGATTACACAATTGACAAAAGAAAAGAAATAAAAGATTGGGTGTGATGTTAACACATTAACTACCGCAAGCCGCTGTCAGCGGCTCACAACATAATCACATTTGGACCGCAAGCCGCTCAGGGCGCCAATCTAATTTTAGTAATAAAACGAATAAAAAATGTATTGAAACACTCTCTGATCTGGTTCGAGATTTTAAGTTGCCACCGGAAAACAAATTCCCAAAGCATTGTTGTTGTAGAACACTGGAAAATTGATATTATGTTCATATTTTTCAGCGTTTTGGGTTAGTTACCAAATCGTGTAAAACTGTTTACCGTGGCAACTAGTGCTAGGACTACAAAAAATGCGTGTACATCTCGTCTAACGGCTGAATAGGATAGAAACATGTTTCAACAATTGACTGAAAGATCTAGCGACGAGGACAATAGTGAAAACGGTGTGCACATTGATTGAAATTGTGATTTTGATAGAGATGGGGTGCAAGCAGTTATAATTGTGAAAATATTGCAAGTCCTCGGCCATCGGAGGGCCATTAAATAGCAACAACTTCTATTAGAGTTACAACCAATGTTTATTGTTTAAGTACATTCATTTATCTTTAAAATGACGTGTAATTCATACAAATCTGTAAACAATTACGAAAACTACAGCTTACTTTGTGCAAACACCTACAGGATGAAAATGGGAAAAAAAATTAATTCGGCCACAGTGTGTTTTTTAATTCGGTAGTTAATGTGTTAACCAACAACCCACCATTTTATACCAGTATTACCCTATATTAGAAAACTACAACTACACACATATATTATCATAACATTTGTATGTATGAACAGAAGATCCATTGTGTAAATTGATTGATGTAAATAATTCCTTTGATTTCACTTTTGATTGTCAGTCCTGATTCAAAACAAATAGAGTCAGGACAATAAATTGTAAAAATTAACGTTTACACAAAATTCAACCACTGACTTACTTAAGATAGTCTTTTAAAGTTTAGTTTGTATGTGATTGTCGTATTACTGTCTTGTTGAGGTGGATAATAATATAGTTGTTTGCATGTTTAGTTGGTTAAGGCAACATTACACTCACTTTACCCCTAGACATTATATCCATTTGCAATTAATTGAGCTAAAATAACTACTGAGTGAGATCTCCTGGTGGTAGCAGATAGATTTCCTGAAAATATATCAACTTCAACAATTAGACTCAGGAGTTTACATAGCTGACCTCACTCAGAATACAAAACATAACTCATAACACCAAATCCACCACAAAGCATATATATCACAAATTAAACAAGTAGGAAAAAGCACCAGAGATCACAGAGGTGTGGTTTTACAGAAGAAAGTTCAAAATACCATGGACAGATAAAATGAGTAATGAGAAAGTCCTGAAAGAGGCCAATGCAAAAGGAAGCTTATTCCTCAAGCTAGAAGGAGGCAATTCACTTTCTTTGTGCCTATTATGAGAAGTAGGAAGCTGGAGTAGATCGTGAGAATAAAATTGATCTATAGTACTGTAGACAGGAAGTTGTGGAGAGACATAATCACCTATGCCACCTGTGATGTAGTACTGGAATTCTGTCCCTTCAACAGGCCCGAATCTGTTCCTCTATTTGAGTTTTACCAGTCTTCTTCTCTTGGTAACTGTATGTGTTTGCCGTGTGTCTTCTCCTTCTCTTATTTACGTTTTTCAGAAGGAGGGCTTACGATGGAGTTTTTATCTTATCTGCATTTATGATTCTTCTCTAAGAATAGTAGTCAAGTTTAGTCTTGTTGCGTAGGGAAATTATTGTAGTTTTTCTCTATAGGGAGGATGGTAGAGCCAAGTTCAGATTTGCACCAGTTTTATTCTCCTTAAATACTGCGTGCACATAGACGTATTTTCGGGAGTTAAATTATTTTCTGCCATTTTTCTTCATTTAGCAGTAGAGGGCTGAGCTTAATTCCCGATCTTTTGTTTCAATGGGGGTAGTGACTTTAACACGCACGCGCAGTAACAGGATGAGTCAGAGTTGCTTACAATTTTGATTGGCCGAGATCAAACTGAATTTGAAAGGCCAAGCGATCATTGGGCTTAAAAACAAAGCCGCGCACATGATGTCACAAGGTCAACGTGGGAGCCTAGGATTATAAATACTCACAGTTATTCATAGTCGGTCTCTCAAATGAATATTGCCAGCCGCGCACCAGAGTCAAGTCGATTTGCCTTCAGTGGGAAATTCGAGTTGGTAAGCATGAGTTATAAGCGTGGTACTTTATTTGATTTTAATTGAGTCCCAGCCCAATCAGTAAGTTTCTTGGGAAGTGAATTTTTAACGTAAATTCTTAAACACCAGTGCCATCAATACTATCTTAGTGATAAACTGTGAAAACTTAAGAGGTCCATATAATTCCTTATTGAAGGAATAGCGGTATCTAGGATGGTTTAAGAGTTGAGATGTTACGGGCGTGCTTTGTATTATTTCAAAGTAGGTCTGTAGAGAAACCTGCCTCTTTGATTTATGTTAATTTACAGAATACCCGGGAGCGTGAGTATTGTATTTCAGTGAGAGTTTAATTCTGAGTTAGTTACAGATATATACACGGGAGTGGAGTTGTGAAATTGTAAGCACGTGTTTTTAACAACGGGGTTTTAATTGATAACCAGGTTGTGTGTATAACGTTTGGAAGTATGTAGATGCTAGCGTAACTGGTTATACATTATTGTTTGTGCATCGTTGTTCTGTGTAATCAGAAGACGGAGATGGAATTTTATTTCTGATAATATTTTATTACATTTTTTATGTGATTTATTCTACTGAACGGGAATTTAATGATTCCTAGAGACGTCTATTTTTTGGTGTTGATCATTGCTGCATGTAGTGTCAGCGTAGAAGTGGGCCAAAGTATTTTTGCACAGGTAGATCCCCAGTGAGAAAAAAAAACTGTTGGTGTTTCAGGGGTAGTCATGCAGAACAAAGAAGATCGGGTCAGCCAATGTTTACTTTGGAACGAGAGAAGGGAGCTGAGTGGGGAGTGCTGACTTTGAGGGCATGATTATTTTGTATTGTGGTCATAACGGGAATAGACAGGGGTGTTACAAAGTAAGGGAGTTATGGTTACATAGGAATATATTATTGATGTGTTGTTCAGCTGTTGCATTTTTTTCTTTGTCTAACGTGTCTAACAGCGGGTGGTGGCACTGTGGGAGAGAGCAAAATTTTGCACCACAAATTTCCACACGGCAAAGTTTTCTGGCATCTCAGACAAAATCAGAGTTTGAGATATTGCCAGAGGCGGAAGAAGACGGAAAAATACGTTTTTCCCAGGCAGGGAAGACCTTTCTCCAGTGAATAGGATTTGTTGGAAAAATCCTGAGCTCTGATGCTCGATCTTGTTACACACACAAATTGGCATACTGCCAGCGTTGTCGTAATTATTTTCACTTCGTCCCGGCCATAATAAAGCCAAAGGCACACAGCCCAGAGAGGGGTAACCAGGCAGGTGAATCCAGATGTGTTAGAAGTAACCAGCTACAGTTTCCATTCCAGAATCCAGTGGGTTCTTTTTATACCTTAGTCGTCAATCTCAGAATGTGTGGAGAGCAACAGGGTTAAAATCCTCTCTACAGGTGGTTGTGATGCTGCACTGTAATTCTGTCTTTCAACAGGCCCAATTCTGCTCTTCTATTTTGAGTTTTCATCATTTCTTCTTCTCATTGTAATTATACGTGTTTGCCTTGGTTCTTCTCATTTGAATATATATCGTGTTTGGTATTTTTATGTAGGTAATTAAATGAGTTCGTTTTATGATGGTAGGGTTATTTCACACTCACCCCAGTTTTCTCTTCTTCTAGATTTTTTTTAGCGAATCACGTAGATTTTTGTTGTTTATGAAAATCGCTATTTTTGCGCATGGCGGTAGGACACGTCTGAAACGTCACGTAACGTGATGCCATTTTTGGACACGCGGTCTTTGCGTTTTGTTCAAATCTGATTGGCGTAGGTCGAAGGTATTTTATTTTTCTAAGCGTTTCCATTGGTCCGAGTGGATAGCTAGCAGATACGTAGGAGGTAATCCGCGGGGGTGTTTCTCTGGTATATAATCAGTTGTTAAACTGGGGGCAAATCTCTATCGTAAGAAATAATTGCCAGCTGTGCGACTTCATTTATCGTCTCCACTGTGGGGAAAAAAAGCGGTAATTAGTATGTAGGAATTTTATTATCGTTTTACTTAGAAGAGGGTTCTTTGAGAAATTCGCCGTAAATAAAGTTCTTCGGGGACATTAACTTTTAAGTTTTAATTGGTAGCGCCATCCATTATTATCTTTGAAGAACGATGTAAATGTAAATGTGTGCATAATTCTTTCTATGAGTTTGGCAGTGGATAGGAGCGTGTGAAGTTATGAGATACACGTGTGCTCATAGTTGTAGAATGTTGTGTAAAACCACCATTTATTCCTGGGTATTTACAAATGTAATTTTATTGGGAAATCCATTGTGTGTACGTTACTTTTATTGTACCTTAAATGTGGATAATGCAGTCGGAGAGTGCAGATTTATGTTATCAGTGAAGTATACGGCTTAGGGGAGTAAATTATTCCTATAGCACGAGGTTTAAGTTAAATTGGGGCTTAAGTGGGAAACCTCATGGGTAATGTTAAAAGGAGACCACGGAATTTTGGACAAAGGATTTCCTAGTTTGAATGTTTGGACACATGGGTAGCCACGCGTAACAAATAGATAGGAGGCAGACAGGTCGGGAGTTTGTGTTTACTTACCTGGCAGATTTAAGTTGAGGGAAGGGAGTAGTAAGAAGGAGAGTGAGATAGAGAGACACGTGGGTAGAAATATTTTATGTATCGTTGTGCAGAACGAGAGAAGGGGTGTAGTAGGAGTGAGATTGAAGTGACACGTGGATAGAAATTATTTATGGATTTGTGGTGCTTAGCGGGTGAATTATTGAGTTGTAAAGATTATGGGAGCAATATGTTAGAGATACGTGATGTTAGCGTGGTGTACATTAGACGCATTTCCTTTTAATTTCAGTGAGTCACGGCAAACAAGTGGGGGAGCATAATTTGCCAATACAAATTATCCACGGCAAAAGGACATATCTCAGGGGTCAGAGGACTCGAGTTATCGTCAGAAGCAAAAGAAAAATAACCTACGGTCTCTTGCAGTGAAGTGCCCATGCTTTAGCGGGAACGGGTGTATTTATCACAAAGCACAGAGCTCATTGTTATTATAGTCTCCAGCACCGGCAAGTGGCCCGGGAGATTGGTGTAATCGTATACAGCCAGAAATCACAGCTGTGTTTTCCTCTAAATCCGGAGCGGGTTAAACGTGGAAAATTATAGAAGCTATTCAGCAGCAGAGATGTTTCTACAGTGATCAAGTACCTCATGCTTGATCATCACCATATTCAGGAGCAGGTGATAGGGTTACAATACCTGGGTCCTGAAAGTAACAAGAGAAGAGCGTAACGGAGACGCCGCATCATCAGTCGTTGAGGGTTAGAGAGACACTGAACCAAGGAGAGAGGGAGAGGGAGAGAGAGAGAAGGAGGGAGAAAATAGACAGGACCAGTAGGGTCTGTGTAAAGTTTCTTTTCTTCTTTCCACTCTGTAAAGTGTCAGTCGGTATGCTCTGTAAGGAAGAGTGTGTGTTGTTGAGATCAGGCATGCTCCAGTCTACCCAGCTGTAAATGGGTAACTCACCCTAGTCCTGAGTTAGGGAAGGCAAAGGCTCCAGGGGAAGCAGGCCCTAAACTTGGTCCCTCCAACCGACGCAGGATGGTGTATGTATGAAGTAGAAGTGTAGAGTGTGATTACCGCGAATGGTGTACTGTTCGTGTGCTGACCAATATAACCACTCATACACATGTGTCTACAAGGCACCAATGCAGACTGCTGGAATCTTTGTTTACTCAATTTATTCAGACGTACACACTGGGACATACGAGTACATCATGGTATGTTGACATATCAATTTGTAGGTATACATAGCAGATCTGAAGTCATGACACATTCAGAAATAATGGGCAGTACATCAAAAGTTCAATGTCATGATACATTATGGCCGCATCCCCCATCTGACTAAACGCGTCAGTGAAGGCAGATCGGTAAATAACTAAAGTTACTTGACGTCCATAGTTTGTAGTATATATTATGAAACCACGAAGGGGGGGTTTCTAGCAAGATTGAGATCTCCCTGTCACTGTCCGATAATAGGATAAATAATCTGTTCTCTTGGCAGTGATCAAAACATATGATGACCGAAATCTAACATGGCTGCCTCCCTGAGTTGTCGTTCACTCATTCATAGGAAGGAGAATATAAGCCAGAGTTAATTTATAATGGGTATATAAATGATTTCATAAGTGTTTCCATACAGCTCTACGGTGATCAGGTTAATTCACGTAGCCATAACCGCTGCAGGAAAGTCTGTCATCTTCGTCGATACAAAACACGACCCTAGCGATACGAAGCACAATGTTCCATCTAGGTCGAATCGACATGAGATCATCAAAATAGGGTCTGGCAATACATGGAGTCCGAATTATACATTGTACCATACCTTAGGAGAGTCTCTAACATAAACTATAGTAGAGATACCATCTCCTTTAGAAGAAAACCACTTCATGAATCATATTTCCTTAAGAATCTACCAGCCCTTTGAAAAGTGCGTACCCGCCATTATCACGGTACATCGGAACTCTTCACGACTTGTCAAGACAACTCATACTTCCGCTAGACCGGAATAATAAGAATCTAGTCCCGCCTACCCATCCAAAATATACAATATAGGACTGATTCTACTTGTACTAATAATATGTAATACATATGAATTCAGGCCATAAACATAATAAGCAAATTAATCTATTTTCTGGCCCTAAAAATAAGTACAAATATAAGAGCAATATCCTTGCGCCGGATCAATATCAAGAACGAATTACTCCTATAATCAAAAGTGTGAATCAAACATGGATTATCTCGCTTTCCCCATAGACAGCATTTTTCATACACAAATGAATGAATGTCTATATTTTTTCCATATTAAATAGCCATATCGATTTTTGTAATATGTGCGTCAAAATATGCACGCAACAGATTACCACACCCCTCGGGAAAAAAAAAAATGGTACTTTTTTTTTTTTGAAATACATCTAGGAGCAACATACAATAGGCTCACAACGCACCAATACAATGCGCAGATGATAAGCATAAGTTTTATGACCTTAGAGAAAGTACTTCTCTAAGTATAAATATTTCCAGAGAGGTGTCACCAACGCATACTACAATATTAGCAATGACACAATTTCCACATTAGTTTATACATAAATTTCATCTAAGATATCTTAACATCATGATCATCAAAGACGAAAAACATTGAAAGATCAGCGGTGAATAAATATCAATGAACCGCTAAGTAGTGTTACAATCAATATATGATATATTACATATGTGTACACATTTCAACATAGAAACAACTGTATCAAAGTTGTATAACAGTTATGAATCATGTGGGCATCTAGACAAAATATCTGCCATCACATTTTCTGACCCACGGATAGCTCGCACCGAAAAATGAAATGGCTGTAGAGCAATCGCGTATCGCGTTGATCTCGCGCTCTTCAGATTTTTACTCTGAATAGCCGTAAGAGCTTTCTGGTCAGTTTCCACAATGAAATGCGCGCCCAGAAGAAATCTTTGCAGTTTAAGGATTGACCAAACCATAGCCAATAATTCACGGTCTAGGACCGAGTAATTCTTCTCTGCGGCATTTAATTTCCGAGAAATATACATCACAGGATGCAGAGTTCCAGAGTACTCTTGCATTAGTGCAGCTCCAATCCCGGTGGATGAAGCGTCACTACGAAGAATAAATGTCTTATCCTTAGAAGGCAATACTAGGATAGGTGAAGTAGAAAACATAGTTTTAACCTTATCCAAAGAGGATTGACATTCTTGAGTCCAATGGACTACATTAGGAGACCCTTTCTTTAGCAAGGAAGAAAGAGGTGACATAATAATGGAGGACAGATTCGGGATGAATCGTCCATAAAATTGTATTAGACCTAAGAGACTTCGTACTTGCTTTTTAGTCTTAGGAATAGAAATGTTAAGTATCTTACTTGTATTATGGTCTTCTGTTTTTAGGAACCCATGACCAACACGGTGTCCTAAGAAAGATATTTCGCTAAAACCAATACATGCTTTCGATGGTTTCGCTGTCAGGTTATGCTCGCGTAAGATAGACAATAGTTCATTTATACCATTATAGTGATCGTTCCAAGTATCACTGAAAAGACAGATGTCATCAAGATATGCAATGACATCTGAGCGATGAGATAGGATTCGACGCATCATGCGTACAAATGTAGCAGGGGCGTTCATAAGACCGAAAGGCATGAAATTCCATTGGAATAGACCCCTAGGCGTTGAAAAAGCAGTAAACGGTTTGGCGTGTTCGGATAGTGGAACTTGCCAATATCCCTTAGACAAATCGAGTTTAGTAAAGAAGTGAGAATTCGATAGTCTCGTAAGTAGCTCTTCTAGTAAAGGCATAGGTTCCGCATCAAATTTAGTCACTTGATTCAATTTGCGATAATCCACGCAAAGACGTATGTTATTGTCTTTTTTCCGTACTATAACCATCGGCGAAGAATATGCTGATGTGGATGGTTCAATAATTTTTAACTCTATCATCTCATCTAACTCTTTCTCTACCTGTGCTTGAAAATGTATCGGGATAGGATACGGTCTGACTCTTATAGGACTATGGTCAGTAAGATAATGTCATGTTGAATGACATCCGTTTGACCAGGAATGTCAGTAAGGACATCCTGAAATTGTTCTAACATAGTAGAAACTTGTTTCTGCTCTCCTGGAGATAATTCTGGAGAAATTGCAACATCTTTCCATGATTCATTAGAGTGAAGAGGAATCATTGGAAAAGGTAAATTTACATCCGAGAAACTCGTTTCCTCATCCTGTATTACTGACAGAGATGAGTACTGTCCATGTTGGACTGGAAAATCGTCCGTTGCCTGGAAAACAGGTTGTAAATAATCAGGACGTTCATGGAATTCCGTGAGCATGTTGATGTGGAAGGTTTTACGCTTCCCGTCAATATCGACGATATAGTCAACATCGGAAACTTTTGATATTATATTGTACGGACCTTTCCAAGAAATGAGAAGTCTATTTTCCCTACAAGGTAGCAAGACAAATGCTTTGTCACCTGGACAAAGTTGACGCAAACATCTCTTTTTATTGGCAAATTCCCTTGCCTTCTGTTCCGCAAATTCAGAAGAAGCAGTTGCCAATTTGCATGCTTCAATAATCTTGTGTCTAAGTGCGATGACATATTCATAAGAGGATTTTGTGTCATCGACAATATTATCAGCAGTTATAAGATCATGAAGTAAGGACATAGGACCTCGCGGTTTCGCGCCAAAGACAAGTTCAAAGGGAGAAAATCCTGTATGTTCGTTGGCGACCTCTCTATATGCAAAGAGAGCCGCGGGTAAAACCCTATCCCAATCCTGAGGATGATCTTCTGTTATCTTACCTAGTAGGTTTTTCAGAGTTCTATTCAAACGTTCCACCATCCCATTGGACATAGGATGATAAATACTACTCAGCGATCTCTCTATCTTCAGAGTCGACATTACTTGAGACATGGTATCCGATATGAGTTGGGTACCATGGTCGGATAATATTTCTGCTGGAAACCCCAGACGAGAAAATATTAACCAAAGAGCATCTGCGACATCAGCAGTAGTTATGCTCTTTAGAGGAACAGCCTCCGGCCAACGTGTGCACATATCAACACACGTCAAAATAAATTGGTGTCCTCTAGCAGACTTTATCTTAAATGGACCAATGATGTCTATCGCCATTTTTTGAAATGGCCGAATGGGAATGTCTGCAGCCTGAATAGGTGCATCATGGCGTGGACCTCTGGATTTAATCTCTTGACATACTTTACAAGATCGACAATAGATTCGTATGTCCTTATTCACAGCAGGCCAAAAGAAAGATTGAAGAACTCTAGCTTTAGTACGGGAAAAACCCATATGTCCAGCACACTGCGAATCATGAGCGTGCTGTAAGATTTTAACTCTCATATTTTTAGGCACAAGGATTTGAGAATGAATGGACTTAGCGGAGTCTTGTACCATACGTACAAGTACGCCATTCTTCATCGTAATCCAAGATTTACGATTAGTATCCTTATTCGGATCACCTTTTGTTGCCAGAGTAAAGAATTTCTTTAGAGTAGGATCATCTTCCTGCTGTTTGATAAAGGAATCGTGGGAAATCTCCAAGGGATCATCTTGGATCTGCGCATCATTATCTTCAGAATGTGAAGATTGTGGCATATTAAGAGCTTGAGCCCTAGTGATTACTGCATTAGCAGATTGCATATTAACATTTTCCCAATTAGAAATTTGCTGTGGAGTGCATTCTTTCACCCCGTGAATGCGACCGATGATAAGATCAGCGATCGGATTCGGCAAGAGACATGCTTGCACCTCTCCTGTAAAGAAAGGCGTAGCAATATTGATAATGGCAGTGGAGTACTTCTCCAATGTGCCACCAAATGTTACACATTTGACTATATTGCCTGTAGCTCGAGAAGGATTTACGAGTGATTGCCTCACTCCAATGGTAGTGCACCCCGAATCGAAAAGAATTGATACCCTATTAAAGACAAGAGCACCCCTTCCATTATGCGCAATTGACGCATGGAGAGCGGGAAGCGGGTGACCGCAGCTTAAAGTAGACACTGTGGTTGGATCGAATAATGTTTTGCATTGCGAACACTCAGATGCTCTAGCAAAATCGAAAGCGGAATTTGCTACACTGTTGGAGTCTTTTTTATCATTATTCTGATTATCGGTGTCGTGGAACTCCTGTTGTGCAGAGTTAGCCTGGTAATAAGATTTACCATGTCTTTTGTGTTGTGATCTACCTCGGTTATAATTGTCTCTATAATTATTATTGCCTCTGTTATAACCCCTATTTGGGTTTGAATCATAACATTCATGATCATAATCATCATGCTCATTATATTGAGTATCCCTGTAATATTGTTTCTTTTGTCTCCATGAAGCACTTGGGTAGTTCCTATAGCTACTCCCTTTTCGAGAATTTCTAACATTATGGGTACCCCTCGCGTGTCGAGGACTATCAGCCCGATTCCAGTTCTTCAAAGAAGAACTCTGATTTGAGCGGTTATCTTGGTTTTGATACTTATTCCAATTAACCTTTTTATCAAATTTATTTTTAGCTCCTTGGAATTTGTGTGAGTAATTCTGATTATATTCTGTTGCCGAAGCAACTGGCATACTCTCTTTAATGTTAGAGTTACTAAGAATCATGTCAGGGTGTGCCGTGGCATACTGGTCACAATATTCTTCCATTTGCTTTATTGTACCAGGTTTACGCTCATGTAAGAACTCTAGGAATGATTTATTTACAGAAGACATGACCTTGTCTCTTAGCAATAAATCCGTAAGACCATCAAATGTTTTTTCTGTTTTGGATAATTCAATCCATCGTGAAAGTGTAATTCGTGCTTTTGAGATGAAATCTGAGAATTCTACACCTACCTCAGGTCTCATTGTTTTAAACAAAAGACGATAACCTTCTTCAGACAGCTGATATCTCTTTATCAAAGCTGCCCTAACAGCATCATAATTATCTTTGTCGGCCTCTTCAACAAAATATAACTTACTTAGGGACTCCCCTTTTAGATTTTCAGACAACTGATTCACATACTGTGATTTGTCAACATTATGAGATCGACAAGCCCGTTCAAATCTAGAAAGCCAAAATGTTATGTCATCACTGGTAGGGTTAAACGCTGGTACTTGACCTTGTACACAAAGGGTTTACCATTACCACCAGATGCCTGATTAACATTACTCATACATGTCAATTTTAATTTCTCTAATTCAAACTCATGTTCTCTTATTGCTTTTCTCTCTTCAGCTTCTCTATCTAATCTTCTCTGTTCTGCAGCAGCTTCTAATTTCTTCTGTTCTGCAGCAGCTTCTAATTTCTTCTGTTCTGCAGCAACTTCTAATTTTTTCTGTTCTGCAGCAACTTCTAATTTTTTCTGCTCTGCATCAGCTTCTAATTTCTTCTGTTCTGCAGCAGCAGCAACTTCTAATTTTTTCTGCTCTGCATCAGCTTCTAATTTCTTCTGTTCTGCCTCAATAATCTCTTCTTCCTCATCCTTTTCCTCCACTTGCATCTGCAATTTCTTAAGTTCAGCAGCAGTATCAGCTTCTTTTTCTAATCTTTTTTCTTCAGCTAGAGCTTTCCTTTCTTCTGCAGCAGCTTTTTTTTCTTCTATTTGAAGTTTTCTCTCCTCAGCCGCAGCTTTTTTTTCCTCAGCAGCAGCTTTTCTTTCTTCAACAGCAGCAGCAGTTTTTTTTCTCTTCTGCAGCTAATGCTTTGTCATATTGAGCAACAGCCCATTGTTCTAAGTCTTTTCCAGTCTTATCAAGAGATTTTCCTTGTGCAATAAAATAATCTAATGTAGACATATTGTCTTCTTAAATCAGAAACCTGA
Organism: Oreohelix idahoensis; assembly: GCA_024509875.1. Lineage (NCBI taxonomy): Eukaryota > Metazoa > Mollusca > Gastropoda > Stylommatophora > Oreohelicidae > Oreohelix > Oreohelix idahoensis. The sequence continues at coordinate 365,094 of JAMPIV010002231.1, read as the reverse complement.
AAAAGTAAATAAATTACCCTATTTCATTTTAATGGGAGACAAGTCTATACCATAGACTTAGTCTTAGTCCAAACTTGTATGGTTTATAATAACCAATGATAACTTGAGTACCTGTGGACAACAATAACTGTATCTCAAATACTGTGGGAGACAAGCCTTACAAAGGTCTTGTATACCTCAATGTAATCAAAGATCACTTGAGTACCTGTGGAAAAAAAATATTTCCCTTTACCAATCACTTTGGGAGACAAGCCTTACAAAGGTCTTGTACATTTTGTTTTATAACAATAACAATCATAAAGTACTGATCTATACTATACTATCAGTGTATACCACTATACGTCATATGTCAACTAAAGACATTACAAAGGACAAACAAGAAAAGACAATCTGAAAACATTTGCAGAGATCAAATTAAATTAAATAGGAGAAATGAAAAAAAATGATCACAGAATCCGTGATGATAACTGCAATAAGATAACAAGACAAAGAACGCCACAGTGTATAAACATAAGGGTGTAAAAAACTGAAATGAAAAGGAAAGATGAGACCTACAATTATACAAACAAATCAAACAAAACTAAGGAACACAAAATTATTAACAAAAACAACGAAGAAAAGAGCACCTCATCACAACTAACAGAAATAGCAGCAAATTGTTGCTAACAAATTTCCAATTAAGAAAATGTGTACCTATAGAATACTAGTACCAGACCAATGTCACTCGGCATACCTTGTACTAGTCACACAGAACATAAACTAATTTAATACATAACAAATAACATGTAAGCATAAATAGCATATAGCATACAATATAATTTATGTCATGAATGGAATGTGTTGCAGGTATAGTGTTGTAAAGCAGGCACAGTTTATTTTAATACTAATAACTTGCCACTTTATTCAGTAATAAATTTAATTTTAAACTATTACACTGTCAATTTTTCTCTGTTGAGCATATGAAGATCCAACGATGAAAAACTATGCACTTTATGTTCAACAACACTGTGTATTCTTCTGTACGTTGAGAAATGTCAACAATACTGCTCCAGATATTTTCTACACTTGATACCACTGTCCTGTGTAATACTGTCTGTACAGCGAAGAAACCGTCAGCGAGCGCCGACCTAGCTATAGCATACTATCGGTAATACAGGTCAGGCTGACATCGACTGTATAGCTGTCCTACTGGTGTTGATGTGGTCAAACAAATGTTCTTTCAGCTGTAAACTGTGATTCTCAACACAAAACTGCGTAAGCTGGACCCAGGAATCTGGCTCGCCACTGTAAAGTTTCTTTTCTTCTTTCCACTCTGTAAAGTGTCAGTCGGTATGCTCTGTAAGGAAGAGTGTGTGTTGTTGAGATCAGGCATGCTCCAGTCTACCCAGCTGTAAATGGGTAACTCACCCTAGTCCTGAGTTAGGGAAGGCAAAGGCTCCAGGGGAAGCAGGCCCTAAACTTGGTCACTCCAACCGACGCAGGATGGTGTATGTATGAAGTAGAAGTGTAGAGTGTGATTACCGCGAATGGTGTACTGTTCGTGTGCTGACCAATATAACCACTCATACACATGTGTCTACAAGGCACCAAGGCAGACTGCTGGAATCTTTGTTTACTCAATTTATTCAGACGTACACACTGGGACATACGAGTACATCATGGTATGTTGACATGTCAATTTGTAGGTATACATAGCAGATCTGAAGTCATGACACATTCAGAAATAATGGGCAGTACATCAAAAGTTCAATGTCATGATACATTATGGCCGCATCCCCCTATCTGACTAAACGCGTCAGTGAAGGCAGATCGGTAAATAACTAAAGTTACTTGACGTCCATAGTTTGTAGTATATATTATGAAACCACGAAGGGGGGGTTTCTAGCAAGATTGAGATCTCCCTGTCACTGTCCGATAATAGGATAAATAATCTGTTCTCTTGGCAGTGATCAAAACATATGATGACCGAAATCTAACATGGCTGCCTCCCTGAGTTGTCGTTCACTCATTCATAGGAAGGAGAATATAAGCCAGAGTTAATTTATAATGGGTATATAAATGATTTCATAAATGTTTCCATACAGCTCTACGGTGATCAGGTTAATTCACGTAGCCATAACCGCTAAATATATCTATACTATATACTGGATCAGCTTCTACTCTATACTATACCTATATGTGGTCTGTATAGTGGTGTCTGTGGTCGTTTTATACACCTTATCTCCTTGTGTTTAAAGGTAGTTAGAGGGGGGTGATTCTATAGCTTTTTCTGAAGTCACAAAGCGGCAAGGGGAGAGTCAAATCCTGGTTCTAGCCCTTGAGCCAATAGTCTCATCCGTCCACAGGCATGTCAATTTTCATCTAAATTCATCTTCTCAGACTTTCTCATACTAGGGTCTTGCTTTCATTCAGGCAAACTCTATAAACTTAAATCCACTTCGTGACAGTGGTAGACCAGTAAGACAGAACTGAGACATAGTTTGGTTGTAGATCAGAGCAGAGGACAGCTGCTGAAGTTTAGAGGTGCATTTATCTGTGTAGCAGTGTTCAGGAGATTTCAGGATAGGCTGTGTAGTAATGACGTCTGTGCAGAGATTGTGTAGACAAATCGTAGTAGTTCCAGCTGCCTGTGTAATTAGAAGTAACATTAGAATTTAGAATAGCTAGTTGGAGTGGAGGCTTGAAATCTGAAACCCCCACAAGTTCAGTGGGGTGTAGTAGTGTAATCTTAACTTCTTTCCTCCATACAGGTGAACCTTGTAGGTGAAGGGTTGGGTTTTTGATGATACATCATTGTAACTGTCCTTGATTTTGTTTTCCAAGGTGTGCGTACATGCACTTTATTTATTTGACATGTATTTGAGTTTTGGTTAAAGGTGTAAATAAAACTTGTAAATTATAGTCTGGATCAGTCACTTTATTTACATACAGTAGCTATCTGTTGTCTGTATCATGGTGTATGTGAATCTTGATATAACCTTATCCCCTTAGGGTAGTTAGAGGTAGTTGAAGCTATAGCGATCTCAGATGTCCGGAGTGGCGAGGGAAGAGTCAAATCTAGGTTCTCAACCTCGGAGCAAATAGTTTCAACTGTTTACATTTTCACTACCATTTCATCTAATCTATTTTTTTCAGTCTTTCTTCTCACTAGAGTCTTGTCACTATACGTAGACAGCCTCTAGTCTTAAATCCACTTCGTGACACCACCAGACATGGTACCTGATGATGATGATTCCAATATCAGTGATGTTTGACAAACTATTAAGATGGAATGTCAAATTCATAAAAAAACATGACTAATGATTTCTCTCTCTTCTCTCCAGGAAGATTTATATCTATGGTTTAAGTGCTCTTTTAATGCAAATTTCAATACAATTTCTTTTTCTTCAGAACATGCTGAAACGTTTGGAAGCATCTCATCATTGGAACTTCTTTATTTAAGTTGAAAATTTAAAACACAAACTTTCCAGCTCTGAATGACACAACTTCTATGTTTTAAGAAAAATGTGCCAAACAAAAAACTTTAAATGCTGGGTTTAAAAATTGCAGCTATAATATGCACCTGACTTTTTAAGACATCTTAACTCAGCATTCCTGGAATTTGAAATCTTTCTATCAATTTCACAATGTTTATAGCAATACTTACCTTTACCCTGTGTTCGGAACCAGAAAATCCATAGCTGATCTCGTAGTAATCAATACGCCCACTGGTCTTTGGTTGTTCCCATTTCAAGCTGATGCTGTTCTTAGAAACATTAGAAACAACTACATCTGGATGCCGTGGAAGATTAACTAAAAAATGGAAAAGTACAGATACAATAGTTTTGGTGGTCTTCCTCAATAAGAAATTGTATATAGATTTATAAAAAAATGTGTAACTGCATGGGATAAAAATCTAAAAGAAGACATGCCTATAAGCTGTTCAAAGCTTTGTCAAGAGCATGTCGAGTAAGCTGTAGAACTGATATAAAGTGGCACGATTTAACGCGGGAATCATTAATGCCATGGTCAGGTTGGACCCCAATTTTGCAGAATGGCCCCTTTACATGTGCTTACATTTTTGTCATTTAGCAATAAAAAAAAAACAAATTAGTGAAGTCTTTATTTTCAGCCTCCAAAATGAAATATGTACATCATCAATATATCTTTTACTTATTTTTGCTCATTTATGTGTGAAGTTTGTTGTTTATCCCTACACTATACATCCTTCACATTGCTGATTTCTGTCAAACATCAATAATTTTACTTCAAAATAAGGAAATCTGATACAACAGGGACTCACAAACAATGCGGTGCTAAAGTTTGGACCCTGTCATCTGTGTTGTAGTAAGTCTGTAGTATATCTAGGGAACTGAAAATTGCCAGCAATAAGAAACTTCTGAGACTACAACTTAGGATGAGCTAGTTCAGTACAAAAGAACCTAACTGTGCAGACTGCTTTCAAGACAGTAATACAAAGCACTTCCTATTAAAATGTAAGAGGTATGAACATAGAGAATCCCACTATTAGATTATTTACAGGCATGCTGTAAATGGATACTTGCCTCTGCTCTTGTGATAAAGAAGGCAAAGGGAACTGGTCACTCCACCTCATAAAGCTGAACCTAGTATTGTGAAATCTCTAACACTTCACTCCCCTATTGCAGTATCAGCTATGGGACTACCTTTAAATTTAAGGAATGGCACAATATAGTCAAACAGTACTGAACAAGAGCAAATATAAATACATAATGATTAGTGAGAGTATGGCGGAAAAGTAAAGGTCTAGTAAGGCTTTAATTATACAGTCAATCCTCACTATTCGCGTGTTCCATATTCATGGATTCGCTCATTTGTGCGAAATAAAGTGTAACCCATTTTTTTCCATTTATGGGCACATTGCGTGTATTCACCATGCACAGTTGGTAAAACATTTTGAGACGCCAACCATGCAGCAAGGAGAGGCTGGCTCCTTGTTCTTGCGGCTTTGTTTTATTTACATCTTTAGAGCATCTTTTCATCCACGTTTTTGAAGTTTTATGCTGCGTTTGATTATTTTTTGGAATTAATAATGGCAACTAAGCATAGTGCAAGTGTGTTGGTGAGTGTGCCTAAGTACAAGAAGGCTGTAATGAGCCTCAGTGATAAAACATGTGTGTTAGACAAACTTCTTTCTAGGATGTCTGAATGAAATTTTCTTAATTTTAAATGTTCTGTGTAAGTACAGTAGAACTCCATTTATCCGAACCCCATGGGACCAAGCATCGTTCGGATAATCAAATGTTCGGATAATTGGATTACATAATGTATCGAGTACATGTACACATATTTCTAAAAATAATTAACAATCATAAGGAAAATACACTATAAAACATATTTACTTGTACTGTAATAATAATACCCACACTGTATTAGATCACTGTATCACCAAAATCTTTCATTACAATGCAGTGCATGTACTACTTGTATTAATTTTTTTTGTTAAGAAAGAGAAATGTTTTTAAAACAACATTACAAACGATTCAAAACCAGGCGCAACTTACGTATACATGTACTTGCACAGATGTAACCCACTATTTAAAATAATGAGGAATCCTCTTTTGCACCAAACTGGATAGTCTGTTTTTGGCTGCTAAGTCCCGCATTCTCTTCAACAGCAGAAGCTGTGTAGGACAGCTGTCATCTTCTTGCTCGTACCAAGCCATCGCTGTTTCTAGTGCTATAAAGGCCTCTTCAGGACTTGGTCGACGTTTTGGGTTTTCTTCATAATCTACAAGTACATCATGTACTTCTGAGGAGTCTTCATGATCGGTCACTACATGTATTTGGTTTTCTTCTTGCACAAAAGACAAAATTTCTTCGTCATTCAAAAACTGAAAACCAGAATCATTATCATCTTCTAGCCACATGTGTGCATCATCTTTGTCACAGTCCGAAAATCCGGGCATTGCTTGAAACAGTTCCACAACTTCATTTATACAATCATCATTTGTGTCCACTGCAGTAGTTTCATTTCCTCCTTTTTTCCCAAGCAATCTATTCCAAGCGTTGTTGAGATTATCTTGTGACAGGGTGGTCCAAGCATCAGCTAACATATAGCAGCAGTCTTTGAGATTAAGCTTTTTGGAAAACGCCACCACACTTTCTTCATCTTCAGCCAACAATAAACGACGCAGGACTTCCTTCTTGTACATCTTTTTAAGCTTTGCTATAACACCCTGATTCATTGGTTGAATCAGTGCTGCTACATTGGGAGGCAGAAAAATTACTTTAAAATTTGCATCAACTGCATTCAATGTATCCGTCTCTGGATGAGATGGTGCATTGTCCAGTAGAAGAATTACTTTTCCAGTTTTCTTTTCTTGTTCTTTCAACCTCTTCACATTTGGGATGAACTGATTTGTATACCAATCAAGAAATATTTCACTATTCATCCAAGCACTCTTCTGTGCTTTGTAGCACAATGGGAGACATGTCACATTCTTTAATTAAACAACGTGGTTTTTTGGCTTTGCCGATCATTAGCACCGGTAAACGATGACTTCCACTGGCATTCGCGGCTACCAAAATTGTTACTCTCTCTTTGCACTTTTTAAACCCAGGGGCAGCTGCTTCGCGCTGAGATGCAAGTGATTTTTGAGGCAATGATTTCCAGTATAAGCCAGTCTCATCGGCATTATACACATCATCGAGTAAATAACCTTCTTCTTCCAAAAAAGCCAAGAATGTTTCTTTAAAATTTTCAGCGGCAGTTGCATCGCTAGATAAAGATTCCCCTTGAATCTCCAATTCTCGTATGCCATGACGAGATTTAAAGTTTCTTAACCATCCCTGGCTAGCCTTAAAGTCAGGAGGACCGTCAAGTTGATTGTTGAACTGAAGTGCCTTTTCACACAATAGAAAACCAGAGATATGTTCCCCTTTGCTTCTTCTTTGCACAAACCATATATACAAAGCCTCTTCCAATTTCAAATCTTTCGCATTTCTCATGGTTTTATGTTTCTTCGACCCATTTTCACTATCCAATTTCGATGCCAAACTCATAATTCTATCCTTGTTACTTTTGATGTCAGAGACGGTAGCTTTCCCAACATTGAAAATCCTCGCAAATGAAGACACAGTTTCACCTTTTCCTAGTCTCTTGATAATTTTTGTTTTCTTTTCAATTGACAAAACATTGCGGTTCCTTTTATATGCTTTAGGCCTACTGGAAGATGCGAGATCGCACAGAGAAATACGTGTACACCAAAATTATTCTGCTGTAGTAGCAGACACAATTATTTTAAGTTGAACTGTGTTTAGCCAGTGTTCTGCCTAGAACGCACACGTACACTGGATTAGTAAACCAGATATTAACTGACTTTATGATCTAACTGACTTCCTGTACGTAAGCGACCGTCCATTAGCCCATCTCATTGTCGACAAATTGTTCGCACACATTTGAAGCTTGCCGCATCAAAAGATTCAGAACTGTAGTCTAACGTGACTGGTGGCGTCAGATTTTTTTTTTTCTGGAAAAAGTGTTCGGATAATTGGATGTTCGGATAATTGGGGTTCGGATAAATGGAGTTCTACTGTATTTTCAATTTTTGTTTTCCAGGGATTTTGTAATAACGTGTGTGATAAGGGTGGATTTGAGCTGAAGTGGTAACTTGCCACCCTTATCGACACCTGGTATTAAAGTGTAAGATGTAGGTGTCTTCTCTGATTTAGGATGTTGCTGTGTATGTGGTAGTGGAACAGTTCACAGGGTTATCACACAGGCAACATGACGTGTAGAGTCATAGAAAGGGTAACTTCGTTGTATAAGTTTCTTCCATTTATTGCACGCCACAAAACAGTCATGATACTTATGACATCAACATAGTTAACGAGTTCAGCAAGATGATATGGCACATTGAAAACAATTTCTGTAGTCAGCAATGACAGCTGTTGTATATATGCGTCATAAGACATCACAGTTCAATAGATTCAGAAATTCATAAATCATAGAGTTCTAGTTCGTGAAGCTGTATAAATAATAATAATTTCTGCAACAGTGTCAGCTACAGATCTTCAATGTTCATAAACAATAATAAATGCTCCCATTCTGATGCTAGCAGATCAGTTGTATACAATAAGTCCGTTCACTGTCTGCACGTGAATAGCATACATGGGCTACAGGTCAGCTCGACCTTTATAATGTTCCTAAGTCTAACCATCTGACTTGGACGTGATCTCTGATATAACGAATCCTGGAACACAGACAATAGTCTTGTTGGTCTAGAGCGACCCATATATATATTTAACTAGTTCAGGTATACAGATACCGGTGACTTAATCCTAGTCAAAGTACCTCTCCATTTTGAATCACACAGGCGAGCAAATAGGCGACAAAATGACGAACCTCTAGATGATAGCATAAAGTTCGATACAAGAGGAATTACCTTATTTCGGAAAATCAACCATGAACATATGCCTCCAGGCAGGCGTGAATAATACTGGGAAATAGTCTAGTTAGCTAACTAACTCACAAAGACCATGTATTTCCCTCAGAAAATCACAAGACGCAGTTGCGTCTGCTCGCTTCTTAAACCATTTCTCAACTGCCGAACTGGGCGGAACACACAGAACGAACTCCCAGCTTTTGACATGCGCAGAACGACAATCTCTGAGTTGCCGTTCACAATAAGACGATTCTAAGAACATTCGAGATAAAAGTCTTACACAGTCGCGCCTTTTATGGTCATGAAAAGAAGCGTTAAGAAAGGTTTCAGACATCTACCATAGTTGACTGGTACTACCAAATAAGGAGATGTGGTCACGCTTCGTTCAAGAAATTATAGACCGAACGTGTCTCTATACAAGAGAAGGCAAACTCCTAAAAAATTGTAGTCTCGATAACTCGGATTATGTCCCTTTGACCATAGAAAACATAATACACACTTCAGTCAAAAAAAAATGATCATACATATGAAAAAATGTTTATACAAACGAAAAATAATAATGATCCGTGCGTAACATTACCGCACCCTCCCTGGAAAAAAAAAAAAATGAAACATTTTTTTTTTTTAAATCCTGGAGCCGGAAAAAATCTAGGCTCCTAACGCACGTATGATGCGTGGATATATACCTAACAAATTAGCTCAACGCATGGAGCGACACTGAGATCATATCTCAGATCCTTAGAGAAAAAATTTATCTAAGTATACGCTGATATATTCCAGGAAGGTGCCACCAACACACGCCACAATGATGGCAACAACATAATGACAATCAAATTATTCTCATACCAATATATGAAATTAAATATATTATGTGTTATCATACAATGTGTTGCAAATAGCGGTGTAATTTACTAATATACCGCACTATATTATTACATTATATAAAGTAACAGTAATTAATAAGTAATACATGTGTTGATCTTCGGTGACATAAAACATTCAATAGAAGAAGATGTGGACATCATCCGCTCCCAATGTAGGACAGGACTTGATATCCTCAAAGTTCCACAATGGACATAAACTCGCAGACTTCAATGATGTGCTGCGAAAATATCAATAACACAAATCTTAAAGACAACTGGTAAATTTCTTAATACAATCCTGAAAATAATTTATTTAAATGTGGCCGAGTGATCTTTTGGCCCGTATATCACTAACTAAGCCTTCTTAGATAATTACATGGTACAATGTTATAAATTTCCCTCAAAAAAAAAAAAAAGTGAGACAAAATCTACTAACATGTCATTATAACATTGGACTGTATATCAGGAAATATATATATATATGACAGAAGAATCATGTGGAATCGTGTGGACATCTGGACAGAATGTCTGCCATTACATTATCCGAACCACGGATAGCTCGAACCGAGAAATGAAATGGTTGAAGAGCTATGGCATAACGAGTGGACCTCGAGCTCTTCAAGTTTTTGCTCTGAATAGCAGTAAGCGCTTTCTGGTCGGTTTCCACAATGAAATGTGCGCCTAGAAGAAATCTTTGTAACTTCAGAATAGACCATACCATAGCCAATAACTCACGGTCTAAAACCGAGTAATTCTTTTCTGCAGCGTTTAATTTCCTAGAGATATACATCACCGGATGCAAAGTATCAGAATACTCCTGCATTAGTGCTGCCCCAATCCCTGTTGACGAGGCGTCACTTCGAAGAACAAAAGTCTTCTCAATAGTAGGTAACTTAAGAATAGGTGGAGATGAAAATAGGGCTTTAACCTGGTCCAATGAGGATTGACATTCTTTAGACCAGCGGATCAGATTAGGCGACCCTTTCTTCAATAAAGTAGAAAGCGGTGCCATAATGGAGGACAGATTCGGAATGAATCGTCCGTAGAATTGAATCAAACCTAATAGACTCCTTACTTGTTTCTTCGTCTTAGGGACCGAAATGTTAAGTATTTTTGAAACATTGTGGTCCTCTGTCTTTAAAAGACCATGACCAACCCGATGACCTAGGAAAGAAATCTCGCTAAATCCTATAAAGGCTTTAGAGGGTTTTGCAGTCAAGTTATACTCGCGAAGAGTAGACAGTAATTCGTATAAACCCAAATAATGATCTTCCCAAGAATCACTGAATAGACAGATATCATCTAGGTATGCTATGACATCTGTACGATATGCGAGAATTCGCCGCATCATGCGTACGAATGTAGCAGGGGCGTTCATAAGACCAAAAGGCATGAAATTCCATTGGAATAAACCCCTAGGTGTAGAAAAAGCTGTAAAAGGTTTGGCACGTTCAGTTAGCGGGACTTGCCAATAACCTTTAGACAAATCTAGTTTGGTAAAGAATCTAGAATTAGAAAGTTTATTGAGTAGCTCTTCTAATGAAGGCATAGGTTCAGCATCGAACTTCGTAACTTGGTTCAATTTGCGATAATCTACGCAAATGCGAATGTTATTATCCTTCTTTCGAACAATAACCATAGACGAAGAGTATGCTGAAGTGGATGGTTCAATGATTTCCAAACGTATCATTTCATCCAATTCTTTTTCGACTTGAGACTGGAAATGGATAGGTATTGGATATGGTCTGACTCTGATAGGATTGTGATCAGTTAGCACAATGTCATGTTCTATGACATGTGTGTGTCCCGGGATGTCTGTAAGAACATCCTGAAATGTTTGCAACATCGAAGAAACTTGTCGATGTTCCTCAGCGGAAAGATTTGGAGAAACGGTCACGTTTTTCCAAGATTCCGTAGAATAAAGTGGGACCATAGAAAGAGGAAGATTGACATCAGAAAAAGTAGTTTCCTCATCCGGTATAACTGACAGAGATGAGTACTGACCATGAGTTGCTTGTGAATTGTCCGTAGCCTGGAAAATAGGCTGCAAATAGTCAGGTCTTTCATAAAATTCTGTGAGCATATTTATGTGGAAAGTTTTATGCTTTCCATCAATATCGACAACATAGTCGACATCAGAAATTTTGGAGACTATTGCATATGGACCTTTCCATGCAATTAGAAGTCTGTTCTCCCTTGAAGGAAGTAGAACGAGAGCTTTGTCACCTGGACAAAGTTGTCGTAGACATCTATTCTTATTTGCAAACTGCCTTGCCTTTTCTTTAGCAAATTCTGAAGACGAAGTTGCTAGTTTGCATGCCTCGATGATCTTTTGCCTAAGAGCAATGACGTACTCATAAGAAGATTGAGTCTCATCGCTAATATTATCGGCAGTGATTAGATCGTGAAGTAAAGACATAGGGCCGCGCGGTTGCGCGCCAAAGACAAGTTCAAAAGGGGAAAACCCCGTATGTTCATTGGGGACCTCTCTATACGCAAAGAGAGCCGCGGGTAAGACCCTGTCCCAATCCTGAGGATGATCCTCAGTTATTTTACCAAGTAAAGTTTTCAGAGTCCTATTTAAACGTTCGACCAACCCATTAGACATTGGGTGATAGATACTGCTGAGAGACCTTTTAATGTGTAGCATAGACATTACCTGTGACATAGTGTCTGATATAAGTTGGGTGCCATGGTCTGACAATATTTCTCCGGGAAAACCCAAGCGAGAAAATATCAGCCAAAGAGCGTCTGCGATATCAGCAGTTGAGATGCTCTTGAGAGGTATTGCCTCTGGCCAACGTGTGCACATATCGACACATGTAAGGATAAATTGATGTCCTCTAGCCGACTTAATTCTAAAAGGACCGATAATATCTATTGCCATTTTTTGAAAAGGGCGAATAGGAATGTCAGCAGCCTGGATAGGCGCAGCATGTCGTGGTCCTTTAGATTTGACCTCCTGACATACTTTGCAAGAGCGACAGTACATTCGTATGTCCTTGCTCACAAATGGCCAAAAGAAAGCCGCAAGAACCCTCGACTTTGTACGGGAAAAACCCATATGTCCAGCACATTGCGAGTCATGAGCATGTTGCAATATTTGCAATCTCATGCTCTTAGGCACAAGAATTTGTGAATGAGTGGACGTAGTCGAGTCTTGTACCATACGTACAAGTACGCCGTTCTTCATAGAAATCCAAGATTTCCTATTAGTGTTCTGATTAGGATCACCTTTTTTTGCTAGAATGAAGAATTTTTGTAAAGAAGGATCTTCTTCTTGCAATTTGATAAATGAGTCACGTGTAATAGTCAAGTGACTATCTTGGTCATTTACTTCATCATTATTAGTTAATGAAGTTTGAGGTGGATCCAGAGCATGTGCTCTTGTGACCACCGCATTGGTAGCTTCAATGTTTTGCTCTTCCCAAACAGCAATCTGCTGTGGGGTACATTCCCTAACTCCGTGAATACGACCAATAATAAGGTCCGCAATAGGGTTTGGAAGTAGACACGCGTGGACCTCTCCCGTGAAGAAAGGAGTAGCAATGTGTATTATAGCAGTAGGATACTTTTCTAACGTGCCACCAAATGTGACACATTTGATGACTTTTCCTGTAGCACAGGATGGATCTACAAGAGATTGCCTAACGCCGACAGTAGTACATCCAGAATCAAACAACACTGAGACTGGATTACTATTTACTAGCCCCTTATGTAATATAAGAGAACCTCTCCCATCATGAGCAACATTAGCAGGAAGAGCGGGCAAAGGATGACCACAGCTTAGAGTACTAACGGTTTTCGGATCAAATAAAGTACTGCATTGGATACATTTATTTGCCCTACCAAAATCAAAAGATGAGCATCCGATAGCATTATGGTCTTTATCATTATTAACCTGTTTATCTGCTCCCTGAGATTCTTGTTGAACAGAGTTTGTCTGTTGATATCTTTTTCTCTTATGTTGCGATCTACCGCGACCATTATTGCCTCTGCAATTATCATTAAAGTCCCTACTGTAATTTTTATCCTGGTTTGAGTTCCAGTTTCCATAACTGTCATTACTATCTCTATGCTGTTGAGAACCTCTATTATCTTGGTATTGAGGTCTCTGCATAAAATATTTCCCTCTATACCGATTACCTTTGTGAAAATTTCTAAAGTTAACCGGAGTAGAATAACGTGTAGTATTAGGTTGTCTCCAGTTCTGGGAAGAAGAATCACCCTGGAATTGATCACTATGGTTCTGGGCATAATTACGATTACTCTTTTTATTGAAATTTTTCTGGCTACCCTGAAATTTACGCATAAAATTTGGGCCATAAGGTGCTGCCGAAGCAACTGGCAGACCTTCTTTCACCTTAGAGTTACTAATGGTTATGTGCGGATGCGCAGTAACATACTGGCTACAGTATTCTTCCATTTCTTTTATGTTTTTAGGCTTACGCTCATGAAGAAAAGATAGAAAAGCTTCATTAACAGAAGACATAACCTTATCTCTAAGTAGTAAATCCATAAGAGCTTCAAATGTATTTTCTGTCTTAGACAACTCAACCCATCGTAAAAAAGTAAGACGGATGCCTGAGATGAATTCAGAGAATTCAACTCCAGTTTCTGGTAACATGGTTTTAAATTTAAGACGATATCCGTCCTCGTTAAGTTGGTACTTCTTTAACAATGCCGCCCTGACAACCTCATAGTTGTTTTTGTCAGGCACATCTACCATACTCAACAAAGTCAAAGCATCACCTCTAAGTATCTTGGACAGATGATACACATATAATGTTTTATCTATATTATGCACATTACATGCACTTTCAAATCTATCTAGATAAAATGTTATATCATCGATTGAGGGATTAAATGCTGGTAGATTAAGCTTGAAATCCTTAGCATTAGTCTTATTTGACACCTTATTTGCATCATTAGCATTACCAGTGTTCAATAACTTTAACTTCTCTAACTCTAAAGCTAAGACTTTTTCATCATGTTCCATTTTTGCTTTTCTCTCATCAGCCTCTCTTTGTAACCTTCTTTCTTCAGCCTCAGCCTGTAACTTTCTTTCTTCAGCCTGGGCCTGTAACTTTTTTTCTTCAGCCTCTATTTCAAGTCTCTTATTTTCAGCTTCTTTTTCAAGTCTCTTATTTTCAGCTTCTTTTTCAAGTCTCTTATTTTCAGCTTCAGCCTGAAGTCTCTTCTCCTGAGATTCTGCTTCTCTTTTTTGTTTTTCCATTTCCATTTGAAATCTTTTTTCCTCCACCTGCATCTGCAGTTTCTTTTGTTCTATTTCAGCCTCTATTCTCTTTTGTTCAGTTTGTTCTTTCATTTTCTTTTCTTCCGACTTCAATGCCTTGGCATATTGAACAGTCGCAAATTCTTCTAATTTATCACCTGTCTTCCCAAGGGCTTTACCCTGCTCAATAAAGTACTCAAATGTAGACATGATGTCTAAAATGTGAGTACAGAACCTGAAATAATTAATTATCTTATTTCAATGTTAAATAGCAACAAGACTTAATAAAGTGCTTGTATAATCTCTATGTTGAACCCAATCTCTGTGGGAAACAGGAGTTGACACCAACTTGTATTATCAAATGTATAATAATATCACAAGTCACTTCTTAATCATCAGTGCACTACCCAAATCAGTGCATAACCATCAGTTATTTATCATAACTGCACTACAATAGTGCATAAGCAAAAAACACCAGTTAGTTATGATAAGTGCACTATAGACCAATAGTGCATGAGCATATATTAACAATAGTGAAAGCTAACTATGCAAGAACTATGTAAACAATAACAAGACAATGTAAACAATAACAAAGGTCACCAACAATGTAAACAATAACAAAGATCAAAGTCAATGTAAACAACAACAAAGATCAAAGTCAATGTAAACAACAACAAAGATCAGAGTCAATGTAAACAATAACAAAGATCAGAGTCAATGTAAACAATCAACAAAGATCAAAGTCAATGTAAACAACAACAAAGATCAAACAATACGAAAACATTCGCATAAGTCAAATACACAAACAGCAAAACTAAAAAGAAATATGCGAAGATATGACTAACAAATGACGCTACAGTGTATACACAAAAATATACGTAAAGAACTGAATAATAGCAAAGGGGAGACCTACAAATACAAACAATCGAAATCGAAACTAAAAAACACAAAGAAAGAGAGAAAAGAAAAAAGAAAAAAAAATATATACAAGAAACAAAAATAAAGCACAACTCGTCACAACTAAACAGATATATAGCAACGATTGTCGCTAGCAAATTTCACTGTAGGAAATTCGCACAGTCCCTAACGAAAACGCTAACAGTAGAACCTCTGTGACGTGGTATCTTCTACTGCAAGACACCGCCCAACCGAGAAAACCCGCTGAAATATAAACATATAAATATACAAATAACAAATAACATATAACATATAAACATGTATCATGAAAAAAATAGGAGAAAGTGTGAAAGTACAGAAGGCTCAGTTAGAACATAAGGGCACAGTTCACAAACAAAACAGGCCACTTAACTTCTATAAATCCAGCGTCAGCACGGTGCAGAACAGGATGTAATCAGCATTCTGAGGATAATGATCCAACGTTGATTAACTTCTGCTCCCATAAACAGCCATGACGAAGGAAAAGAGCTTCTAATACTGCAACAGTTGTTACGGCACTTGACCTTCTGAATCTTCTAAATTGATTTAACCGGCACTTGACCTTCTGAACCCGCAACAGTACCCCTGAGACCGGAACAGTTGTTACGGCACTTGTCCTTCTTTTCACCAGATCAGGAAATCCATTCGCTCGGTACTTGTCCTTCTAATTTTACATAAACTTCAATATTGCCGAGCAGCGCCGGGTAGTTTCAAAATCAGCAACTGTCAGAAAATCCGGATACTTTCAATAAAATTTCTTGTAAGGTGGTAGTTGATGCTGTAGTTGTATCTAGTATGATGATGATGTCTGGGTTTGCTGACCCCCTTGATAGCTGGAATCAGAGTGAACCAACCTATGGCCACCAAAAATGATATGGTGCGCCAAAATATCAGATGATAGAACCAGCTCTGGCCACCAAAAATGATAAGGGTGGATTTGAGCTGAAGTGGTAACTTGCCACCCTTATCGACACCTGGTATTAAAGTGTAAGATGTAGGTGTCTTCTCTGATTTAGGATGTTGCTGTGTATGTGGTAGTGGAACAGTTCACAGGGTTATCACACAGGCAACATGACGTGTAGAGTCATAGAAAGGGTAACTTCGTTGTATAAGTTTCTTCCATTTATTGCACGCCACAAAACAGTCATGATACTTATGACATCAACATAGTTAACGAGTTCAGCAAGATGATATGGCACATTGAAAACAATTTCTGTAGTCAGCAATGACAGCTGTTGTATATATGCGTCATAAGACATCACAGTTCAATAGATTCAGAAATTCATAAATCATAGAGTTCTAGTTCGTGAAGCTGTATAAATAATAATAATTTCTGCAACAGTGTCAGCTACAGATCTTCAATGTTCATAAACAATAATAAATGCTCCCATTCTGATGCTAGCAGATCAGTTGTATACAATAAGTCCGTTCACTGTCTGCACGTGAATAGCATACATGGGCTACAGGTCAGCTCGACCTTTATAATGTTCCTAAGTCTAACCATCTGACTTGGACGTGATCTCTGATATAACGAATCCTGGAACACAGACAATAGTCTTGTTGGTCTAGAGCGACCCATATATATTTAACTAGTTCAGGTATACAGATACCGGTGACTTAATCCTAGTCAAAGTACCTCTCCATTTTGAATCACACAGGCGAGCAAATAGGCGACAAAATGACGAACCTCTAGATGATAGCATAAAGTTCGATACAAGAGGAATTACCTTATTTCGGAAAATCAACCATGAACATATGCCTCCAGGCAGGCGTGAATAATACTGGGAAATAGTCTAGTTAGCTAACTAACTCACAAAGACCATGTATTTCCCTCAGAAAATCACAAGACGCAGTTGCGTCTGCTCGCTTCTTAAACCATTTCTCAACTGCCGAACTGGGCGGAACACACAGAACGAACTCCCAGCTTTTGACATGCGCAGAACGACAATCTCTGAGTTGCCGTTCACAATAAGACGATTCTAAGAACATTCGAGATAAAAGTCTTACACAGTCGCGCCTTTTATGGTCATGAAAAGAAGCGTTAAGAAAGGTTTCAGACATCTACCATAGTTGACTGGTACTACCAAATAAGGAGATGTGGTCACGCTTCGTTCAAGAAATTATAGACCGAACGTGTCTCTATACAAGAGAAGGCAACTCCTAAAAAATTGTAGTCTCGATAACTCGGATTATGTCCCTTTGACCATAGAAAACATAATACACACTTCAGTCAAAAAAATGATCATACATATGAAAAAATGTTTATACAAACGAAAAATAATAATGATCCGTGCGTAACAGTGTGTTTGTGTGTGTGTGGATATATGTGAATGAGTAGTGACAGTATGAGTGGATGAGTGAGTGAGTGAGTACTGGTACACAAAAAGATTGTACATACTGTACTATTACAAATAAAACAGCATATAAAATTCATTTATAAAATGAACAGTATAATAAATAAGCTGCATTTTACAAAGAAGGGTACATGAAATGATGAGTTTATGGTGATTCGTAGCAACAGTGTATGGTGAACTGCAGGAACCTAACAATCCTTTTCCCATAGGATATGTCCTGTCATATAATCTTCTAAAATAATGGGACCAATCAACATGTCATTGATGATACCGCACCACAAACTGATTGAGAAACGACGCTGAAAATTTTTCCACCGTACCATGTGCATTTCTATGAGACCATCAATGAGCATTACATGTGTTGTTGATTCCATTATGGGTGAAAGTAGCTTCATCAGTGAATAGTATTAATGGAAGCAATCAACGATTAGAATGTAACCAATGACAAAATTCTAGTCACATGGCACTTT
Organism: Oreohelix idahoensis; assembly: GCA_024509875.1. Lineage (NCBI taxonomy): Eukaryota > Metazoa > Mollusca > Gastropoda > Stylommatophora > Oreohelicidae > Oreohelix > Oreohelix idahoensis. Next base: position 346,830 of record JAMPIV010002231.1, on the reverse strand, counting down.
CCCCTGGGTGGCAGTTTTGTACACACTGTAAATGAAATAGATACAAGCTATCTTCATGTAATGTTTGCCACACTCTTGTTCATGAAACACCAAGACATGTAGAAACTCTTTGTGTGCTAGTAGTAGGGCTACAGTCTACCATTTGAAGAATGTTTTCCTGTTCATCCAAATTTTGTTGATGTGCTCGTTCAGTTGAAACATGAGCGCTTGGAAGCCTACCATATTCACGCAATATACTGAAAACCTTGTAAAACACTCTTCGATTCAGAATTTTGTGGTTAGAAAACTGTCGACGGTATTCTTCAACAGAAGCAGTGGCACTGCTATCCAAAAACCATAAACATACAACATATCTGCATATTAGAAGATTATTTATATTTGTGAAGATATGTGCAGCATTTTTAATAACGCTTCTACAATGTCACTGTCAACAATCACAACAGCCAACTCAAGCTTTAACACCATATCACATGTTTCCAACAGTTGCGTTCGCATCATGAAAGGAGGGAAGGAAAGTACTGCGTAACAAATTCAAACAGCTCTATCTCAGAAACCGGTTGAAATTGGACACATGTTCATTTGAACTTTTTTTCTTAGAATGACTGGTGCTAACCTCCCAAAGTATTGACCTTTCCTCCTGGGACACCCTGTATATATTACTAATGACAAATTAAGAGTATACTAAATAACTCACACTTTCAGCTTAACCCCCCCCCCTTTTAGACAAAGAAAAGAAAATTGAAAATTAATGCATCCATGCACACACACAATTTGGAAATATTAATTTACTCTATTTACAATGATTGGACAGGATGGGTGAAACTCATCATCAGTTGCCATCTCCACAACGAAGGTTGGCTGTAATGGATCTCCAACGTCTTCTGTCTCTTGTCTTGGTGGTGCACTCTGATAGACTCTTTCCTGTCCATCTCTTGATGTTATCTTCCCACTTATAGCACTGTCTTCCCCTTGCACGTTTGCCTTCAACTCTCCCTTCTGTTATGGTCTTCTGCAAGGTGTTATGCCTTTTTATGTGGCCAAAGTATTTTAGCTGCCGAACTTTGACCTCCCTCATTAGTTCTCTTTTCATACCTAGATTTTCTAGGACTTCCTTATTTGTTTTCATCTCTTTCCATGAGATACGCCCCATTCTTCTATATATCAACATTTCAAGAGCCTCAATTCTTTCTTCCAAATGCTTATTCATCGTCCATGTTTCTGCACCATACAGAAATGCAGAATATATATAACACTTTATGATTCTCTGTTTTAATTTGTGAGATAACTGTTTGGATGTCAGTATATGTTTCATGTTGTTGAATGTAGCTTTGGCCATTCCTATTCTCTTCTTGATTTCTGTTTTACATCTGCCATCTTCTGTTATTATATGACCAAGATATACGTAGCTCTTGACTTGTTCCAGGATTTTCCCATTTACGCTTATCTTTAATGTGGGTTTATCGTCTGTTTTGCTAATTATCATAGTTTTTGTTTTCTCAATATTAATGCCGAGTCCATATTCATGACTTATACTGTTCACTTGCTTCACTAGTTCTTGTAACTCCTGTTCGCTTTCAGCTAACAACACGGTGAAACTAATATCAGTTAAAGGTAATGGAATACATTATCTGGCATTAGAGACACTATATGTTTATATCATGATTTTAACCCATCAGAGGTTTTTCTTAAAAATACAAAATACTGTATCATTAGTTTAACTGTTCAAAATCTAGCCATAAGCAATTATAAGTGTGCCAGATCTTGTAACTAACTGTGCCAGAGTTTGTTACAATTTTTTTTAAAGGTGATGGGAGGAGAGCGGGCCAGCATCTGCTGAACTTCATTGCCTCCACTTGTCCATCATCTCAGTCTACCCTATTCAATCTAATTGCCAGTTATAATTAATGTATTTGATGTAATTTTATTCAGATGCTGAGATTTAGAGGCACTCAGCACCCAATGTGTGACCAGGGAGACAGCTGGTCATACTGGATCTTGATCCTTGTGTTAGTCTCGAAGCCGTATTGTGCTTGCAATGTCGACCCTTTCAACACTAATTGACTGTAATTAGCTTTAATCTTCTATATTTTTACCATTCCTTGTAATTTTTTGGATTGATTTGGGCTATCATTTCTTCTCTACATCACTGTGCCATTTTTTCTCAACTTCTTTCCTCATCCACGGGATTCTTGAGTGAGTATACAAGCATTGTACTCTTTTATGTTTTTTTCTTTTGCCTTTTTCTTGTTTTCTTCGTTTCCCCTGACTACCCATAGTTTTAGCCTTCTGGGGGAAGTGCAACAAAAGGGTAGGCAAGCAACTGGGCCTGCAAAGCTCTGGGACTAACCCCCCCTATGCTTTTGATGAGAGTTGTACATTTAGCTTTATATGTTTTTCGTTGTTTTGTGTACATAGTTTTAATATTGATTGTGCTTCCCCTGGGGCATCTATGCTGAGCACCCTATCCTATTTAATTTCTATATTGTTCAATACATGTTCAATTCATGCCTCTGTTGATCGTATTTTTGACAGTGTATCAGGCAGTGATCTATGTCATTTTCTTCCAGGCATTCTTGGCAGTGTGGTTCGACTTTCATAAAGTTTGTTGCATCTAGACAGAGACGCCACAACTTTCTGTTCAAGGGTACCTTTAATTGTTCTTTGATCTGGTATGTCCTTGTTGGTTCTTTCAGAAGTTGAACGTGTGTCTGCCTTTACTAACTTCGTTCCATGTTTTCTTTCATTCCCCATTTATAGTTTGCTGCCTTTGATTCTTACTCTCCGATTTTCCAAGCCCTGCTCTTACATAATATTTATTTATTCTTCCATGTTTAGCAGTCTGGTCTGCTAACTCATTACCAGCTATACCAATGTGTGCTGGAACCCACACTAGAGTCTGTTCACTAATAATGTATTGATTAAAAGAATTTCTTCCTCGACGTCTAGCCGGATGCATTTGCGCTGGTGTTCCAGTGCTTGTAATGATGATAGTAAATCTGTAAATATTATAACTACCTCTGCCAGATTATCTGCAATTATTTCTAAACCTTTCAATATTGCTACCATCTCCGTTGTAAAAATTGAAGCACCTTCAGTTACACTAAAACATTTTCATTCCCCATTGTGGTATTACTAACTGCCTGCTGTTGCCCTTGGATCCATCAGTTTAAACCAAGCTTTGTTTTGTAAGTTGATTTATGAACTTTCTTGTTACAGACTTGACTTCCTTGTCTTCTGTGTGTTGTGTTACCTTTTCAGTAAGTCTGTAGTTTATAACTGGTGCTTTTAGTTCCCATGGTAGTATAGTATTTATTACTATTACAAATTGTGTTTGACATTTCTTTGTACCATGTTAGATCTTCAATAGTTCTCCATCCTGTTGGATATCTTTCTGTATCCAAGGGGACATTCCTTACACTTGGTTGGTTTTGAACAAATGCTTTACGTGCTGGGTGTGTCACTTCTTGTGCTACTTTGCTCCAATAATTTAATCTTAGATTTTTCCATCTTAGTTCAAAGGCAGTATGCCAAAAGCTACTTCTAGTGCTTCTACTGATGATTTCAATGTGCCTGCAACTGCTCTCAGGGCTGCATTTTTAATTCTGTCTAAGTTTTGCTTTGCTAGAAGATGAAGCTGAGTCATAGACTATGCTAACAATGCATACATGCCACGGTTTGCGTTTTCAGATGTGTACACCCTGTACATAATTTCTGTACAGGTTTTCTAACCCATTAATTAAGCACAGAAATAGACTAAATGATGGCATCACAATTTTTACAGTGTAAAATAAACTCAGACATTTATTGTTTGGATTTTAAAATAAGACCTGCTTTAAAAGGCAAAGTCCCCGTGCCTCATTTATAATGCAGCCCACTGTAATTGAAAATATTTTTACATGAATTAACTCTTTTGATATGTTTTTTTTTCAGTCTTTGTACAGGGTTTTTGGATTTTTTGTACAGGTTTTTCATCTCTGAGGTGTGGCATGTTTGGCATTGTCTTGTTTCCCCCTGTTTTATTATTGTGGTAAATAGGTTCAGATAATCAATAAGACTACAAACTCACCAATACCCTCCATGAAACATACAATAGCCTCAGATGTGTCCGGTACACAAGGAATGTATTTATTTTCCAAAGGACCTTTATCTGTATGGGCACAGAGTTCCAAACAAGCAGACTGCACACCTCGGTTTCTACAGCATTCTGAATGATCTCTTCCATCTGTTAAAGTTGATGCAATATTGGTAATAGGGAAAGCAGGACAGCAGAATATTGGAAAGAAGAGGAAATGGTTTTAAAATTTTAAGAATGAAATTTAAAAAAAAAAAAAAAAACACTTTAACAATAATGATCAGAATATGCACAGAAGTGAGTCTTTAGATCCAATACCATAATTCCCGCCGTAAGTACGTCAGTTTTCTACAGCTGTAAGTACGTTGGTTGGTCACATCAAGCACACCGTCATTTGCGCACTTTTCTATTTTCGAGAGAGTACATTAACTTTCAACCACAGCTAAGGTGGTTGAAACTTAGACAATAATTGTATTGTTTCATTTATATGTACTCTCCCAAAAATAGAAAAGTGCGCAAATGACGGTGTGCATGAACAGTTTGATTATAGAAAGTCAAGATTTTAAAAGATGCATGAACAATTACATAACATGTCATAAAAGAAGTGTTAGTTATTTAGTCAATGTACGGTCCATTAGATCATTATCATTTAGGAAGGTTAATACATGTCTTCATATTTAATACATCCATATAATTTTCACTACAAATATCTAATGACGGTCGCCTGCAATGAAATGACCACAGTAGTGATAATACCGTCTGTAATACATGTAACAGAAACAACAGACTATAATTAAAAACCTGTCAATTTTGACGGGTTATAGCTAGTAATGTAAGAATAAGCAAGCAGTAGTTGAAGAAATTATAAATGAGGATAAGGATTATCATTTATACATAAAGAGCCTAAGATGTATGGTAAGAATTATCTAGCTAAAAGGTGCACACTTATTTAAGTGAGAGTGAGAACTTGCAAACATCATAAATGCTAAGTCATTAGAAAATTAGTAAACTATAGCAAGAAAGCTGACAAATTAACTAATTTGCCATAAGCACCTTCAGTTTTTGTCCTCTTTGATTTCAGGTGGATCATAGAGTTTTAATCAGTTCCTTCCAAGTCCTTCTGTCTAACTCTGTTAAAAATCTTTTCAAGTAGTCTTTATCCTACTTATGTCTGTCTCCAGTCCTCTTCTCCACGTGATCTTATCATCATTATCCTTCAGCTTCCCGAACAGCATAGGCCTTCAACAAAATTAAGCCAGGTCCTTCCATCCTGTGCCGTAAGACATGCATCTTAAAACTTTTGTCAGATCAGATTTTTTTATTACTTTAGTAGGTCCTCGTCATTTCTGTCTCCAGTCTCTTTTCCATGAGTTTTTCAATCCCCATCTATTTCTTTTACCCTGGGGATTCCAGAACAAGGATTTCCATGTAATGCTATCAACAGGTGTTCTCAATGTTTCCTCAGCATCTTCTTCTCATCTCCTTTTTCCACTGGCACATGTCTGGTTTTTGTTATCACTTTCACATTGGTGATCTTGTCACACCATTTCAATAATTTTATTCTATGCTAGCACCCATTTGTGAAATGTGTTCTTATGTCTACTTTTATTTCATTTAACATAGGAAAACCAGAACAAAGACTGCCTTGCAATACTAATAGGTGAGTTCGTAAATTCATAATCTTTCTTGCTAAACTCCTTCCAACCATTTAAAAGATCTGATGATGAAATGCTATAAGCATTTGTAGTTAGCTAAATTTCTACAGGATTACCATAATTACTCTCCTTTTATTACCTAGTAAGAATTTTATCATAAAAACCACAAATATATGGTTTCTTTACTTATGTAACAGCCATCCTTCAGCAATGACATCAGCTAGATCTTTGCTATAAATTCTCTTCCTTCTTTGATTTCTGGTAGACTTTTTCTACAACCAATCTCCCTCCATGACTTTAGCAAGAACTTTACAACGATAAGCTTCCATGTATGACTTCAGCTAGACTTTTACAATAAAGTCATCTCTATACGACTTTTGCTGGAACTTCTCCATCACTACATTAGTCAGTTAAAAGTCATACACTACCTGCTGCACAAGCAAGCACACTCCCAATGTGCATGAAACAATCGAGAAGAACATCCTTGTAATATGAAGTTATGTTTGACCTGTACTCACAGCCTTGCCAGCAGACCTTTGGCATACCAGAGTTGATGCAGCAATCTAGAAAAGTATTAAATGCTTGCATATTAAATGCTTTGACATACCTCACAAACCTATGGGAAAGGGTGTGTAAGCTGCAGCCATTTGTTTATTTATAGAAGGTTTTGATGTTGTGAGCCAAAGTGGAGAGAGAAGTTGAGAGAAAATGCATTAACTTTCATCATAAAATATTTCAGCTCTGATTCATTTTTATCTTTCATACCCAAGTTTCCTCTCACATTTGATTTTTCATCTGTACATGACTCTTCATCTTCCATTTTTTAAAATCATTTCAACATATCAACATTCCATCTTTCATTAAGCTTTCTCATATTATTGTATCATTTTATTTTTTATCTCTTATACCACACTGATAACTATTTCAAACAGCACATTAGCCAAAGTTTAAAACAAAGCAATAATAATAGCAACAATAACAAACAACATAATATTATTGGGAATATGTACAGGGAAAACTGTAAAGCAATATACTTAGATAATAAAATGAGAGAATTAATTTTTTTTTTTTAAACTTAAGTAAGATTATGATGCCCGTTATCCCCTAACCATGACTCTCTGTTCAGCAAAAACATAATGTAAGGCATTGATAAAATTATAGGAATAACATTATCAGTTACTAGATATAACTGTTGATGACGTAGCCAGTTTCTACTAGACATAGTTATCAACATCACAAAAGTTTTGGAGTTAAACAGCAAGAAGACATAAATATAAGTTAAATCAAGCAAATAAATAATCTAAGAATGATAAATATTTAAAGAAGGTAAAGCATGAAAGCAAATGAAATTAAACTAAATTACATCAAAGAAAGAACAACAAAGATAAAATCAGATTTCCATAGAGTGAAAAGCATTTTAAAAAAAAAACAACAACTTTGACAGTGAGGCCGAGAGTATTACAATTTCATATACATCCTATATGATAGTGAGACCTGAACAACAAGTAAACTAAAGAAAGAAAATAAATTGGAGATGGCGTGGTTCATCAAAATAAAGAAGTCCTCACAGAAACATAAGAAAGTTGTCCATTAATAAAAAAGGTGAAGGAAATCAAAGTTCACCGCATACATCAAAAGAAAAAAAAAATAGAGAATATGGTAACAAATGGCAAATTCATCTCAAGTGGAAGAAAAGGAAGACAGAAAGAGAAATACCCTGACAAACTGGCAACAGCACAATGTAGTTTCTGGGGAGTCTCTGAAGAGACAAAGAAAAGATAGTACCATTGCTTCCTCAAGCATGTCATAAGAGGCAACTAACAGGAGGCTGTGCAAACTCATCATGCAAAACATTCTGTTTAAGAAATCAGCACTAAAATTCTTGTTCAGAGTTTATTATAATTTTTTTTTTCTATTTATTTAACGTATATGCACAATTGTGATTATCCCTATTTACATTGATTTGACAAATGTGATGCCACTTTCTCATCTCGGTGGTTGTTCATATTATTTGGAATTGAAAACAATATATATCCTAATTATAACTCATCAGAGGTTGAACGAGATCTTTTTTTTTTCATTAATTTAAAAAAAATATATAATAAAAGATCATAGTTGCTTTAGTGCAAGGGGTCAGCTACACTGGTGCACCATATGCCATAGAGAATGAAAAGTGAACTGAATGAATAAATGAAACTGACAATATGGCAAGGGAAGAGGTTGAGAACACAGTCGATTCAAGAAACCAGAAACTGTAGGAAATGGACAGATATGTTTGCCAATGCCAGCCAGCATGACATTCAATGAACTAATTATTAATAATTATTATATTAAATAGGTATGCATGAGAAGTGCTTGTTTTTTTCTTTCTTGGCACTGAGTAATTAGTGGCAGTCTACTCGGATGAGTCGAGTACCCAGATGAGCAGTGTACACCTCTCACTCGCACACATGCCACTCTTGAAAAGTGTAAAGAAAAATGAACATTGCAACAAACAACATTGAGTTGAATTCATATTATAGACAAGTTGATGTATATGTATTACCTTAAGACTTATTACTTTTTACATATACAGTGTATACTACAAGGTATATACTCCATCATGGAATTTGAACCATATTCATGTACACCATGTGCACACCTACCCATAGCATTCTGCTATTTAGTCCACTAATTAAAGCTGAGAAAATATCTACTAGTCATGCTGACTTCAACACAGAAAATTGAAATCTGGCCTCCTTAGGTATGTGATATAATGATAGGAAACTCTATACAGATCGTTTGACAACCTCCCAGTTGTTGCACAGCTAGCATGATGCATTTTCATTTCACCAACATTTTAAGTGCACTTGTTCCTGACTGTCCCCTCAGGCACAATGTTTCAGTAGATTATACAATGAGGCAGCCACTACATATCTTGTACCTACTTTAATGGCTATGACTTTGCTGTGAATCTAGGCAGACATAACATAAAGCAGCATAATACTCTTATAAAACAGTACAAATTACAATTTTTGATATAGCTAGTTTTCACTCTTCTTATAGGACCAAAAGTAGGATGGGTATCTGGGATAAACACCTGGCTGAGTTGTGTAGTACTGGGTAGCTTATTACTTGGCTGAGTACTCTGACTGGGTACTTGGGCACTTCTTATATAAGTAATAATAATATATGGCCCTTTTTGTGTTAGGCTGATACCAACACCCTTTAAAGTAGGAGCACAATATTCCTGCAATAACCCAGAAGCCCCACTTGGGATTCTTTAATCATAAAAGATTCTGTAAGTGTAACCATTGCAAAGAACAATGAAGGAACAAGTAATTTATATACTAAGGAAAGTCTACTCAATTACCTGTCATGTTGTGAGGAAGATTAGTGACTGGTTCTGGTTTGGGGTCATTATAGTTCTCTGTGAAATAGAAAACATTTTTTTTAAATGCAGCTAAACAGTACCCATCTTCCTCTAACTCCTTTATGTGATGTTTTTTTTTGTTTTTTTTTTACAACTTAAGACACACACATTTTAAAAAGTAACAGCAATTTAAGGAAGATAATAAGAAGTGAAGTAAAATATGCATGCATACTGGAGGAAAAAAAGGGAAGATTTCACAAACAGAGGAAGAAATAAAGGTAAAGATTAAATATGGAACACCACGATGAGGAATAACTGAAAACAACAATCCTGCACTGGTTTGAACTAAAATTATATTAGCAAATTTACATTTCGTTATCTTGTGCACTGCTGTGACCTAGTCAATCTGCTGATATTTTTTACATCTGACTACTCATCAGTATTCTACTTTCTGGATCTAACCTTGATTCTCTTCTTCAGACATTGATTGTCTGCAATACATATGCTTTCTCTAATTCATATAGCCTCCTCTAAATCAGAAATAGTATCTAAATATTCTAGACCTTCAAGGTCTATCATTTTTGCTCTCTGTTTAGGACCTCATAATTATTTGGTCTGCCTATTGCAACTACATCTTTCTATTTCTCAATATTTACTTCAACGAGTGAATCTACTTTTGTGCATACATTGTTAGTGTTCCTGCCATATATATTAAGCAAGATATTTCTGAGCAGGTATCTCTTGGTCATTCCACTACAATGAATGTCAGACCATCAAGTAGTTCCATCCCCTTTAAGTGTGGCAAGCCTTTTTCCTTTATTTTTTTTTTTAAGTTTCAGTATTCTACTTCCATACTTCAAGGAGCTCTATGCAGCTCAGCCATCTCACTCTTTCTTTCGATTTCTTCTACCTCCTTATTTTTTTATTAATTTATTTTTAAAAAACACTTCTTAGGCAGAAAACAAGAGAGAATATACAGCTCACATACCCTGGGTTTATTGACATTAAACAATTATCTGTGATTTTCTTCCCTGTTATTACAGTAGGAAAAAAAGGTTAACTTCTGGAAACTATTTTGATGGCTGCACTGCCAAACAGCTCTTTGATCTTCACCCTTTATGTTCTCTGTGAAGCATGAGTGCAACAGTGCAGGAGCCACCTTATAAGAGGTCTGCATCAAATAACTGGTTATGCTCTTACCAATTTGTTACTGTAGCAACCTATTTTACATGATGAGGTTGCCAGCCCCATGCACAACCTCAGACTACTTCCCTTTTCTGACCTGCCTGAGGGCATAGTGGTTGTCTGTTTCTTTGCATCCTCAGAGACCTCTGAAAACTAAAAGGGGTACTCGCTGATTTATTTCACTATACTTATTCAGCTCTGTCCATGAGATTCTGGCTGCCTTGTCTTTGATATGTCTTATTCAGCTCTGTCCATGAGATTCTGGCTGCCTTGTCTTTGATATGTCTTATTCAGCTCTGTCCATGAGATTCTGGCTGCCTTGTCTTTGATATGTCTTATTCAGCTCTGTCCATGAGATTCTGGCTGCCTTGTCTTTGATAATCTTATTCAGCTCTGTCCAAGATATCCTAGCTACCATGTCTTTAATAGTCTTATTAAGCTCTGTCCATGAGATCCTGGCTGTCTTGTCTTTGATCTGTCTTATTAAGCTCTGTCCATGAGATCCTGGTAGCCTTCTGTGATCTGTCTTACTCAGATCTGTCCATGAGATCCTCGCTGCCTTGTCTTTGATCTGTTTTATTTAGCTCTGTGCATGAGATCCTTGCTGCCTTGTCTTTGATAGTCTTATTCAGCTCTGTCCATGAGATCCTCACTGCTTTGTCTTTGATCTGTCTTATTTAGCTCTGTCCATGAGATCCTGGCTGTCTTGTCTTTTGTTCTGTCTTATTCAGCTCTGCTCACGAGATCCTGGTTTTCTTGGCTTTGTTTTCCACCATATTTTTATGTGTCCTTTAACCTCCCCTTTCTCACTTCAATCACCAGCTATTATAGTTGATGTATTTCTCACTTCTTGTATATATATATATATATGTATCTTATTATATCTAGTCATCTAATAAGAAGGATGTGACAGAGGCATCTGTAGGTGAAAGTCCGGAGCTTAGATATCATATTCTGTGTAGCTGGAATTAGCCCATCTATGTTTCTGGTTTTACATCTACATTCAAACACTAAATGTAAGAATAAAGAAAGACAGCCAGAGAAGAGAAAGAGAAATAGAGGTAGAATCAAAACACAGAGAAAGGGAGGCAAATGCAAAGAATGAGATTGGAATGAAACAGCATGAACAATTAGAAATCAGGATAGATGAACAGATAAACTGTGAGAAATAAAAAGCAATAAATGACATACGATAAGGGTGAAAATGAAGATCACTCACCAGGATAGGTCAAAAATGACACTGTTTCCGAAGGAAGACTGTCTGCAGTTTCACCCACTGAGATCATTCGTACTGAGTAGTATGTGTTTGGGTGAAGGTCACTCAAGTATACAGAATGCTCTGAGACTTGTACAGTCATCTGTAAAAAGTAGCAGCAAATGATGAAAAATAATGTTATGATGATGGGAGTAGTAACTTAAGATGGTAGTTGATTTGCTTCTTCTTGCTGAAATCTTGTGCCCTGATTGGGAATCAAACCTGGGGCACCTGAGTGGCAGGTGAATAACTTAACCATCAGTTAAGAACTCGCTTAGCTGAAGTCACTAGACCTTCAAGTTAAATATCTACTTATCTGCAACAGGGAGCATATAGAACAACAGACTCAGTGACAAGTGAGGACTTAATATTTTCCTCCCCATCAAGTTCAGAGCATGAACTGAATCTCCTAGGAGGCTGAACTTGGAATTCAAACCAACAAAGGGGAGCTGGAGGATCCACCACAGGTAGGTTATTCTCAAGTTGATCATGTACTCAGTACTGGGGAACCTCAACTGACAGGGTAACTGTTAAGAACAAATTGTTGGTTGTCTGTAGGTTGTCTAGAGTTTTCTCTATTTCCATAATTTACTGATGTATTGACTCAATAAAATTGTCCAACAAAATTGCAGACCGTCTTATAATGTTTTTCTTCAACTTGTTTTAAAAAACTGAATAGAATGTTTCTGTGTAATTGTTCCTATGCATATATATAGTCGTATTCATCAATCAACTGGAACAAACTATTAATTTTTTTAATGTATAAATAAAGAATCTAAAACTTTCAAAGATTCTCTGAAGACCTCTGTTTGAACGACTTTCATTTTATTTTACACAAGACTTCCATGAGCGGCACACTGCTCTAACATAATTCAACATCTTGAATTGAATACAGATTAATTCCTTCAATACATTCTTTATACATAGCTCCACGCTTCTGCAAATTTCTTTCTCCTATTCATAATAATATGCCTGTGCTTTTCTAGCACATTTATATTTTTGTCCGTTTACTTTATTCTTTCCCAGTCATTCTTGACACATTGTAATTTTCATCAATGTCCATACTATTATAGTTTTGTGCTTTTGTGCACACTTTCTTTTAGTCGGCTAATAAATATATTCCTAAAATGTTTATAGCTATACATGCAGGTTATACTAACCTTGACATGTCTCTCAATACATACTTCGGGAAATCGCGCCTATTTCTTACCGTGGATTACACATATCCTGACGAAATGGGTTTGTCCCATATTGAATTATAATCTTACTTGATTTCTGAGTCAAAATCTGGACTCTTGAACACATTTTGTAAGTAGAATTCTCTACACATCGTGAGTGGACCACGCCACGTAAGCCAACACTGTTCAATGCTCAAAAGCGTAGCTACGGACCCTTTCTTTTTTTTAGCTACCATGTTTCGTCATAGCCTATGACTATAGTTTTCGCATTTTGGTGAGGCACATCATGGTGCATAGCAATCTCTCTAAATATACCTTTTTTCAAGATTGCTTCGCCCCATGATGCGCTCTCATGTAAAATGCATATGGGAATAAATGAATTCAGTATGAAAGGTGAGAGAAAAGAAGGGCAGAATGTCAGACGGGCTGCGTGCCCAATTCTCAACCCTTTGAAAATAAAGTTCATTCATTCGTTCTCAACAGTAACCTTTAGGCTTGGTACAGTTTTGCAGACCTGTTCCAGAATGACTGCTGAGTACTGAGTCCTCCTAACATTCTGGAATGGATGGACTTTGCTTCAGGTAATGTCCAGTTCTCAGCCGGTTCTGGTGTCTATGGACAATCTAGTTGTTCTCCAGCCTGACTTGGTACATCAGTTCAACGATACGCAAGACATGTCCATCAAAACAAAGGTCAACTCTAGGAGAAAAGTTTCCTGATAAAAACAGGACCACTAATGTAAAACTTTGAGAATGCACCAACATTTCTCATTACCACTGACATAGTGGCAATACCCAGTGATGATGTGGGATCTTACAAAACACTTCCTTGTCACCACTAATAATAAAACCAACAGAAGAGTAAAACTTCTTAAAAAACTCAGTAAAGAAGTACATGAGAATACTGAAGATTTATTATATTTAAATGCAGATATTACAATGGAGGAAGTTGAAAATGGAGTAAAGAAAAAAACAAATACTACATCACGGCATGACATCTTGAGCTACGAAATCTTGAAACACATACCAAAAAGTACCATAGAAATTGGAACATCCCCTCCTGAACAAAATTTAGAATACAGGAAAAATTCCCAAAACATGGAAAACAGCAGTAATTATTCCAATACTAAAACCAATGTGAGCAACCCTGAGCCCATATCAGTAAGGAATCAGCAACTGGTACAGACACACCTTCACATACCTAGGATGCATAGTAACACCAGACAGCGGGGCAGGCAAACTATGATAGGAAACTCTTTACAGAGCGATACAACAGGAAGCAATCTGATCATCAGAAGTAGTCCCCCCATCCGACAAGTGTTTCGGCCCGATTACTCCTTTACACTCTAAGGGGGGCGGGCCCACTTGGGTCATGACTCCCAAGCGTCTCAGCTTCCTGTTGTCTTGTATCGAAAATGAACCCATTTCACTTACGGTAGCAACTTTTAATCCACAACGCCAGCCGTGGGGGCAATTGTGAAAGTAACAAAGAAAAGACAAATTATTCCGTTCGTTCCGTCGCCCTTCACAACTAAGGACACACACTGAGACACGAGCGCGCAGCTAACGAGCCTTAGCCACTGCGCGCCGCAAGCCACTGAAATTCTGTACCTGACACACTCCCTATAGTATACATCGCCTGTTGCCCCAGAGTCGCAGCCCTTTCACTAGTACACCAGAAAAACTCAGCGCTGTGGACTTAGAAAAATTTTGGTGTTTTCTGTACTGCAGCGTTTATTGTCACGATTTCCATTGCCCATTGCGGTTGTTCCACAGCCAGCCTGATGCCTTTTCGGCAGTTTCGCTAAGCCTCTTCAGTGCCCTTGTTCTAGACTGTCCCTTCAGCCCCAACAGTTTCAATAAATCATACACTGATGCAGCCACAAGCCCTCTTGCGCCCACTTCAACCGCCATGACCCTTGCACTGAATCCATCGTGTCTCAGATCCGCGGCCAGATCGCTATACTTGGCCGCTTTGAATGAATGTTGCTCGTCTAATCTGGATTCAAATGGCACGGTCAGTTCAATCAGTATGACCTGAAGCGTTGCTGAAGAATGAAGCACTATATCCGGCCGTCTCCGCGATTTTCTGATACTCTCTGGATATGCCCCCCGTCCAGGTAGGTCTACCGCCATCTCCCAGTCGTTTGCACAGTCAAGAAGAGATGGTAAACTGCTACCAGGTTTACTCGGTTTGGGGTGTGCTGACTTTCCTGCCCTCAGAAAGTATGTATTTGTGGTGTCTGGCCGGACTTTGCTATTCGCTTTCATTCTTGCCTGATCTACTGTCGCAGCAAGCTCATTTAGCACTTTGTTATGGCGCCAAGTGTATCGTCCTTGCCCCAATGCCACCTTACACGCTGAGAGCACATGTTCAAGTGTCTGCCTCCCCTGGCACAGGGGGCACTGCTCATCATCTGACTTTCCCCATTTCACAAGGTTGGTGGCCGACGGCAGCAGGTCATACATTGATCTAACCACGAAGCTGAGCCTAAGAGGTGCCATATGCCATATATCATTCCATGTCAAGGATCTCTGCAGTGCTCCTTCCCATGTAGTCCATTGGCCTTGTTGGACCTGCTGCACTGCTTTTTGCAACCTCTTATCATTCTCAGCTCCTCGTATCTCCTGAACCACCATGTCTCTGCGTTCCCTGCTTGATGCCTTGGACCACCAGCGGATGTCACCATGCCCAAATCCCCGTCTATTCGTTTGTGTGTATCCGATTACCTCTCTCAGTTTGAGTGACTCTTCAGCAGCATCAACAGCTTCTTCCACTCTCCACTTCCTTCCCGTTTTCAGTGAGGGCTGAATGGACTTAACCACGTCATCAGCCGACTCGCGTAGCATCATTGAAAGCCTTGCTTTTCCAACCTTGTACTCTTCAACAACTGACTTGAAGGGAAGCAGAAGTTTTGACTTTTTGCAGTACAGTGCTACATCTGACAGACCTGGTGGTACCCCTAGCCATTTTCTCATGAACTTGTTGACCTTCTGCTCTATAGCTTCCACTGTACTTGTGCTTATTTCATATATAAGCAGTGGCCACAGCAACTTCGGTATCAACATGAACTGGAGGCACCACAGTTTGAACTTTCCCAGGAGTCTGCTTTGGTCTATGATCTGTAGTCCTCTGTCTGCCATTTCTATTGTCTGTTGCACTGCCTTCGAGTCTTTTAAAGAGGCATCGTACACCCTGCCAAGACTTTTAACAGGCAAAGACATCAACATCAGAATGAATAAGGCAAGAACAGCCTTTTTTAGCCTAAACAACATCCGGAAGTCCTCTCAATACAGCACAAGCACAAAATTAAGATTATATCAGAGCTGTGTGCTTTCTGTGCTTCTCTATGGTGCAGAATGCTGGAGAGTTACAGAGAAGGAAATGTCGAAATTGTCCTCTTTTCACACAACATGCCTAAGAAAAATTCACCGAATCTTTTGGCCGAATACCATCACCAACCAAGATCTGCTTACTTGGAGCAAGCAAGAGGACATGCACACCATCATAGCTGGCAGACGCTGGAGCTGGGTTGGCCATGTCCTCAGAAGAGACCCCGATGCCATCACAAGAACAGCTATGCTGAAGGAAAACAAAAGAGAGGCCGACCAAAAACAACCTGGCGGAGGACTGTGGAGGCTGAGATGCAAAGAATGAACCAGATTTGGGGCACTGTACAAAGGATGGCCGCCGACAGAGCAAAGTGGAATCAATTTGTTGTTGCCCTACAAGACGCCACTAGGCGTGATGTCCACTGACTGCTTTGATGGTCGGCGGCTAAGGATCAAAGAAGAAGAAAACCAGAAAAAGATACCCATGATACCAGTTCATACAGACCAATTTCTTTAACTTCCCATCGAAACCATAGTAAATAAAAGATTAACGTTTTATTTGGAAAAGAATAATTTATAGTCAAACTCAGTCAGGATTTAGGAAGAACAGATGTACTATGGATCAGATAATTAAATTGGAACATGAAGTAAAATCTCACCCGTGTGTTACCGGGGCCCGAAAGGGGAGCAAAGAATAGTAACACTGTTCCCTGTCAAGCATGTCGTAGAAAGCGACTAAGGAGGGTTGGGCATGGGGCTGGTTACCCCATCCTGTAAAAAAAAATTTAAACCACAAAAAACTTCAACAAATATGGACAAGTTAAATAAAGAAAATAAAACACAGCCATCCAAGACAGGGGAAGGTCCTCTCACAGGGAAGCATATGATGCAACACAGAGAAAGCCGAAAGGAGTCTGTGTTGCTGACTAACCTTCTTTCTTCTAGGAGAACTTCCAGATTTGGCACCTGGAATGTTCGGACATTAAACGAACAAGGGAAAGTGGCGCAAGTAGCAGCAGAAATGAGGGAATACAAAATCGAGGTTCTGATAATGTGTGAAACAAAGTGGAAGGGGGTAGACAGGAAGAAACTCATCACAGGTGAATTGGTGCTGTCCTCAGGACATGAAGACGAAAGTTCACACCACAGTGAAGGGGTAGCTCTTATGTTATCTAAAGAAGCACATAAACCACTCATTGAATGGGAAGCTGTTGGACTCGGAATAATAACAGCTACTTTCAAAACAGCTAAAAAGAAAATTCATGTAAATGTCATCCAATGTTATGCACCAACTAATGACAAAGAAGAGTCTGTGAAAGAAGCATTTTATACTAGACTACAGGAAATTATGGATAAAGTAAAAAGAAGAGACATCACAATTTTGATGGGTGACATGAATGCAAAGATAGGTACAGTCAACACCGGCTTTGAAGAAGTCATGGGAAAACATGGACTAGGAATAATGAATGAAAATGGGGAACTATTCGCAAACTTCTATGCTTCAAATCAACTGGCTATAGGAGGAAGCATGTTTCCGCATAAGAGAATACACAAGGCAACATGGATATCACCAGACCATAGAACAGAAAATCAGATTGATCATATATGCATAAACAAGAAGTTTAGATCATCATTGCAGGATGTAAAGGTATATAGAGGAGCAGATGTGGCATCAGATCACCATCTTCTGATAGCCAAAGCAAAAATGAAACTCAAGAGATATGCAACAATGCAAAATTATAGACAACAGTTTAATGTAGGACAGCTAAGAAATCAAGAAACAAGAGACAAATTTGCGGTCACAGTATCCAACAAATTCCAAGTGCTCCAACAGCTGGAAGATGCAGAGAATACAGAAGACTATTGGCAGCAGGTCAAAACTGTATGGAAGGAGACATGTGAAGAAATACTGGGGAAAAGGGAAAGACAACAAAAAGCATGGATAACAACAGAAACCATCAATAAGATAAAAGACAGAAAAACAAGAAAGCAGATTTAAACACAAGCAAAACCAGAAGTTCCAAAGCCAAGGCTCAAGAAGTGTACACAGAAGCAAACAAAGAAGTAAAAAGAAGTATCAAAAGAGACAAGAGGAAAAAATATATTGAGGAGTTGGCAAGAGAGGCAGAAGATGCTGCAGCCAAAGGTAATATGAAAGAACTGTATAACAGCACAAAGAAGCTAATGGGGAAATACAAGCAAACAAGTTGCTTCATAAAAGACAAGAATGGAACAGCAATATACAAGAGCAAATGAAGAGGTGGACAGAATATTTTGAGGACCTTCTCAATAGACCAGCTCCACAAAACCCCTCGGACATCCAGCCAGCAGAAGAAGAGCTACAAATTAACGGTGAAAGACCAATGAAGGAAGAAATAAAGAAAGCCATAAAGCTTCTACGAGATGGAAAAGCGTCTGGACCTGATGGCATTCCAGCAGAGGCCATCAAAGCAGATATCGACACGGCTACAGAGATGTTATATAAATTACTTGGTAAAGTCTGGGAAAAGGAAGAGATACCAGCAGAATGGAAGGAAGGATATCTGGTTAAGTTGCCTAAGAAGGGAAATTTACAAGAGTGCACAAATTATAGAGGAATAATGTTACTATCAGTGCCAGGAAAAGTATTAAACAGGATTATCCTTGAGAGATTAAAAGAGTCCATAGACAAGAAACTGAGAGATGAACAAGCAGGTTTTCGACAAAACAGATCATGTACAGACCAGATAGCCACTTTGAGAATAATAGTTGAACAAAGTCTGGAATGGAATTCACCACTATACATCGGATTTGTGGACTACGAAAAGGCATTTGACAGTGTAGACAGAGAACCACTTTAGAAATTGATGAGGCATTATGGAGTTCCCCTGAAGATAATTAATTTAATAAAGAAAACATATGAAGACATGACATGCAGAGTTCTTCATGAAGGACAGCTTACAGAACCGTTTGGGATAAGAACAGGAGTGCGACAGGGATGCCTCTTGTCTCCATTTCTTTTCTTGCTGGCAATAGATTGGGTTATGAGATCATCGACAACACACAACAGAAATGGAATCCAGTGGACTCTGACTAAGCAGTTGGATGATCTGGATTTTGCTGATGACTTGGCTCTTCAGTCCCATAACCGTAATCAGATGCAGGACAAATTGAAAACACTCGATGAGAGGTCACAGCAATTGGGTCTGAAAATACACAGGGAAAAGACAAAAATAATGAGAATAAATGCAGGTAATGATAACAGGGTTGAACTTGAAGAAACACCA
Source organism: Oreohelix idahoensis (assembly GCA_024509875.1). Taxonomy (NCBI): domain Eukaryota; kingdom Metazoa; phylum Mollusca; class Gastropoda; order Stylommatophora; family Oreohelicidae; genus Oreohelix; species Oreohelix idahoensis. The sequence goes on along the minus strand of JAMPIV010002231.1, from coordinate 327,535 downwards.
ATACAAGATGTAGAATCGTACACATATCTTGGCAGTAATATAGACAAAGTTGGAGGGACAGACAGTGATATCAAAATAAGAATACAAAAGGCAAGAGGAGCTTTAATTGCATTGGGAAATATATGGAGAACAAGAGAAATAGGATCCAATACGAAGATGAGAATCTTCAACTCAAATGTGAAGTCAGTCCTATTGTATGGCTCGGAGACATGGAGAACAACAAAGACAACAACCAAAAAGCTACAGACTTTCATAAATGGGTGCTTGCGTAGAATAGAGGGATTAAAATGGTATGACAAGGTTACCAACGTGGAACTGATGACAAGAACTAGATAAGTGCCAGTGGAACAAGAGATGAGAAGAAGACGATGGCGTTGGATAGGACACATACTGAGGAAACCTGTTGATAGCATTACAAGGCAGTCCTTGTTCTGGAACCATAGGGCAAGAAAGGCAGAGGTAGACCAAGAAGCACATGGAGAAGAGAGCTGGAAACAGAGGTGAAAATGATGAGGAGAACATGGAAAGAACTTGAGATGATGGCACATGACAGGAGGACTTGGCATGTGTTTGTTGAAGGCCTATGCTCCTTTGGGAGTGGAGGGTTATGAATGAATGAATGAAGTAAAATCAGGATTTCAAACGGAAGAAAAAAACTGTGGTAGTACGAGGTATTTTTAGATATATCTAGGGCTTATGATGAATGCTGGAGAGAAGGTGCTCTCTTTAAAATGAAGAAGATAGGAGTAACAGGTAAAATATATAATTATTTAGAGAACTTCCTGCAAGATAAGTATTTCACTGTTCAGGTAAACAATAATAGGTCAGAACTGTATCAACAACTAAATGGAATACCCAAAGAATCTGTACTATCTCCTTCAATTTTTACAATAATGATAAATGATTTGGTGAGGAATTTAAAAATATGAAAAATAAATTGCCACAGTTTGCAGATGATGTTGTTTTATGGAGAACTGGGAAAAATCTGCCAAAATTATATAAGGATGGGAAAAATCTGCCAAAATTATATAAGGATCTATAAAAGCAAATAAATAAAGTATATAAATGGACAACAAAATGGGGATTTCAGTTGAATGCAAATAAAACAATGGGAATGATCTTCAGTAAAGGTAGGGTTGTTAAATAAAAGTATAGACATAAATATCCAAGGGCAAAACATTAGTACAGTGCAAACCACTAGATATATAGGAATGACATTGGACCAACAGCTAAACTGGAATAAACACACAGATAAACTAGTGAATCTTGCAGAGAATTGACTAACTTGTTAAGATGTTTGAAAGGTATTGAATGGGGGGCAAGCATTAAGACAATGCTCATGTTTTATAAATCTTTTACTAAAGTAAAAAATAGATTATGGAAGTATAAAATATGACTCTGCTGCACACAGTAACAAGATTAAATTAGACAGAATTCAGCATCAAGCATTAAGTACAATAGCAGGTGCAATCATATCAACATCAATGGGGCTCTAGAAGTGGCTTTAGGAATTCTACCCTTGGAATTATGGAGAAAGTAATAAAGGCTAAATTACATGAACAAAGTTATGTTAGACAAGTCTCACCCAGCATATACAGCTTTTACCAAATGTCAACTAGCAACTCAGGTCAGTCCAATGAATACCAGTAGATACCCACCAGGATGGAAGTGTATGGAGGAAATTGTCTACCTGGGTACTTTAATTACATCAATAAGAGTTGTGAATACAAGCCAGTGGTTCCACCCGGGATGATCAAGAAACCAGACACGGACTACCACCTTGTAGAAATACTTAAGAAAGCAAAATAATTTTGAAAATACCAACAATAAAAACAGCCAAAAAAATATTAACAACAAATATCAAAGCATGGCATTACAGTATACACTGATGGATCCAAGGGAGAAAATGGCAAATTAGAAATAGGAATATATATTTCAATATGGAAAATGGCAAAATGATATAGTATCACAGCATATACATTCATTTTCGCTGCAGAGATGATGGCAATAACAAAAGCACTAGAAATATTCTCTAATAATCCTCTCAAGAAACTAACAATTTTTTTGTTTTCTCTCTTTTTTGTTTTTGTTTGTTTTTTTAGTTTGTTTGTGTGTGTACTACATGCACACAAAATTGGTAATTTTGGTTTGCCTTATTTACAGTGATTTGACAGGAGATGTGATGTCACTTTTGAGTATTGCCAATTATTCATATTTTTTATAATTTAAAACAAAGTATATCCTAATTATAACCTATCAGAGGTTGAACAGAATATTTCTCATTATGAAATACAAAAAATAATGAGTATTTTTCTTCAGCCATATTATACTATCAACTGGCCATCCTGTTGAAGCAGTGTTTTTCATGAGGTATGATCCCCAGTCTCAAGCGTCATAAAGGAAGTATGTTATCCATTCTACTGCTGAGATTCCTCTTCTTAATTTGCTCTCACATAACTATTTCCTGCCATACAGTTTCTTCCTTAAGGGAGTTGGTGGATTTCATTCTGTGAATATGTTTTTCTCATGGAGCTGAATTTCTTGGAGGACATATCCTACTATTTGTTCATCTTCCTCACAAGGACACATATCTGATTTTTTTTTAAATTTTCTGAACAAATGCTGTTTGGGTCTACAATAACCGGTTCTTCATATTAAAATTATCATTTGGTCTCTTCTAGGTAAGGAGTAGTAAGCAACTGTTATATCTGTTACTGAGAATTCTCTCTTATTTTTCTCAGACACTTTTTTATTATTGTTTTTTTCTCTTCATATGTTGTCCTGTCCTTAGTTTGAATTTTTCTTCTTCTTCTTCTTTGGCAAGCCTCATTTCCATATATCTTGCAGGGAGCACAAATCCAAAGCACATTCGCTTTCTTGAATTTGTAGCTGGTTTCTATTAAAGCTTCTGACAGTCTGTCTAATTAGTTGTGTGTAATGGTTCCTTAAGGTAGTTAATGATAATGACACTGCAATGGATGAATCACAAGGCTGAGACTGTTGGAGTTTGGCATCAAATGTGGGACTAGCAGAGATGGACGTGAGAGAGGATGAATCCGTCGTATGTACAACCAGCGTGCTACAGGTACAATTAGCATTCACACTCTTTGACATTTGCTGAGGGAGACTAAGAACCTATGGGTTTGCCCAGAGTGCAGTGAAGTCAATTCTGATCAACAATAACAACAGCAATAGGGCAGTTATGGTAGAGAACATGTAAAGAACACATTGTGAAGTTGTATGACAATTTTCATGGAAAGGTAACAGGAGGCAGACACAAAACGGATAACTAATGGGTGGCACAAGACATAAGAGTCAGGATCACCTGATTGGAGACAGTGAACTGGAAGCTGAAGGGCAGTGATATGCAACTTTTTCTGGAAATTATAAAGCTGTACAAGCCAAACAAACTGTGAAGTTTTAGTAATGAAATTTTTATCTACTTGACACATTATCCAGTATGGCACTTTACCATGATTCTATCAGTTGCTGAGGTAGAAAAAAAGCTAAAAATTAGCACGTTCATCATTCTTAAACACAAGTATCCAGTAGCATGCTGTTAGTTTTGAACATTAAAAAAACTAGTTACAATGTAGCTTTATTATTTGGTTTTACTTTGTGTGGTGAAGTGGACTGAGATTCTGTCTTTCAAATGGCCCATGTCTTTTTCTCCCTGCATTTTGTTCATTTTTTTCTAGGAGGGATTACAGATAATCCTTCTCCATGTTTCTTCTCCTTCTATTATTTACGTTTTCCAGAGTGAGATAACGGTGGAGTTTTATCTCATCTGCTTTATGGTTCTTCTTTATGTGTTTAGAGTTGGGGTGTAGAGAATTGTTGCAGTATTTTTCTATAGGGAGGATGATAGAGCCTAGATCAGATGTGCACCAGTTTTAGTCCTTTTAAAGATTTGAGGGCATGCGGCTAGACACATTTTTCGGGATTTTATATATATATATATATATATATATATATATTTCGGCCATTTTGCTTCAATTGGCAGTAGAGGGCAGAGCTTAATCCCGTTTCTTTGTCTAGCAGTACCGGTTGCATCAGAATTGTTTACGGTTTTGATTGGCCGAGAGCTAACGGCGTTTGAAATCATTGGGGGTTTAAATCGAAGCCGCGTATATGACGTCACGAGGTCAGCGTGCTGTTATATGATTATAAATAGGGCCGTAATTTAATTCTCGGTCTCTTTAATGTAATTGCCAGCTGCGTACCTGAAACAAGTCGGTTCGCCTTCAGTGGGAATTCGAATTTGGTAAGCATAATTTTTGCGTGGGACTTTATTTAATTTTTCTAGGCCTAGGCCGATCATTTAAGTTTCTTTGGGCAGTTTAAGTTTAATGTTAATTCTTAACGCCAGAGCCATCAAATACGATCTGAGTGATAGACTTGAGAAACTTAAGAGGTTCATAATAATTCCTTATTGAAGGAATAGCGGTATTTAAGCTGGGTTTAAAAGTTGAGATATCCCCGCTTTGTATTATTTCAAAGTAGGTCGGGAGAGAACCCCGCATCGGCGAATTATATTTATTGCAGAATGGCGGGCGCGTGTGTAATTGTGATTTTATTAAGAATGTAATGCTGCTAGTTATTTATATAGTTACACATCTATCTGTGGACGGGAGTGAAAGAGGTGTAATTTGTAAGCACGTGGGTGCGTTCATTACTGTATATTTATTTGATACGATGTTTAGAGGGGCGAGAGAGAGTGAAGCACGTGGGTGCTGTCATTAATAAATAATTATGCAGAAGCACGTGGTGGTAAAGAATTGTAAACACGTGTTGGTAACTCTCGAGATGTAATTGGTAACCCGGGGTTATGTAAGCAGTATGTATATGCTAGCATCTAACAGGGTTATACGTTATTGATTGTGCATTGGTGTTCTGTGTACTCAGAAGACGGAGATGAATTATTTCTTTTAAAGGAAATTATTTTGTATTACATTTTTGAAAGTGATTTATTTTACTGAACGGGAATCTGATTCCTAGAGAGGGCTATTTTAATTGTGGTAAACATTTGCTGTATTTTAGTGTCAGCGTAGAAAGTGGGCCACAGTATTTTTGGACAGGTAGATAGGCCCTCAGTGAGAAAAACTGTTGGTATTGTAACCAGTCATGCAGAACCCTAGGTCTGCATGTTGTATTACTGGGTAATGTTTACTGTGGGCTCAGGTAGAGAAGGGAACAGTGGGGGAGCGGACTTGGGCATGATTAATTGGGATGGTAGTGCAGAACGGGAAGAGAGTAGGGGAGTTAAGTGTTAAAGACTTGGGTGTAAAATGTTAAAGTAAGGGAGTTATTCGTTATTCGAAATATATTATTACTGTGTGTTTAGCTGTTGTTTTGTTTTTTTGTCTAAACAGCAGGTACCGGCTTTTGTGGGGAAGAGCAGAATTTTTGATACCACAAAATTTCTCCCACGGCAAAGTTGTGGCATTAGCCGACACGCAAAGTCGTGCGTTAATTGCCAGTGGCGGACGGAGCGAAAGAAAATACGTTTTCCCAAGGCAGGGAAGACATTCTCCAGTTGAAACGGATTTTGGTGGAAAATCCGGAGCTCTGATGCTCAATCTTCTTACACCCGCAAATCGGCAAGTTGCCAGCGTGGTTGTAAATTTATTTCGATTCGTCCCAGCATAATAACGCCGAAGGCCTGAACCCAGAATAGGGAGCGGGCAGGTAACTCCAGAGTGGTTAAACTTAGTCGTCATTTACAGAATTGTAGAGAGCAACAGGGTAAAAATCCTCTCTACAGATGTTAGAGCAGAAGACAGCTGCTGAAGTTTAGTCTACAGGTAGTAGACCAGAAAGACAGAACTGAGCCATAGTTTGTTGAAGATCATAGCAGAGGACAGCTGCGGAAGGTTAGAGGTGCAGGTAGCTGTGTAGCAGTGTTTAGGAGAATTCAGGAGAGGCATTGTAGAATCGAAGTCTGTGCAGTGATTGTGTAGACATTTCGTAGTAGTTCCAGCTGACTGTGTGCTTAGAGTTAGAGTTAGAATTTAGAACAGCTAGTTTGGAGTGGAGGCTCGACATCTGAGACCCCACCAAGTGCAGTGTAGTTTATTTAATTTAATCTTACCTTCTTTCTCCATACAGGTGAACCTTGTGAGTGAAGGGTTGGGTTTGATGATACATCAATTGTAGTTTTTTTGCCTGAATTTGTTTTCCAGGTGTGCTTACACTGCATTTTTATCCTTTTGACATGTATTTGATTACTTGTTTGTGTGTATAATAAAACTTGTACATTTATAGTCTGGACCAGTCATTTTAATTACGTACAGTAGCTATCTGAAAGGGACAAGGAGTCATGGATCTCGATGGCAACACTCTGCTATACAGTGGTGTACCCACATCTGAAAGAGCTAAAGGGGGCGTGGGTTGCATTGTGGCCAAAAACCAGAAAGATAGTATCAAGGGATGGAACTTTGTCTCGGAGCGCATTATGGTTGTAAAACTAAAAGAAGGAGAAACCATAGTCAACCTGGTCATAGTGTATGGGCCAAATGAGGATGAGAGAGCAGAGGTCAAGGAAGAATTCTTCGAGCTGCTTCAAAGGACAGTGGATGACTGCCTAGATGAAATTATCATGCTCGGAGATTTCAATGCCAGAGTTGGAAATGACCATGCTAGATGGGGTGGAGTTATCGGAAGATATGGAGAAGATACTCTCAATGACAATGGAAAGCGACTCCTCAGATTCTGCAGTGAGCAGAATCTGATCATTACCAACACAAAGTTCCCCCATAAGCGCATACATGCATACACTAGGTGTGAACCAACAAAGAATGAGAAGTCAGTGATTGACTATGCCATTGTTAGGAGGAGCTCATTCAAATATGTCCGGGATGCTAGAGTCTGGAGGGGGCCAGAGATTGGAAGTGATCACTACCTGCTTACAATCAAAAGAACAACTGAAAGAGTTGCTCAGCCTAGGAACTGCCCAGCACCACGCAAGAAACCAAGTAAACGAACGGAAGAAATGAGCATTAAGACCTACAAGCTGAAAGAGCCAGAAATTAAGGCCAGATATCAGGGGCTTATTGCTACAGTGGTGAGAAACACAGAAGAACAACCTGATGACTTGGAAACCCTGTGGCTTAAATTCAAGGACATCATAAAGACAGCTGCTGCATAAGCATGTGGTGAAGTCCGACTTGGAAACAAGAGAAAGAGGACACCTTGGTGGACAGAAGAAGTCAAAGAGAAAATAAGAGAGAAGAAAATGGCATGGAAACAATACTTAGGAGCTAAAAACACAGCAGAACAAATAGAGAAATATAGAGAGTATGTGATACTCAGAACAGAAGCAAAGAACAAGGTGCTAGCAGCAAAACAGAAGTCCTGGGAAGAATTTGGAGAAAAGCTAGAAAAGGATGCGCAAGAAAACCAGAAATTGTTCTATAAGACCCTAAAGAACATGAGGAAGGAAAAACAATGCCCTCTTAAATTTATAAAGGACAAGCAAGGCAAATTGCTTACAGCCCCGAAGGAAGTAATGGAAAGATGGGAAGAATATTTCTCAGAACTCCTTGATGGTGAGCAAGGTAGAGCATCAGAAATGATAACCACTAGCACAGAAGAGGATACAAATGGTGATGAAGATGACATAAAGATGGAAGAACTGAAGGCAGCACTGGAGAAAATCAAGATGGGCAAAGCAGCAGGGCATGATGGTATAACACCAGAAATGGTTAAGTACATGGGAGCATCAGGCGACCTATTACTCCTAAGGGTCCTACAGGCAGCATGGTGCAACAAGGCCATACCAAAGGATTGGGAGATTGCCATCATAACACCGATTTTCAAAAAGGGTGACAATCGACAATGTGGAAACCACAGAGGCATATCCCTTCTCAGTGTCCCTGGTAAAATCTACCCTAGAATCCTAGAGCAGAGACTCCGATGCCTAGCTGAGCCACAATTGGATGAAGCCCAGTGCGGATTCCGAGCAAACTGAAGTACTCAAGACCTAATCTTCACATTCAGGCAGCTGAGTGAAAAGGCCCTTGAGTATAAGAGTGAGATCCATCTTTGTTTCATAGATCTGGAAAAGGTGTTTGACAGGGTCCCCTGGAGCAAACTTTGGGACTGTTTGGCAAGGAAGAACATTCCAGCACCTCTGATTCATGCTATACAGAGCTTCTACAAGTCTTGCAGAAATTATGTGAGGACAGCAAACTATAAGTCAGAAGAGTTCAGGACAACCACTGGTGTAAGACAAGGTGATATCCTGTCACCTTATCTTTTCATACTCCTCATGGACGATGTCATCAAGGCATGTAAGGAGAGAACAGGAAGGTATTCAGTGGGGTATTGGAGGATGAGACAGGTCTGTATTTCAGAGCTAGCATTTGCTGATGATGTTGTCCTGATTGCTAAATCAGAGACACATCTCCAATCCAACCTGCAAGTCTGGAAGGAAGAGCTGGAGAAGAGAGGGATGGTCATAAGCAGCTCTAAAACAAAATCCATGGTGATATCACGAGAAGAAAGAAAACATCAGATTAAGTTGGGAGAACAGGTCCTGGAGCAGGTCGACCACTTTAAATATCTCGGAGCTATTATAGACCGAAAGGGGGGCATCAAAGAAGAGTTGGCCACTCGAAAAGCAGCGGCTGGGAGACTTTATCAGGCCATAAATCGAGGATTCCTCAGCAAGAAAGAGGTTGGTAAGAAAACGAAGATGGCTGTATACCGCTCCACCTATGTCCCAGTCTTGACATATGGATGCGAGTCATAGGCAATGACTACAACCCACAAAAGCCAGATCCAAACCTCAGAAATGAGGTATCTGAGGAAGGTGGTTGAAGTAACAAGAAGAGACATGGTCCGCAACCAGACGATACATCAAGGCCTAAAATCCCACCCGCTGCAGACCCAAATAGAACAGTCCCAACTAAGATGGTTTGGCCATGTCTGCAGAATGGGAGAAGATCGGCTACCACGACAAGCATGGGAAACAAAGAGCCAGGGATCCAGACCTCCAGGACGACCCAGAGTCCGCTGGGAGGACAACATTAGACAATCTTTGAAGGACCGAGGACTAGAATGGAACCAGGCCAGGAAGAAGACAGCTGATAGAATGGTCTGGCGCTCTCTCTTCCAAACCTTTACACCTCACGGTAGAAGAGGAATGACTAAGTAAGTAAGTAAGCTATCTGTTGTCTGTATTGTGGTGTATGTGAATCGTAATTGAACCTTATCCCCTTAGGGTAGTTAGAGGTGGTCGAGGCCATAGCAATTAAGACGTCCGAAGTGGTGAGGAAAGAATCAACCTCGGTTCTCAACCTCGGAGCCAATGGTCTCAACTTTCACATTTGCACTGTTATTTTTCATCTGAATCTATCATTTCAGTCTTTCTTCTTTCTAGGGTCTTGTCACTATACGTAAACAGTCTCTAGCCAAAAACCATTTCGTGACACTTTGCACAACTAATGCCCAGTTCAACCAATTGCTATTTCTATTATTTGCCCATCATTCTTGATGGAACCCAATGCCATCATTTCCATAAGAACAATGTTCCAGCTTACAAATTAATTCAACCACTACTTGCTTTTAAGCTACTATTAAAATACTCAATTTAATGTTTATTTTTTTAAATGTGTACACAGCTAAATAATTACTTAGCTTAAATACTCACACCATAATCAAAAGGAGCATTTTCATCCCCTGTTCGCAGTCCCACAAAATAATGAGACAAACCAGGTGATGAAGATGGTTTAAACTGGATCATGGCTGATGTACTTTCTACATTTGTGATTGTGAGCTGGGTAGGTGGAGCAGGCATGATTTCTTAACAGAAGAAAAAAACCTTGAATTACAAACAGCAAAGATGAGGACATTTAAGATTAGCTGGTGTAGTTATTCAAAGTCACTTTTTAGAAAAAAAGTAAAGTTGGATTTGACAAGAACTTCTGCCTTAAAACAGGAGGGGTGAAAGGGATGGTGGGGAGGGGGTGGGAGAGAATAAAATGTAAATATAAGCATAAAAATAAACATTTATTAATTTATTATAACTTTTAAACAGAAGTACTAGTTACTGAAGACACAAGAGCTACTAATAAAAGCCTGCCTTTTATCTGGTCATCTCTTTCATTTTCTCTCTCCCTTTAATGATATATTTACTACTGTTACACAGTGTTACTGTAGTTAATATTCTCATTTCAAAAATGGACAGACTAACTAGACTTGCATGATTTGGAAGAATAAGCTATAGAAAGAATGGAAAGAACAGATACACATCTCATATTGCATTATGGCCTCAAAAAGCTTGAAATACTGCAGAAAAATAAAACAAAAAGAATATGAATGAAATGGCAGAAAAAAATGAAAAAAGAAGACTTAAAACAATTTCTCAGCATGTAATATGTGTGCTTGTGTATCCACTTACTATTTCCTTGCTGCACACAGGCCTCAATAATGCCCATTTGACTAACACATCCAATCAGAGAATTACTCAAGGGTGGTGGCTGCCCTGTACACAGGGGCAGACATTCAGATGTAACATCAAATGCTGTACAGCAGTTGGTGTGGTTACGCTCCCCTATTAAAAACAAAAAAAATCAGACTTAATTTAGTAAAATATTTAGTAATTATGGATAATTCACCAGTGAAAATAATGCACCTAAGAAGAACAAGGTGTTGCAGTTTCCTGTCTAAATAAATGTTACCAGTAATCTAAGCAAATGGGAAGTTGAAATTTACAAACAAGAAATAAAATGTAATACAGAAATGAGCATTCAGTTTCCTTTGACTTTGGCTATTCCAATTCATGAGTTTTCTTGATCATGTAATCTATGCTAGTTAATCAGATCAAAATTCATTTAAAAGTGAGCAAAATTTGCTAAGATACTGGGTCAAATTCTAGTAATTTTTTCACATTGTGGTAATAAGATATATTTATACAGAGAAACTATAAGCATATAATTATTTTTTTAAATAAGTACATTTTCAGAGTACATGACAGCAATAAACAGTCCCTCAATAGTTTTCTATTGTTACCTTAACAGTGATGGGTAGAGTACTAACCAACAAGGCAGGCAAATACGTCATTCAAATAGGGAAAACAGGCTAGGATATGATCAGTGTTGAACTGTGACCAGGTCTTAGAGTGACACATCAGATTTCTGCACTTCTCATCAATGTGGCGGTTAGTACAACAAGCTGTCAGAAAGAGATGGAATGTTATGGTAAGAAGACAAAATGTACATGCTAAATAATTTATTAATACAATACATAATTAATTAAAGTTAAATCATTTATTATTTATAACGGCTGATTTAAAGAGTACAAACTGGCAGAATTTCACTGAAATATTTCAACAACAACAATAAAAAGAAACAAAATTTATAGCAGAATTCAGTTTTACAAACTGGAAGATGTTAGTATAAAAGCTTCTGAATTATCAGGCTTTATGGATGGAAACAATTTTTTAAAAATTTCATGTATACACCATGAGGGATTCAAGGCTGGAACTGACAAAATGTTCAAACTACACAGGCACGGCACAAAACACTTAACCAGTACTAAAGTATATTGTACAAGAAGTGTTAGTGCAAGAGTATATAAAAAGATGAAGATAAAATAAAAGCAATGAAGAGACAGACTAAGACATGCACAACAATATAAACAGGAACACTAATACAAACAGAAACAGAAATTTATGGAAATACACATACACCAATACATGTGAAAGGTCACACAAAGGGTGCAAAAAAAAAAAAAGACACAAAGAAAACACTATCAAACATTTAAAAAACCACACAAATTTAAATAAGAATACAAACTCAAAGTCACAAAAGACATACACAGAGCTTAAAATGTTTAAAAAAAAGAAAAAAGACAGCACATAACGTAAAGCAACTTCATTAAAAATTCACAATACTGAACAAGCAATAATTATTACAAATTTGCAATATCACACAGCATCAAAGTAAATAGGGCAATTCTGAAACAAGTCCACCGACTTAAAAACTGAGTACGTAAATAACATGTGATACAGGAAGCAACTCAGAAACAAAGATATGAATTGGCCAAGCTGGAAGGAAAAACAACATTTCAGAAAATGAAAAGCATCACAGGAAACAAATCTTTGTCAACAGAAATAAGGATGGATGTTCTTCGCTGTTACATAAAGCCAATCCTAGCATATGAAAGTGAATAACTAACAACCAATCAACAATCAAAAAGATCACTGGAACCTGCAGAAATATGGTTTTACAGAAGAATGTTAAGAATCCCTTACACTGCTGTAGAGTTTTTTGGTTTTTCGACCATGCACATGAAAACTGGTGTTTGTCATGTACATGGGAAACACAGTTCAATCCCATGTGGGCTATAATTAGGGTATATATAGCATATTACATTGGTTGTTTTTCTTGTGTTAATAAGAGTTGCATGAAAGAGGTTAACATGCAAGAAAAGTTTATTACACATATTAAAAGGAACTACAAGATGTATCAGAAGTGGAAAGTTAGAATACACTGCAACAAAAGATGAAACAAGCTGTGGTGTTCTATCTTAGTCCTATCTAAATGAACTAATACCATTTTTTTTTTTTTTTAATGTAAAACTTTTGCCTCGTTTTGGCGAGGCGCGTCCCGTTCAACCTAGTCGGTTATATTAGGGCGCATGTCCAAATATAAAAGTATTAACTAATACCAGACTTTTGTCATTCTTCAATATTTATTTACGCAGACTGACACAAACATGACTACATCACACAACGGCCATTCTTCCCAAGTCCCGTAACTCTCCCGTCATATCTATATATAGGACACTACATTCTCTCATGGTGCATCCAAAGGTTGTTATTGCCGGGAGTTGTAGTGAGGATAAGCTCTCACTGCAGATAAAATACTTCTATGGCACGCGCCTCAAACAGCCTCTGACAACCAAGTCCAGCTCCCGGCCTTCACGTGTGGCTCAATTTGAGCCCGGCGGAACTGTTTCCACTGACGGGAGAAGGGGCAAAGGCAAGCGACTGGCGCCTTAAAACCAGCAGCTTCGGGCAGATAGGGCTCGTGATCCTTGGTTGGTAGCTTATCTAAGAGAAGGAACTCTGAATTCAAACCACCGCTGCCTTGCGGGAATATCCATTTGTGGAATTGGCTTCGGGAGTAAACCCTGAGGATAAATCCGGAGTCGGAGTCCCTAAGGCAGTCTAATGTCGATTCGACATTATTCTGGCAACTCCTGCGACATGGCTGGTACCAAACTGTATCGGCTACTGCCGTTCCTTTGGATCTACCGGCTGTGTGGAGAGGGGGAACATGCTGCATGGGCAACAGCTTGATCTCCATATAACTGTGCCCAAGCTCGCGCCCTGGAGAGGACACTCCAGCTTCACCCTATAGGTGTCGGCAAAACACGGGAAGTAGCAGTTACCGGTTATAAGCATTTTGCCCAATTGGCGTAGGGCATGGCGCCAGGGGCTACTTCCGACAGTGGGAGAGGTTCTAGGATCTCACTGGACAGCTACCGCCCGCTTCAAGCTGGGCAGCCCCCAGTCAATAAGGTGTTGTCCCGCCACTGTCTGCTTTCCCCATTGGGTGCATGGGGATTAGGGTCAAACCCGAACTGTGGACAGAAAATTTTGCACCAAGCAATTATCGAAAAAATAGAAATAAGCAAACTCTCAGATTGGGATGCTGGAACGTCCGGACTATGTTGACTGGACTATCCGAAAACCTACAGGATGTAAACGATGTAAGGAAGACAGCCATAATTAATGATGAGCTTAAACGACTTCAGGTGGATATAGCTGCACTTCAGGAAACGCGCCTGGCGAGCTCTGGAACGGTGAGCGAGAAGGACTACACATTTTATTGGCAAGGGAAAGATCTTAATAAAGCTAGAGAACACGGAGTAGGTTTTGCGGTCAAAAAATCGCTAACTAACATGGTTGAACCAGGCGAGAATGGATCAGAACGCCTGTTAACGCTCCGCCTGCAAACTAGCACAGGTCCCATCACCCTTGTCAGTGTGTATGCTCCTACTCTGTACTCTGCCTCAGAAGCTAAAGATGAGTTCTACGAGAATCTAGCAGCAGTAATCAAAAGCATACCTAGGCAAGAACAGCTTGTTCTCCTTGGTGACTTTAACGCTAGAGTGGGTGCCGATAATGTTTCATGGCCTTCATGTCTGGGCAGGTTTGGTATTGGCAAGATGAATGAAAATGGACAACGGCTCTTAGAGTTGTCCGTCCACCATGACCTCTGCATGACCAACACCTACTTTCAGACAAAACCCCAGCATAAGGTGTCATGGAGACACCCACGATCCAAGCACTGGCATCAACTTGACCTGATTCTCGTCAGAAGGCCACTCCTCAGGTCTGTGCTCTCTACGCGCTCGTACCATAGTGCAGACTGTGACACAGATCACTCCTTGGTTTGCTGCAAAATCAGAGCACAACCAAGAAAACTCTATCGTGTCAGACATGAAGGGAACCCACGCATTGATACCAGCAAGATGTCAGACCCTTTCATGATCGCTCAATTCACTGCGACCTTCAAGAAAGTGCTCAGTAGCCCTCAGCATGGTGATACTATTACAGAGAACTGGGAGCATCTACGGAACACCATTCAAAGTACTGCACTTGCCACCTTTGGTAAGAAAACAGCAAAGTCAAATGACTGGTTTGACGCTTCATCAGATGTGATGGCACCTGTTATTGAAGCTAAGCGCAGTGCTATGAATGAATACAAACGTTCACCGAGTGCCAGAACCCTACAGATTCTGAGGGCTACGAGAAACAAAGTTCAACAAACTGCTCGACGCTGTGCAAATGACTATTGGCTCCAGCTCAGTGAGAGCATCCAGATCGCGGCGCAAACAGGCAACATTAGACAAATGTATGACGGTATAAAGAAAGCACTTGGCCCCCTAAAAGTAAGACGGCACCGCTTTGAAACGCTGGCTTAGCTGGCAAAGCACCAGGCAGTGATGGGATTCCTCCTGATTTAATCAAATGCTGTAAGAGCACGCTATTACATCCCCTGCATAGGATGCTGTGCCAGTGCTGGGAAGAGACAACTATTCCTCAAGACATGCGAGATGCCAAGATTGTAACACTGTAATAAAAATAAAGGAGAACAGAAGTGATAAAAAAACAGAGGCATCTAGTATTGGAAGTAAGGGGGCACTGTATGAAAAATTTCTTACACTAAAGAAGTTTGCAATGTTAGAGACAGAGGCAAGAGTTACTCTCTTCTTAGCTATTGTATGCCCTATTCAACAACCTAGTGTATAAAGTTTTTGCCATTGCGGTAAATATTGAAACATCTTAATGCACTACACATATTGTCATTTGTATCATGTATGCATTATCGCTGAGCGCATATATCCAGAGGCACAGTGTGGATTCCTGGTATAGAGCTGGCAGATCAACAACAGATGAAAAGAAAATGTTGTGTTATTAAGACCAGGAAGATCACTGGCCGCTTCAGCAAGTCACCGTGATCAGACTTGAAGTCAATGTAAAATGTTTCCTTTATCAAGATCTTCTCTCTCCGAAAAGGGGTTTGAAAAGTTATTTATCCAGAAGGGGGTACCATTTGATATATCGCCTTTATAGACCTCACAAATGATATTGCATTCAAATGGTTAGTAGGGATGGGACTCTTTAAAATCCTCCTGAAAATAGGCCTGCCCTTCTAAAATGCTGGAAATGATAAAGTCATTCCATGACGACATGAAGGGAACAGTCCAATATGCTGGAAGATATCACAGCCCTTTGATATTTACGAAGTGGCGTCGGACAGTGAGGAACAAAAACGCTAAACTTGTTTTTCTAGGAGCAAGAAATACGACATCTTCCCAGACTTGTTGTTTGCTGATGATGCTGCAGTCGTCACTCAAAGCCAACAGGAGCTTCAGAGCTTGATGAATCGCTTCACTAAAGCATGCAAGGACTTTGGCCTCACAATAAGTCTAAAGAAAACGAATGTGCTGAGTCAGGATGTGGGTGCTGCACCAGTTATCACTATCGATAACTATGAATTGGCAGTGGTGCACCACTTCACATACCTAGGGTCTACCATCAATGACAAACTCTCACTGGATACAGAAATCGACAGCCGCATTGGCAAAGCTGCAGCTACCTTTGCCCGCCTCACATCGCGTGTTTGGGGAAACTCTAAACTCACAATGAAGACCAAAGCTGCGGTATATAATGCCTGCGTCACCAGCACACTCCTATATGGCAGCGAGACCTGGACGACCTATGCTAAGCAAGAAAGAAGGCTCAATACCTTCCATTTGCGGTGTCTACGCCGCATCCTCGGCATCTCGTGGAAAGATAAAGTGACAAATGTCGAGGTGTTGTCACGTGCTGGCCTTCAAAGTATGTATACGCTGCTTAGACAGCGCAGACTTCGCTGGCTTGGCCATGTTCGCCGCATGGAAGATGGTCGCATCCCAAAAGATATCTTCTACGGACAATTAGCAGATGGCAAGAGAACAGTTGGGCGACCACAGCTGAGGTTCAAAGATGTGTGCAAGAGAGATATGAGGGCACTGGACATGGATCCAGCAACATGGGAGGATGAAGCTGCCGATCGCAATAAGTGGCGATGCTATTTACGGCACCACCTCAGAATGGGCGAAGAGAGGCTCACACAAGAAGCAGAGGTGAGGAGAAAACGTCGAAAGGAGCACCAGGAAAATAAGCAGCTGAGGGCTGCCACCTCAGGGGCGCATTCCCATAGTCAGTTATGACTGAAGGGGCTATTATTATTATTATTATTACATTCTCTCCCTTTCTTGAATAACAAAAACACTCTGAAACACAAACTATTCTACAAACATCACTAATGACAGACAGAGTCATTGTCAATACAAAACATAGTCATTGAGACGTCTTGGTACATTTCAGTGTCTAGGCGGTGGTCTGCCTGTTTGCGGTAATTGCCTGTTGTTGTCCATGGTGACATCAGCTGGTTCTGTGGCAGTTAGTGGCAACTCATGACTGACAAAGTCATCTAAGTAATCATCATCTGGCTGTGATTTCTTTTTGGCTGATCTGGCCAGGTTTTCGTTGACTTTCTTGAAAAACGAGACATTTCTTGTCACAACTCTGCCTTCACCTGAAGCACTTATCATGTTTCCCTTGATTTTAGTAATCTGATAAGGTTCTGGATTAAACCTCGGAGTTGATTTGCTGTTTTGTTCTTGTCGTACTAAAACAAAATCTCCTACTTTCAAATGAGACGGCTGCCATCGTAGTCTACGGTCTGCATGTTGCTTCATTCTGTTTTTAGCCTGTGCATCTTTTCTCTGCACATCTGATGAGGCTGGTTGACTCTCTTTGGTTTCAACTGTTGGAATCTTAATCGAGACCTTTCTCTGAAACATGAGCTCATATGGTGATTTGCTTGTTGACATATGAGGTGTTGCCCTATAATTTCTAAGGAAAGCATACAGCTGTTGTCTCCAACACTTTCCTTCGACTGTGGCTGTTTGAATGACCTTCTTGAGATTTCTCATCATCCTTTCCACCTCCCCGTTTGCCCTTGGCCAGTAAGGTGTGATTCTTCTGTGTCTGCATCCAACATGGTGCATAAAATTGTTCATGTCTTGACTGTTAAATGGGGAACCATTATCTGTTTTTAAAATTCAGGAATTCCAAATGTCAAAAATATCTTGTCAATCATAGGAATGACAGTTCTTGCTGATGTGGAATTAATGATTTCAGCAACTGGAAATCTTGAATATTCATCTACCATGACAAGAATATACTGTCCACATGGTAATGGTCCACAAAAATCTGCAGAGACCTCTGTCCATGGAGCTTTGGGAAGCTCAGACATTTTCAAAGGTGTCATATGTGCTCCACTTTCTGTGCAAGCTAAACAATTTGCAACAGTCTCTTCAACCATTTTGTCCAATCTGGGGAACCAAATTTTCTCTCTAACCAAACATTTGGTCTTCACTATGCCTTGATGTCCTTCATGAGCCAAATCTACTGCTCTTCTCTGGAGTGTTCTAGGAATTACTATTCTTGAACCTCTCAGTAATAAATTGTCTTCAGTAAGTGTAAGTTCATTTCTAAATCTGTGGAAAATATTAAGATTGTCCCTGTTCACATTAGAGAACTGTTCATAAGGAATGTTATTCCATTTATTATTTCCAATTATAAACTGAACTGCTTGTAATAATGGGTCTTTCATGGTCTCTTCTTGTATTTCCTTGAAATTCATAGCTTTTGTAACACTGTTCATGGCAAGGAATCTCACATATGTTTCTGTCTCTTCACTGTTTTTGTTCTCAGACTGCACTTTCAGCGGGTGTCTTGACATATAATCAACAGGATTATTTTTCCCAGGCTTGTATACAACATTGAAATCATACTGCTGCAGTCTTAAAACCCATCTTTCTATACGAGCAGGAGGCTTGGATGTTCTTTTTCCAAATATCAACTCCAATGCCTTGTGATCTGATATGATGGTGAACTTGCTGCCATAAATATATAAGTGAAAATATTCACAAGCCCACACTATTGCTAAAGCCTCTTTTTCTGTCTGTGAGTATCTAGTTTCTGTATCTGACAGACTTCTACTGCCAAAAGCTACAACATATTCTTTGTTTCTGTCATCTCTTTGGGTTAGCATTGCCGCAAAACCGACTGGACTTGCATCCACTGAGATGAATGTCTTTTTGTTCCTATCAAAATAGGATGTACCAGCACTTTTGGATAGTTCTGATTTCAGCATATCTAATGCTTTTGACTGAGTTGCAGTCCATATCCATGGTGTGTCTTTTCTTGTAAGCATTCTTAAAGGCTGACTGAGTGTTGCATAGTTTTGAATAAAATGTGAACAGTAACTGAACATTCCCATTAGACTTCTTAATTCAGATACATTGGTTGGTTCTGCCATATCTTGAAGTGCACTAACTTTTCTGTGGTCTGGAACAATTCCCTTCTCAGAAAAAGTATATCCATAAAAATCCAATGTGTTTTTGCTGAATTTACATTTCTCTTTATTCAATGTGAGGTTATGCTGCCTCAGTCTAATGAATACCTGTTCTAGATTTTCATCATGTTCTTTCTGGGTTTTTCCATAAACCAGAATATCATCAGATACATTCAACTGTCCCTTCAGACCCTGAAGCACATTTCTAATTATATTCTGGAATGCTTCGGCTGCTGAGGCTATTCCAAAACTGAGCCTTTTGTATCTTCATAAACCTAGATGCGTTGAGAAAGTTGTGATGTATCTAGATTCCGGAGGCTGAAAACCTTTGCTCCATTTAGATCCACTATTATGTTGTCTATTGTAGGAGTGATGTGTCTCTCTCTTTCTATAGCTTCATTAGGCTGTCTCATGTCTACACAAATTCTTACATCACCATTCTTCTTGATAACAGGTACTATAGGACTGACCCATGGAGTTGGCCCTGAAACATGTTCAATGATATCTTCTTCTTCTAATCTTTTCATTTCTTCTTCTACTTTTTGTTTGATGTGAAATGGAATTCTTCTGTGCTGTTGTGCTTTAGGTTTCACATTTGCATTTATGTGTAGTTTCAGCTCGGAATTTTTCAATTTACCTACACCTTGGAACAGGTCTGAATACTTTTCAAACAGATTATGTGTTCTCTTGCTGTTGATGCTATTTATTATTCTGACAACCTGCAATTTAGATGCTGTCTTATGGCTTATAAGAACTTCATGTCCACCTTCTACTACATAGACAGTAGTACTAGTTTGATGATGCTTGGATTCAATGGTTGTTCTAAACATTCCAACCACTTTTAAGGGAGTCTTGGATGCAAATAACGTTTATTAGTGGGAAACAACTGTGGTCTTTTCTTCAACTGTTTGTACGTGGTTGTGCTTATGACATCCACACTTGAACCCGTGTCTATCATTGCAGACAGATGTGTATCTTGCATTTTAATGATTGTTCCTGCATAACAGGAGAACTAGAGTCACTCTTGACGGTCTGCAGAGCAGAAAAGTGTTGCTCCATCAGGGGGTACCTCAAGGAGGAGTAATTTCCCCAACACTCTTCCTTGTTTACATCAATGACCTGGTGAAAGATCTCCCTGCAGGAGTGAAAGCTGCCTTATATGCAGATGACCTAGTACTCTGGTGCGCTGATGAAAATGTCACCACAGCAAATTATAGAATGCAGCGGGCAGCAGACATGCTAGTGTCATGGGCAGAGAAATGGCTTATCACAATAAACACAGACAAAACCTCCACAACACTGTTCTCCCTCACCCCCAAGGACAAATCAGCTAACATACACCTAGGGACAACTGTGATCAAGGAAGAAAGCTACCCCACCTATCTTGGGGTGACATTTGACCAAAGGCTTACATGGAATAAGCATATTGAAAATGCAGAAGGAAAGGCCCGAAGGCGACTAGGCATACTCAGAAAATTAGCAGGTACCAACTGGGGAGCAAATGAACGAAATCTAAAGAAGATTTATAATGGAGTAATAAGACCACACTTAGAGTTTAGCTCAGCAGCATGGTCATNAGCTGCTAACTCACATCTGCAGTCTTTGGACAAGGTGCAAAATCAAGCTCTCAGGCTCATTACAGGAGCCATGAAAACTACACCAATAACAGAGATGCAGAAGGTTGCTGGATTACAGACATTGTCCCATAGAAGAGACACAAAAACCATGATCCAGATGGAAAAGTATAACAGTATGCCAATGCACCCAATGAAGGCAAGACTAGATGATCTGGCATTGGGACGTCTAAAGCGTAGCAGCTTTGTGCATCGGGGGAAAAGACTTATAAGACAGCATCAAGAAGACCTATCCATGAAGACAACACCACTGAAGCCCACCCTATACCCTGTACCATGGGAGCAGGCCAGCAGTGCCCTCCAAATTAATACATCAGTCAGTGGTCTCACAAATGGATGTGAGTATAATGATCTGCAAAAACGAACTGCTACATTGAGTATGATCCAAGAAAGCTATCCCGATCAATCATGGATACATGCCTATACAGATGGATCAGCAACTAATGCTGTTAGGAATGGAGGTGCCGGTATCTTTATCTCATATCCTGACAACCACTATGAGAATAGGCACATTCCCACTGGTAAATTCTGTTCCAACTATACAGCTGAGGTTCAAGCTCTAGAGCAAGCTGCAAATATGATTTATAACACCAACTCTGACTGCCACCAGGTAGTCATCCTCACAGATGCACTGTCTGTCCTGCAAGCTCTCAAGGGTGGTAAACTCCCGCATCTGAGAAATGAACTAAACAAGGTAGCTGCCAAAAAGAGAACCATACTTCAGTGGGTACCATCTCATTGTGGTGTACCCGGAAATGAAAAGGCAGATAAACTTGCAAAAAAGGGAGGAGAATGTGAACAAGAAGATAATGAAGTCACATACTTTGAGAAAAAAAGAGAGCTATCCAGACTATCAGAAGAGAACAGAACCAACCCAAAGACGACTATCACACTCTCGACCGGCAGGGACAGATAACTATTTTTCGACTCAGGACAGGGCATAACAAACTGAATAAACACATGCACAAGCTACGATTGTCTGCTTCACCACTGTGCACATGTGGATTAAACGAACAAACTGCTGAGCATGTTCTACAGGACTGTCCTCTGTATGACCAGTTAAGAAAGATATACTGGCCCAATGACTCAACACTAAACTCAAAGCTATATGGAGTTAAGAGGAACTTCAAACAACAGTCGAATTCATCATGAGAACTCGTCTGACGGTGTAATCATCAAAGATGCGATCGCAAGAAGAAGAAGAAGAATGATTGTTCTGGGGACATCTGGTCTGTCATCCAGTGCATAAACATAAGCCTCTGAGCTGCTGTCAGTGTCTGTGGTGTTTTCCTTTTTCTCACTAACCTGTTGAACCTTATTTTTAGGTGTGAGACAAAACTTGGCAAAGTGATTTTGCTTGTGACAAATATGACACTCTTTCCCAAATGCAGGGCAGTTCTGTCTTCCGCCTTTGTGAAGATATTTCCTTCCACAACATTTGCAATTTGTATGATTCTTTCTTGGAGTCAGATTTGGACACATGAAACTTTGGTTTATGTCTGCCATGTTTGTCAGCTAGTGTGACTGAATCTTGGGTTCTAGATCTAGAATTCTGAAATTGCAGTTTGTTGACAGTGTTCTCTTCTTTCTTCTCTCTGTGTCAGCTTCTGCTTCACCTTGTCGTAATCATCACTTGTCTCGGCCATAGTCTGGTAGATATCATATACCTCTTCTCCGGCATAGTGCAACAGTAAACACTGTTTGCATTTGACATCTTTGACCTCAAATGCCGCCAGACAGTTTTCGAAACGGCTTACCCATTTCTCCCATTTGGTTCCTATGTTCCCCCTGTGGTGAAACTTGTTGAGAACCCAGCATTGCACACTAAGCATGGAGAAGTCACTTGAGCCCCAGACATAATTCTTTGGCTTTGACCTGGTTGATTGCATGCAGGACAATCTCCCTATGGACCCAGTGATTATACTGGAAAAACGTGATGGGTAACTCTAACATCCTTGTCGTCATTTTGGTGTTCTATCATAGTCCTATCTAAATGAACTAATATCAGACTCTTGTCGTTCTTCAATATTTATTTACGCAGACTGAAACAATCATGACTACATCACACAACGGCCATTCTTCCCAAGTCCCGTAACTCTCGCGTCATATCTATATATAAAGGACACTACACAAGCAAATAAGATAGACAACAAAGACCAAAATACTAACAGTTTAACAATAAGACAGGAAAGAAGGTCAACAAAAGAAATAATAAACAGCAGTGTGACAGCCAGCAGGGTTTTTTAAGATTTCCAAGATACAGCAAAAATTTGCTGATGAAATTATTAGATAAACAATGAAATATACCAGACTTTACTTAACACATGGGTTTCCTTGGCTGTAATGAATAAAACAATCCACAAAACTGAGTGCCAATCTGTCCATTGTGAGAAACATTTGCCTTAAATTTTTGAAGGAAAAAAAAATGTATTAATGGTTTCTATGTCAAACAAAATCACTTACCATCAATATCTGTGTTTATTTGGCCTGGCTTGGCAGCTAAAATAAAAGTTAAAAAAAAAAAAAATAAAGCTTCATTACAC
This sequence comes from Oreohelix idahoensis, assembly GCA_024509875.1. Taxonomy (NCBI): domain Eukaryota; kingdom Metazoa; phylum Mollusca; class Gastropoda; order Stylommatophora; family Oreohelicidae; genus Oreohelix; species Oreohelix idahoensis. Next base: position 304,432 of record JAMPIV010002231.1, on the reverse strand, counting down.
AGTGTGAAAAAATATAATGGCTAAATTTAGCAAAAGCTGAATATGATGAGTTAAGCAAAGATAGAGAAATTAAGAACAAAACAAAAGATATAGCCATGCTAAATGCATACATAATACAAACTAAACTCATTTTAATATTTTATCTTCGCATATATGGATAATGTCATCAAAGCATGTAAGGAGAGGGCAAGAAAGTATTCAGTGGGATACTGGAAGATGAGACAGGTCTGTATTTGAGAGCTGTAATTTGCTGATGATGTTGCCCTAATTGCTAAATCAGAGGGACATCTTCGGTCCAACCTGCAAGTCTGGAAGGAAGAGCTGAGAAAGAGAGGGATGGTCATCAGCATCTCCAAAACAAAAACCATGGTGATATCACGAGAGGAAAAAAGGCATCAGATAGTTCTTGTAGAACAGGTCCTGGAACAGGTGGACCACTTTAAATACCCTGGAGCTGTCAAAGACTGGAGGGGAGGCATCAAAAAAGAGTTGGTTACATGAAGTACAGTAGCTGGAAGACTTTTTCAGGCCATAAATTGAGGATTCCTCAGCAAAAGAGAAATTGGCAAGAAGATAAAGATGGCTGTATACCACTCCACCTGTGTTCAAGTCTTGACTTATGGATGCGAGTCATGGGCAATGACTACAACCCACAAAAGCAGATCCAAACCTCAGAAATGAGGTATCAGAGGAAGATAGGTGAGGCAACAAGGAGACATGGTCCGCAACCAGACGATGCATCATAGCCTAACAATCCAACCCTTGCAGGCCCAGGTAGAGCAGTCTCAACTAAGATGGTTTGACCATGTCTGCAGAATGGGAGAGGATTGGCTGCCACGATAGGTATGGAAAACTAAGAGCCAGGGATCCAGTCCTCCAGGACGACCCAGAGTTTTCTGGGAGGACAACATTAAACAATCTCTGAAGGACTGAGGAATAAACTGGAATCAGACCAGCAGGAAGACAGCCAATAGGACAGTATGGCACTCTCTCTGGCAAACCTCTACACCCCAGGGTAGAAGACGAACAACTAAGTAAGTATATATACTGAGAAGTTACTGATTTCATACTGTCTAATTCTAGATCAGTTTTTGAAGTTCTATTCATACAGGAGCTAAGTATGCATGAAGGTATATCTGGAGTCATCCTTATATGACCACCAGCTATGCACAATGCTACAGTATACATATGTGGAAGTGAACCTCTGCCTGTGAGGCTAATTACACACTTCAAGGGATTCCCCCTGTGGTGAAACTTGTTGAGAACCCAGCATTGCACACTAAGCATGGAGAAGTCACTTGAGCCCCAGACATAATTCTTTGGCTTTGACCTGGTTGATTGCATGCAGGACAATCTCCCTATGGACCCAGTGATATGAAGGGGGAGCTGAGAAGTGGTTCTGTGCAGGATGTGATAATTCCTTGGGAGAGCTCAGAACCAGAGCACAGAATGTTAGCTCTGCATAGATGGAGAGCCCTCTTGGATGGTGGGGAATGCTCAGTATGCCACGTGCTTCTTACTCCTACCTTGGAATCACATGTAATGATCCTTCAAATGCCAGCCAAGCTGGACAAACTGGAGTTCATGACCAACTCAGCACATTTCAAAATGGTAGAAAAGCCAAAGGAAAAGCCTAGATCTACAGCGTAGATAATACCAAGGAGTCTTCAACTTGGTATTGGCTGCAAATGAGAAAGAAGCTCAGCAGCCCTAGTTAAATAACAAAGGCAATAGAAGTTAAATGTTTAAAATTTGCAATTATAGTTTTAAGCATTTCTGCTGGCATTTGTGAAGAGGTAAAATAAACATAATTCCATGTAAAATGTGAGACTGGTCTGTTCACTCAATGAGTTATAAGTGACAAGAAGTAACTTACAACCAGGAACATAGATGTCCACTTCTACAGACCCAAAACTGACGCCTTGGTCAGCCACAGCTGAGACACGAATCTTGTAGTCCATATCATACTGAATACCAAACTGATCTCCCCTCAAACGGTAGGAGCGAGCCTTTGGGTCTTTTATCATTACCTAGAATAAGAAAAAAAAAAGGTTATAGTAATGGAATGGAAGTGGCTAATAATTTCCTAAATGTTAACTTGCTGATTGACTGCTATGTTTACAAACTGATTTGTACGTACATAAACAGCCAAGGACACACAACTCTCTCTTTATCTCTCTCTCTCACTATATACATATATATATATATATATATATATATATATATATATATATATATATATATATATATATATATATATATATATATATATATATATATATGTCAAATGAACGCCTCCCAAAGAGGCTGCTGTATGGTGAGTTGAGAGAGGGAAAACGTACAAGAGAACGACCAAAGAAGCGCTTCAAAGACAGCCTGAGGGAGTCACTGAAGAGCTGCCAGATTAATACAACCATCTGGGAGCAACTGGCACAGGATCACACAGCCTGGAGAGGGGCTTTCAAAACGGTTGTTGCAGTCAGCGAGGCCAGCCGTGTGAGGGTAGCCCAGAAAAAACGTGCAGCTTAAAAGTCAAGTGTGGATGTGCAGCCTGTATTGTCTTCGGGCCATGTATGTCGGTCATGCAACAGAACTTTTCTTGCCTGCATTGGCTTGATCAGCCATATGCACACCCACTTAACCTCTTAGAACGAACTGTATTATGAGAGATGTCGATGGTCCTCATCGAATACGATGAACTCGTGTGTGTATATATATATATATATATATATATATATATATATATATATATATATAGATATATATATATATATATATATATATATATATATAGATATATATATATGTATATGTATATATATATATATGTATATATTATGTCTTTATATGTCACAATGTGTATATGTGTGTGGTGTTTATATATATCTATATATATATATATATCATATATATATATATACACATATATATATATATCTATATATATATATATATATATATATATATATATATATATATTCACTTTGTCTTTTATGTCACAAGCCTTGGTGTTTCCTAATCTCCTCACTCACATAATACACATTAGTCACCTAAGTATTTGTTCACTGAACATAAAAACTAGCATGTGGCAGAATTATTTCTTTACCTCGTGCTGTTCCTAGCGAACAGCTATGAGACAAAGAAAGAATACAACTAATGCACATAGATTTGCCAACATGCTTTTAGTTACTTTATTGTTGGAAACTCCAGTTTTCAAGTGGTTTTTAGTCACAGATGAAATGTTACTCTTAGCTGAAGTTTAAAAACAAACATTGTACTATAATCACAACAGAAGATATGAGAGTCTGAAATAGCGCAAAATGTAATTTTTTTCAAGTTTTAATATGTCATCATTGTTACGCAACGACATTAAGAATTTGGATAAACTGTACTCAATTTATACATTAATATAAAATAGACATGTTATAGAAAATAGACATTGCTAAAAAATTTTAGCAGCATGCTTCAAATAGGAATTATCAAAGCATGAATGAGCAAGCACGAGGACATGCACACCATCATAGCTGGCAGACGCTGGGTTGGCCACGTCCTCAGAAGAGACCCCGATGCCATCACAAGAACAGCTATGCTTTGGACCCCTGAAGGAAAACGAAAGAGAGGCCGACCAAAAACAACCAGGCGGAGGACTATGGAGGCTGAGATGCAAAGAATGAACCAGAGTTGGGGCACTGTACGAAGGATGGCCGCCGACCGAGCAAAGTGGAATCAATTTGTTGTTGCCCTACAAGACGCCACTAGGCGTGATGACCACTGACTGCTTTGACGGTCGGCGGCTAAGGATCAAAGAAAAGAAAGCATGAATTGACAAGTAATTAATCATGGTTAAATTTCTATTACTTGTACTTTACAGACTGAATGAGCGAAAATTGCTACTGAGAATTTTAAAAAAAGTAATACTGCTGATACTGTACACTGAAAATAAAAATGTGGAGATATTGTGTTAGTACAATATAATGATATAATATATTATATGTATACCCCTACAGTATCAGAGATATGACTATTAACATTCACAATATTATACACACGAACACGCTGTGTACTATCTGCCCTGGCCTCTAAATTTCTCTCATTTATATTCCTGCTTTTTTTTGGGGGGGGGGGGGGGAAGAAGATTTGTTCACTGACAGATGGAGAAATTTGTAGCAATTGTTTCCATTTTAATTTCAACTGTGAACTTACGTTTCTAATACTGCATGCTCCTCTTTCAATCTTAGATACTGTTGAATGTACAAATTCTCCACCTTGTTCTCCATGCATGCCTATTCCAAAGCCGTGAGTCTGATCCAGGTTGTGCAGTGTTTTTCTAATATATGCTGTTTAGGAATTATCTTACTGGTGAAGAGCTTTCTGAACAAAATCATGTATGTCTGTACTGATGCTTGTATTAATGAGGCAGATTCTTGACATATAGATTTGCCGTGTGAGATGTTGTGTACTTTCTCAAAAGCTTCATGAGTGAGTTAAACTGTTCTCTAGCAATAAAAGCTATGTCCATGATTTTTTTTTTTTAAAACTATGTCCGTGAAATCTTTACTGTTTTTAAGCATCAGCGTTCATCTTAATGATTGCTTTTGTCAAATATTTATAAACTTTTGATGTCAGATATTTGTGGCAGTGATTCCCTATACATAATTCTTCTTTCTTCTTTGATCCTTAGCCGCCGACCGTCAAAGCAGTCAGTGGCCATCACGCCTAGTAGCGTCTTGTAGGGCAACAACAAATTGATTCCACTTTGCTCGGTCGGCGGCCATCCTTCGTACAGTGCCCCAACTCGGGTTCATTCTTTGCATCTCAGCCCCCACAGTCCTCCGCCAGGTTGTTTTTTGTCGGCCTCTCTTTCGTTTTCCTTCAGGGGTCCAAAGCATAGCTGTTCTTGTGATGGCATCGGGGTCTCTTCTGAGGACATGGCCAACCCAGCTCCAGTATACATAATCAGATGGTGAAATTTGTAGCAATTAAGATATTTAATTAGTAAATGCATCACCCTTGGTAATATTTTCCTCAAATGATGATGATGTTTTGAAACCGCTGTCTGAGAGCAAAATAATAGAATAAAACAATGAAAAACCACACAGAGATAGTATTTTGCATGGTTATTTTGTAGGAAATTGTTTTAGTCCTGTGCTTATCAGGAATGTATGGAAACTAGTTCAAATTTCATGCTTTTTCAAACCAAAGTCAACTGATATTCCCCGCTAAAGTAAACGATCCTGTGTTCAGTGGTTAAAAAGATTATTGCCTCGCGTTCAGGAGAAAGGGCGGGCAACTCAAACAGTGACTGTTTAAAAGGCAGAAACAGCCATGAATGTCCTCTCATGCATATATGAGGCATCTCATGTGATTGTGCAGGACTGGCAGTCCTCACCATGTAGAACATACTGATTAGGGAAACACCACTGCTAAAGCCCATGTACTGCTTTGGTGCAAGTTTATTGCAAAGGGACTAACAATAGTTATGACCATATGCATCTTAAGGAGAGTAATAAAATTTTGAATTATTATCTTATTTAACTTTCTTGCTTCAAGAATGTTTATTTATAATACTCAAGTGTACTATACACGTGACTGAAGAACTCATATTTCAAACAGATTACATTACACACTGTCTTTAGGAACTGTTAAACTATTCTGCTAATATTCTGTTTTGCATGTCTACTAACCGACTTGTAGGATTGCTGATTTCTTGACTTGTACAAAATCCTGTAGCCAGTGACTACTTGCGGGTTTTTTTGGGGTTCTGACCATTTAACCAAAATACTTCCAGAATGTCCATCATGTACTGCTATGGCCCCAACATCTGTGGGTTCACTGGGAAGAAAATCTGTAAAAATAAAAGCAACTCATTCAAACCCAGCCATTTTATTATCATTTATGTACATCACCAGAAGGTATCCATGCTTAAAAGCTAGCATAACTAATTATGTATTTGATTCTTTCATTCATGACTCTGTGTGCCCATGGCACCTGGTGTTTGCATAAAGGTTTTCCAAAGAATCTGACTTGCTGCTTTCTGCTCACCTGTTTCTCAAAACTGTTTTTGTTATTCAGAATTGACATCATTACACTCAGGGCAAACCCATAGGTGCTCAGTCTCCCACAGCAAATGTCGAAGGGTATGAATGCTAATTGTTCCTGTTGTGCACTGATTGTATACACGGCAGATGTGTCCTCTCATATGTCCATCCCTGCTGGTCTTACATTTGATGTTGAATTCCAGCAATCTTAGCCTTGATGATTCATCGATTGCAGTGTAATTTTCTAATAGACGAACATGAATCAAAACTGACCTTAACTTAGTAAGATTTTCTTCTATTGTGCTTTTCCATATTTCCTTTTCCATAAGGGCAGAATGTCAGACATGCTTGCATTCCCTATTCTCAACTGCTTGAAAATAAATAAAGTTAACTAGTTTGTTTGTTCCTTAAATTTGTCCTTTATTTCATTTGCCCTGTAGTGTCCATCCAATAGCTGTTCATGGCAGAAAGTATCATCACATTCTCTCAACTTGTACTTTTCTTCTTTAGATAAGTGTAGTTAGTGGCTCCATCTGTGTTTCTGCCAATAGCATTATAATTATATGAAGTTTGAACAATGTGATTTAAAGCAACATGCATAACAGGCTTCAGCACCTCATCTGTGTGACAAGTTTTTCTTCTTCTTCCTCTTCCTCGTTCGTCCTGAAAAGGACAGTGGTTGCGTTGTGTCTGTTTACGCCTAAGCTGTGATATCTGCACCTTTCGGTCGACACATCCGACTTCTGCACGGCATTTTTGGGGACCGGGTTTGCCTTCCCTCTTCGATCCGTACTCGCTCAGCCAGACTGCACTGCTGCAGACTGTTTCCAGGACCACCACGTGGAGGTGGAGTACGGTCTTAGTCAGCTCTGGTTCGCTGACTCTGATGCAAGCAGTCAAGCTATGGGTCGCTGACTGCATTCACTATTGCTGCATCTTTGGGTCCCTGACAAGTTTTTGAGATCTATCAACTGCTTTATATGCCAGATAGTACAAATATGTATGTATGTATGCATGTATATGTGTGTGTGTGTGTGCATGCATGTGAGTGGGTGTGTGTGTGTCTGCATGCATGTGCGTGCATGTCAGTGTAGTGAAATTGACAGAGATACAACGGTAAAATACTCAAAAGATAACATTTAAGGATAAAAACATAATGCGTAGGCTGCTGATGTACATGATCGCCTAGACCGCGGGTCATCACCCTCCATAAAATTGACTTGCTAGACAGGAGGGGAACGGCGGATCAAAAGAAAAAAAATATGACTGGAAAGGCTAAGGAGACGCAATGGGGGGGGATGGAGGAAAGTAAAAATTCACGTCCCCCAAATTGACACGAGGTACGGAATTGGACGTTTTGCGATACCAAGCCTTGATTTGAATTCAGCGGCTAAAACGCAGATGTTAGGAATATTACAAAAATTTAAAAAGTAATTTTTCTTAATATTAATGTTAGGAATATAAAAATTAGCTGGCCGGATGGCCTATTCTGAGCAATGAAATAATATGATCTTAATTTTACAAACGGATAGATAATATTGAAGATAATGACAAAAGACAGTGTAGTTTACATCATCGACAGACTGCCTTGAATAAAAAGTGTCGTTATTTGCACACAAAACACGACCTTGGGGACGCAGGTGTTCAAAGTTACTTGGCATAGAAGTGAAGGGACATTGGTGGTAGCTGAGTCTAAATATAACTTTTTACGACAAAATTTTAAGGGGAGAGAAAGGTTGCTTCAAAAATCAAGCACATTTTTTTTGAAACACAAGTAGAGACGGACAGACTAACAGATAACCATCCATACTTGACTGAAGCATGACTGAAATGACTTTAGTGTAGAAATTTGAAATTTAAAATAAACCTCGGCAGTGATTGGCCACAGACAATCATATCATTAGCGCTCAGAGCGCATTTGGGGTCATTCTTCAATAATTGTTCAGTGTTAGACACAGATTTTAAAGTGTGGTGTTTTCCCATATGAAAGACAGTGAGTTAAATTTAGGGACGCCATCCTATAGCCAGCAGCTCAGCTGAGTTTTGCTAGCACTTCTGTGTTAATTATTCATAATCTGGTAAGATTGAAATTATTTCTTTATATATTTTGAATATTGTTTCATGTTCGAGTGATTTGATACTGCCATATCAAAATCTAGCCTTACAAACAAGTAGGGATTTGCTCTAGACCCCCCGCCCAAGTCAGGGTCTAGGGACCAACAAGGTACATAAACTACAGCAAGGATTATGCAAGATAGATCAAGCGTTGAAACAGGTTACCTATCTTCTTTTAGGGGCGACAACTAATAAATATTTTTCAGAATCTATGGTCTGGGAGGATCTGTCTGATGTAGGCCCACCATGGTAACTGTGCTGTTTGGTCAGAGAGATCTGACCTGTCTGTATGATGTGGTTGTTGTGTCAGTGTTGTGTCCAGACGTGGGTAGAGAATAGATTTTGACACATGGCCCATACTTTGATTGCAGAGCTGTGAGTTTCTATCGACAACAAAGCAGAGTCTATTCGGTGGGTGACTGTACTCGAGTGTATCTGTGCAGTTCTTGTGACAGAGACCACCATTATTGCCCGCCAGCACTCCCAAAGAGATGACTACTCGAACTTTTTTTAATAAAACTAACTAGTCTAGTACTTAAATAGGTACGCTCTTGCATTTATTATGTAACATTCCATGCATTTTTTTTCATAAATTTTCAATCCTTCTTTTAAAACAAGTTCTGGTCACATAAAACTTGATCCAGAACCAATAAATGTAATATAATTATATCAAAAACTATATACACATGAGTTAGTTCAGTGTATTTTAACACTTGTTAATCTTATTAGTCTTCTTAAATGTCTGTGGGTGTATTTATAACTAACACACCACATTACACATCATTACCCTAGACACTTTACGTAGCCACATTCATTAAGAAAAAAAAAATTAAGTGTGAGGTCGTAGTGGTAGCAAGAAAGGCCTTCTGATAATTCTCAACTACATTTTATCTCAGGAGCCTTCACAGCTGGCCTCATACAAGTTACATGTAGTAATAACACCATCATACAATACCATCAACACCACTACAGTCAGTGTGTCTGTGTAATGTAATGTATGTATATATGTTTGTATGTATGTTTGTCTGTCTGTCTGTTTGCTTGCTTGGTTGGTGGGTATGTGTGTTATGGGCTTTTCACTGATTTAAATAGGTTAGTCTAGTATTATGTTTCGTACAATTATTTGATCATCTGGTCTGTGTTTCACCCGGTATCGATATTGATTACAACCCTGGATTCTTTTGATACTTAGTCCAAATAATTGCATTTTAAACGTGCTTTCAATAAAAATTCATATATATTTGAATGACTGTGTTATATTGTTTCATTTTGTATTATCAGTGTGACAGCGTGTGTATTCATTTGAAGGTCAATGGTCATTCTTCATAACAACAGTCATAACTGGAACATTGAATACGTTATTGCATGAGACCAGTTTTTGACGACATAATAATTTAATAAGTATTCATTCTTCCATCATGAATCAAAGACACTACTTAATATCGTTTACATCAAGAGCACTGGATACATTATAGCGAAGAGTCTATATATTTCACAGACATTGCCTGTCCGATACATTACCATTATAATTAACGTTCAACTATATTTCCGCCAAATCTGTTTGGCGTAATTCTTATATTTATCTCATCTCATAATCGTACCCTCTTCTACCCTGTGAAACGAAGTGTAGAGGGGACCCAAGTGCACAAGGCCCATGGGCAGAACATGTAATCGAAGTGACTTGGCAAACAGGTGATTAGCCCATTGTGCCCGAATTCTTATATTTATACAGAATTAAACATTCTGCTAATTCTATTAGATACACTGTCTAATATATTAATTTACTTTGGCATTCAAAGCCAGGCTTACTCAAGGTCCTTATACAATCTTTATTTCTGCTTTAAATATAACTTTCTAGTTATGCACTATCACACTTGAGTGGTTATACCACATCTTTAAAACACTTTGGATAAGTGGCCATGCCACACATTCGAAAACACTGCCATTTGGCTCCAAGGCCACACAACGAGTGTCGTTACTATGTCTAATGCGTCATGCATCGATATATGCGATCCATCTCATTTATTTATTCAGCCGAGGTGTTTCATGGTGCAACCATCCGAATCGAGCTCAAACCCAAATGCTTGCAAACCCTGAAACAATCCTCAACATCGTGTGTGTGCAACAGTAACTGCACATGTGTGTTTGTGTGTACAAATGTATGTGTGGGTGTTACTAACAAATGTTTAAAACAGCGCTCAATATTTATATCAGAGAAATGTAGTTACCCATGTGATGATGATAAATTTAAAAATTAAAAAAAAGGAGTGGGAGAGAGAGAGAGAGAGAGAGAGAGAGAGAGAGAGAGAGAGAGAGAGAGAGAGAGAGAGAGAGAGATAAAGGTGGCAGATAAGCTATGCTGTACTATGGTAGAATGAAAAAAAAATACAAAAACACACAAATAGTAATACGTCTTACACAGAAAAAGGACAAGAAAAACGTACGTTGCGGCCACAAGGCCTTCGTCAGGGACAGACAAACAAGAGTCAGGAGGGAAAGAAAGTGAGAATTAAGTAGAGAACATGAAACTATAAATAAGAGAAAAAAACACTCCCTTATGTCCAGTCACATGTTAGAGCAAAGATGGCGGCCCCTAAACCGGAAAGCGGAAGTGGATAGTACATTAAAAACAAAAAATAACAAATAATGAAAGCAAGGACTGGAAAACAGAGTGAGGGAAAAGGGGAGGAATAAATATTTAAATAAATAAATAAATAATAATAAAAGAATAAATAAATAAAAATATAACAAATTTATATAAATAAATAAAAAATGAAAAGATAAAAAATTAGAAATTAAAATTAAATGAAATAAGATAATAATTAATAAAAAAAAAAGTGAGGGAAAAGCGATAAAAAAACAAAAATATGGGTGATTGCAGTCATAGTAGAAAGTCATAATACAACTGGGACTAGATAGAAAAGGATGACTCAGACAAAAGAATGTTGGGTATTCAAACCGTGGGGTTTAAGGCAACCTGTAAGATGGATGAGGAGTTGTTCCAGGCGAAACCGACTGTTGGCGCCCGAAGTACAGGATCTGATGGCTGTCACCTGAATGTCAGTGGCACCATGGTGGCCAGGGCCATTGAAGTGGATGGCCACAGGTGTGGATTTCAACTGAGAGATGTCATAGAGGTGTCTGCAGTATCGGTCGCCCAGTCGTGTGCCCGTTTGGCCGATATTAGTAATATTGCAACACTTGCATATAAAAGCATAAATGACGTGCGTGACTCGCATGTGAAGCCATGGGTGATGCTGTACTATAACAATTTCATTATTACATTTTCAGTAAAAGAAAGAAAATAAACCTGCTGAAGTTCACAGAAAATGTGTTAAATAAGTCTGAAGAATCACGCACTACTCCATAAAGACTGATATATAACTGGCGGAGAAATTTGTTTTTAAAAAGAAAAAAAAAGGTATGCAGAATTCCCATATGCAGCAGTAAAGAAAATAAAAGCAGAAATTTGAAACTAATCTCTACCACAAGTTAATTATCAAACAATGACATGAAAATAATAATAGAAAGAAGCTGATATGTCAAAAGAACACACAGAGAAAAGACACTATAGCAGAACTAGACTAACAAGCACAGAATAAAAATATAGAAAGTAGCAGAGAAGTTAGATGAACAGAAGCATATGGTCACTGGCTATACACTCATTAAAGACAAGGGTAATGACTGATTTAAAGTACTGACACTGAAGCAGTAATGAATATAGAGCATAAACTTGTAATGGCATTTATGATAAACAAATGCAATCAATGAACAGTTCTCCTGAATATCAATCATATCACTCAGGAGGCAATGGCTGTCAAGGAAAGGTTCACTGTTTGCACTGCTTCAACTGTAACCGATGACTTAAAAAGATCAGTTTACAAAGGCATCAATGCAGTGTTGACATGCATGTAGCTGTTCTTTAGTGGCTGCACAGCCTTTGCAAGAAATTCAACCAAGCATGTATGTTCTTATTTTTCTTGCAGAAGAAAAAGTATTCATGTTTCGTGGTTTCTTAAGTTGAAAAACAAACACTTGTACCACTGCACTTATACCTTGTGTTCTGTCTGACAAATAAAAATGAAGCTAGGCTCTGAACTATCTCTGTAATGTTTAAACTAGGCAAAAGAGTCTCAACAATTATGCTAATTCTAAGTAAAACTTTTATAACAGGGGTGCCAGCTCATTCAATGAGTGTACAAGAAAGCTTTAAAAAAAACTGCACATGGAAATAATAATTCTGACGACTATAATGAAAACATCATTCATGTGGCTACACTGTACAACCTGAAAATGTCTATTTATGTAGTGACTGATTTTACACCCACAGCAATTGAAACAGCACACATTCTAGTGGACTGTCATCTTTGCACCACAAAACTAATGTATGTATAGTTTACACATGTTATATACCTCATAACTTATAATAGGTCCTCCAACTTTTTAATGTGCTGTTGCGTACATTTTATGTCCTTAACAGGCATTAACAGATAATTGCAGTCCCAGGTCCTGCATCTGTTAAATATGTGTACACACCAACTCAGATGTTAGTGATATAGCGCGGTTGTTACCAAAGGGGAGATGACTGATAAAGATACGTTCTGAGCTGATAAGGATAGGCTGGTTCAGAGCTGGTTCTGTATTTTGTTGAATCGCGAATGCGTGCTTCGTTCGTTTATAATCTTCAAATGAGGGTCACCGTTATATGGACTCATTATGTGTTGAATGTCCAAGAAGACATTGGTTCCTTTCGGAGCTCATTATTATATTATATATCTTCTCATCGGAAGAGTTCTTCACTACAATAATAATCAAACATGTCAATGCAAACAAACAGCCGTAACGTATCGATGTGGATAAGTCTTCAACTTGGAGTCCATGATTTATTAAACAGTTCACATACGAAGACATTTCACGTAGGTATAACATTCACATACAGTTCATTAGAATTTACTTGCATATATATTCTTATCCGTCCGTGTCATAATGAATTCATGTCGGCAGAACATCATGGCTATATACATGTGCTGCTGGGATTCAGACAGCCAGAAGTGAGCGCATGAGTCTTGACGAAAATAATCAAATTACTTATCAACCATCCTTCCGTAACGCAGGTTAATCACTAATCTTATGAATTCGCTTGTATACATTATTATCTGGACTGACCCTGAGTCCTGGTATCACTTTACATAAATATGGCTATTAGCAAAGCCTATCAACCTTGGAAGGAGGTAAAAACACGACTTCACGGCTTGACGGACAACGTAACAAGGGTCCAGTAACTAAGTCACGAAGCGTGACCTTATCAACGCTAACACGTCATAATTTGACCGTGTATTTCGCGTTCATTAATCCGTGAAGTATAAAAATCAATTTATATTAATTCTATTGACCCCAAAAATGCGCACTGCCAATTCTAGCAGACGATATCAATAAAACTACCGTAACAATTCCCTGCCCGCCGGGGAAAAAAAATCTATTAGATAGATTTTTTTGAACTATCTTACTCAAACATATGAAAAATTTAACAAAAACCCGACATATGGCCTACGATGTTCTGTCTAGAACAGTGTCGTGGTCATGTCGATAATATATCAGTCATATAACATTATTAAACAAAGGGGTGTCAACTGTCGCTAAATAATTAGCTACTGAACTTAAAGACTGTTGTGAGTGAATAATGAAGTGTTATGTAAAGAAAATTATTCTAACTAATTAAAATTAAACTAATTAATCATAATAAGTATGTAGGGTATTAATTAATTAACATCTAATTAAATAACCTGAGAGATAGTGTCATAACAAAAGATATGAGAAGGACAAGTAAAGTAAAGAAAAAGATAAAGTATAAATTAATTTAGTTATGTGTGTTTAAACTTAATTATGTATGTCAAGTAATTACTAAATAATTAATTTAATGACGTAATAAAAGAAAATATTCATACATTTCATGTGAACATCTTAACTAAATGCATATAACAGCTATCACATTAATAAATAAAATATTTAGATTATTCGCTTGTGTGATATTATTTTGTTTTTTTCATCTTTTCCTTCTTTTGACACATTTCATTTTTTTATTTATCACACTTCAATTTTATTATATTCTTTATTAATTTAATAACTATTAAACTTAATAATGTCGGATGTGAAGATCCAGTCGTCGTTATGTCCATTGCGAATGTATAGAAAGTTCCTTTGGAGAAGAAATTTAATACTGTTCAACTAAGTTTCGTTCCTGATTGGATATAAACTTTTTTCTCTAAATTTGACCTGTCAAAGGGATATTGGCAAGTCCCACTGACACCAAAGGCAAAGCCACTCACTGCTTTCTCTACTCCTCGGGGATTATTCCAGTGGAATTTTATGCCATTCGGCTTAGTAAACGCACCTGCTACCTTTGTACGCATGATGCGTCGCATACTATCTCACCGTCCCGGTGTCATTGCATACATTGATGACATTTGTCTTTTTAGCGACTCATGGGATGAGCACATTCATGGATTAAAAACATTACTGTCCACATTACGGGATTATAACTTAACAGCTAAGCCATCGAAGGCATTTGTCGGTTTTCTCGACATATCATTTTTGGGTCACCATATCGGTCGCGGCATGTTATACACAGAGGACAGTAATGTCTCAAAAATCCTCAATATTACAGCTCCTAAAACAAAGAAACAAGTACGATCTTTGTTAGGTCTCATTCAATTTTATAGTAAATTTATACCTCACCTATCTACCATTACTGCACCTTTCTCTTCATTGTTGAGGAAGGGCACAGCTAACGTGATTCGGTGGTCTGAGGAACATCAAATCGCGTTAGATTCAATCAAAACATTTTTTTTTCCAATGCTCCGGATTTAAGGTTGCCTAATCAAAACCTTATTTTCATTCTGCGTAGTGATGCGTCCAATTACAGAATCGGCGGCGTATTACTCCAGGAATACTCAGGCACCTTACATCCTGTGATGTAAGTATCGAGAAAATTAACGTCAACTGAGCAGAAATATTCGGTTCTGGACAAAGAACTTTTAGCGTTGGTTTGGTCAGTTACCAAACTTGAGCGTTACTTACTAGGTTCTCACTTTATTGTGGAGTCGGATCAAAAGGCACTCACGGCTCTTAATACTAAAGATGTGAAGTCTTCAAAATCAACGAGGTATGCCATTGCCTTACAACCCTACAGCTTCTCGATTCGGTCGATCCCTGGATCTCAAAATGTTTTCGCGGACTGTTTATCACGATGTCAAAGCGAACCAAGTGAGTTAATACGACCTACCGAGATCGAAACTTCTTCACAGACAGTCGCTCAATTGTAATGTGATGCTCAATGTACATTGATTATTTGTCTAACATCTACGCAAGTTTATATCTTCACTGATTTTCGAATGGAAGTGGATTACTCATACTTTTATTACTATAAGGAAATGCTCAGTGTATTGTCCATAACATTTATTAGGATATAACTTTTTAAGGTGGTAACATTTTCTTTGAAAAGTTACATTGTAGACATATATAAACAGCACTGTTATGTGATGGATATTTACTTTTCCAAAGGAATATGCTAAATTACTCGATGACTCGGAAAGTAACTTTTCAGCGTGATTGGAATTTATATAACAGAACTTCAGATATTATTAACTGTTTTAGATAATAACAGTGACACTTATTAAGATTATTGGAGATTAAAATAATTTGGAATTAGTGACAATTATAATATATGAACAATATTGATGAGATATTATCAATTAAATGTACTTAATTAGTTGAATATTTAACATTCTTTAACAATAGTAGTTTGTATAAGATTCTTTGTGCTAGTAACTGCCACTCATGGTGTATTATTTTAGCACTAGTAGGTGATTAGTGCCTCTTATTGATTTTAGACACAGTAGGGGTGTTGTTCACTTCGCGTATTTGATTATGTATGTTATTCACTTTGCTTGTTTTATTTACATTTTTTGGTTACTAATTCTCGTATCATTTCTGACGTATTCTCATTTTATTCATTTAAAATCATTTGTTGATTTTTTGATTTGGTTTAATGTTTTCACATTCTTGTGGTTTAATTTCAATCATCCTTCATACTTTATTTCTCTTAATTTTACCACATCGTTCCAAAGTCGGTCGATTGTGGATGTATGCTTTTATGCATACTCTTGTTTGGTTGAGATGACTTAAATTTCATATTCGTTTCTTCATTATTAATAAATATAAATCATGTTGTAATTTTTAGTACATGAATATGTAAATTTGACTCACCTCTCCGAGTTACTTAACGTATAAAAAAAAAATTAATAGAATTAATTTTTTTTTAAGGGGGGTGATAAGGAAGCTGTTGCGTACATTTTATGTCCTTAACAGGCATTAACAGATAATTGCAGTCCCAGGTCCTGCATCTGTTAAATATGTGTACACACCAACTCAGATGTTAGTGATATAGTTGGTTGCGCACGAGAATGCACATTTTTGATATTGGTAAATTAGCGCGGTTGTTACCAAAGGGGAGATGACGTATCTCCGTAGTGGAGCAAGGCAGAGTTCCTTTCAGACTGAGAGTCTGATGTTTTTTCAGTCCTTCATTCGGCCATACAGGGAAATACAAGCAAACAAGTTGCCTCATAAAAGACAAGAATGGGAAACTGCTCAGCAATATACAAGAGCAAATGAAGAGGTGGACAGAATATTTTGGGGACCTTCTCAATAGACCAGCTCCACAAAACCCGCCGGACATCCAGCCAGCAGAAGAAGAGCTACAAATTAACGGGGAAAGACCAACGAAGGAAGAAATAAAGAAAGCCATAAAGCTTCTAAGAGAGGGAAAAGCGTCTGGACCTGATGGCATTCCAGCAGAGGCCATCAAAGCAGATATCGACACGGCTACAGAGATGTTATATAAATTACTTGGTAAAGTCTGGGAAAAGGAAGAGATACCAGCAGAATGGAAGGAAGGATATCTGGTTAAGTTGCCTAAGAAGGGAAATTTACAAGAGTGCACAAATTATAGAGGAATAATGTTACTATCAGTGCCAGGAAAAGTATTAAACAGGATTATCCTTGAGAGATTAAAAGAGTCCATAGACAAGAAAACTGAGAGATGAACAAGCAGGTTTTCGACAAAACAGATCATGTACAGACCAGATAGCCACTTTGAGAATAATAGTTGAACAAAGTCTGGAATGGAATTCACCACTATACATCGGATTTGTGGACTACGAAAAGGCATTTGACAGTGTAGACAGAGAATCACTTTGGAAATTGATGAGGCATTATGGAGTTCCCCTGAAGATCATTAATTTAATAAAGAAAACATATGAAGACATGACATGCAGAGTTCTTCACGAAGGACAGCTTACAGAACCGTTTGGGATAAGAACAGGAGTGCGACAGGGATGCCTCTTGTCTCCATTTCTTTTCTTGCTGGCAATAGATTGGGTTATGAGATCATCGACAACACACAACAGAAATGGAATCCAGTGGACTCTGACTAAGCAGTTGGATGATCTGGATTTTGCTGATGACTTGGCTCTTCTGTCCCATAACCGTAATCAGATGCAGGACAAATTGAAAACACTCGATGAGAGGTCACAGCAATTGGGTCTGAAAATACACAGGGAAAAGACAAAAATAATGAGAATAAATGCAGGTAATGATAACAGGGTTGAACTTGAAGAAACACCAATTCAAGATGTAGAATCATACACATATCTTGGCAGTAATATAGACAAAGTTGGAGGGACAGACAGCGATATCAAAATAAGAATACAAAAGGCAAGAGGAGCTTTCATTGCATTGGGAAATATATGGAGATCAAGAGAAATCGGATCCAACACGAAAATAAGAATCTTCAACTCAAATGTGAAGTCAGTCCTATTGTATGGCTCGGAGACATGGAGAACAACAAAGACAACAACCAAAAAGCTACAGACTTTCATAAATGGGTGCTTGCGTAGAATAGAGGGATTAAAATGGTATGACAAGGTTACCAACGTGGAACTGATGACAAGAACTAGACAAGTGCCAGTGGAACAAGAGATGAGAAGAAGACGATGGCGATGGATAGGACACACACTGAGGAAACCTGTTGATAGCATTACAAGGCAGTCCTTGTTCTGGAACCCCCAGGGCAAGAGAGGCAGAGGAAGACCAAGAAGTACATGGAGAAGAGAGTTGGAAACAGAGGTGAAAATGATGAGAACATGGAAAGAACTTGAGATGATGGCACGGGACAGGAGGACTTGGCATATATTGTAATTACTTGGTGACTGGCTCACTGCAATTTAAGTCATAGCCCTCAGGTCACTCAAGTCAGGTAATATTATAATTGATTGATAATGTTGTAAGAATAGTTTCATCATTGACTTTCTTCAGTCAAGTCGACCTCTAGCTGGTACCCGTACATGTTTGGACCAGAATGGATAAAAGTCGTAACGTCAATGCACTGGAACTTTTGAAGATGTTTAATATATGAACATTGTTTGTGGAATGAACGGGATCTGCGTTATTGAATATTTAAAGTAGCCGTCATGCGAGTAACGGCTAGTATGGAGAGGTGAAACAAAACGTCAGCAGTTAGAAGTTTGTATACACTTCACAAGTTATACTGCTTTATCAGAAGTCGGATTTTCATTGTCAAACGAACTAAGAAGGAGTATTCCGTAATGGGTTGTATACCCTTGATTGTGATAAGATGGACTGCCCTTGAGAGGTCAACCGTCGTATAGAACGTTCGTTAAATCAAGTCATTTATAGCAAGATAAACATGTATGAATATATCGATGCCTATTGATGATGCTTCACTAAGTATATGATGGAAGCTGAATACCATATGTCACAAGTTAATCTACTATGTATGCATGAACTGTCGTATTGTCCACGTCTACGTATTGTCAAATAAACCGTTGATGGTATCATTACTCAACCACGAGTTCTAGTGTCCGTCCTTGACACTATTGAAGTTGAATTGACTCTTGGAGATTTTCTATTATTCATTCGCTTTTTAGACTCAACCAGATAACTGTCACCCATCACTATTCTAATACCTATCAATGGGGATCCAAAGTGACCAGTTACAAATGGTGGATGAAAAGTTACATGTACATTTTCAGATTTTAGCAAATTAAATATATCAAGAGGTGGATCTATCTGATTAATTCAATTATTTTATTTTTTTCAGCATACTGTGAGAGAAAAAAAGGATGGAAAGCAGAAGAAAATGATATAGAACAAAGAAAACTTTGCATGTGGGTGGTACCACAAGACTTACCAAAGCCAATTTCAAAGCAGGTAAATATTCCATTGATAACTTCTGTAGTGAAGCATTGGCTGTAGTAATCTGAGCTGAAAGTGTTTGGCACAGCATTGTGACAAAATCCAAGACAAAGAGAATTCACTTTCATGTTCAGACAACAGTTGTCATGATTGCTGCCCCCTGTGAATAGAGTGAAAATTTAATGATTGGTTTACCAATACCATTAATTCACTAGTCTTTAAAAACCTGAAAAATTCATTTGCCACAATAATAATACAGTAATATCCCGCTTAGTGCTAGCCCATAAGCAATGTTATAACACTTGTTAACTTTAAATGACTGTCATGTACACTTTCTACAGTTACCAGTGTAAATTACTGACTTATAAACTGTTTATAGTTATGAACTTTTAAAAGGTTAACTCTCTGCAGTTTTCACATTAAAATTACTGAATGCAAACTTTCAATACTTAATCCATTTTAAATGGTTCAGCACTGAACTATCAACTTTTAATTGGCTTAACAGCTTTTAAGTATTGTCGTATAAACTGTATTGTTTTTAACATTATACATAATAAACTATCTATGATTTCAAACTTTAAAATGCTGACCTGTGAAGCATTTGGAAAGTCCTTTAAGATTTTCCACAGTTCCACACTCAGTAATGGCATTAAACTTTTGCAGATCAATCAGACTTGGGTAGCATCCAGGTAAGCAAGACTGTGTCACATTCTCCGCAAGACAACAATCTGAACAGAGTGATGACAATAATACACAGCCCAGGTTAAGATTACTGAAACAGAGTCTAGAAATACCAGTAATACTGCTGTTCTATTATATTATATATGCATTGTTAATTATTTATTCATTAGAAAATTAACATAACAACTTTCAAACCATTAATTTTTCATGTAAGATGATTACTTAAGAAATGATATTAGTTTTATTATATTAATTGCCCTGTGCAGTTCCAGGGGGTCTCTGAAGAGACACAGAAAAAATAGAACTTCTGATCAGACATGTAGTACAAGGCAACTAATATGAGGTTGTGTTTGGTGCTGGCAACCTCATCATGTTAAACAAATTGCCACAGAAACCACCATTACAATAACACATGAATGCTTGGTGCAGGCTTCCTGAATGGGACCAGCTGCAGTGGTGGCTGCATGCTCCATAAGCAGTGCCAAGGAAAACGATGATTATATTAAAAGATACAATTATGTGATGTATTTATTTATGATAAAAGAATTAACATCATGCAGGGAACATTTTGAAATCAAAAACATTGAAAGGAACACATTTTACAGGTCAAGACAGACACAGAGAGACACACAGACATGGATAGATAATAAATATTACACACACACATAAAGGTATGTGTTATAGTCACATTGTATGACTAGTTGTTGCTGATAACACGAATGTGAATATGATGAATAACGACAAGGCAACGGTTAAATGAAATGCATGTCAACTCTGACAGTGTCAAGTGAAGTACACTGGACCCTTGGTTTCTTCTTCTTCTTCTTCTTCTTCTTCGTACATTCTCAGACGTCCACTTGAATGTTCTCAAAGAAAGCAGTAGTCAGTTTGAGGCTATTTGAATCCCCGTAAAGCTTTTCCACGAAAGGAGCTGGCGTCGGCCATATGCACTTTCTCTGTACCACATATAAGGGGCAACTTTGAAGCAGATGTTCAGCAGTCATTTTATCAGTGCCACAGTTACACTGATCGGTAGATCCTATCTTGAGCTTGTTGAATAGATGGTATCTCAATCTGTTGTGGCCAGTGCGTAGTCTGAAGATTACCACTTGTTCTCTTCTGTGGAGCTGGTAGTAAGCATCATTCTGTGTGTGCCCTGGATGTTCTACATTCCATTTGTTTCTGTATCTGATTCTGATAAAACTCTTTGCCTCCTCAAAAGTTATGCTTGCATCAGGCTGAGGTAGATGTGAACCTTCTTTTGCCATTCTGTCAGCTTCTTCATTGCCGGTGATGAGATTGATTGAAAATAATGTCAACAGTTTATTTCACATCAACGTGGACGTAGACTATAAAGACGTGTAGAGTAGACATAAACTGACATTGACAGTGGCATATTGTATCAAGCATGTAGAATGTCAATCTAACATTAATGTCCAAATTGGTTGGCCTCATAAATAATCCTATAGTTCATTGGTTATCTGATGCATACAGTTGATCCTCACGAAGGTATGACAGATAAAAGTACATTATTGATAAACATCACCAGACAACTTGATTGACCTCCAAAACTTGCCGTAGTCTGTTGGACGGCAAGGGTATTCTTTATATTTTTTTACCTTCATAATTCAACTCTTTTAATGAAACGTAATCAATACTGCCGGATAATATTTCGTAGAAAAACAACTTCAATTCATTCTTAAACCAGTCTAGTTCTCACTAGCAGCAGTTCATCAAATCCACGCCGAAGCTCTGACTAGGTCGTACTGGCAATACATAAATGCACGTATCATTTTTGTAGAGAGACTTACTTCTTTGCATAATATACTGCTACAACTTCCACTTGGAAGGCAGTTAAATCATAATCATCAACATATACCCACGATATGGGGCTCTTGAACCAGACTAACGTCTGACTGGTATCACCGGCATTTTGTCTCTGTTCCCCACTGCGTCATGCAGTATTTAGCAACAAACTCTATACTCACGCACCAAATATGTGCTCTATCATGCACAACTAATTTAAACATTATTAACCATACTTAATTACGCTGATGCGTATCCTTTTAATAACAGTTAGACTTGTGTCAAAACACAATACGGTTAAGTCCTGCACCCTTAAAATACCCAGGGTGAAAAAGGACATAACAGTATGTTTTCAGGCACTCGTGAATAATAAAGAAGTAGAAAACTAGACAACAGAAAAACAGATGTGAGTGGCTTACCTGGGAATCGAACCCAGAACCCGCCGTGCGGCACCCCCGCCTAGCTACAGAGCGACCAGCAACACATAACACCAGAAATTTACCTAGGGCAATTCAGCCTATTAATGACGCAATCACTTCTGTTGTTCCCCTCTTTTACAGCACAGATCAGATTACACAAGACAAGACCTTAATACTGTGTCTAGTAAATGATAGAAGACTAAGAACAGTAAGTACAGGACAGAGGGTAGGTTTTGGCATTGTACAAATGTTTTAAACATATAAAGAAGAGAAACCCGAGGCTTGTAAACAGTAAATAAATATTACACACACATAAAGGTATGTTTTCAGGCACTCGTGAATAATAAAGAAGTAGAAAACTAGACAACAGAAAAACAACAGACGTGAGTGGCTTACCGGGGAATCGAACCCAGGACCCTCCGTGCGGCACCTCCGCCTAGCTATGGAAGTGAATCACACTATCCTCCCTGCCAGCTAAGCACCACAAAAATGATGCTTCGATGACAGGGGTTATTAGTGAGACCAGCAGCACATAACACCGGAAATTTACCTAGGGTAATTTACTTTTATGTGTTTAAGACACAGACAGACAGAGACACTGACACGCACAAACTAAACACCAAGTAATTCAATATCAAACACAAACAGGCAAGTATTACAAATACAAAACAGCTTGGACATGATTGCTAAAATGCTCATCTGCAAACAAATGCATAAGAATGACACCACTATAAAACTACTACAAGAAATACAACAGGGCAAACAAATATGAGCACCTAAAAATTAAAAAATATATAAATTATCCGAGTAGATTCCCGGATGGTTTTATTCTAATGAAATCACTGCCAATGAAACACTGAAGCTCAAAAAGAGAACAATGATATATGGCCAGTGTTTGCATTCATTTAAAACAGGAAATAAAAGGAAAGGAGTGACTGCTTTCTGTTTATTATTTAAGTAAATAAATTAAAAATTAAAATTAAAATTGCAATTAAAAATCACTGTTTTCATGTTAACCGTTAAGTTGTAGAACTGATTCAATACCGTTTTATTGGTTTATATCTGTTTATTATTTGCCGAGCTAAATTGTTTTATTCTGTATGATTTAGTCTGAGGATAAGCTTCAAGTAATACTTTCAGATAAGCTATATATATTTTCTTACATTTTTTAAATGCTTTCTTGTCTCAATTTATTTCTAAATAATTTGTTTCCTCATTTTTCTTGTTCTGTGACTATTTAATGTAAGATATTTTCTGCCAGAACATTCTGCCTGTTCCATGATTTTTGCCCCATACCAGCTGATGTTGAGCTATTAGCTTTCCTGGTTTAGCATGGTTAGTGTCCTCCTCCAGTTATAACTGATGTACTAGCTACGATTGTCTGCTTCATCACTGTGCACATGTGGATTAAACAAACTGCTGATTATGTTCTACAGGATTATCTTCTGTACGACCAGTTAAGAAACATATACTGGCCCAATGATTCAACACTAAACTCAAAGCTGTATGGAGCTAAAGAGGAACTCCAGACAACAGTCGAATTCATCATGAGAACTCATCTGACGGTGTAAACATCAAAGATGCGATCACAAGAAGAAGTCCAGGAAAGTATGTGCCCTTAATAACTGACTCTTTAAGCTAAAGCTTACATAAAGTGTGTATTTTGCTATTTATTCCTAGCAGAAACTAATTTTTACTCATTTAAAAAAATTTTTCTCACATAAATCGTACCTGTCATATTGAGAGGTGGCCCTTGAGGAAGAATTATGTTTGGCACATCTGTAGACAACATAGGGAATGCAAACACAATTAACACTTCGAAATGCTGAAACATACTGGTTTGTTATTAAAAGTCATTACAAAGACATCGCTCATAAAGGTGTTCTTTAACAGCAAGTACACTTATCATTAGTAGCATGCAAAATGTCTCCTGGAGGCATGAAGCAATTTCTGAAAATCTAATAAATGTAGGGATGAGTAAATCAGAGATCAAAAGCTTAATTAAAGAAATAATAACAGATGAATGGAAAGCACAGAGGGACAAAAAGCTGAAAGGAAGACATGCATATAAGATATTCAAGGCTCCAACAAGAAAATGTCATATCTAGGGAATTAAAAATTCCCATTAATTAGAAATTTCTCTGACTACAGCTGGGAAAAGGCTATTTCAGAATAGAAGAACCTTACTGTGCAGGATGTTTTCAAGACAATAATACAGAACATTTCTTGTTAAAATGTAAGAGGTATGAACAAATGAGAATCCCGATATTAGATTATTTGCAAGCATCAAATTTACCTATAAATATAGAAGAGGTGTTAAGAATAGGCAGACCTAGGGAACTGCATAATATATCAAACAGTATTTAACAAGAACAAAAGTTAATATATAGTAATTGGGGAGGTGAAGGTCTGATGATGTTCTTACAATACATATGACCTATGGTAGGTGAAAGTCAATTAAATATCTAACTGGAAACATCAGGCCTTTATACTCCTCCCCCTGAATATTATTTTTGTTTGGTTTTGCTTTGTATTATTTCATTTTTGTTTGTTTGGTTTGGATTGTTTTTTTTTTAACATACAAGCAAAATAAGTCATTTTGATTTGCCATATTTACAATGATTTGACAGATGTGATGCAACTTTCCTGTATCGGCAGTTATTCATCTTATATGGTATTGAAAACAATATATATCCTAATTATAACCATTCAGAGGTTGAACCGGGATATTTTTAATCATCAAATTTAAATTTTAAAAAATTCCAAAATTAATGTAATTGCGTTATCTGGTTATAAAAATCATATGTTTAGTTTTAAATCAATGTTGTTTAGTAGTTTTGAAATCAATATTGTTCATATAGATTTTAAATCACCACTGTCTATCTATTTGTTAAGTTCCTACTGTTTATCCAGTTTTTAAACCACTACTGTTTGTCTTGTTTTTAAATCACGTCTATAAGAACAAGCTTTAATGTAATATTTTGTCGCCACATACTGACATGGAATAAAATGCCCATTTGTTATAAATATTTTGTCAAAGGTTATAAGAAACACAGATTCTCAATAAACTAATTCTGCTTGATTTAAAGTGGCACACTTTCTGGGTGTTATGTGCTTGCCTTTATGGGTTTATATGATTACTTTGTTTTTTGTTTTAAATTAACTTTTCTTTGAAAATGATTCTAAACAGATAGAGAAGCAGCGGGTAACTTAATCAAGACTTGTGTAACAAATGGAGAAACTTTAGTGCTATTTTCATCAAATTATCCATATTGAAACAAGACTAAGATGAAGCAATGAATGTTATTTTTCACTGTTATTTATGTTGCTGTCTCTAATCTAACATTGTGAATAGTAGTATCTGCAAGGCTATTTTAATGAAATAATGAGAGACTACTATTTTCATATTTTCAGGTAAAACTTTCTCTCAAAACCTTGATAGTCTACATGGACTTCCCTTATATAACCTGTACTTACTGCTGCGCTACCAACTAGTTCTGTGCCTCCGAGTGAAAAAAAAAATTTGTTTGCCATACCTTTAATCAAGACACCAAAGAAAAGCTATATGCAGCTTAACACATTAACCACCGCGAGCTGGTGGGACCGGCTTTTGCTGGTGGGACCGGCCACCGGAAACAAATTTGGTTGAAATCCTATCATTTGGACCGCGAGGACCACAAAATATGCTTGTACATCTCGTCTAACGGCTGAATAGGCTAGAAACTTGTTTCTGTGCAAAATAAAATGATTAAAATTATAATCTTAATTGTGAAAATGTGAAGAAATTATACACCAATGGAATAAAAGCTGAAGAAAAGGCATTACTGGTGTACAGGACACATATTGCAGAAATCCGCCAACATTCACAAGGTGGTCCGTGTTCTGGAATTCCCAGGCTAAAAGAAATAAAGGGACACCCAAACAACACAGAGAGTAGAGAACTGGAAAACATACAATGATTGAAAAAAAAAAGACATGACAAAAAAAAATAATAAGATGGTGCAGGACAGGAAGAACTGTCATGACATTTTCTTCTTTGTTCACTTTCAGACATCGACTTGAATATGTTCCAAAAAAGCAGTGGTCAGCTTGAAGCTGTTGGGATCTCCATAGAGTTTTTTCCAGGAATGGTATTGGTGATGGTCATTCATATGCACTTTCTCTGTTCCTCATATGTTGGGCACCTTTGATGGTGCAGGACAGGAAGAACTGACAAGACATAATTAATAAACTATGCTCTACTGGGAACTGAAAGACAAGGAAGAAGCTATAACTAAAGGACATCTATTTATAGTTGAAAGGTATCTGCCTCAAGAAAATGAGGCAAACATATTTATTTTATAAAACAAGACTAAATAACTTGTGTTAAACTGCAATTAAAAAAAAAAAATGTTTCAACAGGGAAAGAAAACTTGTATTAGTAATTTCAGTCCAGAGTAATATATGCAATCATCTTGTTTAAACTATCTGTTCACAAGGGGAAAAAAAAGAAGTAAAAATAGCACTGATTTTAAAAATTAAATCTATCTATTTTGTCACATTAAATCAATGTAAACCTTGTGAAGTTCTAGGGGTGTCTCTAGAGAGATAAAGAAAGAAAAGGATAATTGTACTCTCAGGCATATCGTACAAGCGGCTTACATGAGGTTGTGCATGGCGGCTGGCAACCTCATGATGTAAAACAAACTGCCATAGAAATCACTGCTGCAAGAGCAGGCTTCCTGCAAGGGGACAGCTACAGTGGTGTCTCCATGATTCATAAGGAGCACAAAGGAAAATGAAATGATGAAGTCATTGTAAGATACATCACCATTAATATTTAGACCTGTTGCTGTTATTAAGTCACTTTAAGATACATCACTAATATTTGTCCCTATTACAGAATTCATCACTTGAACATTACCCAAAACATCAAAACCTGTCACTTTTGTAGCATCTACTGTATGACAAATCATCTGTAACATGACAACAGTTCACTTTTTGCAGCATTCACGACAAGAAACATTACCTATAACATCAAGATGTGTGATAATTTGCTGATCAGTTCCATCAACAGCACATTTGTAAAAACCTTGGTCATACTTTTCCACATTTGAAATTTGAAGGTTTTGTACTTGCCCTCCTGGCATATGAAAGTTAAAAACAATTTTCAGATAAACAAGAGAGAAATAATGTGAATTTTGCATGAACTATATCTAACTACACATTTCCATTTTTACAAAATTTGTTTCAGTTTATTTTTAAACAGACAAGACCAGTTACATTTTTCAAAAATAAAGAACTTCTATATTTAAAAAAAGGAAAAACAATCTGGCACAAAATGTTGAGAAAGCTGCCAAAAACAGAAATATGATGGACCTATACTGCATATTTAAATTTAAATTTGGGGTCTATCTAGGCCCCGACGTCCCGCCTACAGTAATGGATGCTGAAGCGAACACATAACCTCTCACACCCAGGTGCACTGATCACCGCGAAAGCTACTGTCCAGCTGTGACAGTAAGCTTCTAGTATATGGCCTCTCCTGCACAAACATGTCCATAGCAACACCTTCACGTGGTGGACTCCGTTCTCTACAGAGTTTGGCTATGGTGGCGATCAAGTGCCTGGCAGTATAACCAGGTCGTGAGTAGTTTGGGACCCTTTACGGTGTAGGCGCAGTACCCACCGGCAAGTGGACCATGCTCTGGCCAGCACCAACCTAAACCCTAGGCATGGGTAGATGAAGCTCATAAGCCTTGGAAGGCAGTTCGTCTAGGAGAAGGAAAACTCTGATTTTAAACCACCTACTGCCTTGCGGGTAGGCTTGAAACAGTCAAGGGCTAAGGAACGCAACCCTACTGAAACGCCTGTTTAAATCAGATGCACTGGGCTACATGCTTAACGAAACAGTGCAACGTACTTCACTTAATGAAGATGTTACGAATAAAATAAGGAGAGTGGTGCTCGTCCCGTGGAGTCCCGGACCCCCCACCTCGAAGGGTGTTGAGGGCTGCTGCATGGTTTGCCATCATCTTGGTTTTTACTTTGATTGTTACACTTAAACGTTATGCGTAAAGAACTTGTTGACGCGTTAAGCTTAGTAACAAAGTGAGTTGACATATGGCCATTGAGCCCTATGGAAGTGTTTAATATGTGTGACATGGCCACTAACCTATATGTTCATGGAAAATGTGGCATGGCCACTAGCCTATGTGTAAAGATAATCTGAGTATGGCCTCTGTGCCTAGAGTAAGTGTTATTATATGTGGCGCGGCCACTAAATCTAAGTGTAGAAGATAGTCTACTTATTGGCTTTTATGCTATACGGTCAAGGTTCCACAGTGTTATTGATAATGTGTGTCGGTTCACACTTCTTTGAGAAGCTAAGAATTAGCCAAGGACTTGTGGGTCCATAAAGATGTTAAACGTTGAAACGCAGATTATATTTTCGTGGTATTCATGAAATGTCAGTGGTACAGTTTAGTACATAGTGTGTAATGAGAGCAATATGGCTATTAGAAGCTGGGATGTGATGCCAAAGTAAGAATAAGATATTAATACAGTATCTTAGAATGCTATAGTGAGCTTAGTAGAAATAAGCACTTAAGGATTAGCACGGACTTTATATTAATACTGTTTGGACATTTAACGTGCTATAGTTCGCAGAACAATAATGAACATTAGATATGCTTTGACGGTTATGTAAAATACCTCATGTCAGATGTTAGGCAATCAACGAACTATGATTTATGCCATTGCCTTTAATGTGAAGAAATATGTCAATACGAGATTTCATGCTCATTGTGAAGAGTTACTGTGATTTTATTTTCCACAGGCCCCATTCTTTTTCTCCCTGTAATTATGTCCTGTAAGTAAGCAAGTTTAGTCTTCTTCTATTGGTAATTAATTGCGTTTTCAGGAGGGATGACTGTCGGTTTTAATTTAAGATTTGCACCAGTCTTCCTTTCTCTAAAGTAATTGCGATCACGTAGGCTTTTCTTTGTAAAATAATCGCGTTCAATTTTATTTAGTAAGCAGCGAGCGCGTTGTTATTATTTAGGATGGGTAAATTGTCTGACATTATAAAAAACACCCACCCGTTGAAACGAGGGATGGGGTGGGGGGAACACTACCCAGGTACATCGAACTTACGTTAGAGTGAATCAAAGTTAATTTTACTCACGCTGTCGGTATAACATGATTTAACATGACGCAATTGGAGTGAGCAGGAGCCGGAATAAGCATGCGTCATGAGTAGCTTACGTTATCATTGGAGCGTTTCAATAGTTTATTAAATGCAGAGATATTATTGATTTAAGAGAGATGCTACGTGATGACGTAGGGCATGGGTCTCAGCGTGGGTATTCCAATTATAAATACCAGAGAAAATCTAGTAGCGGTCTCTTTTGTCTCCAGAAATTCAGCTGTGAAAAATGACGTCGTTATCGCTTGCTCTAAGTGAGATATTCGATAAAATTGGGTATGTCTATAATTTAATTAGCGTAATACTTATAGTTAGTTTCTTAACAAAATCTTAGCATGTTAAAGTAAAGGTTCTTCGGGGGCTTAACTCAATTTTATATTAATGAAAGTGCCATCAATTACTATCTTATAGAAATAATAAAAATGTAAGTGGGCATATAATTTTTTCTATGATAAGCTAGTACGATCTTTGGTTGGTGTAGCGAGTTTGAGATATTAACTGTGTGTCTAGGCTTTTGAGATAGTAAGTGTAAATACGCTTGTGAAATTCATTGTATAAGGCTAAGTCCTTAGGCTATATCTAGACTGTAATTGTAAGGTCTGATATATGGAACCTCGATTTGATTATAATATTTGCAGTGTAAATACGTGAGCGCATGTTGTGTACTTACTACCGGGGTTTAATCGATAACCTTTTGTAGTCAGAAGATATGGTCTAGATGGTATTTAATCTTTCCTAGAACAGGGTGGTTATATTGTGTAAATTTGATAACCTTCCCTGGTCAGTTGTAGAAAGTAGGCCTAGGTATTATTGGGTACAGAGGATTTCCCTCAGTGTATGTATTGTTGTGACGGCGTGGCCAGCCGGCACAAACGATTTAGGTCAGCTGTGTCTGGGTTTACCTAACAGACAATGTTGAAGCGGGGTAGAGAGTAGAGAGGGAATTGTATGGTAGGCTGACCTTCGGGGCAGAAATAATTGGTTATCGCTGCGTATATTTGTGTAGGTGGAAGACAGGGGATGTATTTATTAAGCTCAGTAGCCGAGGGCTCGAGATATCGCCAGAGGTGAAGAGAACTGGTGACGTGGTATTTACCGGCACCAAGTACATCTGCACCCATGAAAAGGAGCAGTTCCCTTGCAGTGAAGCACAAATCTTCAGCGGGAATGGATTCCTTAAAACTCTGAGCTCTCAGCTCATATTAACACACCAAACAAAGGCGTGTGGCCTGGTGTTGTCATTTAAATTCGGCCATAATAAAGCCGATGGCCCTAAATCCTCAGAGGGGTAACCGGGCAGTGAATTAAGTTTGTCAGCAGTGAATCAGCTACATTCCAAGTATCTAGTCTAATAACCCAAGTCATCAGTTACGATATTCGTTGGAGGAGATAGGGTCAAAATTCCTTCCAAATGCACTAGAGAGAAGGGGCGTAGCGGAGAAGCCTCTCAGTAGAAACCAGGAGTGTCAGACAGACACTGAACAGAGACAGAAATTATAAATTAGTCATTCAGTTCGTGTAGGACTTTAGAAAGTTCAATCAGCTTTCGGTGTAAACAGTTCGTTAGGTCTACAGCTGGACAGTGGTGTTTGTGGCGTGTATATCGCCTAAAGCGTTTGAAGCTGTGTAGGCAGTTAATTTAGGCATCATCAGTAGGACAGTGACAGTGGTAACCTTAGGATAGTTAGTAGTGGTGGCTCTGATGTTAGAGACCCCACCGAGTGAATTTGTTTGTGTAATCCTTAACTTTCTTCCCTGCAGGTTGAAGGGGAGGGTGACATTGTGGGTTTACATTTTTATCAATCATTTTAATGGTTTTGTTCTTTTCCAGGTGTGCGACCACGCACATTATTTATTTTTTTGATATGTAATTTATTGTATTGTGTAAATAAACTATAAACTTCAAACTGGATCATACTCTATATATAACTATACTGTACGTATATATAATTGTCTGTATAGTGTGTCTGTGGACTCTTAGTGAAATCTTATCTCCTTTTTGGTAGTCAGAGGTGGTGAGTCTTTAGCTCTTAACAAAGTCACGAGTGGCGAGGGAGAGTCAATCTCAGTTCTCATCCTTGAAGCTATAAGCCTCATCTTCCACATTCACTAGCATTCTCATACAAATCTATCAGCTCAGACTTTCTCTTACTAGTGTCTTGTCTTTACACTCAGATGAACCCTTTAGCTCTTAACAAAGTCACGAGTGGCGAGGGAGAGTCAATCTCAGTTCTCATCCTTGAAGCTATAAGCCTCATCTTCCACATTCACTAGCATTCTCATACAAATCTATCAGCTCAGACTTTCTCTTACTAGTGTCTTGTCTTTACACTCAGACAAACCCTATAAACTTAAATCCACTTCGTGACACTCATCTGTGATAGTATGGGAATAAACATATCTAGAGTCATCTGTACTCGACTTGTTCAATGAAGAGTTCTATGAAGTTATACTTGGAACCAGTTCAGTTGTTCGTATTGATTTGACTGTTGACATTCACCTTGAAGAAAATGCTAAGACTCGATAATCGAAATAAGAATTCAAAGACTAATACATCACAGCGATCAAAGAATAAAATGAATCTTAATAAACAATCATGATAGAACGCAAATTTAATCAAACTGAACCCAAAGTTGCAGAATGCATATAATAGACAATAAAAGCGAAGAGATGAACACTATAATATAATCATGCAGTTTTCAAATAAAACTGTGTAAAATTATGTTTAAAAAAACACAAACGATGGAAGTCTGCAACAAATCAGACACAATACCAAGTAGCCAGGTATCCATGAACTTCAACGACCAGTCAGAAATTTTAAGGGTTGACATTAAAATAAAGGACACGAACATGCGTATCTACAATTTGTATGGCCCACCGAGCAAAGATCTGACACTTGCAATTATGGAAATAAAGAGCTCAAACTGCATAGTGGTTGGAGACTTCAACAGCCACTCAGAAAGTGGGGATATCCGGTTACAGACAGTAGAGGAGAGGAAGTGGAGGACTAGGAGATAAGACACAAACCTTCATCTTATCAATAGGCCAGATGATAAAGCCAGTTTCTACTCTAGAAGATGGCCCACCACTTCCACTTCAGACCTAGCTTTCGCCACAGGGGACATCCTTCAGAAAACTGACCAACAGGTACTTGGCCAGCTAGCAGGCAGTGACCACGGACCAATAAAGCTAGTGGTTAATATGGAGTATGTTCCCCATGAAGTGAAACCACTGCCCCGATGGAATTACAACAGAACTGACTGGGACAATTTTGCAATGCTGACTGACTGGAATTACAAAAGAACTGACTGGGACAATTTTGCAATGCTGACTGACAGTCTTTGCGAGACCATCAACACACAAAACAGCATGAAAGACATGGTTGAAAGCTTTAATAGAGCAATACTTCTAGCAGCTATTGAGACCATTCCGAGAGGGGCAAGATAGAACTACAAATCATACTGGACTGAAGAACTAAAAAAACTTGAAGATGAGGTAACAGAAGCCAGAGACACGGCAGAAACAGAACAAACAACCGAAGCAAACATCTTGCTCATAGCAACCACAGCAAAGTACAAAAGAACATTAAATCAAACAACAAGAGACTGCTGGAAGCAAACAACAGAAAATCTCAACCTAGATAAAGAAGGGAACAAACTGTGGAAACTAGTTAGAGCTTTGAACAACAAAGAACCTTACAAAAATCACATCACAATCAAACAAGGTGAAAATATGCTTTCGGGAAAAAAAGCTGCAACTGCATGGTGGCCTGCATACGTGTTTATTTTCTCTCTAACATAGACATTTGTTTTGTGCTCTTTATAGCAAATGCGCAAAATTCTTCTATAACATTTATACTCAAAAGCCTGAATCCTTCGCTCCGAATCTGTCCAGCCCTCACAACTATACAAGAGAATAGATAATACAAGTGATTTGTATAATTTGATCTTCACAGGAAAACTGATGTTACATTTCCAGATCACATTCAGCCTCATCATAGCAGCTGAGGCCATCTCAAATCTTGTCTTGATTTCTTTACTTGATCTTCCATCACTACATATAGTAGACCCCAGATATTTAAAGGTGTTCACTTCTTCAAACTTTTGCCCATTTAACGTAATGTTGGTCGGAACATGTTTCTTATGGCTATTCACCAATATCTTGCTTTTTTCTATATTAATTTCCGTCCCATATGTTCTTGTTACTTTCTCAAGTATAGAGGTAAGATCTTGAAGTTCTGATTCTGTTCCAGCTATAATATCAATATCAGCAAAACGTAGATTGCAAAGAGATTGACCTACAATAGATATGGTTGTTTTATAGTCGCAGAGAGTCTTGGAGAGCATAATATGTTCTAGATATATATTAAAAAGCACTGGGAACAGGATACATCCCTGCCAAACTCCTATAGTTGTTTTGAAAAATCTCCAATGTCATTGCTTGCAAAAACAGCACATCTTGCTTCCTTGTGTAGGGCTTCAATAATATCTATGACGTTGGTATCAAAATTTAATGTTCTCATTATTTGCCATAAGCCTTCATGCCATAGTCGATCAAAGGCTTTTGTGAAATCAATGAAGTTATGGTATAAATCGGGTTGATGCTGGAGATGTTTTTCGATCAGTAATTTAATATTACAGATTTGTTCAGAGGTACTTCTTTTTGGTCTAAAGGAAAAGATTTCTTCTGATTTCTGTTTTATTCTGTTCAAAAGTATCCTTAACATCACTTTACTTGCATGACTAATAAGGCTAATGGTTCTATAATTCTTGGAACACTATGCTAGTGGAAACCACATTGATGTCCTGATAGACAGAAGAAAGACCATCATTGATGAACAAAGAAGTCATGATAACAAAAAGCTTGCACCAGAAGAACACATGATGGCAAAATTAATAATGGAAGAAATGGAAGAGGCAATGAAGGCACTAAAGAAAAAGAAGTCACCAGGAAAATATGGGATAACCAATGAAACACTAACAGGTCTAGGAACAAAGGCAAAAAAGAAGCTTCTGGCCATCCTAAACTGCAGCTGGAAAAGAGGAATAGTACCACAGGCATGGAAAGACACCATCTTCTTCTTCTTCTTTGATCCTTAACAGCCAACCATCAAAGCAGTCAGTGGCCATCATGCCTGGTGGCGTCTTATAAGGCAACAACAAATCGATTCCACTTTGCTCAGTCAGTGGCCATCCTTCGTACAGTGCCCCAACTCTGGTTCATTCTTTGCATCTCAGCCTCCACAGTCCTCCGCCAAGTTGTTTTTAGTTGGCCTCTCTTTCGTTTTCCTTCAGGGGTCCATAGCATAGCTGTTCTTGTGATGGCATCGGGGTCTCTTCTGAGGACATGGCCAACCCAACTCCAGCATCTGTCAGCTATGATGGTGTGCATGTCCTCTTGCTTGCTCCAAGTAAGCAGATCTTGGTTGGTGATGGTATTCGGCCAAAAAGATTCTGAGAATATATCTTAGGCAGGTTGAGTGAAAAGAGGACAATTTTGACATTTCCTTCTCTGTTACTCTCCAGCATTCCGCACCATAGAGAAGCACAGAAAGCACACAGCTCTGATATAATCTTAATTTTGTGCTTGTGCTGTACTGAGAGGACTTCCAGATGTTGTTTAGACTTTAAAAGGCTGTTCTTGCTTTGTTCATTCTGTTGTTGATGTCTTTGCTTGCTCCGCCATCTGGTGTTACTATGCATCCTAGGTATGTGAAGGTGTCTGTCTGTTCCAGTTGTTGATTTCTTACCGTTATGGGCACGGGGTTGCTCCCATTGAGTGTCATGACCTCTGTCTTCTTTAGACTGATGTTCAGGTCCACCAGCTGGCTATACTTATTAAGTCTATCCGTTTCTTCCTGGATGCTTTCTAAATCCTGCTTGTTCTTTCCTCAGTTTGTGGTCTACTGCTTTTGAAATTCTCTGAAAGACACCATACTGATTCCAATACTTAAGAAAGACAAAGTTCTTCTTCTTCTTTGAGCCATAGCCGCCGACTGTCAAAGCAGTTGGTGGCCATCACACCTAGTGGCGTCTTGTAGGGCAGCAACAGACTGATTCCACTTCGTTTGGTAGGTGGCCATCCTTTGTACAGTGCCCCAACTCTGGTTCATTCTTTGCATCTTGGCTTCCATAGTTTACCGCCAGGTTGTTTTTGGTTGGCCTCTCTTTGGCTTTCCTTCAGGGGTCCATAGCACAGCTGTTCTTGTAATGGTACAAGGGTCCCTTCTGAGGACGTGGCCAACCCAACTTCAGCATCTGCCGGCTATGATCGTGTGCATGTCTTCCTAGTTACTCCGAATAAGCAGTTCTTGGTTGCTGATGGTATTCGGCCAAAAGATTCTGAGAATTTTCCTTAGGCAGATTGTGTGGAAGGAGGGCAGTTTCAACATTTCTTTCTCTGTTACTCTCCATCATTCCGCACCATAGAGAAGCACAGAAAGTACACAGCTCTCACAGTCTTAATTTGGTGTTTGTGCTGAAGTTGGAAGACTTCCAAATGTTGTTGAGACTAGCAAAGGCTGTTCTCCCCTTATTCATTCTGTTGTTAATGTCCTTGCTTGTTCCGTCGTCTGGTGTTACTTTGCATCCTAGGTAAGCAAATGTGTCTGTCTGTTCTAACTTCTGGTTCCTTATTGTTATTGGCTCAGGATTGCCCACATTGAGTGTCATGACCTCTGTCTTCTTCAGATTGATGTTCAGACCAACCATATCCACTGAAGATCAGATCACTTATATAACTCAGAAAATTGAAGACGCTTTCCAAGAGAAAAAAGCAGATACTGGTGGTTTGGGTTGACTTAGAAAAAGCATTTGACAAAGTGTGGAAAGATGGACTGAAAGTCAAGCTGCAAAGAAGTGAAGTGTGTGGGAGAATGTTCAAATGGATTAGCCACTATCTTGAGAATAGAACTGCCAGAGTCCAACTACAAGGATAGACCAGTAGGAAGATGGTATTGGAGCAGGGTGTTCCCCAAGGGGGAGTCCTGTCACCCACGTTGTTCCTTGCATATATAAATGACATATCAGAGAATATTCCAAGAAGAACCCACAATGCTTCCTATGCAGACGATTTAGCCCTGTGGATCTCAGAGGAATATATCACTACAGCAAGCATTCGGATGCAGCAAGCCATAACATCATTGGAGGAGTGGGCCAAGGATGGCTAGTAAAGATAAATGAAGGGAAAACATCATACAGTGTTTTCTCTCTCAAACAAACCAAAGAGCTGCAAATTGGTGCTAAATGTGAAAACACTACATCTTGAGGAAAACCCAAACTACTTAGGCATTACCTTTGATCGCCGCTTGACTTGGAAAACCCAGATTGAAAGAAACAGGACAAGAGCAAGGCAAAGAATGGCAATCATGAAAAAACTTGCTGGCACGGGTTGGGGAGCAGATGAGACAGTTCTAAAGAAGCTATATACTGGGCAAATGAGACCAGTCTTAGAATATGGCATTGCAGCATGGTCAACGGCAGCTAAGTCAAACTTTGACAAAATAAACAGAACCCAAATCCAAGCAATGAGAATCATAACAGGGGGCATGAAGTCAACACCCGTTGAATTGCAGGAAAAGATTACTCACCTCCAGCCTATGGAGGATAGAAGAGATAACAGAGCCCAGCAACAAGCCGAGAAATTCTATAGGCTGATAGACCACCCAATGTACCAGAGAATAAATGGACTTGGAAGGGGAAGACTGAAGCGAAGCAACTTTGTAGAGACAGTCAAAACAAAGATGAGAGCAGACCCCATAAATGCAATATCAACAGCTATGCCCATATGTACTGCACACAAGCTACCAATTTGGAAACAACACTGCTTCCCTGAAACGATAGAAAATGTTCCTGGTATTGAGAGAAAAAACAGCCAAAATGAAACAGAAAGGAGAGTCCTAACCACAAAATATATAGAGAAACATTACCCAAGCAACACCTGGATCCATGCAAACACAGAAGGATCAGCAACTAATGCAACAGAAGATGGGGGTGCAGGAGTCTTTCTGAGCTTAAGCAATGGCACACAAATAAAGTTAAGTCACAACAGGGAAATTTTCAAGTAACTTCAGAGCAGAGGCAGAGGCCTTAAAAACTTCAGCAGAAATCCTAATAACAGAAGAAAGCTCAAAGAGACCTGTAGCTATCTTCTCAGATGCGCTGACAGTAATTACAATGCTGAAAAGTCAAAGTAATGCTGAACTGGATTACCTAAGAGTAACACTTCACAGACTATGTCAGCAATACAAAAGAGTCGTGATACAATGGATCCCTTCTCACTGCAACATCCCTGGAAATGAAGAGGCTGACAGATTTGCAAAGGAACGGGGAAAGCTTCCTCAACTTGACACAAATATAACTTATGAGGAAGCCAAGAGTTTTATCAAGCGCAGGTACAGACACAAGTGGGAAGAAGAACATCCAGACCATAAAAAAAAATGATCCATATTACCAGCTCAGCAGAAGTAAACAAGTGGTAATCTTCAGACTTCGCACAGGTCATAACAGATTGAGATACCATCTATTCAAAACATTAAAGATAGGAACTACTGATGAGTGTGTCTGGCACCAATAAAATGAATGCCGAACATCTGCTTCAAAGGTGCCCAACATACGAGGAACAGAGAAAACGTATATGGCCATCACCAGTACCATTCCTGGAGAAAATCTAGAGATATCAACAGCCTCAGGCTGACCACTGCTGTCTTTGAACTTATTCAAGTTGACATCTGAGGGTGAACGAAGAAGAAGAAATTAAAATTTTGCATTCTGCCCCTTAATTACAACTGCAAAACATCTGAACCACATGACATTTTTTACAAAAGTGATTCCTCTATATTTCCCATTAACTTTTTTTTTTTTTAAAGTTTTTCTGAGACATAACTTGTTTTGAGATAACAAAAAAGCAGGTTTTCCCTTTCCTCTATCATTTTAATTCATTTTAAAAATAGTGTATTTGCAGAAACAGCAATATATAAAAATTATTAATCATATAAGTCATTTCCAGAATTTACATACACTTAAGCATATCTGCTGAAACAGAATAATTTATATTTCATTAAATCATCTGTAAGGTGGCTCTCAGAAGACATAATCAACAGCTTTGGGATACAGAAAGGAGAGAGAGGCAAGTTGTTTTCCCCATACATTTTGTCAATGTTTCTATTTCTGTTGGTCTCTGACTGCACAATGAAAAATTCAAGAGTAAGGAGAAAAAGTATAAAAGAGCTAATGGAACCACTGAAATATGTAAACTTGGAACCATTGGAAGATGTAAACTATCTATACAGACAACCATTCATTAGTGTTATGCACCAAAACTATTGCAAGAAATATAAATGCACTGGAAAAATGTATTAATATTTGGATCACACATAAATGAAAATTAACATTAAAATCAAGGTATTTAAAAGCATGAATCGCTTCTCTCAGGCATACCAGAACTTTGGCTTCACAATAAGTCTAAAGAAAACAAATGTGCAGAGTCATAAAGTGGATGTTGCAGCAGTTATTACTATCAATAACTATGAACTGGCAGCGTGGCACCACTTCACACAACTAGGGTCTACGATCAACGACAAACTCTCTCTGGACACAGAAATTTACAGCCGCATAGGCAAAGCTGCAGCTACCTATGCCTGCCTCATAACACATATTTGAGGTAACTTCAATCTCACAATAAAGACCGAAGCTGCGATATATAACGCCAGCATCACCAGTAAGCTTCTATATGGCAACAATGAGACATGGACAACCTATGCTAAGCAAGAAAGAAGGCTCAATACCTTCCATCTATGGTGTCTACACCGCACCCTTGGTATTTCATGGAATGAGAAAGTGACAAATGCTGTCACTATCTGGCCTCAGCTGAGATTCAAGAAGTGTGTAGGAGAGACAGGAAGGCACTGGACATAAATCCAGCAACCTGGGAGCATGAAGCTGCCAACTGCACCAAGTGGCAATGCTCTCTATGGCGCCAACTCTTCTCTTCTTCTTCTTCCGTCCTTAGCCACCGACCGTCAAAGCAGTCAGTGGCCATTACGCCTAGTGGTGTCTTAGGGCAACAGCAGATAGGTTTTCTTTGCCATTGTTTCCCATCACGCCTAGTGGCGTCTTTAGGGCAACGGCAAATCAACCCATTTGCTAGGCGCCAACTCAGATTTGGTGAAAAGAAGCTCTAATAACAAGCAGAAGATAGAGGAACACACCAAAAGGAACAGTGTTAAAAAAAAAAAAACAGCTGAGGGCTATAACCTCAGGAGCCCATTCCCATAGTCAGTTATGACTTAAGGGCGCTGCTACTACTACTATTTAAAAGCAAAAACAGAAACCAGTTAAATGATGAGGGATACAACAAAACTGGCAGCATTCTAAAAATATCCTTCATCAATTCATATTTTTGTTCTTTGATAATTTTTATTTAATTCTAAATGTCAATATGCAGAAGAATGGGGCACAACCCATAGAAGATGAGAAAAAAACGGTATATTAAAAGTTAGAAACAAACACAGAATAAATGAAAGATATCAAAAGTAGATAAGTAAAATATTTTGGACATATAAATATACAGATAACACATCATTGAAAATCATAACAGAAGAAAAAGTTAAATGCTAACCGGCAAGAGATTGACAACGCTGTAAGTGGGAAGACAACATCAAAAGATCTTCTCTGCAATATTTATTTGAGGTTTGAACTTTAGTCATACGAAATCACTGCTCTTTCATGGATTTTACAGCAGAATTTAAAAAAAAAAAGATCTACTGCAGAGTTTTATATTTGATAATGATAATTTGAAAGCCATTGTGTCTCCTTCCTTACTTGCTGCAGTAATTAATGAATACTTTGTTACATCATCTGTTAAAATCTGGCCTCCCTCGTAGATCACAAAGTCATGGGTCAGTGAGCTCCAACTGAGCTGAAAAAAAAAATGTAAGCTTGTTTCACCAATGAAATACTGATTTCATAACTTTAGCTGCTGACCGACAGAAAAAGAACTGAAAAATGTTGCCATGCACGTAATGGTAGGATAGTAAGTTATGTGGTCATCTCTTACCAGACCTAAATATATACTGCTATAAGTAATTATTTAAAAAATGTTGTGTATATCATTATCATTACCTTTCAGCTACCTGCTGTGCACAGGCATTTAACAAATATACTCCCCATCTTCCTGGTCTGTGCCAGCTGCTCAAGATCTTTTTATGTCTTCTTTATTCATGTTATGTCTGTCTTCAGTTTTCTTCTCCATGCGTGCGTGCGTGCGTGCGTGCGTGCGTGTGTGTGTGAGTGCTTTTTTTGGTCTACCTCTAGTATATTTTTTTTGGCTAGCAAATTTGCAAGAATTTGCCTGGAATTCTTGGGATTCCAGAATAGGGATGGCCTCATAATTTTATCAGTTGGTTTTCTCATTGCATCTAACATGCTTATTAAACGTTTTTTTCCTTAAAGTGTTAAGTTTTACCTCATTCAAAAGAATTGCTCCATTTAAACAGTATTTGCTATATTCTAATCCACATATTCACTAATTATCTTTCTGAAATGTTTGTAACCAACACTGAAACAATCTGACCAGCTTTTCGGGAAAGTTTAGAAATGGACATGCACTGCAGAGTGAACACTACATTAACACATTAACTACCGAATTAAAAAACACACTGTGGCCGAATTAAATTTTGTTCCCATTTTCATTCTGTAGGTGTATGTAGAATTTTATCTGTAGTTTTCTTAATTTTAAACATATTTTTATGAATTATATGTCATTTTAATGATAAATGAATGTACTGTTGCCTAAAGCTGATAAAAGGAAAGTTTACTTAATATGGTAGATATTATTAGTAATGTAAAATGATTGACAGACAAAATTCAATTCAAATTTGTTTCCAAATTATCAACTTATGTTCAAATTTCTTGTTTCTATGGTAGGTAATACCTTTCTTAAAGTGATTATTATGTAGTATATCCAATAACAAGAAAAACAAGCCCAAGAACACACACACTGACTAATATTTACACTATTGGTAACTTACATTATCACACCTATGCCACTTCCCAAAAAATGTCTGAAATTTTTTCCTCATTTTCTCCCTGTAAGTGTTTGGAGAACTTAAGCTGCAGATTTATTAATTTTAAACATATTTTTATTACTGATATGTCAATTTGATGACAAATGAATGTACTGTTGCCTAAAGCTGATAAAAGGAAAGTTTACTTAGTATGGTAGATATTAATAGTAATATAAAATGATTGACAGACAAAAATCAATTCAAATTTGTTTCCAAATTATCAACTTATGTTCAAATTTCTTGTTTCTATGGTAGGTAATGCCTTTTTTAAGGTGATTATTATGTAGTATATCCAATAACAAGAAAAACAAGCCCAAGAACACACACACTGACTAATATTTACACTATTGGTAACTTACATTATCACACCTATGCCACTTCCCAAAAAATGTCTGAAATTTTTTCCTCATTTTCTCCCTGTAAGTGTTTGGAGAACTTAAGCTGCAGATTTATTAATTTTAAACAGATTTTTATTACTGATATGTCATTTTGATGACAAATGAATGTACTGTTGCCTAAAGCTGATAAAAGGAAAGTTTACTTAATATGGTGGATATTAGTAGTAATGTAAAATGATTGAAAGAAAGAAAAAGCATGCAACATTTTCTTTAAATTATCAACTTACCTGGAACTTGCTTATTCCTGAGGCAGCTAATTTCTTTTCTTGGTGATTTTCATGTAGTATATCCAATGGCAAGAAAAACAAGCCCAAGAACACACACAATAGCTAATAAATACACTATTAATGACTTACATTATCACACCTACACCACTTCCAAAAAATCTCAGAAATTTTGAATAAATAGCTCCTTTGACAAAGCACATTATCTATAACTTATTTACAGTATGTCAATGTCTTTAGTAAGTTACAGCAGAAGGATCATGCGTATGGTACAGCCTAAAACAGCTCTTTGGATGGAGATGGGGCTTTTCGGGGCAACCGATGCAATAAAAATTGGTTCGGACTCGTTTCGCAGGTGTTGAGCACACTATACAGTTTCTATCTTTGTCAGTGTAATCCACAATGTGCTTTGCACCCTCAAATCTTTTAACTTTGTTTCCTAACAATTTCCTACCTTTCTTGTTGCTACTGGTATCTACTAGATCAGGTGGAGTTATGGAGGCAGCCTTCTCAGTCAACTGATCAATCAGTTTGTCTTTGAAAAATTTCAATGACACTGACTTCTCATCAGCATGACTGAGGGTGTACAATATATGGGCATTTACCTGGGACACCTCTATAATCCAGTAAAAAATTTTCTTCCACCATTTTCTAGTTTTTCTTTGGAAATTGCCATAGTAAGCTACCATTTGATCATTGTGGTCACATCCATTCATGCAAAAATTGTACTGGTGTACTGGTTTGGGTTTTTCGACTAAGTTGTGATGTCGAGTTGTGACTTGCACCATCTCAACTGATGTTTCAGTGGACACAACAATACATGGTTTCTTTGCCTTTTTGTCTCGCCAAGCAACACATATCTGAGATCCATCACCATTTTTGTACCACCTGGCTTCTCGGTGATGGAGGGAGAGGGTCTTCAGTTGAAGTGGAACATTTTTTCTGTTGATGTTGACTGTGCCAGTATAATGAATGCCCCTACTCAACAGATAGGTTATCAGTGTATCCACAGTGTAGTATCTGTCAGCAAATACATGGTGGCCCTTCCCAATTCCTTGCAGCAAGAAATCAAATACCTTCACCGCCTGACTTGTTGTAGAGTCATTAGCAAGAATATATGATGTATTCTTCCCAAAGTATGTCAATACAGAATAGACATATCCAGTGGCAGAATCACACAATCCAAAGGTCTTAATGTGATACTTGCTTGGCTTTGTTGCATTGTACTGCTTGTGTTTCCAGCGTCCATTATACCCAATAACCATTTCATCAATGGCTAAATTCTGAAATGGATAAAATGCATCCTGGAACTTCGCAACGAGCAAATTTAAAAAAGGCTCTATTTTGTCCTTCCCTTCTGAATCAGCATCTCCAACATGCATCATTGTATGGTAAATTATTTCAAACCTAGATCTTGAAAACATATTGCCATACCAGGGTGTATAATTATGAGGTGTATGTGCCCAATAATCTTTTACCGATGGCTTTTTATCTAAACCCATCGCAGTTGTTACTGCGAAAAATTTCAAAAGCTCATAGTCAGTGACAGGTTTCCAAGCAGCAGACGAAGATCTGTTTGAAGATGGGGGTTTTGAATTCTTTATTTCAGCATAATCATTTATTACTTTGACCAAAGAATGTAAAACATCTGGTGTCAGCAATGTAAGCCAGCAATCAAGTACAGAGGAACTTGCATCAAGATTTGCTTGCAAACCTGGTTCATGAGTTGGATCAAAATAAAAACTATTTGTTGTTTCACCCTCAGTCACTTGATCCCATTGTTCTCTAATTTTAGTTAGGCCTAGGCCTACAGTATTTCCTGCACTATTGGTA
Organism: Oreohelix idahoensis; assembly: GCA_024509875.1. Lineage (NCBI taxonomy): Eukaryota > Metazoa > Mollusca > Gastropoda > Stylommatophora > Oreohelicidae > Oreohelix > Oreohelix idahoensis. Next base: position 260,394 of record JAMPIV010002231.1, on the reverse strand, counting down.
ACTCTAACCGAGGTTTTCGCTCTTTTACGACCCACTGATGGCCCAGGACTTCTAATATCTTCATTGCTTGAATTTTCACTTCTAGTGTTATCATCACTGCCATACAATTCACTACCTGAATAAATGTCCACATTGTTTTCACTGTCATCGTCGCTAGAACTATCAATCAATTGCTGAAATAAGTTTCTAGCCTGTTCAGCAGTTAGACAAGGTGTACGTGCGTTTTTTGTGGCGATATCATTCGTTGCCATAGTAAACAGTTTTGCGATTTGGTAACTAACCTGAAACGTGTAATAAATATGAATATAATATCACTTTTGAGAAGCACAAATTTACCCACGCTTTGGAATGTCGTTTTCCGGTGTTAAATTAAAATCTCGAACCAGATCAGAATGTGTTTCGTCATATATTTCATTCGTTATCTTACTAAACTTAGAAAGCCGATGGGACCGGTTTGCCGTCCAAATGTGTTTCTTTCGTAAGCCGCCCCCATCGGCTTGCGGTAGTTAATGAGTTAAACACCCATTTAAAGAACAAGAATGCCTTTCTGGAAAATATAGAAATGGTGCGCATTGCACAGTGAAAGCTACATTCATCATCATCACCCTTCAGATCCATAAGGAGCATTGGCCTTCAACAAATTTATATCAAGTCTTCCTGTCCCAAAGCCATCAGCTAAAAGTCTTTCTATGTCTTCTTCATTCCCTTCATGCCTGTCTCCAGTTCTCGTCTGCATGTGTTCCAGTAACATAGAGGAAAGCTACACTGAACACCGATTAAAAGAGCATGCAATTCTTTAAATTTCTTCAAGGTGCATTGACCATAAGTCATAATAAGATTGACTATAAAGATCCAATGAATTTGAAATTAAATGGAAAGGAATGAAATTATTACAGGAGAAATAATTCCGACAAGCAGAAAGGGAACACCATAATTTATTCGTCATTGGGGGGGGGGATAGCCTACATGCTCGTACATAGCATAAAACTAAATATGGCCTTCGGATCCGGAACTTAAACTCCGTTAACAAACCACTTGTCTTTCGAGAATACTGATAAGCCTATCAAAGCAGCTTGTATTTAGTTTTAACAGAATGTTAAAGAAACAAAATGCACAAAAAGATATTGTGTGGCTCTTTTATTATGAAACTAAATTATTAAATTCCTCCGTCATTTCTTCACGTGTTACTTGCGAAAGGATCAGCGTAATCCGAATGAGTTAAAATACTTTGGTCTCAACGTGAGACGATCCTCCTAATGAATGTTCAAGATCACTTTCACTTAAAGCACAGTGCAATGCGCGCCGATATCCGTATTATCCAGAAAAAGCTGCTGTAATTGTTTCTTACCTTCCAGACGCATGAACCAAGCAAACTCTCAATGTGTCGACTGTGTGTGCGTGAGTGTTTGTGTGCGTGCGTGCTGTTTTTCCATTGTACAATGTCAAATATTCATGATTGTTATATAACTGCTTTCCTGTTTATTAATCGTAATGTTGTTAAAAAATAATTTTAAAAACTCTAAATCAGTAGCTGGTTAGGAAGAGGAATATAAAAGAAAATCCAAATGTTAATAATCACCACGTTATTTCCTAGATTGGCAACATGGCATTTCAGAACGGCTGTCTGGCCAGCATACACACCGATAGTCTCTGGAGCTGAGACAATCCGGGGTTCTGAAAACACAGCAAATCAACAATAAATCATGCTGCTGTCTTGAAGTCCTTTGTCGTTTTGGCTTGTAGATGGTTATCTGACAAATCAGAGAACAGCTATAGTCCAACCATTTCTTACGAAGTTTAGACTATCAGGACACGGAAGACACAGTCCACACAACTGTGTGATATATGACAATAAAGAGAGAATATCAGACAAAGAAAAAATAGTACTACCGCTTCCTCGGGCATGTCCTACGAGGAAACAAATATGAGGGTGTACATAAACACCACCTCACAGTGTAAAATAAACTGCACAAAAAGCCACTGCTGCAAGAGCACGTGAATGTTTTGTTGTAGGCTTTCTGCAAGAGGACCAGCTGCGTTAGTAACTCTATGTTACATAAGGCGAGAAAAGAGAAATTTGGATGACGATGAGAAAAATAAAGGCCAAATGAGAAAAACAAAGGCCAACACATACGTGGGAGAAAAAAGCATTATTCAATATATAAATAAAATTACTAAACAAGTAAGAAATATCAACGCAAATAAATTAGCTACAATAACACAACAAAAAGTTCTTTATTTTATTTTATTTATTTTACGACGAAACTTATCCAGTTCAAGCTCTGAAGGGTTATGATTTGGATGTATAGTGTTTTCAAGTTCAAATAATGTGTTCGGTTGCCGATATACGAAAGTGATATGAAATGTCATAAATAATGAAAGGAGGGACGTGCTGTAAAAGTAACGCCCTACGAAAAGCCAATAGACCTGAATGTGATGGGAATTGTAAACCAGAGTGAAACTCTCAAGGAAATTGTGTTTGTGGCATCTTAATGACTCTGAAGATGAAATAGAAGGAATTATAATATTGCTTCACATCTAGATCCCCGGCTTTAATCTATATATTAAAAGATCTACTGACAGTTAGCGTATTGACTAGCAGTACATACGAGGTTAGAGGAACAAACAGCAATATCAAAATTAGAGTACAGTACGGTAGTCAAGGAGAGATTTCGGTGCATTAGAAAATATATGAAAAAACATATACACATATATGTGTGTTATACACACACACACACACAATCAAGTCCTACACAAAAAGCAGACACATCAACTCAAGTGTCAAGGTAGTCCTGTTGTATGTCTATGAAACAGGAACAGCAAAAGAAAAATACAGTAAACAAGACGTTACATTCTTTCATAAATGGCAGCTTGCGTATAATAGAAGGATTGAAATGGTATGATAAAATCACTAATGAGGAAGTGATGACAAGAACCAGACAAGGGCCAGTGGAACAAGGTTTGGTTTTTTTAAGGACTATCTTCATTGCACACAGACAGTGCTCCGATCTCCTCCTTTAGGTCACACAGGGAGGATCTCAACACAGTGCACGAACTCCGTAGCACCAGCGAGAATCCCAGTGTGTTTATATAGGAATCACACATTCTATAAATATTTTTGTTGTGGGTTGGTTTCTAATTTTTAAATTTTGCCAGGGCAGCGGCCGTTATGGCCTACTCTTTACGATTTCCAACTGCCGTGGGATTGTTAGCGTGCGCAACTTGAACACGGGACCTACTATTTTTTCGACCTTATCCGAGAAGACTAGGCATCCGATCTCACTACCAAGGAGACGGGGGGGGGGGGGGGGGGGGGGGGGGGGGGGGGTGTATGGCATTATTAGGACCACTGGGGTTCTGAAAAGAATTTCCAAAAATGATATTCCCTCTACTGGGAATCGAACCCAGTACCTCTATAATTCGAGGCGGACGCCATACCTCTTAGCCACTCCGACCCCCAGTGGAACAAGAGATAGACAGAAGACGCTAGGTTTGTGATATGACACACACTGAGGTAACGTGCTGACAGCATTACAAGAAAGTAATGGCCCTGGAATCAACAGTGTAGTAGATGTAGAGGAAGATTGAAAATACACGAAGAAGGGAACTGGAGCCAGATATGAAAGGGATTTTAAAAAATATGGAAAGATCGGATAGTACAGGACAGGAAGTCATGAATTACTTGAAGGCTCAAGTTTCTTAGAGAGTTGGAAGGTACAAATAATGATAATAACGTGTTAACATTACGTGTATATGTGTAAGCATGTAAGTGGTGTATTGGGCATGTAATTATATATGCGCTATTTTCGTCTACAGACTTTGTACTTACGTTGTTGTGCATGACCCACGAAAGCCAGAGTCACTATAAGGAAACCGTAACGAGCTATATCAAACATGACGACCTGTTGAAAATTAAAACGAAACATTGTCAACACTGACATGAGTTCATGAGTCTTATAGCTTTTGTGCTTTTGTACACTCTCTGTCTTTTTTAATATTTTCTGTTTGTTTGTAAAAGTGCTAAATCTGCTGGGCCTCGTCAATTTCAGTTTGGTATTTTAATACACTTGTCACTATCATTATAACTTTAATTCGTCATTTTCGTTCCCCGCAAATGATGTTCGGTCTATATTAGGGACCGTTCTCTTAAGTTCGTCCATAAGGTTACAATTGTTCTGGTTTCCTTTTTTTTTTTAAACTGTATTTCTTTGGTTCCCGACACTTCTATTCAAGAAGAGTTTTAGTCAAGAAAGGCCTGGTTATGTGGTGGTTATTTTTTAAGTGCACTTACGATCTAGAGAAAGTTATTCAGTGTTATATAAAGCCAACATTTACTAACGGAAGTAAATGACGGACAATTAGTAAACAATCAGGAAAAGCAGTAGAGGCACAGAGATGTGGTTTTACAGAAAAATGTTTAAAATACCATGGGCAGGTAAAAAGGGCAATGATGATGCCCTGAAAAAGGACAATATGCAACGGGAGCTTACTATTCACGTTAGAAAAAAGCAATCCACTGTCTTTGGGCATGTAATGAGAAGAAGAAAGCTAGAATACATCGCGACAACAGGAAATATTGAAGGAAAACAGATAGAGGACGACAACCGAAGGACATTCTGACATCACAGCATGGAAAGAAGCCAACAACAGACTTGATAAACAGTACTCGAAACAGAAAGAAAGTTGTAGAAAGACATGATCACCCACGCCACTATCGTGGTGGATTTTGATGTTATGAAATGTTGTAGATATGTTTCCTTACTGTACTGAATGAGGCCAGCTGTGAAGGTCCCTGATTCTAACAAATTTATGGTTGAGTTATCAGGGTACCTTTCTGCTACCACCTTATGGCCTCAAGCAGACTTATTCTTGACTAGTATGAATGATAGCTACGTCTAATGTCTAGGGATATGCAAGTGTGGTGTGATGGTACTTTAACAATAATACACCTCTACACAAACAAGTATTAAGGTCTATGATTAAGGAAATAACACCTCGGATAAATTTTTACAATTAATAATTTTCTGTATGATTTATTTGGTCCTGAACCTAGTATTCTTCTGGTCAGGACTTTAAAAATGAAAAGAATTCAAGATATATACAGAATGTAAATTTTAGACCCACAGGGACAAGTGTCCAAACAAATACTGTTAAATTATACTAATTCATTCATTCATTCATAACCCTCCACTCCCAAAGGAGCATAGGCCTTCAACAAACACATGCCAAGTCCTCCTGTCACGTGCCATCATCTCAAGTTCTTTCCATGTTCTCCTCATCATTTTCACCTCTGTTTCCAACTCTCTTCTCCATGTACTTCTTGGTCTTCCTCTGCCTCTCTTGCCCTGCGGGTTCCAGAACAAGGACTGCCTTGTAATGCTATCAACAGGTTTCCTCAGTGTGTGTCCTATCCATCGCCATCATCTTCTTCTCATCTCTTGTTCCACTGGCACTTGTCTAGTTCTTGTCATCAGTTCTACGTTGGTAACCTTGTCATACCATTTTAATCCCTCTATTCTACGCAAGCACCCATTTATGAAAGTCTGTAGCTTTTTGGTTGTTGTCTTTGTTGTTCTCCATGTCTCAGAGCCATACAATAGGACTGACTTCACATTTGAGTTGAAGATTCTTATTTTCGTGTTGGATCCTATTTCTCTTGATCTCCATATATTTCCCAATGCAATGAAAGCTCCTCTTGCCTTTTGTATTCTTATTTTGATATCGCTGTCTGTCCCTCCAACTTTGTCTATATTACTGCCAAGATACGTATATGATTCTACATCTTGTATTGGTGTTTCTTCAAGTTCAACCCTATTATCATTACCTGCATTTATTCTCATTATTTTTGTCTTTTCCCTGTGTATTTTCAGACCCAATTGCTGTGACCTCTCATCGAGTGTTTTCAATTTGTCCTGCATCTGATTACGGTTATGGGACAGAAGAGCCAAGTCATCAGCAAAATCCAGATCATCCAACTGCTTAGTCAGAGTCCACTGGATTCCATTTCTGTTGTGTGTTGTCGATGATCTCATAACCCAATCTATTGCCAGCAAGAAAAGAAATGGAGACAAGAGGCATCCCTGTCGCACTCCTGTTCTTATCCCAAATGGTTCTGTAAGCTGTCCTTCATGAAGAACTCTGCATGTCATGTCTTCATATGTTTTCTTTATTAAATTAATGATCTTCAGGGGAACTCCATAATGCCTCATCAATTTCCAAAGTGATTCTCTGTCTACACTGTCAAATGCCTTTTCATAGTCCACAAATCCAATGTATAGTGGTGAATTCCATTCCAGACTTTGTTCAACTATTATTCTCAAAGTGGCTATCTGGTCTGTACATGATCTGTTTTGTCGAAAACCTGCTTGTTCATCTCTCAATTTCTTGTCTATCGACTCTTTTAATCTCTCAAGGATAATCCTGTTTAATACTTTTCCTGGCACTGATAGTAACATTATTCCTCTATAATTTGTGCACTCTTGTAAATTTCCCTTCTTAGGCAACTTAACCAGATATCCTTCCTTCCATTCTGCTGGTATCTCTTCCTTTTCCCAGACTTTACCAAGTAATTTATATAACATCTCTGTAGCCGTGTCGATATCTGCTTTGATGGCCTCTGCTGGAATGCCATCAGGTCCAGACGCTTTTCCATCTCTTAGAAGCTTTATGGCTTTCTTTATTTCTTCCTTCGTTGGTCTTTCACCGTTAATTTGTAGCTCTTCTTCTGCTGGCTGGATGTCCAGCGGGTTTTGTGGAGCTGGTCTATTGAGAAGGTCCCCAAAATATTCTGTCCACCTCTTCATTTGCTCTTGTATATTGCTGAGCAGTTTCCCATTCTTGTCTTTTATGAGACAACTTGTTTGCTTGTATTTCCCTGTTAACTTCTTTGTGCTGCTATACAGTTCTCTCATATTTCCTTTGGCTGCAGCATCTTCTGCCTCTCTTGCCAACTCCTCAATATACTTCCTCTTGTCTCTTTTGATACTTCTTTTTACTTCTTTGTTTGCTTCTGTGTACACTTCTTGAGTCTTGGCTTTGGAACTTCTGGTTTTGCTTGTGTTTAACTCTGCTTTCTTGTTTTTCCTGTCTTTTATCTTATTGATGGTTTCTGTTGTTATCCATGCTTTTTGTTGTCTTTCCCTTTTCCCCAGTATTTCTTCACATGTCTCCTTCCATACCGTTTTGACCTGCTGCCAATAGTCTTCTGTATTCTCTACATCTTCCAGCTGTTGTAGCACTTGGAATTTGTTGGATACTGTGACCGCACATTTGTCTCTTGTTTCTTGATTTCTTAGCTGTCCTACATTAAACTGTTGTCTATAATTTTGCATTGTTGAAATTATACTAATAGTGTTACTAAAATCTGTCTATTACTGGTTTCTAACACTGGATGGCTGTTTGGGATTCTTTAATCACTCCCAGTCTCTTTACAATATAATGTCACTGTTAATTTCACCAGGGAAATATTTTATTTCTTGGATACAGGGGTATGCTGCTCTTATAACTGATGTACTGTTAGGGTGTCGTGGAATATTCTAATCCACATATATAAATTATCAAGTAAATATAAAGCCTAATAAATACATATAATAAATAAAGGAAGAAGAATGGTAAAGAACAGTGCTGTCACAATGACAGTACTCGAAATCCCCCTTGTTTTCTGCTTCGTCTGCAAATTGTAACGCTTTCACGTTGATAGTCAAAGCTTACTATATTATTACCCGCTTTCTTCAATGAAACGTGTGCTGTATTTCTTGGAAAAACATTGAGATACCAAGCTGAACAATGACCTAATTTTAATATTTCATTCATTCCATTTTATACACGGCGGAACGAACGAACAGATGGACTAAAGGATAAAGAGAGAGGGAGGGCTGAAAATCAGGAACGCATGCAACACGCGTCGCGCGATACACAAATGCTACTATCACGCGTGTTAGGCTACAAGCACTAACTTTTTCGGACGGACAGTGATAAATTCACTACCCTTCCCAGAGTTAGGTTTTAAAATCATAAAAAACGCTTATTAGGAAAGATAACAATAGATGGGTTTACGGTTGAAAACATAACAGTACCCAGACAGCACATCTTCGAAACAGGAGGTAGAAAATACATATTTTGAACGCAGCCACGTAGCTCTTTTAAATTTGGATATTTGGGTTCCTTATGGCTTGCTGACAAAGAATATGTAAAACGTTACGCAAATAGTCCAGGAATTAATAAATTATAACCAAAATAAAATAGTGGGGATGCCTGACAACATGAAATCATTTCTGCTCATAAAATTTTTTTATAACGTGTTTGAAAAAAATCTTACGTTACAGAATTAGCCTACCATGTAAACTCCAAATTGATTGGAGCGCAACAAATGAAAGACTAACCACGATTGGTCGGGCTATAAATACTATCTTTCGTTGTTAGGGGAGACGTGAAAAGGTAACATTTTTTCAAACACTTGTCGAAACGTGGCCTCATTGGCTAGACTCGCTGATATACTCACTTAGGAGCGTTAGTTCGAGACCACTAGTGCAAATAATCTTGATAAAGCAACAGTGCGTTGAAGCCAGCTCATATTTGTGTTAAATAAAAGCCTGGAACATAAGCAGATGGGAATTTGTGCCAGTAATTGTGCCAGAATTCATTGCTAATCAACGTATCTGTGTTTATTTCCATGAAATTGTGGTAAGCTTGAACCATTCAGTATCTTTTAATGAAAATTGAATGTAAATTGTTAATTTATGCCTGTATATATATGTGTAGTTCAGTGGCAAACAGGAGATAAAGCCTATAATGCTCCAGCCTGAACAGAGGGTGTCGGAGGGAAGTAAAACGGCATGGAATGGCCAAATAGTACACTGACACCTGGATGATTGATTAGACAGAAATAATGCTGGAAGTGCAGAGGCGTAGTAACCATTAAGGAGGTAAATACTGGTATAAAGTATTTCAGATGAAGCTGACAGTTGGCCTAACGCTCTGAACTCAATGTTTGTGATGTGTTGTGATCAGTGTAAAAGAGAGTATAAGTTAGTTATGAAGTAGAAGGTACATCCTTCTTGATTTCAGGGACCGTGGTCTTGATGGTACTGAGCAGCACCTGGTCAGAGCTTTGCTGAATCCAGAGTCGGACAGCATACTCCTTGGTCTTTTTAGCTATCAGTGAGGTGTCTCCAGAGCCCAGAGGAGAATTCGAGCAGAGGAGTCCTTTCCTGCCGCCATCACGCAAGATAAGCTGATTTGGCCAGCTGAGCTCAACATTATGTCCCCTCATCTTGAAATAACTTTGTAAAAATAACATTCAGAGGGGAATTTAATTGTCTTAATATCAGGAACTGAGAACATCTACAATAATAGTCCCAAAAGACAAACTATTGAAGTCATGATGACAAATACCAACAGAGCTTGAACAAAACAAAACCAGTATTACCTCATATTACCACTACACAACTGACACACATAGGATATTTTAATAATATATGTCACTACAATATTCATATTGATAAAGTCTGTACATATACTTGTAATTAAAATTGATTGTGATTCCTGGTTCCTTTGTATTTGAATCAGGACACATATACCTTTATGATAACCATGAATACATATTGTTATTTGAAAAGTTATCAGTGACTCCTTAAGATATTCTCATAGAGTGTTATATGTATGTGAGTGTCACAGTGTTGTCAAGAGTAGTGGATTAAATTAAATTGTTTATCTGTCTGTTGTTGTGACTTACACCTCATCATACACATACCCTAGACACATAACGTAGTCATCACACTATTCCAGAATAATTCTGACTGAGATATATAGATATGTGGTAGCAAGTAAGGTTATCTATAATACACTACTCTTAATAGATATAGATACCTTCACAGCTGATCTCAGTCAGTACACTAAGTCCCATATAAATATTTATAACATCCCACTTCACCACATATATTGGGGGCTCGTCCGGGATTTTGAATCTTTCCCTATTAAAAATATTGGGGGGTAATTCACTTCAGGGAATATAAAAATTAAAAGGTATCCTTGGGTGGAATTAAATAAGGTTGAGCTCACGGTGCCTGTGTTGTCCATTAGATATATTTATGAGATTAAATTGTTGGTTAGACATTGTAGAAATTTACCTGATAGACAATGGCGGACCTGGCCAAGTTTCGATCTGCTGCTGTACAGACTGCAAAAGAGTTAGGATTAGATGGGCAAGTTATGGTTGCCTATGTCACTACGGAATGTGACAAATTTATTGAACGCGAAGAAAGAAGATTAGAAAAAGAGGCCGAAAGAAAGTTAGAGGCTGAGACTAAGAGGTTGCAAGCTGAGGCTGAGACTAAGAGGTTGCAAGCTGAGGCTGAGACTAAGAGGTTGCAGATTGAGGCGGACAAAGAGGCTAAAGCATTGGAAGCCGAGGAAAGAAGACAGGCTGCAGAAAGGGAAGACAAGAAATTAGCTGCAGAAAGGGAAGCAGAAAAGGAGGAGAAGAGATTACAAAGGGAACATGAGTTACGACTAAGGGAGTTTGAGTTTCAGGGCCATGCTCCTGAAAATGGTGCCAGTCCCTTTGCCTCTGATGCCACTGCTAGCCAAGGAGCCTCAACCTCAGCTATGAATTTTCATTTAGATCATTTTGTTGAGAAAGACGATGATATTGAGAGCTACCTAAATAGGTATGAGCTATTAGCTACCACGTATGGGTTAGAGAGAGAAAGGTGGAGCTTAAAGTTATCTCAGGGACTTCGTGGGGCAGCTTATGAAGTTTTTGCAAAAATGAGCAGAGGTGATCAGGAAAATTATGATATGCTAAAGCAGGCTCTTTTGTTAAGGTATGAAAAGAATGCAGAATTTTATAGGAAAAAATTTAGGAATGCTAAACTACTGTCAGGTGAAACCTATCACCAGTTCTCTGCACGAATAGAGACATACTTGGAGAAATGGACTTCTCTGGGGAAAACCCAAGATCTTAAGGAAATGGTCCTTATAGAGCAATTAAGAGAGTCCATGGCTCCAGACCTGAGAAAGTTTCTCATGGAACAAGGTGCAGAGAGGCTGGGTGAGTTGCTAAATGTTGCTGAAAGGTATCAAGCAGCTCAAGCAGAGGTAACAGGTAATAAAAAGAAACAAGTGGATAACTTTAGGGCACCACAGAACTTTAATAAATTTGATCCTAAGGATCAAAATAAAGGTAAGCACCAATTTGATAGGCCACGGTATGAAAATAAAAATAAATTCCCACAATTCGATGAAAGGAAATATGATGAAAGAAAATCTTTCAACCAAGGAAAAAGGTGGTGTAAAAATTGTAAGATGAACAATCATGACACTGACCATTGTAGAAGGAAACCTGTGTATATGGCAACCCTTCAGGTCAGGTCGACCTCAAGACAGGAGGAGGATATTATGTTAGATACCACTCCAGAAGAGATGAGGAAGGCACAGGCTGGGGATAAAACACTCAAGCCTTGTTTCAGAAAATTGTCAACTTGTCATACAACTCCAGGCAAGGGAGATTTTTACATGAAAAACAAGTTGATGTATAGGAAGACTGGAGCTAGATCCAATGGTCACGGACAGCTGGTTCTTCCAAAAAGATATAGGGCAGACTTAATAAGGAGCCTACATGTGAAACCAGATGGGGACCATGAGAAGATAGGTACCATCATTCAAAAGGTGGCTCACAATTATTATTGGCCCAAAGCAAGATGGGACATTGAAAATTTTGTAGAAAGGTGTAGCATAGCACATGAGGGAACACCCACAAGTGGGAACATGGATCAGGACCTGGACACGCCCCGGGGAAAAATTAGGCCTGATAATAAAAAGAGATATAAATTTGATAAAGTGGACCAAATGGAATGGGAAGCCCCTTTTCACGGACAAGCTTCACTTAACTGTTTTACAATGGCCACTATGCGGAGAGTGCAAAAAGATGTCTTACCCCAGGATAAGCCGAAAATCCCTCAATCGGACTTAAACAAACTGGAGGAAGAGGATGTAGGGAGGAAATCTCTCATCAAGAATTTTAAGTGGGGAGAAAGCCCCAAAAGAATTGGTAGCGGTCGTTTTGTGAATGATAATTCTGGGAGGAAAAATCATCACTATAAAGCTTCGAGTGGAAGAGACCATACCGGTGCATGGACAAATAGGTCCACACAATTAAAGGTCCATATGTAGCTATGTTAAGAACGTGGACTGATGAAAAGGCAGAGGAAAACATTACATCTTCATACCAATATGTGAATGAGCTGACCACTCGGTTAAAAACTGGCTGGAAACTTGCCAATGAAAATTTGAAACAAGCCAGGAAGAAACATGCTGCCTATTATAACAGGAAGGCGAAAGACAGAGATTTGGCTGTGGGAGAGAAGGTACTGCTTCTTTTGCCCGGGAGTCAGAATAAGTTACAAATTGGATGGCAGGGTCCATATACAGTTCTAGAGAAGGTGTCTAGAACAAATTATAAGATAGATAAGAAGGGGAAAGAAAAAATCTATCATGTGAATCTCCTGAAGAAATATTTGGAAAGAGAACATCAGGAAGAGACACACTTGTTGACCTTGTCCATCGCCATGGAGATGAAAAAGGAACCACTTTCATCATTTGAATATCCATTACACCCCTGTGAGACAGCAGCACAGGTGAAAATCAGTACACATTTAACGAAAACTCAGAAAGAGAGAGTGCAACAGGTTCTAAATAATCATGCAGAGGTGTTAACAGACCGACCAGGGCATACAAACCTATTGGAATATGATATGAAACTAATAGACTCCACACCTGTCTGTATGAAACCATATTCGATTCCGTTTGCTAAGGAGAAAGCTTTGAAGGAAGAGATAGACTATCTGTTGAAGGAAGGAATTATTTCGCACAGTGAATCTTCGTATAGTTCCGGTGTTGTACTCTTAAGGAAGCCCACTGGAGAACATAGACTCTGTATAGATTACAGGAGACTGAATGCTATTACAGAAGGACAGGTGGATCCATTGCCGGATACAAATCAGCTGTTTGCCAGACTAAATAAAGCTAAATATTTCTCCAAAGTGGATCTGAGTAAAGGATATTATCAGATTCCAGTAAAGCCTGAGGTTAGACCATACCTAGCTTTTAGTACCTCAGAAGGACACTATGAGTTTAATAGATTGCCATTTGGATTGAAGAATGCGCCTAGTGTCTTCTCTAGAATGATGAGAAAATTATTGGATCCTCTGAATAATCCCTGTATAACAAATTTTATGGATGATATCCTTATAGCAACAGAAACATTTGAGGAACACATTGACTCTCTGAACATGCTGTTTGATCGACTTAGGGAGGCAAATTTAACAGCCCGACCAACCAAATGTTGCGTTGGATGTAAAGAATTGGAATTTTTGGGACACACAGTTTATCAGGGAAACATGACCCCTGACCCAAAGAATTTAGAGAAACTACAGAAAGCCCCGAGACCACAAACCAAGAAGGACGTGAGATCCTTTGTCTCATTATGTGGTTTCTACCAGAAGTATATCAAAAACTTTAATTCCATATGTGCCCCGTTAACTGAATTGACACGTAAAGGACATCCAGATCGCATTACATGGACACCACAATGTGAAATGACTTACCAAGAATTGAAGGAAAAGCTCACAAGTAAACCCATTTTGAAATTACCTGACTTAAGTCAAGAATTCATTGTAAGGACGGATGCAAGTAATATTGGGTTAGGTGCAACTCTACTACAGAAATCAGATGCATTGGATGGGGAATTAAGCCCAGTGGCATATGCTAGCAGAAAGTTGAATAAAGCTGAAATCAACTACTCAACTAGCGAAAAAGAATGTCTTGCAGTAATATGGGCGATAAAGAAATTCAATATTTATCTATATGGGAAGGCATTTAAGTTGCAAACAGATCACAAACCTTTATCGTTTCTAGCACAGGCTAGGCATGAGAACTCCAGGTTACTCCGATGGTCTTTACTTTTGGCTCCATATAATTTTAGCATTGAGTATATATCTGGAAAAACCAATTTGGGAGCGGATTTTTTAAGCCGCCATCCGTGTGATGAGAATCACCGTAAACCCCAGAAATAATAATAAATTTCTCTATGTGAATATAGAATAAAGGACTGACATATAATGTCTGTTTTAAGAGGGGAGGTGTCGTGGAATATTCTAATCCACATATATAAATTATCAAGTAAATATAAAGCCTAATAAATACATATAATAAATAAAGGAAGAAGAATGGTAAAGAACAGTGCTGTCACAATGACAGTACTCGAAATCCCCCTTGTTTTCTGCTTCGTCTGCAAATTGTAACGCTTTCACGTTGATAGTCAAAGCTTACTATATTATTACCCGCTTTCTTCAATGAAACGTGTGCTGTATTTCTTGGAAAAACATTGAGATACCAAGCTGAACAATGACCTAATTTTAATATTTCATTCATTCCATTTTATACACGGCGGAACGAACGAACAGATGGACTAAAGGATAAAGAGAGAGGGAGGGCTGAAAATCAGGAACGCATGCAACACGCGTCGCGCGATACACAAATGCTACTATCACGCGTGTTAGGCTACAAGCACTAACTTTTTCGGACGGACAGTGATAAATTCACTACCCTTCCCAGAGTTAGGTTTTAAAATCATAAAAAACGCTTATTAGGAAAGATAACAATAGATGGGTTTACGGTTGAAAACATAACAGTACCCAGACAGCACATCTTCGAAACAGGAGGTAGAAAATACATATTTTGAACGCAGCCACGTAGCTCTTTTAAATTTGGATATTTGGGTTCCTTAGGGCTTGCTGACAAAGAATATGTAAAACGTTACGCAAATAGTCCAGGAATTAATAAATTATAACCAAAATAAAATAGTGGGGATGCCTGACAACATGAAATCATTTCTGCTCATAAAATTTTTTTATAACGTGTTTGAAAAAAATCTTACGTTACAGAATTAGCCTACCATGTAAACTCCAAATTGATTGGAGCGCAACAAATGAAAGACTAACCACGATTGGTCGGGCTATAAATACTATCTTTCGTTGTTAGGGGAGACGTGAAAAGGTAACATTTTTTCAAACACTTGTCGAAACGTGGCCTCATTGGCTAGACTCGCTGATATACTCACTTAGGAGCGTTAGTTCGAGACCACTAGTGCAAATAATCTTGATAAAGCAACAGTGCGTTGAAGCCAGCTCATATTTGTGTTAAATAAAAGCCTGGAACATAAGCAGATGGGAATTTGTGCCAGTAATTGTGCCAGAATTCATTGCTAATCAACGTATCTGTGTTTATTTCCATGAAATTGTGGTAAGCTTGAACCATTCAGTATCTTTTAATGAAAATTGAATGTAAATTGTTAATTTATGCCTGTATATATATATGTGTAGTTCAGTGGCAAACAGGAGATAAAGCCTATAATGCTCCAGCCTGAACAGAGGGTGTCGGAGGGAAGTAAAACGGCATGGAATGGCCAAATAGTACACTGACACCTGGATGATTGATTAGACAGAAATAATGCTGGAAGTGCAGAGGCGTAGTAACCATTAAGGAGGTAAATACTGGTATAAAGTATTTCAGATGAAGCTGACAGTTGGCCTAACGCTCTGAACTCAATGTTTGTGATGTGTTGTGATCAGTGTAAAAGAGAGTATAAGTTAGTTATGAAGTAGAAGGTACATCCTTCTTGATTTCAGGGACCGTGGTCTTGATGGTACTGAGCAGCACCTGGTCAGAGCTTTGCTGAATCCAGAGTCGGACAGCATACTCCTTGGTCTTTTTAGCTATCAGTGAGGTGTCTCCAGAGCCCAGAGGAGAATTCGAGCAGAGGAGTCCTTTCCTGCCGCCATCACGCAAGATAAGCTGATTTGGCCAGCTGAGCTCAACATTATGTCCCCTCATCTTGAAATAACTTTGTAAAAATAACATTCAGAGGGGAATTTAATTGTCTTAATATCAGGAACTGAGAACATCTACAATAATAGTCCCAAAAGACAAACTATTGAAGTCATGATGACAAATACCAACAGAGCTTGAACAAAACAAAACCAGTATTACCTCATATTACCACTACACAACTGACACACATAGGATATTTTAATAATATATGTCACTACAATATTCATATTGATAAAGTCTGTACATATACTTGTAATTAAAATTGATTGTGATTCCTGGTTCCTTTGTATTTGAATCAGGACACATATACCTTTATGATAACCATGAATACATATTGTTATTTGAAAAGTTATCAGTGACTCCTTAAGATATTCTCATAGAGTGTTATATGTATGTGAGTGTCACAGTGTTGTCAAGAGTAGTGGATTAAATTAAATTGTTTATCTGTCTGTTGTTGTGACTTACACCTCATCATACACATACCCTAGACACATAACGTAGTCATCACACTATTCCAGAATAATTCTGACTGAGATATATAGATATGTGGTAGCAAGTAAGGTTATCTATAATACACTACTCTTAATAGATATAGATACCTTCACAGCTGATCTCAGTCAGTACACTAAGTCCCATATAAATATTTATAACATCCCACTTCACCACATATATTGGGGGCTCGTCCGGGATTTTGAATCTTTCCCTATTAAAAATATTGGGGGGTAATTCACTTCAGGGAATATAAAAATTAAAAGGTATCCTTGGGTGGAATTAAATAAGGTTGAGCTCACGGTGCCTGTGTTGTCCATTAGATATATTTAGAGATTAAATTGTTGGTTAGACATTGTAGAAATTTACCTGATAGACAATGGCGGACCTGGCCAAGTTTCGATCTGCTGCTGTACAGACTGCAAAAGAGTTAGGATTAGATGGGCAAGTTATGGTTGCCTATGTCACTACGGAATGTGACAAATTTATTGAACGCGAAGAAAGAAGATTAGAAAAAGAGGCCGAAAGAAAGTTAGAGGCTGAGACTAAGAGGTTGCAAGCTGAGGCTGAGACTAAGAGGTTGCAAGCTGAGGCTGAGACTAAGAGGTTGCAGATTGAGGCGGACAAAGAGGCTAAAGCATTGGAAGCCGAGGAAAGAAGACAGGCTGCAGAAAGGGAAGACAAGAAATTAGCTGCAGAAAGGGAAGCAGAAAAGGAGGAGAAGAGATTACAAAGGGAACATGAGTTACGACTAAGGGAGTTTGAGTTTCAGGGCCATGCTCCTGAAAATGGTGCCAGTCCCTTTGCCTCTGATGCCACTGCTAGCCAAGGAGCCTCAACCTCAGCTATGAATTTTCATTTAGATCATTTTGTTGAGAAAGACGATGATATTGAGAGCTACCTAAATAGGTATGAGCTATTAGCTACCACGTATGGGTTAGAGAGAGAAAGGTGGAGCTTAAAGTTATCTCAGGGACTTCGTGGGGCAGCTTATGAAGTTTTTGCAAAAATGAGCAGAGGTGATCAGGAAAATTATGATATGCTAAAGCAGGCTCTTTTGTTAAGGTATGAAAAGAATGCAGAATTTTATAGGAAAAAATTTAGGAATGCTAAACTACTGTCAGGTGAAACCTATCACCAGTTCTCTGCACGAATAGAGACATACTTGGAGAAATGGACTTCTCTGGGGAAAACCCAAGATCTTAAGGAAATGGTCCTTATAGAGCAATTAAGAGAGTCCATGGCTCCAGACCTGAGAAAGTTTCTCATGGAACAAGGTGCAGAGAGGCTGGGTGAGTTGCTAAATGTTGCTGAAAGGTATCAAGCAGCTCAAGCAGAGGTAACAGGTAATAAAAAGAAACAAGTGGATAACTTTAGGGCACCACAGAACTTTAATAAATTTGATCCTAAGGATCAAAATAAAGGTAAGCACCAATTTGATAGGCCACGGTATGAAAATAAAAATAAATTCCCACAATTCGATGAAAGGAAATATGATGAAAGAAAATCTTTCAACCAAGGAAAAAGGTGGTGTAAAAATTGTCAGATGGACAATCATGACACTGACCATTGCAGAAGGAAACCTGTGTATATGGCAACCCTTCAGGTCAGGTCGACCTCAAGACAGGAGGAGGATATTATGTTAGATACCACTCCAGAAGAGATGAGGAAGGCACAGGCTGGGGATAAAACACTCAAGCCTTGTTTCAGAAAATTGTCAACTTGTCATACAACTCCAGGCAAGGGAGATTTTTACATGAAAAACAAGTTGATGTATAGGAAGACTGGAGCTAGATCCAATGGTCACGGACAGCTGGTTCTTCCAAAAAGATATAGGGCAGACTTAATAAGGAGCCTACATGTGAAACCAGATGGGGACCATGAGAAGATAGGTACCATCATTCAAAAGGTGGCTCACAATTATTATTGGCCCAAAGCAAGATGGGACATTGAAAATTTTGTAGAAAGGTGTAGCATAGCACATGAGGGAACACCCACAAGTGGGAACATGGATCAGGACCTGGACACGCCCCCGGGGAAAAATTAGGCCTGATAATAAAAAGAGATATAAATTTGATAAAGTGGACCAAATGGAATGGGAAGCCCCTTTTCACGGACAAGCTTCACTTAACTGTTTTACAATGGCCACTATGCGGAGAGTGCAAAAAGATGTCTTACCCCAGGATAAGCCGAAAATCCCTCAATCGGACTTAAACAAACTGGAGGAAGAGGATGTAGGGAGGAAATCTCTCATCAAGAATTTTAAGTGGGGAGAAAGCCCCAAAAGAATTGGTAGCGGTCGTTTTGTGAATGATAATTCTGGGAGGAAAAATCATCACTATAAAGCTTCGAGTGGAAGAGACCATACCGGTGCATGGACAAATAGGTCCACACAATTAAAGGTCCATATGTAGCTATGTTAAGAACGTGGACTGATGAAAAGGCAGAGGAAAACATTACATCTTCATACCAATATGTGAATGAGCTGACCACTCGGTTAAAAACTGGCTGGAAACTTGCCAATGAAAATTTGAAACAAGCCAGGAAGAAACATGCTGCCTATTATAACAGGAAGGCGAAAGACAGAGATTTGGCTGTGGGAGAGAAGGTACTGCTTCTTTTGCCCGGGAGTCAGAATAAGTTACAAATTGGATGGCAGGGTCCATATACAGTTCTAGAGAAGGTGTCTAGAACAAATTATAAGATAGATAAGAAGGGGAAAGAAAAAATCTATCATGTGAATCTCCTGAAGAAATATTTGGAAAGAGAACATCAGGAAGAGACACACTTGTTGACCTTGTCCATCGCCATGGAGATGAAAAAGGAACCACTTTCATCATTTGAATATCCATTACACCCCTGTGAGACAGCAGCACAGGTGAAAATCAGTACACATTTAACGAAAACTCAGAAAGAGAGAGTGCAACAGGTTCTAAATAATCATGCAGAGGTGTTAACAGACCGACCAGGGCATACAAACCTATTGGAATATGATATGAAACTAATAGACTCCACACCTGTCTGTATGAAACCATATTCGATTCCGTTTGCTAAGGAGAAAGCTTTGAAGGAAGAGATAGACTATCTGTTGAAGGAAGGAATTATTTCACACAGTGAATCTTCGTATAGTTCCGGTGTTGTACTCTTAAGGAAGCCCTCTGGAGAACATAGACTCTGTATAGATTACAGGAGACTGAATGCTATTACAGAAGGACAGGTGGATCCATTGCCGGATACAAATCAGCTGTTTGCCAGACTAAATAAAGCTAAATATTTCTCCAAAGTGGATCTGAGTAAAGGATATTATCAGATTCCAGTAAAGCCTGAGGTTAGACCATACCTAGCTTTTAGTACCTCAGAAGGACACTATGAGTTTAATAGATTGCCATTTGGATTGAAGAATGCGCCTAGTGTCTTCTCTAGAATGATGAGAAAATTATTGGATCCTCTGAATAATCCCTGTATAACAAATTTTATGGATGATATCCTTATAGCAACAGAAACATTTGAGGAACACATTGACTCTCTGAACATGCTGTTTGATCGACTTAGGGAGGCAAATTTAACAGCCCGACCAACCAAATGTTGCGTTGGATGTAAAGAATTGGAATTTTTGGGACACACAGTTTATCAGGGAAACATGACCCCTGACCCAAAGAATTTAGAGAAACTACAGAAAGCCCCGAGACCACAAACCAAGAAGGACGTGAGATCCTTTGTCTCATTATGTGGTTTCTAACAGAAGTATATCAAAAACTTTAATTCCATATGTGCACCGTTAACTGAATTGACACGTAAAGGACATCCAGATCGCATTACATGGACACCACAATGTGAAATGACTTACCAAGAATTGAAGGAAAAGCTCACAAGTAAACCCATTTTGAAATTACCTGACTTAAGTCAAGAATTCATTGTAAGGACGGATGCAAGTAATATTGGGTTAGGTGCAACTCTACTACAGAAATCAGATGCATTGGATGGGGAATTAAGCCCAGTGGCATATGCTAGCAGAAAGTTGAATAAAGCTGAAATCAACTACTCAACTAGCGAAAAAGAATGTCTTGCAGTAATATGGGCGATAAAGAAATTCAATATTTATCTATATGGGAAGGCATTTAAGTTGCAAACAGATCACAAACCTTTATCGTTTCTAGCACAGGCTAGGCATGAGAACTCCAGGTTACTCCGATGGTCTTTACTTTTGGCTCCATATAATTTTAGCATTGAGTATATATCTGGAAAAACCAATTTGGGAGCGGATTTTTTAAGCCGCCATCCGTGTGATGAGAATCACCGTAAACCCCAGAAATAATAATAAATTTCTCTATGTGAATATAGAATAAAGGACTGACATATAATGTCTGTTTTAAGAGGGGAGGTGTCGTGGAATATTCTAATCCACATATATAAATTATCAAGTAAATATAAAGCCTAATAAATACATATAATAAATAAAGGAAGAAGAATGGTAAAGAACAGTGCTGTCACAATGACAGTACTCGAAATCCCCCTTGTTTTCTGCTTCGTCTGCAAATTGTAACGCTTTCACGTTGATAGTCAAAGCTTACTATATTATTACCCGCTTTCTTCAATGAAACGTGTGCTGTATTTCTTGGAAAAACATTGAGATACCAAGCTGAACAATGACCTAATTTTAATATTTCATTCATTCCATTTTATACACGGCGGAACGAACGAACAGATGGACTAAAGGATAAAGAGAGAGGGAGGGCTGAAAATCAGGAACGCATGCAACACGCGTCGCGCGATACACAAATG
Organism: Oreohelix idahoensis; assembly: GCA_024509875.1. NCBI lineage: Eukaryota > Metazoa > Mollusca > Gastropoda > Stylommatophora > Oreohelicidae > Oreohelix > Oreohelix idahoensis. Next base: position 239,235 of record JAMPIV010002231.1, on the reverse strand, counting down.
CTACTATCACGCGTGTTAGGCTACAAGCACTAACTTTTTCGGACGGACAGTGATAAATTCACTACCCTTCCCAGAGTTAGGTTTTAAAATCATAAAAAACGCTTATTAGGAAAGATAACAATAGATGGGTTTACGGTTGAAAACATAACAGTACCCAGACAGCACATCTTCGAAACAGGAGGTAGAAAATACATATTTTGAACGCAGCCACGTAGCTCTTTTAAATTTGGATATTTGGGTTCCTTAGGGCTTGCTGACAAAGAATATGTAAAACGTTACGCAAATAGTCCAGGAATTAATAAATTATAACCCAAAATAAAATAGTGGGGATGCCTGACAGCATGAAATCATTTCTGCTCATAAAATTTTTTTATAACGTGTTTGAAAAAAATCTTACGTTACAGAATTAGCCTACCATGTAAACTCCAAATTGATTGGAGCGCAACAAATGAAAGACTAACCACGATTGGTCGGGCTATAAATACTATCTTTCGTTGTTAGGGGAGACGTGAAAAGGTAACATTTTTTCAAACACTTGTCGAAACGTGGCCTCATTGGCTAGACTCGCTGATATACTCACTTAGGAGCGTTAGTTCGAGACCACTAGTGCAAATAATCTTGATAAAGCAACAGTGCGTTGAAGCCAGCTCATATTTGTGTTAAATAAAAGCCTGGAACATAAGCAGATGGGAATTTGTGCCAGTAATTGTGCCAGAATTCATTGCTAATCAACGTATCTGTGTTTATTTCCATGAAATTGTGGTAAGCTTGAACCATTCAGTATCTTTTAATGAAAATTGAATGTAAATTGTTAATTTATGCCTGTATATATATGTGTAGTTCAGTGGCAAACAGGAGATAAAGCCTATAATGCTCCAGCCTGAACAGAGGGTGTCGGAGGGAAGTAAAACGGCATGGAATGGCCAAATAGTACACTGACACCTGGATGATTGATTAGACAGAAATAATGCTGGAAGTGCAGAGGCGTGTAACCATTAAGGAGGTAAATACTGGTATAAAGTATTTCAGATGAAGCTGACAGTTGGCCTAACGCTCTGAACTCAATGTTTGTGATGTGTTGTGATCAGTGTAAAAGAGAGTATAAGTTAGTTATGAAGTAGAAGGTACATCCTTCTTGATTTCAGGGACCGTGGTCTTGATGGTACTGAGCAGCACCTGGTCAGAGCTTTGCTGAATCCAGAGTCGGACAGCATACTCCTTGGTCTTTTTAGCTATCAGTGAGGTGTCTCCAGAGCCCAGAGGAGAATTCGAGCAGAGGAGTCCTTTCCTGCCGCCATCACGCAAGATAAGCTGATTTGGCCAGCTGAGCTCAACATTATGTCCCCTCATCTTGAAATAACTTTGTAAAAATAACATTCAGAGGGGAATTTAATTGTCTTAATATCAGGAACTGAGAACATCTACAATAATAGTCCCAAAAGACAAACTATTGAAGTCATGATGACAAATACCAACAGAGCTTGAACAAAACAAAACCAGTATTACCTCATATTACCACTACACAACTGACACACATAGGATATTTTTAATAATATATGTCACTACAATATTCATATTGATAAAGTCTGTACATATACTTGTAATTAAAATTGATTGTGATTCCTGGTTCCTTTGTATTTGAATCAGGACACATATACCTTTATGATAACCATGAATACATATTGTTATTTGAAAAGTTATCAGTGACTCCTTAAGATATTCTCATAGAGTGTTATATGTATGTGAGTGTCACAGTGTTGTCAAGAGTAGTGGATTAAATTAAATTGTTTATCTGTCTGTTGTTGTGACTTACACCTCATCATACACATACCCTAGACACATAACGTAGTCATCACACTATTCCAGAATAATTCTGACTGAGATATATAGATATGTGGTAGCAAGTAAGGTTATCTATAATACACTACTCTTAATAGATATAGATACCTTCACAGCTGATCTCAGTCAGTACACTAAGTCCCATATAAATATTTATAACATCCCACTTCACCACATAGGGTACCAGATATTTCACTTATCTGGCCCACTGGAACTGTCTGAATTCTTTCTGCCAAATGACCACTGCTCCAAAAGTAATAGGGGGATACTGGCGACCCCTATCACTACTGGACTCCAAAACTTCTCAACGGCTTTCACATAGAACTCTGGCACCGGACTAGTGCCAGATAAAACCCTGTAATAATGAAACAATGTCTCCTGGTTGATATCTTACTTAGACTGTGTGTTATATACAAAAGAGAATATATAAGAAATAAAGAGCTGGGTCATATCTAATGGACCAATCCAGCACATCCATTCCACGGTGTACCAGTGTTGTTCACATGTCTCTCCTACAAAGGCGGCACTGCATCTGCAATAATATTATTAATCTTTCTTTTCTACCATACAATGGGATAGGTGAGCTGTGTCCCTCCGGTCACCTAAGAAAACATTTTATTTCACAAAACATGTGCATTTACAAAACTGGCAATGTGTTATAGCCTAATTATACCTTCAGGCCCTGCACAAATCAGCTTGGGACCTGATTACTTACAGTCGGGATGGCAGCATCTCTCACTCACATTTTAAAACAAAATATATATGAATAATGTCGATCTTACCAGAAATTCAATGAAAAAACACAGGTACGTTGAATAGCAGATTCCAGATATACTGCTGGCTGAACTGTGATGCCTATTACTTTCATATATATTTGCTTTAATAAGGCTAATCACTTTTTTTCCAGAAATACACAACGTCCTGCTCTCGGGACTATCTTCTACAAATGGCGTCAAGCCTTTGAATGTACTCAACATTATGAAAAATTTTGACCAATAGGATCTACTACTAAGATTTCCCATTCAAATTTTTAAATCTAAGGTCCAATTTCGGTCCAATGTTAGTGTACTTCTGTCGGTCTGTCCGTCCGAACTTGGCATTTACCAACAATAAACTTGGTTTTGGCCTAACACTACCAAAAAATATTCAGTTTGAGCCATCCCATAATTTTTTCCCCTCCTTGTCTACCCCTTTCTACAACAGACTACATGTACCCTTTCTTGCCTTTTTCAAGGACGCGTCCAAAAATGTCAACGTTAGTGCAAGTCCAAACGAGCATGTGTTGGTCTGCCTGTACGAACAAATACAGTCTTTTGTCCATAACTTTATTTCTATCTGTCGGATTTTTGATTCGAAAGCATATTACCCATCAGGACAAGACCAGCTCTAAGACTAGCTAACTTTTATGATCTTAAACCTATTAATAAAGAATTCAATATATTTTCCATTTTTGGTGTTCGTTGTTTTCTAAGTTTCAACTACTTGAATGTTATAAAATTCGCCTCAGATCTTACTTTTTCCCGATAGGAAGTAATTATGCGTGTGTGTATATATATATATATATTTTTGCACAGTGTCTGTGGTTAGAAATGTATTGGACTAGCGGGGTATTTTTAAATTTTCAAACTTGCGACATCGTTTCGACACAGGCTAACGGTATCGTCTCGCACTGTTGGCCTGAGTAGCTAATTCAAACCTCTAACACTTGACATGCCGGCAGCAGGTGTCCGCTCACTCAATCTTATGCGTTCGTGTGTTTTATTCTTTCTATCTTTCCTGGAACCACTACGCTAGTAGATTTTTCAAATTTTTATCGTTAACCCTTGACGGGCGCGTTATAAAGGCTAATACTACCAACGCGGCGATAAGATTTCTCACTATGTTCTGTCCTGCTTAAATCAATGCGTTTTCTGGCGCGGGGAAGAAGACGCGTTACAACTTTACTAATTTTATTTCTACTGCTATTATTTTGACTTTAATATATATAATTTATGATTTTATCGCTGTATCACTGTACTTTACCACAGCCACCAGGCAGGAGACTTGAAGAAGACAACTTCCGATTTATTTCAGTTTTCTCTCTTTCATCTCCAGATTTATTGGTCGATATCTGGTTCTCTTCCAGAGTCCGTGTCTGTTATTACTTACAACATTTGTAGACAGACATTGGAGAAGTGGACCTGAAAGAGCTGGGAACTGCAGAATGGAGTAACACACTTGTGTTACAGGAGGCGCGAAACGGGAGCAAAGAATATCCATAATTTATAAATGGATAAAGAATATGAAGGGTAGAAAAGAATGGGAACACACTGTGGTTACAGCACGGTCATAATAGCTCAGATTGGTTCAGACGTTTTAAGCAGATTTTATCTTCTTCAGACTATTATTATCATCATTAATTTTCAGCTTAATGTGAAATACATCGTCATGATCATTAGCTGCTGCTTCCATCACCACAATGAAGGTCAGGTGTAATGGATCTTCAACGTCTTGTGTCTCTTAACTTGATGGAACACTTTGATACACTGTTTCATGCCCATCTCTTGGTGTTATCTTTCCACTTATAGCATGTCTTGTTCTTACACATTTGTGTTGGGTCTTTTTAAATGGGCAAAATATTTTAAAGGGCCAAAATATACGTGAAGTACAGGCCTTCAGTAAGACACGCTAAGCACGCCTATCTTGTGCCACCAATTCAATTTCTTTCTGTCTTTTTTGTCCTTTTAAAATATGTCTCCAAATCGTGGTCCATGAGTTCTTAGGTCCACATAATACTGCCCCATTAGCCCGGAGACTTCAGAAAATAGGACTGCCTTGTAATACTATCATTTGGTTTCTCAATATCGGTTCTATCTGATACATAAGTCTTTTCTGTCTTCACCTCTTATCCACTGGTATCAATGGTGTTTGTCTGGTTCTTTCCATGAATTCCACATTGGTGATTCTTTCACGCTATTATAATCCGTCTTTTCTCTGCAAGCACCCATTTATGAAAGTTTCTCAAGATGAAGTAGTTATTTTTGTTTTTGTTCGAGATGAACACCATACATGACAACTGTGCGTCGTATAGTTAAGAAATTACGGCACCAATACAAGAAGATGGCCTGACTAAGAAATTATCTTCTGCATCTGTTAACAGTGTAGACCAGTGTTTCTCAAACTTCTTACCAAGACGCAACCCATCAAATATTTTCCAGAACTAGTGGAACCCCTAAGTTGCAATTCTATTAACTCTAAATTAATATTAAGAAAATGTATTTGTAAAAAAGATTGTGTGTGTAGTGTGGTGGTTGTATGGACGTATAGATCTATGTATGTATGAAGCGTGCGTGTATGTGTGGGTATATATATAAACTAGCACAGGTCCCATCACCCTTGTCAGTGTGTATGCTCCTACTCTGTACTCTGCCTCAGAAGCTAAAGATGAGTTCTACGAGAATCTAACAGCAATTATCAAAAGCATACCTAGGCAAGAACAGCTTGTTCTCCTTGGTGACTAACGCTAGAGTGGGTGCCGATAATGTTTCATGGCCTTCATGTCTGGGCAGGTTTGGTATTGGCAAGATGAATGAAAATGGACAACGGCTCTTAGAGTTGTGCGTCCACCATGACCTCTGCGTGACCAACACCTACTTTCAGACAAAACCCCAGCATAAGGTGTCATGGAGACACCCACGATCCAAGCACTGGCACCAACTTGACCTGATTCTCGTCAGAAGACCACTCCTCAGGTCTGTGCTCTCCACGCGCTCGTACCATAGTGCAGACTGTGATACAGATCACTCCTTGGTTTGCTGCAAAATCAGAGCACAACCAAGAAAACTCTATCGTGTCAGACATGAAGGGAAACCACGCATTGATACCAGCAAGATGTCAGACCCTTTCATGATCGCTCAATTCACTGCGACCTTCGAGAAAGTGCTCAGTAGCCCTCAGCATGGTGATACTATTACAGAGAACTGGGAGCATCTACGGAACACCATTCAAAGTACTGCACTTGCCACCTTTGGTAAGAAAACAGCAAAGTCAAATGACTGGTTTGATGCTTCATCAGATGTGATGGCACCTGTCATTGAAGCTAAGCGCAGTGCTATGAATGAATACAAACGTTCACCGAGTGCCAGAACCCTACAGATCCTGAGGGCTACGAGAAGCAAAGTTCAACAAACTGCTCGACGCTGTGCAAATGACTACTGGCTCCAGCTCAGTGAGAGCATCCAGATCGCAGCGCAAACAGGCAACATTAGACAAATGTATGACGGTATAAAGAAAGCACTTGGCCCCCATAAAAGTAAGACGGCACCGCTAAAAACCATCAGCGGAGAGAAGCTAACCGATAAGGGTAAGCAGATGGAGAGGTGGGTCGAGCACTACTCTGAGCTTTACGCTAGAGACAATACCGTTACGCAAGGCCATTGATAGCTTGGCCTCTGGCAAAGCACCAGGCAGTGATGGGATTCCTCCTGATTTAATCAAATGCTGTAAGAGCACGCTATTACATCCCCTGCATAGGATGCTGTGCCAGTGCTGGGAAGAGACAACTATTCCTCAAGACATGCGAGATGCCAAGATTGTAACACTGTATAAAAATAAAGGAGACAGAAGTGATTGCAATAACTACAGAGGCATCTCTCTTCTTAGTATTGTTGGTAAGGTTTTTGCCAAAGTCATCTTAATGCGACTACACAAGTTAGCTGAGCGCATATATCCAGAGTCACAGTGTGGATTCCGAGCTGGCAGATCAACAACAGACATGATCTTCTCTCTCCGCCAGCTTCAGGAAAAATCAAGAGAGCAGAAAAGACCATTATATATTGCCTTTATAGACCTCACAAAAGCATTCGATCTGGTTAGTAGGGATGGACTCTTTAAAATCCTCCTGAAAATAGGCTGCCCTTCTAAAATGCTGGAAATGATAAAGTCATTCCATGACGGCATGAAGGAAACAGTCCAATATGCTGGAAGCACGTCACAGCCCTTTGATATACGAAGTGGCGTTAAACAAGGCTGTGTTCTGGCTCCGACCCTCTTCGGAATCTTCTTTGCCTTACTCTTGAAACATGCATTCAGAGATGCAACTGAAGGAATATGCCTTCACACTAGGTCAGATGGCGTCTGTTTAATCTTTCAAGGCTGAAGGCAAAAACAAAAATCAGAAGGGTCACTATAAGAGACTTGTTGTTCGCTGATGATGCTGCAGTCGTCACTCAAAGCCAACAAGAGCTTCGGAGCTTGATGAATCGCTTCACTAAAGCATGCAAGGACTTTGGCCTCACAATAAGTTTAAAGAAAACGAATGTGCTGAGTCAGGATGTGGGTGCTGCACCAGTTATCACTATCGATAACTATGAATTGGCAGTGGTGCACCACTTCACATACCTAGGGTCTACCATCAATGACAAACTCTCACTGGATACAGAAATCGACAGCCGCATTGGCAAAGCTGCAGCTACCTTTGCCCGCCTTACATCGCGTGTTTGGGGAAACTCTAAACTCACAATGAAGACCAAAGCTGCGGTATATAATGCCTGCGTCACCAGCACACTCCTATATGGCAGCGAGACCTGGACGACCTATGCTAAGCAAGAAAGAAGGCTCAATACCTTCCATTTGCGGTGTCTACGCCGCATCCTCGGCATCTCGTGGAAAGATAAAGTGACAAATGTCGAGGTGTTGTCACGTGCTGGCCTTCAAAGTATATATACGCTTCTTAGACAGCGCAGACTTCGCTGGCTTGGCCATGTTCGCCGCATGGAAGATGGTCGCATCCCAAAAGATATCTTCTACGGACAATTAGCAGATGGCAAGAGAACAGTTGGGCGACCACAGCTGAGGTTCAAAGATGTGTGCAAGAGAGATATGAGGGCACTGGACATGGATCCAGCAACATGGGAGGATGAAGCTGCCGATCGCACTAAGTGGCGATGCTATTTACGGCGCCCCCTCAGATTGGGCGAAGAGAGGCTCACACAAGAAGCAGAGGTGAGGAGAAAACGTCGAAAGGAGCACCAGGAAAATAAGCAGCTGAGGGCTGTCACCTCAGGGGCGCATTCCCATAGTCAGTTATGACTGAAGGGGCTATTATTATTATTATTATTATTATTATTATATATTATATATATATATATATATATATATATATATATATATATATATATATATATATATATATATATATATATATATATGTGTGTGTGTGTGTGTGTGTGTCATCTTCCAGTCTTTGCTGTGAAAAAAAAAATTGTCTCGACATGTGATGAATTAAAGGCACTGAACGGTAATGGTAATGTGAAGGCATGCGGACTTGCCAAAGGAGGAGGAAACAAAATTGAAATTAAGAACAGGCCAGCATTTGAAGAGATAAAAAAAAAACCTGGTAACTGTGCCAATTGGACGCTCCTTAACCAATCGGATGCTTTTGCGGCAAGAACGCACAGAAGAAGTAAAAAGTATAGTAAGCACTAGAAACGGGTGTGTCCGTTTATCTCATTTTTTATTTTTGTTGGTAAAAAACATTATTAACTTGCAAGGTTTTCAACACTTTTCGTGTTGTACACTTTAAGAGTTATTTTAAAAACAACACAACAACAACAAAACTTTAACACTTAAGAAAGTGCATTACCCGGTATGTTAATCCTCCATCCGTGTCCCCCTATCTCTCTGTAGCATCACGAGTTACAAGACTGATCTAACCGATATGTAAACATGAAAACAAAATATTAATACTTGACAAAGAGAAAAGCAAAATTTGTCCTCATTCAGGGGATTCCCAAGCTGCGTGCCGCACAGAGGCGGATCTACTATGAAGTTTCAGCTTCTGGGGCCCCCAAGTTCAATACGTTTCTTTCCCATCCCCGAATATATTTTTTTTAAATAAAAGGGGCCCCTCCAAGAGTTCAAGCTTCAGAGCCCCCAAAATGATGATCTACCACTGGTGCCGCAACAAACAGATGTGTCAACCGGGACGCTAATTTTTTAAAGCGAAATTTACATTTCTCTTTGTTTTGTGAAATACGGTACTATACCTGTACCAGTAGTATAACAATGAAGGATGTATGATAATTGTAACTCTTAACTGCTCTGTGATGAATATTAACTCTGTGGCATGATGAATATCGCTTTAACTGCTGTGGGATGAATATAGGTCTAACTGCTGTGCGATGAATATCGCGCTGACTGCTGTGTGATGAATATAGCTCTAACTTGTGTGACGAATATAGCTTTCACTGCCGTTTGATGCATATTAACTCTGCTGTATGATGAATATCGCTCTGACTGCTGTGTGATGAATATAGCTCTAACTGTTGTATGATGAATATAGCTCTAATTGTTTTTTGATGAATATAACGATTGGCTGTATGTGAATATAGCTCTAACTGCTTTGTGATGAATATAGCTATAACTGTTGTATGATGAATATAGCTCTAACGGCTGTATGATGAATATAGCTCTAACTGCTGTGTGATGATCATAGATCTAACGGCTATGTGATGCCCATAGCTCTAACGGATGTGTGATGAATATAGCTATAACGGCTGTATAATGAGTATAACTCTAACTGCTGTGTGATGAATATAGTTCTTACTGCTGTGTGATGAATATAGCTCTAATTGCTGTGTGATGAATATATCTATAACTGCTGTGCGATGAATATTGCTCTAACTGCTGCGTGGTTACAATAACTCCTGCATTGTGGTGAGTAAAACTCTAACTACTGTGTAATGTTAAATCTCCCGTTAGTTTGACAAAACGTCATTAAAGAAAAAAAATTAATAAGTAAAGGAAAGTTGAGAACCTTTGCTTCAGTAATGCATGATAACACTCGTGTTTCTGGCGTTTGTAAAACTCCATAAGAAAGGTAAAAGATAAATTAAGCCACGATGATTCGTCATCCTGTTTTTGATCAGAGCATTAGTTTAACACACACGGGCATTCATGCATTAATTCTATCCTCATGTTTGAGATAAGAATAGACACATGATATTTATGAGAGTGAGAGAGAGAGAGAGAGAGAGAGAGAGAGAGAGAGAGAGAGAGAGAGAGAGAGACAGGAGACGAGAGAGAGAGAGAGAGAGAACGAGAGAGTCTCGGCGCTCATGCAAGAGTCTAGACGTTCTTGAGGGAACTGGTATGTTTATGAGTGTCTAGGCGTTCATGAAAGTGTCCAGATGTTCATGAGGGAGCCTATTCGTTCATGAGGGAGTCTAGAAGTTCATAAAAGAGTATTCGTTCATGAAAGAATCATTCGTAGAGATTCTAGTTGCTCATGAAAGAGTCTAGACCAGCGTTTCTCAAACTTTTTTGTTCACGGAACACTTATTCATTTGAAATGAAATGGCGGAACAATGATTCTAAAAATTGGGTTTGAGGTAGTATTTTATAAGTTTATACTATATTTTATTAATTAAAATTAAGTTAAAGCTTTGTGAATAAAGAAAGTTATTAATACAGCTACAATAATAATAATTACGCGTAGAACCGTCAGTAGGTTAATCATGTGTATTTTTTATTACTAATAAAACTAAAGTACACGCACCAGTAATCGTACATTTTACATCAGTGAGAAGAATGTTTTTGTTATTTTTACCATCATATATTCACTTAATGTTTGGTACAATGTTTGGTACAATGTTTGGTACAATGTTTGGTACAATGTTTGGTACAATGTTTGGTACAATGTTTGAAATTTGAATTCTCATGTGTGGGGCAGTGTCAAGCCTGTTCCTATATTTCGTCTTCCTAGCTGCATAATAAGAAAATCCTGCTTCAAATGAGTATGTAGTGACAAATGGAAGAAGCTCTCGAATTGCCAGTTTGGCAATGTTGGGGCATTCTTGCAAAACACTGCTCCAAAAATCATTTAGGGAAAGTTCATTAAATCTCTGTTTTATTCGTGAGTCTGAAGTCAAATCAATCAAACTCTTATAATCATGAGATGATAAGCATGCCGGTTTGGCTGCTATTGCAAATAGATTTCGTATCAATTTTAAAAATAATTTTTGAAATTAGTTGTTGGCAACCTGTTCAACATTGTTTCTTCATAGTGTTACGCGAAACAAAGTTTGAGAAACGCTGGTCCCGACGTTTGCAAAAATGTCTATTCATTCATGTGGGAGTCTAGACGTTCATAAGAGAGTCTAGAAGTTCATGAGAGAGACTAGTCGTTCACGAGAGAGCCAAGACATTCATGGAAAGAAAACTGGTCGTTTTTGATGACAAGAGAGTACAGAGTAGGCGATAAACCTTTGTTTTTTATGACGAGAGAGGGAGACAGAAGACGCGAAAGTTGTGCACGAATGTAATAGTGTATGTTTCTGTGCCCTCTGTATGCTAATAATATGAACAATAACATGGAGGGAGGGAGGGAGATGGAGGGAGAGAGAGAAGGCAGGAAGAAAGGAATGCTCTTTAGAAATGAAATAGAAACTACTGTGGTCATTTCATTGCAGGCGACCGTCATTAGATATTTATATTGAAAATTATATGGATGTATTAAATATGAAGACATGGAGTAACCTTCCTAAATGACATGTGGAGTAGTGATAATGATCTAATGGGCCGGAAATTGACTAAATAACTAACATTTCTTATATGACAAACTACGGTTTTCATGAAGAAGAACGAAGATTATGATCAACATCATCAAGTACCGCGTTAGATGGCGTAGGCGATAGTTTTCCCCCACAATCTCGTATCTCAGGTGTTGCATATGAGATATGCTGGTGACTTGCTCTTATATCACAATGTCAGTCAAGTATGTTTACCTCTGTTTCCCTCTCTTTCCGCTTGTTGTTGCCGTTATAATGTGCACCAATGTTCATTGCCTCCTCATCTTCGTTGACATGTTCCTTTTCCCAAGCCTCCCTCAAGGCTTCATTATTATATTACTAAATACTCATGACATTTTCACCACTCGTCCAAGAAACCACATTTTAGTGGCTTCCAACAAACTGCATTCGTTTTTAAATGGTAATTTCTCTCTGATGTAACCAAAGGACTTTTGTTCAGGTTGAAAGAGGCTTATCTTACCTCATGAAGACAAACACCTCAAAAAAAGGGGGAGAACCAAAGATAAGACTTTCTTTTTTAATCATCTGTACCAGGGTTTCTCAATCGGGATTCAACGGAAGCCTAGGGTTCCGCGAGAGATCGCTAGAGGTTCCGCGAGAGGTCGCTAGAGGTTCCGCGAGAGATCGATAGAGGTTCCGCGAGAGATCGCTAGAGGTTCCGCGAGAGGTCGTTAGAGGTTCCGCGAGAGGTAGCTAGAGGTTCCGCGAGGGATCGCTAGAGGTTCCGCGAGAGATCGTGATTGGAAATATAAATAAATAAATAAACGTCGTTTTTTTTAACCTTTGCGCACAAGGTACCCCCCCCCCCCTCCATTTTTCCGTTTTTTCCAAGGGGGCTCCAATGAGTCGTGGTCCAGCGTTGGTGTAGGAAAGTCCTTTTCAGGGCAAGTCCTTCTCAGGGCTTCATGCTAGTAGATAAATAATGTTAAGACCTTTTCAGGACTTAGTATCTATCGATGCTGACCGGGCTAGCAATCTGGTTGGATTGCACAAGAGTTCACATACAACCGGTGTTTCGCTGGACACTGAGGAAGTACGGGCAGCGTTGACGTAGCTGGTGATTCCTTATTAGGGCAAGTCCTTTTCAGGGCTTTATGCTAGCAGGTGGATAATGTTAGTCCCTCTTCAGGACTTAGTATCTATCAACGCTGACCGGGCTAGCAGTCCTTTTCAGGACTTCTTCATGCTAGCTGATAAAAGCTAGTAATTCTTTTCAGGGCTTAGAGCCTATCATCAAATAGCTTCAGTTAACAGTGTTCACTTATTTTTGACTGGCAAAATGCCAACTAATTATAACCAGTTAGGTTGAAAGGAACGCGCCTCGCCACAAGAAGGCAAAACCGCAAACAAACAACACCTCTACGCACCGGGCGATGTTAGCGCTCGCAGTGGTGGGCAGTGACCGGGCAGCACAGTATAGCATTTAAAATTTTTTATTGGATTGTTATATTTACAACTTACTGATCACGTTAAGGTACCAAGAGCTGTAGATATAATAATGTTTATGCAGGGGTTCCTGAGACCTGAACATTATTTCAAGGGTTCCTTCAGGATAAAAAGATTGAGAAAGGTTCTATATCAATGATGATCTCTCTCTCTCTCTCTCTCTCTCTCTCTCTCTCTCTCTCTCTCTCTCTCTCTCTCTCTCTCTCTCTCTCTCTCTCTCTCCCTCTCTCTCTCTCTCTCTCTCTCTCTCTCGCTTATAATTCTCTGTTCACCTCCACGCTATCTAAAAATATTACTTCGTAAACACCGCCGAGCTCTCATACCCGAATGCAGTGGTAGATCTACATGTGGGGTGGGGGGTTGAAGCTTGAACTCTTGGAGGGGCCCCTTTTATTTAAAAAAAGAAGTGTTGGGGAATGGGAAAAAAACGTATTGGACTTAGGGGCCCTGAAGGTCAAAGTTCATTAGCTTCATAGTAGATCCGCCTCTGCCCGAATGTGTTTAATATGCGCATTAAAAAAATAAAAATAAATATTTTTTTATTTCATTCATTACCTTTTAGCTCCCTAAAGATCATAAGGTCTCAAAAATTCATGCCAAGTCTCCGTGTCTCGTGTCATCCGTTCAGAATCTTTTCGCATCTTATTTATACAATTTATGTATGTCTTCAGTTTCTATCTTCATGTGTTATTTGGTTTCCTCCTACCTGTCTTATTAGCCCCCTTCATTGAGAGACCCTTTAGATAATTTTCTGGCCCCATGGAACCTCTGCATAAAAATTATTAAATCTATAGCTCATGGAACCTTTGCGTGATCAGTTTGTTGTCAATACAATAATCCACTAAAAATGTGTAAAAGCTCTTTTGAATTGAGAATCGACGGGATTTCAGATCAAAGTCTGCCTTGTTATGCTATCAAACAGATTTTTTAAATCACTTCTCTTTAAGATAATCTGAGCTATTGTAAATTTATCTATTTATTTAGCTATTTATTTATATAGATTGTTACCAATCTTTGACGTTACAAATTTATATGTTCACTCATTGTAGAAAGCTGAAACCTTGCATTCATCTTCTTTTATTAATATATTTTAATCTGTCAAGTTTTGACTAGCACTGAGCACTAACCCTGCTGATTTTCTGTATCTAAAATAATGGAAAATAAAGTCGAGATAACGCCATTAAAGTAAGCGTTTTAAAGTAAGGGCAACAATGAACGGCGAATAGAGATTGTGTTTCGTACTTGAAGGGGCGGGCGCCGGATGGTGAACGGTGACGTGCCGATTAAATCAGTGTGTTTCTCCAAACAAATTGGTCAGCAAGTCTTACCTTTAACTACAGCTGCAGTAAAGACCACCTTTCTTGTGAGCTTTACATTTGGCACTTAAACTACATAATGTACAATATATGTTATTCTAATATGAATTTCCCTCGACGACGTAGGTGACAACGATTTTAAAAAATAATATTCAGTTATGGTTTTAAAATGATAAAACAAGTAACGAGAAAAAAGCAACAAGTTTCAGGGACCACTTTTATGTTTTGTTACCAATACACTTAAAGGCAGAAAATACATTTTCCGTACATTGTATTGCATAGATTAAAAGTACCGGTAGGTGGTGAGTTATCATTAATCAATAATTCTTCATATCGTTCAGAAACATATTATTTGTGTGAAATGTGTGACCTATCAAACGCCAGCAAATTCTTCTCACCTCTGGATCATCAGGCACTTGCCTTTGTTTCTTTCTTCAGTTCTACACTGGTGAACTTGTCAGACCATTTCAATCCTGTTATTCTACTTCTATTGTATTAAATTTCAACTAATTTGTTTGCAAGGTGTTACATTTATTTTGTAACATATTATCAAAATAAACTGGAGAGATTTAAATAAATCTTGTATCCATGGCAGTTAGTGAAAAATAAGCAATTAGGTCAAAAGTAGTTCTCGTGTTTACACGTAAAAAATCTACGAATGAAATAAACATCTCTTTCGTGCTCTTTGTATTTAAGTTACGTTACTACGTGCACTAGGGAAGGGAGCCTGCTTTTGATAGGGTGCATGCATTAGAACAAAAAGTTTATTTTGAAGCAATGAAACGATAACAGTTTTGAAAGCTTAAGACAGTCTGTCATAAACATGTACATTTAGCTTTCCCCGCATGATCGCCTCTGATCCCTTTCTTCCAAAATCATTCCTTTCATTTTGATAGAAACAGGATTTGATCACAGTGTTTTATTTTGTGACAAGTGTTTGTTTGTGAATAGACCAGAAATGGGTGAATGACACAGTATGAGTATAATCTTAACAGATGAGACCATGTGTAATCCTCGTATTAAAGTTTTGCTTTAACGGTTCTCCAGCAATTTCTATCATTTGACTTGATGGAGCACAATAAGAGACCACTTACTGTTTATCTATTAATAATGTCTTCCCGCGTATAGAGTGCTTTTGTTCTCATGACCATTTGCCTTCGCAGTTTCTCGCGATTATGATTTCCTTAAATATGTTAAGCTTTTCTATTGTTTTGTTTAAGTCCACTTTTGCTCATTTGTTTCTTTCTTTATTTGTTCGTTTCTTGTTGATTGTACTTATAACCTCATGAGTTGGCTGTCAGTGTTTCCATGATGAACGTCCCGGTTTATGGAAAACAACGGCCAATGGTTGTTCCCTCAGTCAATGCCCTTGACTTCTTGACACGCGTCTTCTTCTTTGATCATCAGCCGCCGACTGTCAAAGCAGTCAGTGACCATCACGCCTGGTGGCGTATTGTAGGACAGCAACAAACTGCTTCTACTTTATTCGGTCGGCATCCATCCTTCGTACAGTGCCCCTGCTCTGGTTCATTCTTTGCATCTCGGCTTCCACAGTTCTCCGCAAAGTTCTTTTTGGTCGGCTTCTCGCTTTCCTTCAGGAGTCTAAAGCATACGTGTTTTCGTGATGGCATTGAGGTCTCTTCTGAGGACGTGGCCAACCCAACTCCAGCATTTGCCAGCTTTGATGGTGTGCATGTCCTCTTGGTTACTCCGAGTAAGTAGTTCTTGGCTTGTGATGATATTCGGCCCATAGATACGGAGAATTTTCCTTAGGCAGATTGTGTGGAAGGAGGACAATTTCGACATCCCTTCTCTGTTACTCTCCAACATTCGGCACCATAGAGAAGCACAGAAAGTACTCAGCTCTCATATAATCTTAATTTGGTGTTTGTGCTGTATTGAGAGGCCTTCCAGATGTTGTTTAGACTAGTAAAGGCTGTTCTCGCTTTATCCAGTCTGATGTTGATGTCTTTGCTTGTTCTGCCGTCTGGTGTTACTTTGCATCCAAGGTAAGTAAATGTGTCTGTCTGTTCCAGCTTCTGGTTTCTTATTATTATGGGCTCAGGACTGCCCACATTGAGTGTCATGACTCCTGTCTTCTTTAGACTGATGTTCAGACCTACCTGTTGGCTATACTTATTCAGTATATCTGTTGACATGCATAAGCCAGTAATAACTCTTCCCTTCATCTCGTCTCTCCGCCACTCTCCCCATCTACCTCAGGTTGGTTGGTATATTCTTGCGTTCTGTCAGTGACATAAAACTTTACACAGACCATTGCAACTAGAGGCAATCTGATCATCAGAGGTATCCACCATCAGTCAAGCGTTTCGTTTCTTTTTATTTCCTTTACACTCCAGGGGGAAGGCTGACCCGTTTGGATAATGTCTTCCAAGTTTCAGACTCCTGTTGGTTTTCTGCCTGTGGTGGAAATAGACCCCACCCCACCCTGACAGCAAGTAATCAGTGCCATCCCCGCTGGAACCTTCGCCATATACTTTGTCAGAAGCATAGTCTTTTAATATTTTTAAATATGAAGTCCTTACAACATTTATTCGAAAACAATAATTCAGCCCTGATTCTTACAATAGCGTCATGCAGATGCAACTGCATTATGTTTCTTGCTTTTGTCTTAACTGATGATACTAGAGAGAATTTTGGTTTTTTGGACCATGCACTTGAAAACTTGTGTTTGTCGTGTACACGGGATACCCAGTTCAACCTCATGTGGGATATAATAAGGTAAATAGTGTTCACTATTCTATATAGCATATTACATTGTTGTTTTTCTTGTGTGTTGGCTCTTCCAGGCTGTAATTTATCTACCGTTTGTTGTGTCTATGGTGTTTGTAATGTATTCTCTTCCATGATACTATATTGCTCTCTCTCTCTCGCTATTGACAGTCTTTTAAATGTATCAGCTTTATTCACTGGGGTTATTAGACACGTAAAGACATATGCAGTGAGCTCTTTGAATGTCTTTTGTTGGAGTACACCAATCCAAAACAGTTCACTTTCTGTGGGAAGTCCATCTTTCTTAAATTGTTTTTTTCTCTCCACTCAACAAAATTTATTTTTATGTATTACTCTTCTATTGTGCCGATGTTATGTTCTGCAATGTGTATAAAAGGTAATTCTGAAAATGGGGGCCATAAAGGCTGGTTCAAATTTATCACAGGGCTCAATTTTGACAGGCCTTGAAAAGTCTCTCTCGCTGAGGGAAGTCTACATCTACCCGGACTGAGAGATTCTTCATTCATAGACAAACTTCTTGCCGTGACATTTTCTATTTCTTGATAGGCCTCAGCGCCTTTGTTCTGCTGTAGGAACTTATCACATTCTTCACATAATGAACTTGATGAATGCTTTTTTTCTGCCCATTAACATCATAAATTCTGTTTTGAAGACTATGCTGGTGCAAGAATAGTTCTTGGTTCTGTGAAGATCAGTTTTGTTTGCTGAGAAGGACCATTCAATCTTTCAAATTCTTGTACAACAAGTAGTTTTTGTGATCTGAAAAAATTTCATTTAACAGTCGAGCTTTGAATTTTGTATCTTACTTTGTCTGGGTCAGCTCATCCCAGTTCATCAAAATATTAAACACTAGTAATAACCCGTCAAACTTATAGTGTGCTGTTTCCGTTCCCGGATGAGCAGATAGAAGTACATTCTTAGAGTGTTTTTTGTTTCTTTCCATTATACAGTGTAATCAAACTGTTCATGAACACCGTCATTTGAACGCTTTTCTTTGTTGATTGTAACTATTTTCGGGAGTATATATAAGGGAAACAATACAATTTTTCAACACGGTTGCATTCCTCAGCTGTGACCAACGTACACACGGCGAGAATTATGTTATTTTAGATTCAATTTAAAAGTTCTTTGCTGATATCATTTCGTATGAAAGCGCGTGGGTTGTTTTCATAGAGGGATCCCTGATAACAAGTGGTTTTAACAAAAACTTTCAACTTTTCATGATTTGTACATCGGGTGAGGGCTCATGCACACCAATTTTTACGCACTTTTTCTTTGTCGAGCGCTACTAATTTCGTGAAAGTATTAAAAAAATAAAATAAAACCAAAGTATTTGTTTTATATAACACCCACACCGCGCAAGTTGCACACCGTGCATTGCGCACTTTTTTTCTGGCGCGAGTTACTATTTTGAGTGAGACCGACCGATGTAACATACATCGGTAATTATGTTAGTTGTGTGTGTGGGATAACCTTTCCTCGCACGAGTCATCTAGCAGATGACGGTTTTTCAAATGGGAGAGGAGCAACCCGGGCAGGTTCAGATTCTGCAGCTCAGTTCATATAGCAAAACAATTCTTTTTACGATGCTCGTATCAACTCACTATGACGAAACCAGTGAGGTGTTTCTGACAATAAAAATCCGATACGCGATGGCAGTGTGGAAACTGCATGTTGAATGTACAAAGCCAGTGAATGGCAGATGCATTTGAGTTGCACACAGTGAGGAGACACATCTTTCTGTCTAGACCACACTGAGTTATTACAACCAACCATCGTTTACGCCCCATCCAACGCACAACCGATGCAGTTTGTCAGACCTGGTCGCTTTTGTGGTTATCCTGCCACAAACACATACCTTCCCAGTTCACAACCAGATATAAAAAATGGCAATAAACAGTAGGTCATATTGTATCAGGGTATTGAAACGGTGGCCTATATGTCTATATGATCGTTGATAATGTGTTGTAATTTAAATCAGCTCCAATCGTTATGTTTCTTAGCATGGAATTTTAGCTTGTTTAAAAAAATTGTTCCAGAACAAGGACTGCCTAGTAATGCTATCAACAGGTTTCCTCAGTGTGTGTCCTATCCATCGCCATCGTCGTCTTCTCATCTCTTGTTCCACTGGCACTTGTCTGGTTCTTTTCATCAGTTCCACATTTGTGACTTTGTCATACCATTTCAATCCTTCTATTCTACGCAAGCACCCGCTTATGAAAGTCTGTAGCTTTTTGGTTGTTGCCTTTGTTGCCCTCCATGTTCTAGAGCCATATAATAGGACTGACCTGACATTAGAACTGAAGATTCTTATTTTCGTGTTGGACTTGATTTCTCATGATCTCCATATGTTTCAAAATGCAATGAAAGCTCCTCTTGCTTTTTGTATTCTTATTTTGATATCACTGTCTGTCCCTCCAACTTTGTCTATATTGCTGCCAAAATAAGTGTACGATTCTACATTTTTAGTGGTGTTTCTTCAAGTTCGACTTAGTTATTATTTCTTGCATTTATTCTCATTATCTTTGTCTTTTCCCTGTGCATTTTCAGACCCATTTGTTGTGACCACTCAACGAGTATTTTCTATTTTTTCTTGCATCTGATTATGGTTATGGGACAGAAGAGCCAAGTCATCTGCAAAATCTAGATCATCAAGCTGTTTAATCAGATTCCACTAAATTCCATTTTTGTTATGTGATGATATTTTCATAACCCAATCTTTTGCTAGTAAGAAAAGAAAAGGAGACAAGAGGCACTCCCTTTCTAATCCCAAAAGGTTCTGTAAGTTGTCCTTCATGAAAAACTCTGCATGTCATGCCTTCATAGGTCTTCTTTATTAAGTTAATGATCTTCATGGGAATTCCATAATGCCTCATCCACTTCCACAGTGATTCTCTACTTACACTGTCAAATGCCTTTTCATAGTCTACTAATCCGATGTATAGCGGTGATTTCCAACTATTATTCTCAGTGTGGCTATCTAGTCTGTACAGGATTTGTTTTGTCGAAAACCTGCTCGTTCATCTCTCAGTTGCTTGTCTATCTTTGTTTCCTAATTGTTATGATTCGCTTCCATGTGACATGATCGGCTATATGTAAAACTGAAGAACTCTCTTTCCTACTTCTATCAACAAAGATATTTATGGGACGCTCTCCATATTCTCGAAAGCTGCTTTATTTTATTGATTAATTTTGTATATTTTTTTTTGGGTCAGGGTTTTGCACTTTATTTCAGAATTGTATATCTCATGTAATGCTAGTGGTATACCCAGGAATTTAATTTATCAGTGCGTTACAAAGGTGTCCCACTTGCTTTGATTATGTATTTTAGTAAACTGTTTCTTAATGACATCCGTTACTTGCATCTTATTACTTTTTAGATCAGGTATCGGCAAACTACGGCCCGTTGGCCGCATTATGCCACCGGATTTATTTTCTCCAGCGCGCTAATTATAAATTAACCTTTAGAATCAATTATCCGTTTCTTATAACGTCAAAGCAAACTAGAGAATAAAGTAAATTTTACATTGTTTTTGACATTTAAAAAAATACTATGTAGGCTTTTTCAAGAGTTATAAAGTTTTCTTCTTTACATGCAAATGTTTCAGTTATGAGGCAATACGTTTTTCTCCTTATTATTTTTTTTTTTTAGATTTGCTTCATCTCACTGATTTGAATGCTCTGAACAGAGCACCAGAATTTGTGTCACTGAATGTTGGAATTTGTTTATATTTAAATTCATGATTATCAATACGCAACAATGATTAACAAAAGCCCCCCCCCCCCAAAAAAAAAAAAAAACGTTGACTGTGAATATCGTGTTTTTAAAGTAATGCGGAGTGTGAACTATTTTGTTATTGCATGAGATAACGAATTATTGTTTTTAATATGCCATGAGACTATCACAGTGCTAAAAGATTATCACAAACATCAAAATTACCAAACCTATTACTCATCACACTATTCTCTTTCATTTTACCATCTCCTCTTAGCCAACAAGACCTACAATATTTACTTTCCGGGCCGTCTCTAAAAAAGTTGCCAACCTCTGATTTAAACAGTGTCCTTAATTTTTAATTAAAACCGTTATCATTATCAATCACTTCCTGTAGCTTAGCTAGAGCAAAGCTCATCACTATTAAGACTGCTGCCTTCATAATAATTTCCCACTGCAAGCGGTCTCCAGGAAGTCTGCATCAACGCATATTCATATTCTCTTGGTCGCTAGTTTCTGCAGCAATTTGTTTAGCATGGTAGATTGCCATCTCCATGCACTAGCTCATACTAGTGGCTTCCTGCGACATGCCTGAGGGAGCAGCAGCTCTAATCTTTCTTTATCTTATCATCATCAGCATATTGCTCATTATTAAAACAGTAAAGATTAGCCGATACTGCCGTAGGTGAGCGAAGTGTTAAGGACTTTACTATATTGAGTCCAGCTTTATGAGATAGATTGATTAGTTCTATTCCTCCCTGCCTTTGCCATCCCAAACTCAAGAGCACTGTCAGGTAGCCATTCGCAACTGGGTAGACTGCAGCACAAGGCTATCAGGTTTTGGGCTCATTTCTGCTACTACTTCTACTAGTACTATTACTACTAATACTACTACTACTACCATTAAAGCCCGAGACTTAAAACAGAAATACAATGTTAGAATGACAAATTTAAGGATGGCGACGATACATTATTGTTACGTGCTTTTAGCAACACACGCCAGTACACGCATCCCTCATACACTACCCATAAAATGACATCGAAACTCGCTCTGTAACGGCGCTCAAAGTAATGGCAGGTTTAAACCTTTTGTTAAGTTCTTTAAGGACGAATGGGATTATGCGCTTCTTTGTTGGTTGTGTGTGAGTGTTTGCTTTGTTTGTTTTTTGTATGTGCGTGATTATTACTGAATGGAAACGTCTATTTGATCATTTTCCTACTTCCTACATCTCACACTGCAAACACAGACACAGAAGAGGGGTTGGGGAAGCGAGGGAAGTGCGGGCATTCGAAAGCAGGAGGGACTTCTGTTTTTATTGCGAACACTTAAATGTCATTCTAAAAGCTTGGCACTCATGATGTGCAAAGCAGAGAGACAGAGCGAGAGAGAGAGAGAGAGAGAGAGACCGTGAGACAGACAGAGAGAGAGAGAGACAGACAGACAGAGAGAGAATGAGAGAGAGATGTCAATGACAAGACAAAATTAAAGGAAAGTTGCAATGTCAGGAGTACAGGATACACTTGGAGCTACAACGAGAGTGGCAGTCAGAAGAGTTGAATTGAAGAGCGTGATCAGTGTATATGCCTCTAAGAAAGCCTAGACTGATGGACTGAACATGATCGATGTCACAAGGCGACAAAAACAGACTCCTGATATAATGTCATGAAACAAAAAACATTTTTCCATAAGCTATAAGTTTGTCTAGTAACTGCACGAGAAAGGGGGGGGGGGGAAGTTCCCACAAAATAACAATAAAAAGCAACTGAGAAGTAAATAATTGTTGCTAACTCTTTCATGTGTTTCTGTAAACCCAGTCTATTCTTTTGGTGACAATTTTGGGGCAGTGATCCACAATTTGTAACAACAGGCGCTTGGTAGGGTAAGGTAAAGGATCCCGTTGGGCGTGTAACAGGCTTGAGCTTCCTGTAATTCTATTAAATAATAATCTAAGGCGGACAATATCAGCAAACAATGAAGGACTTTCATAAAGAAGAAAATAAGAGGAAGGGCAGACGATGAAGCAAAAGTAAGCAAAGTTTAAAGGAAACAAGAAATTATTATGGGGAGGGGTAAAAATGCAAACAAGTTTAACGGTCTAAACCCCTGTCTCCTAATCTTTCCGCTTTATAAATTTTGATTGCTGTCTTTGTTTTGTCCCTATTTCATAGTCTCCCCCCAGAACTTCCACATTAGAATTCCACATTCACAGTGTGTTTCTAATATTTCCGAAATGATGCTTCAGCCTGGGCTATTTCACTCTATACCTATGTGAAGCATCTTCCCACTGATGCTAAAACTGTACAAAAGTATTTGAACGTATGTACTTTTTCCAGATATGAATCATATTTTTTTACAGCAAGCTCCATAGGAGATGCTCCCGCTGGGGATTGAAGTGTTAGAAACGTCACTATATACAGCTTCGAGAGGTAGTGAAACTAGTTCCCTTCCTCGCTGCCTTTGCCTTCCTTAACTAAAGAGCAGAGTCAGATACCCATTTACAGCTAGGTAGACTGGAACGTGACGTAACAGTGTTTCGAACCCGGTACCTTTTCGGCAAGAGGCCAGCACTCAAACCACTCTGCTGATCGAACACTCCCTTTATTTGTATAGAGCATCATAATGGTCTCTTCTATCATTATTATTATTATTATTATTATTATTATTATTATTATTATTATTATTAATGGACTTGAACAAAAGTAAAGGTAGTCCCATAGCAGATACTGTCTTAGGGGAGTGAAGTGTTAGAGACTTCACCACACTAGGTCCAGCATCGAGAGGTGGGGTGACTGTGGTGGTTTGAGATGTTATTGATGTTAAAAAGTAAGAGTCAACAGAGTGAGGTCAAGCCATGTAAGTCCCTGAGTCTAATAGTTGATGATGATGGTGTATTCTCAGGGTACCTAACCGCTACCACTCTCAGATCTCACTCTGTGTAATATTTTAGGTTCTATTATGTTATATGGCTACGTGTCTAGAGTAATGTATGTGTGGTGATATGATGATAACTTAAACACAACTGTAACTCAATATAATGAACTTAAGTAAGACAGTGGTTAAAGTTATAAAATTACTTTACAATTTTTATTTTCCTGATCCTCCATTTTTTTTTTTTTGGAAACAGGAATGTTCAACTCAAAAGGAAATGTGTTTATATACAACTTTAAATAAATATGAAGGACATCTTGTCCATAAATGTTATTACTAAAATGTTTCTATAATTGTATCCACTGCTGAAGTAATAATGTCTTAAGAGATGTCACTAGTGTGAGGGACTGATCTTCTCATCACGTCACAAGAAAGTTTATTGAAAGTGTGGAGAATAAAATATAATGAGATGTCATGAGCCCTCAAGATTTGGGCTTATCTTATTTTTCAGTTGAAAGTGGATGGCTTGCTGGAAATACTGCACACTCTTTCACAGCAGTGTCTTCTGGAGGCGGCTACTACAGTTTGACTTCAAAGTATAAGCAACCGGCAAGTTGCCTCGTACTTTGCAGCTCCAGGTTATGTCTCACGTGGTAATAGGTGATGCAACCCTGCAACAAGAGGAACAATTCCTCCCTAAGTACACTTTTTATATATATCTCCACAACTAACAACTAAACATCATTAAGCATTCTTTGTGATCAGTTGCAAGTGCTAACCAATAGCTTCAGTCCCTAATTTTATGTGACTTCTTCACACTCAGTGGGTACCTTCTCCTTCCCACATGGCTTCAACGCCCCTGTCACTTTAAACCTTTGTTATCTTCCATATCATCAGCTGGGGTACTGTGACAGACGAACTCAGCTGACCCTGAATGACCCTGAAGCGTTGGATGATATAGTACGACCCTTTGTAACGACCCCTTCGGATAACATCAGTGCCCCCGAATATTGTGGTAACTTTTCGTCAAACGGGATTTTTTTCACCTGGACTCATTAGCTATGCAACCGTTCCACACAGATGGTCAACACGTTTGCTGATTAATATGTGGACAGTTTATCTACCGTACATTCTGGTCATCGCATTGATTTAAGGAAAGGCTAAATCACGCCCACGGACATCTCTTGAGCAATCATATGCAGTATTTTCATTAACTTGGCCCAGTGGGGGCGGTGCCAGAATCAAACAGAAAGTAGCGGCACACGATCAAACAAGCTGAGGGATCTCAGGAAAGACTATCGGCGCTATAAAAGGCAGTAGTGGTCCCTGAAACGAGCGACGCAAGTTTCCTGCCGGTATTTCGCATCTCGGTGTTAACCACAGAACCGATCGCAGTGGGAGCGAACGGGAAAGCCGACGCGGAAGGAGCGAGCGGAGATACGGAAGACCAGGGGCAGCTTCTCTCTTTAGTCTGGCGGTCAGATCCCCGAAAGTCTCATGAGATCTAAAAAGGTGTCAAATTTTCACATGTCCCACTCATCTTGCATTCCAGCTAGATATATACAGACCACGTAGAAAGCCATGTTATCATTTGGTCGCCAGAGATTTAAGATTCACTAGCTGTAGTAGAAATTCTGCTAGATTTCCATCTGAATCGGTGGCTACATTGGAGTGATTTATGTTTCTGTGCACGGTATAATATATTTATTAAAGTGATCAGTGGTCTAGTGCTTTCATTTTATTTCACTGGATTTTGTGTTTATTTAAATCTATTAAATTAAACTCATCCCAAAAGTTCCAGTGGTAAAAGTTAATGATATATCTATTATAATATTTCCAAAAATAATAGATGCTTTAATGTTAAAATAACTTTTAAAGTCGCAAAGGAATTTATAATTAATAAATTTAGTTAAGTCCTATATATATATATATACAAGGTAAATGTGTATTTTAACCATTAGACTCGTGACGTGTTTCTTAAATACATAATTAAATACGCGAATGTATATAATAGCCTTAACGGTAAATTTATCGCGCGTTAGAATATTATTTGATTTTTGAGGTATGATTATGTTGTCATGGGTTTTCTATCTTTTTCTGTAGAATGATCACCTTTGCAATCCCAGCATAAAGAAATCATACAGAGAGTTTCAGACTCGGTTCTTAAACTTCCAGACATATTGATGAACTTACTTACTTACTTACTTAGTCGTTCCCCTTCTACCGTGAGGTGTAGAGGTTTGGAAGAGAGAGCGCCAGACCATTCTATCAGCTGTCTTCTTCCTGGCCTGGTTCCATTCTAGTCCTCGGTCCTTCAAAGATTGTCTAATGTTGTCCTCCCAGCGGACTCTGGGTCGTCCTGGAGGTCTGGATCCCTGGCTCTTTGTTTCCCATGCTTGTCGTGGTAGCCGATCTTCTCCCATTCTGCAGACATGGCCAAACCATCTTAGTTGGGACTGTTCTATTTGGGTCTGCAGCGGGTAGGATTTTAGGCCTTGACGGATCGTCTGGTTGCGGACCATGTCTCTTCTTGTTACTTCAACCACTTTCCTCAGATACCTCATTTCTGAGGTTTGGATCTGGCTTTTGTGGGTTGTAGTCATTGCCCACGACTCGCATCCATATGTCAAGACTGGGACATAGGTGGAGCGGTATACAGCCATCTTCGTTTTTTTACCAACCTCTTTCTTGCTGAGGAATCCTCGATTTATGGCCTGAAAAAGTCTCCTAGCCGCTGCTTTTCGAGTGGCCAACTCTTCTTTGATGCCTCCCTTTTGGTCTATAATAGCTCCAAGATATTTAAAGTGGTCGACCTGCTCCAGGACCTGTTCTCCCAACTTAATCTGATGTTTTCTTTCTTCTCGTGATATCACCATGGATTTTGTTTTAGAGCTGCTTATGACCATCCCTTTCTTCTCCAGCTCTTCCTTCCAGACTTGCAGGTTGGATTGGAGATGTGCCTCTGATTTAGCAATCAGGGCAACATCATCAGCAAATGCCAGCTCCGAAATATAGACCTGTCTCATCTTCCAGTACCCCACTGAATACTTTCTTGTTCTCTCCTTACATATTTGATGGTTACAAATTGATGGTTTCTTTTTTTTAAATATTCTTGGGTAGGCTTTCTTTCATGTAATTATGATAGCTAGGTCGCATCGGACCGCCACAAGATTAAATTTAAAAAATGTTTCATCAATATTGGTTAATATTGATGAAACATTTTTTAAATTTAATCTTGTGGCGGTCCGATGCGACCTAGCTATCATAATTACATGAAATAAAGCCTACCCAAGAATATTTAAAAAGAAACCATCAATTTAAATTACAATCTGTAAGATAAACTGGAAGATGAACAGTGCCAGTAGCGATATTTTATTTACTGCTCTACTGTGAGAGAGTACCTATTTACCTGACTGTGACTGAGCCTAGTTTTTCCTCACTGGATTAAAAACTTTACCGGACAGTTGCTATCATCACGCATTGAAGGAATTTTACCACCACTTCATTTTCACCCCTGTGTCGAACTGTGTCAGTGCCATCCCATAGACTCCTTTTTATATAATAAAACACAAGAACTCTTAGGCTTCAAGTCCGGCGATAAGTGGGAATATTTGCTATCAGCAAACCTCGCTACATCTGGGGCGGGACATCGAAGTACTAGACATTTTCACATGTCAAGAGTGTAATTGCTGTTTATATAATTCTATGGATTGTCTGATGCTGCAATCGGTAAGTGTGTGTGAGTATATGAGTGTGGATCCTCACGCGCATGCATGAATGACAGAAGATTTAATTTTTTGAAAAACCATTTGTTAACTTGCCTACCGGGTAATACATTTTCAGTATACCCTGCATTGTTCCTTTAAGTGGGATATTTTGTTAACGCTGTTTACCCCCCCCCCCCTTTTTCATTTGCTTAGTAAAGGGAAACCCAATTTGGGATAACAGGATTTTTTCTACCACCCATACCTAATATTGTAACCCCTCTTTCAGAGTAATTAACTTCACTGTTAGGTTACCTTACCTATTGTCCTGATAACTATCTATCTTTGGACTGGGTTTATCTTTGTCTAATAAGCGGGTAGGGCTTAGTCGATACCAATCTTCTTCACCCCCTCCCCACCTTGTTATTTGCATTTTCTGTACTTATGATATTTTTTCTGTAAACACATGATTACTGTTGTGATTTGATGTTTAATTGATAAATAAACAGCATAAACTTATTTAGTACTGTGTTGGAATACCCAAAGCCCAACATTTCCCCTATTTGTTTAATATAGTTTGTATTCACGTGCGTCTGTGTGTTTGAAGCACTAAATCGATGTGAGCGCAGAGGTGTGTCTGGAAACTGGCAAATAATTGTTTGACCAGGAGAGTCTGAATAGAAGATTGAGAGAAACGATTTGTCGTAAATAAGTCTGTCTTTACTCTCCCCAGCACTCTGTGAAGCAACTATTTACTCTCTACATTTTCTATCACTGAGCTTTTCACCACCATTCTCCACTCTAAACCGGACCACTATTTCTAAGACTCTTTCTCTCAAAATAAATTTACGACAGGTACACACTTTTCTTTTTCTCTTTCTAGTGATCTGTTAACTCTTTTAGTATGACATCCTATTTATTTTTTCCAAGGGTTACTGGAACACTGTGGCCTGCAGAAGACTGCCAGTAGTTTCTGGTCTTACAATCGTATGATTTGTAATGGTAATATGCAAACACAATGTAAATTCATTTTTCCTTCCCTCCCCCAAGTCTGCTTAGGCATATGCTTGCTAGGATGTCGTAATTCTTTTCCAATGGCAATGTCGTACAACACAAATTTATGGCGCACACCCTTGTGGCCTGTACATACATATAAAATTAATAAAGTCATTTCTCTTACCGCAAATAATGAATCATTCACACAATGAACCAGATGACTAGCAGAATGATGGCACAAAATTCAGACTGCTGTCGTCCAGAAGGTAAAAACTTATTCAGAAAAGCTCCCCTTCTGTTCTCATCTTGGCACTGCGGTTATAATTTTCAAATGGCGTTCTATAGTCCGTTCGGAAATTCGTGCCCACAGAAAGCGTCAATTTTCTCCAAAACTGTTTGTTGTATGGACATGAATTTTTGCATGCAGTCTTAGATTTTCCATGCAGTTATTAATATTTTTTTGTCCTTACAAAACTCATGTCATGTTCGAATTTTCTTCTTTACGTTATATAAAAACTCTTACTGTTGTCTGGGTTAATGTTTAGTAGTTTTACAGGAAAGTTACAAGATCCGTTCAAAAATATTTTTTTTGGGTTTGAATTAGTTACTCGCGACTGTGTACAATAGGTGCGCACTCTTGCAGACATGTAGTCGCTACACTAATTCAAACAAACAAAAATATTTTTGAACGGATCTTGTAACTTTCATGTAAAACTAATAAAAATTAACCCAGACAACAGTAAGAGTTTTTTTATATAACGTAAAGAAGAAAATTCGAACATGACATGAGTTTTGTAAGGGCAAAAAATATATTAATAACTGCATGGAAAATCTAAGACTGCAAGCAAAAATTCATGTTCATACAACAAACAGTCTTGGAAAAAATTGACGCTTTCTATGGGCACGAATTTCCGAACGGACTATAGCCTAGAATGCGTTACATATTATCAATCCCACTAGCCAATGAAACAACGCGTCCAAAATTTGACTCTTTTGAAAACCCAAACATTGAGTGTTAATCAGTGCGTTTGCTAGTCTGATTTTATTTATTTTTATTTCTGTCATATCTCAGCCATTTATGGACCGATTTCAAAAGTTAAAATTGATTATTAAACTGCCCTTTGATATCTATCATCCTATCTAGTTTTCATCTAACTATTCTTCATCGTTTTCATCTATGTAATTTTATTGTAATTATTTACTCTTTCTTCCTAACCAAATAGATTTTCTAAGGCAAGATGATGTAATATAAGGGAAATTGTTATGGTAAGATATTAAATAATATTAGCGCTATCATTCAGAACATCCCTTTTATTTACTCTCTTTATTTAGAAAGCAATACATTATCTAAGCTTTTCCCCCTCCGCACCTCACAGATTTGGTTTTAGTTTCATTTTCATCGACCTCTCCTCCCCTCTTGCGAAACGAGGTGACAATTTTGGTCAATTGCCAAGCTTGCCTGCGTTCGTTCATAAAAATTGGGAAGGGTAGAAAAAGTGTGTGTGTGTGTTTTGGGGGTGGGACATGTACGCTTGCCAATCGTTAACGGTTTAATAGGCGATGGCCTTGGGAGAAAATTTCAAATGCTGTAGTTATTTATAGATTAGCTACGTCCTTCATTAAATATTAGGATGGGGTTGAATGCGTTTGCGGGTGGTAACCCTTTTAAACGATAATAATAGAAACATTTCAAATATTGTGTCCAATTCTTAGCGGTACGATTAACCTTGTCCTTGGCAATTTTCAAATATAGTAGTGGGGTTTATAGGGTGTAATTTTTCGTTACTAGATTTTTGAATCGGGGAGTTTGAGCGGGGTGTTAAACGGATTGACGTTATCACAGTGACCAGTTCCCTTCCTCGCTGCCACTTCTTTCCCTAACTCAAAGAGCAGAGTTAGGTACACATTTACTGCTGGGTAGACTGGAGCGTAAAGGTACCGTGATTCGAACCCGGCACCTATGCAGCGAGAGACCAGTGCTCTAACCACTCTGCTAAATTAGACGCTTGAGATGACTATTCCTGTAATTCTGCTAAAGTCACGTTACCATAGAAACCTATACAACATTAATCTTCTGATTACACTGTGAAGTCTGAGGAATGAAAGACTAAGATATTGCCATCATCATCAAATCGCTTTTCGCTTCAGATAAAGGATCCCGTTACACGCACATTGAGGAATATAGGGAATATGGTGTTAGGCCCATATTTACTTGACCCAATGGTGATGTGGTCAGCATCACGCTGGCCGCCTTAACCTTCCCAGAGTTGCTCTATGACCAATTCTTGAGGCTGAGTCGACCCCGGAGCCGCTTGCGGTCTAAAAAATCCCACCTCAGCTGGGGATCGAACCATTGGCCACCGAGCTAGGAAGCCAGTGCACTAACAACTGCGCTACCGCGGCTCCCCTTCAGAAGAAGCATACAGCCAATATTTCAGCTGGTCCCCTTTCACGTACCCCGTATCAAAACATTCAGTTGATCCTGCAGCGGTAGTCTGTTTTGCACATGAGGGTTGCCAGCCCCATGGCAGTCGCCTCTTACGACATGCATGGTCCTATTCTTTCTTAATCTCCCCAGAGACACCCGGGAACTATATGGAGCAATGATTACGATAGCTACAGTAAAATTCAACATAGCCTTCACGAACCCCTTTGATGGAGCTGTTGTATGGCGATAGGGTAAGCCTGAGACAGACCGCCATTTTATAACAAAGAACCTCTGTGTAGTTTCAGATGGTTTCTAAGGAAACAAAGAATACGCCTACTGCTCTATCAGGCATGCCGCAAAAGAGGCGACTAATTTGAGGTTGTGCTGGGGGTGTCAAGCTCATTATTGTGACAGGGGCTAGGGGTGTGAGACTTGTGACAGGGGTGCTAGGGGTACCTCACACCCAAGACCCGTGCACCAAGAAAATTTATAAAGGATCGTTTGACAGGGGTTGCAATTATTGGTTGCTTGCAACCCTCTCAGCAGCAGACTTAACAATTCAAGCAATCCAAAGCCTTATGCAGATCAACATTTAATTCTACCGAACAGAACCGAACACCAAACAAACAATCCAACAAACAATCAAACGAACACCCAGTCAGTGTTCATAGACTGTCTGAAAAACAATAAATAAAACAATGTCTAAGTGAACATTAATAGCATGGATAATAACACTTACCATAAAGAAAACATGCGCCCACCTGATATCATCAACTATCTCACACACTCATGCGTGTCGTCCAATGCGACTAGTATGGTGTTGTGCATGAGGCTGGCAGTCGCACCGGGTAACATAGGTTGCTACCGAAACCACTACTGCAAGAGCATCGGAATGCTTCATGCTGAGACAAACCACACCGGTGGCCCCATGCTCCCTCAGGAGCGGAGGAGAGAAATATACAACTCTAAGTACGCCCACGTGCTCTCACAAACCATGTTCACATAACAATAATAATCAACTGGACATAAAATCATATTCTTCAATACATGTACAACAAATAATCTCAATAATGAGAATTAACTACTACCTCTCAACCGACCCACATCAATACTCGTTCCCGCACTCTGAACATGTCGTAAGTGACGACTGGTGCGCCTGGCCACAAACGTGTCATATGTGACCCCCGACGAGATTGGGAACTCATCACATGAAACACATTATTACAGGAACAACCACTGTAACAGCATAAAAATGCTTCTGTTGACTTGTGGTGGACACCAGCCGCATTGGTGTTTCCATGCTCCACCGGGAGCGAACAGAGAAACACCTGTCTCAACTTGCCTTACGCACCAGAAATCTAAATGACTATTCTCCCTTCTAAGTAACCACTAAAGATAAACAGTAGAATAATCAATAATCGTGAAATACACTTAATTACTTTTACATTAAAGGATAAAATAAAATTACTCTTACATTAAAGAATAATATTCTTGGCTTTAACCAAAAACTGGAACTAAATACACCGCGTGTCGCTCGGCATAACATATTATAGGTTTAACACGCGGAGCGTGTTTGCTCAGACTCGCTATCACCGCCTTTTATCACCACGAGGTTGCTATCTTGCGATTGTTAATCTTATCTAAATTTCGCAGTGAAATAGCCTCACACTATGTCTGCCTTTCTGAAGAATGAAATAATCGCTCTTAAACTTTCACATCTATCTATCTATCTATTTATTCCATTAAACATTAAAATAGCCACATCGATATAATTTCAGAATCCTAGAAAACTAATGCTAATTTAAATTAACTCACGTGCTCAAGGCATTTACAGCTTGGCTCTTGTGTGTCTTCTTCGTCTGTTCTCACTGGGCGGCTGTCTCAACAATCCCAGTTTCGCCACTTGCTACCCCTTTTATAGGCCCTGGCCTAACCACTCAATTTACTGCGCGCTTACGCGCATTAATCTGCGCCACACAGATAACACACGCGATTATTGCTCCAGAATGCATGAAAACACAGATATACACAACTAGAGCAAAAACACTACTAATATGTAGGCTTATTATGGCCTTGTAATAAATCTGCTTGAAGATAACGTGATCAAAAGGCACTAAACCACATAGACAACATGACTGCCCAGATGGGGCCATCGCCGAGAACGACAGACCTCAAGATGGCGCTGTCACATTATGTAATACAATTTGCTACAGAAACCACTGCTATAGGAGCCTGAGAGCTTTGAGGCAGGCTTTATGCAAGGTGACAAGCTGGAGTAGTGATTCTATTCTAAGTAAGGAGCGAAAAGGAAGTACATGAATGAATATGACAGCGAACGCCGAACAAGACTAGCAAGGCTGAAACAAGGCGCATAAAAGAGAATACAGTTGCTTTAGCTAATTAGAAAATGCAACAGCAATTGTTTGCATGAGGCTCTAACACCTGCCTTCTTGAAAGGTTACCTGTCAACGCAAGTGGGGTCATATAGAAAGCTTAAACAACGAAATCAGGCGTTCTGAACGTGTTACTTAAACTGCGCATTCCCGAAAGTAGCATTCCTCTTTCCCTTCTCTTTCCAGTCAATAGCACCTTTCCACCGATCTCTCCAACTGTTCAGGTTACCGCGCTTTGTTTTTGTTACTTAATTAACTGGCGATTTCCCCTGTCCAGGTACACAATTCAGGAGGAAAAAAAAAGCCTTTAATACTCAGGTTCATTGCATAAAAATTTGTTCAGTCAACAAATTGTAATAAAAGTGCTTACTGAGGTTAATAGAGGTTAAAAATAGAATTATCTAGTGCAATAACCATAGAGTTTCTGATTGGTTAAGCGGTTAAAACAATGTTTCATAACTTGTTTTATACCATGGATCTCTTTGATTATCCGATGAAGGTTATGTGCCCCTTATTGGGGGACAATGTTGTGACAAAACGGGGCGGCCCTATCGATCTTTGTTTCACTCCGGCAGTATCGGTACATTTGTGGTACTGATTTTTATTTTTCGCTCTCAATTGTCACACTTTTCTCTCATTCTTTCTTTCTTTCTTCGTTATTTTTCTGCTTAGTAGCAGATATTTGAGTTTTGTCGAATCATTCGACACTCCCTGTAGGTGAAAATAATCACATTTACTTGGCGTTGCCTAGATTTGCTGGCTATAGGCGCAGCAGATTAACACGTACATCGGCCAGCGCTATCGGCTTAATCACCGATAAGACATGGATGACAAGATTACTTTAGATAAATGTAAGATTGCTACATCTCGAACACATGGTCATATGCGGTTACCGGCGTGTTTGGAAGTTTGTACACAAGGGCATCGGACATCTTATTACCATATACGGGAGAGTTGACCTCTGCCTT
This sequence comes from Oreohelix idahoensis, assembly GCA_024509875.1. Classification (NCBI taxonomy): domain Eukaryota; kingdom Metazoa; phylum Mollusca; class Gastropoda; order Stylommatophora; family Oreohelicidae; genus Oreohelix; species Oreohelix idahoensis. The sequence continues at coordinate 205,238 of JAMPIV010002231.1, read as the reverse complement.
ACGTTCAAAATTATCCGATGTCGGAATATTTTGAAATTACCCCATAACCCGACCTGTTTGAATATGATTGGAGCGTTTATTTAACTCCATGACAAACGAAGGCGTGGGAAGGCAGAGAATATAAACTGATCATTTTCTCAAGCTTTTTCACTTGATAAATCGCTCGCCAGGATAACAGACTACTACAGTGAAGAATTACAATTCAGAATTCCTTCTTAAAATACCGGACACCTTTTATTGGAGTATTTATCAGGACTTACAATATAGCCCAGGAAATCTCTAACATTTTAAATAAGGAAACCGGGACTGAGGAAACTGAAGGACCACACACGAAGTCAGAGAGGGAAATTATTAAATTAACGACACTCCAGACGCGAGTAAGAGGCCGATTCAAGTGTCTTTTATTCATCTGAGCAAAAAGTCTGTGAGTCAGGATTGGCGTAAGTTGTGATTCATGTATTACGTATTCATGTGAATATGAGGACATATTAAATATTCAGTCGTCTATGAACTTGACTTATTGCCTGAATTGTTCAAGTTCAACGATGTTCTGTGACTGTTGAATTAACCTTGCAAGGTCAGTACAGAATACAACATTAACTACTAATAAATAAATAACACTGCTGGTTAAGATAAATACAAAGTTTAATGAAAAGATGCTGAAGCAAACATGATAATCACACAGATGAATCTGAGACTGCAACATAATTATGGACCGAAACTATGAAGATGAATAATGACTAATTGAACTGTATTGTACAGCAACCCAATCATTCACGCCCTAAGGAACTGAAGAACTAATGAAGAAATAATAACTAAAATAAGTTCCTTAACATATTCTGGTGTCAGAAGTGCGGGTTTATTCATCTCTTCCGATTCCCGATTTGTACGAACTACCGATAAGTTATCAGGCTTCAAGTTGGGAACGTTTCGGTTGAAGTAACATCAAGTCCATTCTAGCTCAAGACAGTCGAGGTCACAGTGGAGATTCAAGCATACGAATACAGTCATTCAAGGCAAATCTGGCAACTCAAATGCGCATGTAAACCTACCAATGTCAAGGTCGAGTCAAGTCTGCATCAAACGGTCGAAAAATTTCAACGCTGAATCCTGTAGTCAACCTTCTTGTACTTCAGCGCATTTTTGATCCTGAACCGAACCAGAGGATAGTGGGAACAAATCGTACTTTTGCCGTAGTTCCAGATCAACCAGAAAGCAGTTCGAGAATCGTCGTTCGATACTGAAGTGGAACGAATTGTCTTCTATCAACCGGACATCAGCTGCTCAAGGGGACGATTCAAACAGCTGTTGGCATTTTGGTGTAGTTTCCATTATTCACAATGGCAGGAGCAAGGATTAAGATACGTTCTTGACTATATTAGGGCGCTTGACTTTTTAGGTTGTCCATTAAGCTAACTTTGGCCTTTAGTCTACTTCACTGTCCACTGTCACTTGGCTGTCATCTTTGCTGTTCGTTCTATCATTACGTGTTTACATCTATATTTTTTGTATATCCGTGGGAAGGTTGGAAAAAGGGCTTATTATTACTTGGGTGTTTCTTTTGAAAGATTCAAGTAATTACAACGACTATTAGGGTTTTAATGCTTGTATTCGCTGACTGAAGGTCTAACTTTTAGTTAGGATATCAAAAGCAGTTTCAGTTTGCGGAACGACCATATTTTTTTCGTGCTTAGTTGTGACGTCACGTCGATCGTCATTTTTAATTTGCATGACCTTATTTCAGTATAGTGCATAAGTTTATATGTCTGTGTTCTAAAATCTTGTCTACGTGTACATTAAACGACGACTAGTACCGTTTATTTTTGTAATGTTATTTTAAATGTTTTCTTTTCTTCTGATTAATATGTCTGTGTCATACTTATTTGCTTTATATCTGTTATGTGATGTCGGATAATTGAATATATCACTTCACTGTATTTCATTTTCTTGTGCCTTCCATTGTCCATTGTCACCTGTGCTCGTCTCTTGTTTACATTGAATAACATAGTTACACTAGATTAATTGATTTTATATAGTAATAGTATATTGAATGATAACTGGCATACTACTATAAGTTAATGAGAAACTTATAACCATGTCTACATTAGAAGATTGTATCAATATTGGTAAAAGCTTAGGTAAATCAGGTACTGAGCTTGAAGAATATGCTGAGACCAGGTATGAAAAACACTTAGCGCATCTTGAGAGAATTGAACAGCGAGAGGCTGTTAGAAGGGCAGATGAACTTAGAAAGTTAGAATTAGCCCAAGAAAAAGAACTTAAAGAGAAAGAAATGGCTCAAAAGGATAAAGAGATGTCTTTAAAATTGGAGCTGGAACGAATAAATTTGGCTCAACAAGATAAAGAAAGAGAACAAAAGGAAAAATAAATGGTTCAGAAAGATAAAGAAAGAGATCTAGAAAATGAGAAAATGGCTCAACAAGATAAAGAGAGAGAATTAGAAAAAGAACAAAAGGATAAAGAAAGAGAATTAGAAAAAGAGAAGATGGGAATAAGAAGAATGGAACTTCTTCAACTAGATCAAGCTCATAGAAATGCTATGGAGCCTGAAACATTAAGAATTAATGCAGAAAAAGAAAAAGCTTTAGAATTAGCTAAATTGCAGTCAGATCAGTCTAGGCCTTCATCAGGTTCAAATGTATTCTATCCTAAATTGAAGATGCCTCATTTTGATCAGACTCGCGACTGTGTGGATTCTTTCTTATCTAGATTTATCATGAAAGTGACAGGTTTGAATATACCTAAAGAGAGATGGAGTAGTCTTTTAGCTGATTTTTTGACTGGGGACTCACTCCAATGTTTCATGAACCTGGATGAGAAGAGTAGAAACGATTTTGATGTCGTAAAAGAGGTACTTCTTAGTCGTTTTCAGTTAACGGAATCTGGATTCCGTGATCGTTTCCATACGGCTAAGCCAAGTAAGGATGCTGACTTTGGTGAGTTTATTGCATCTATTAAGCATTTATTTAACAGATGGATAGATTTGTCTGGCATTAACAAATCTTATGAGGGTTTGATGGATCTCATGCTATGGGATAAAGTACTATCTTCATGTAGTCATGAACTATAGTCTTTCTTACAGGAGAGACACCCAGACTCCATTGAGGAATATGAAAAGTTAGGGAGACAATTCATAACCGCACATCCAAACAAGGATGTCCATAGATCTTCTCCTCGAGATCCTATGGCTGCGTGCTCAGCTCACCATGATCATAGATCTTATGATCACCGACCTCGATCAAAGAGCATTGACGGACGTTATCGTCCCAATTTTCGTCAAGAATATAGAGGGTCTTACAACTTCCCTCGTCATCGCTCACCTTCAAATTTTTACCGTCGAGGTTATCGAGGTTACTCACCTCATGATCGTGGGTACCACAAAGGCAGGGATCGTGATGATTATCACAGAGATTATCATAGAGATTACAATGAACATAGATCATTATACAATAAGTGTAATAATAATGATGATTCTACAGATTTTTACTATGAAAAGAAGAAGTCATTCAACAAAAAAGCATGTCATTTCAGATCTTCTTCGAGAAACAAAGGTAAAAATAAGCATGCAAAAGCCTGCTCTGTCAAAAAGGACGATGATAAAGATGAAACCAATCATGCTAATGCATGTACGGTCATGGATGACACTTGTTACGTGTATCAGTCACATCCTGTATCTGATAGGAAAAATTCACTCATTTGTGGCCACACTATTCCTTCAATGTCTGCATGTGAGAACTTGGGATGTCTCACATTTCATAAGGGATTTTTGTATGGGAAAAAGGTAAGAGCTTTGCGGGACAGCGGCTGTACTACGGTCGGGATACAGCACTTGCTTATCGAGCCCTCTGCATTCACAGGGAAATCTGTGAAGTGTGTCACTTTTGGAGGGAATATAGAAAGGTTTCCAGTGGCACGTGTCTATATTGACACACCTTTCTACACAGGCACTGTTTATGCCTGCGGGTTGAGAGCACCTGTGACCGAAATAATTTTGGGTAACATACCAGGAGTTAAAGATTGCACTCCTGATGAGATTGCAAGGTGGGTTGAATCACACCCACTGGTGGCAAATGCTGTTGTAACTAGAGCACAACAGTTAGCTACAGATATGGCTAAACCACCTACTCCTGTTTTAGATATGATTATGTCTCCAGGTGTCGTTGCTGAAACACCAGCGACCTTTGCAGAAAAGCAACAACAACAAAAAATGACCCAAGTTTACAACGTTTATTTGCGTTGGCAGAGAAAAAGGTTATTAAACACACGGGACCATCTCAACATTGGTTTCAACTTAAGAAATCTATACCAACAAGATACTTTGATGATGGTGTGTCTATTATCCATCAAGTTGTGGTTCCAAAAGAGTATAGACCATTAGTTTTACAAACAGGTCATGACTCTCCTATGGCAGGTCATATGGGCATTAAAAGAACATTGTTTAGAGTTACGTCACAATTCTATTGGTCGGGGGTTAATAAGAACACAAAATTGTACTGTAGGTCTTGTACTACATGCCTGAGTATATCACATAAGGGCAGATTCCATACGGCACCCTTACAAATTACTGATGTGCCAGAAAGACCATTTAAGAAAATAGCAGTAGATATTATTGGTCCGTTATCGATTCCATCACATAATGGTTTTTGATATATATTAACCTGTATAGATCTTTGCACACGTTGGCCAGAGGCCATACCTTTGAAAACCATTACGACTGCGTCTGTATCTGATGCCTTGTTTTCAATTTTTTGTCGTATCGGTTTTCCAGAAGACATCTTATCAGGTAGAGGTTCACAATTTACCTCGAATATTATGAAAGAATTGGAGTCTATGCTATCCATTCACCATTCATTTTGTAGTGCGTATCACGCCACAGCGAACGGTGTTTGTAAGCGCTACAATGCATCTCTCAAACAAATACTTTATAAGATCACTGAGGCATGTCCTCGTGACTGGGACCGCCTCTTACCTGCAGCTTTATTTGCATATCGAGAGGTGCCCCACGAAAGTACGGGATTTTCTCCGTTCGAGCTAGTCTATGGCTCAAATCCTCGCGGGCCTATGATGATATTTAAAAATTTGTTGGTCGGATCGTCAGCAGATGCAGCCACTCGGAATGGTTATGAGTTATTGATTGACCTCTGACAACGAATCATTGATGCGTGCACTTATGCATCTAATAGCCTCAAATCATCTACACAAAGATCAAGATTATTTCATAATCAATCTAGAACTTTACGATTTTTTAATCCTGGGGGAAAAGTTTGGTTACTACTTCCTCATGATGACAATATATTGTTAGTTTCGTGGCAAGGTCCTTTTTTGATCATTAGACGTATCACAGATGTCGATTATGCTGTAAATATAAGAGGGAAAATTAAGACTTTTTATGTCAATATGTGAAAGTGGCAGTGGAAAGACCACAAGAGTTAATTCCAGTCATTAACTCTATTTCTGATTCTTCATCTCATAGCGCTTCTTTTGCATTAGTTAATGATGAAGACAGTACTTCTTCTATTCCGCTACACTTTTCTTTACCTTCTTTACAATCGTCAGAATCTTGGAAAGACGTTACTATTTTATCTTCTTTGTCATCTACACAACAATGTCAAGTTCGAGATATTCTTCTTTCTTATGATGATGTGCTTACAGACCTTCCAGGTCGAAAATCACTCATTTCTTATGACATTATTCTTACAGACTATCATCCTACAAAGTTAAGACCTTACCCAATATCTTTACATCACAAAGATAGGGTTGAGAAGGAGCTGAAGGATATGATACGATTGGGAGTTATATCTCCATCAGAGTCACCTTATGCTTTTCCTATGATGATTGTGAAAAAGAAAGATAGTTCGTTGCGCATTTGTATTGATTTTAGGCGTTTAAACAGTATCACAATTACTGACGCTGAACCAATGCATTTGTTAGACGACCTACTTTCTCAAGTATCTCATGCTACTTTCTTCAGAAAATTAGATATGTCGAAAGGTTATTGGCAAATACCACTTACTGATCATGCCAAACCTTTCACCGCGTTTACAACTCCATTTGGACTTTTCCAATGGAACTACATGTGCTTCGGTCTTGTAAATGCGCCGGAGAATTTTGTGCGCATGATGCGCCGCCTTCTTGGCGATCATAAAGATGTCATCACATACATCGATGACATCTGTCTATTTCACGATTCTTGGGAAGACCACATTACTGGTTTGTCTTCTCTTCTTCTTACACTACGACAACATGTTTTGACTGTGAGACCTTCCAAGGTCCAGATAGGTTGTCAGGAAATTACATTTCTTGGTCACCGTATAGGTAACTATAGATTATATCCTGATGACAATACAGTCAAACGGATATTAGAGATTACTACTCCTTCTACGAAGAAACAAGTGAGAAGCTTATTGGGGTTAGTTAATTATTACCACAAATTTATACCACACTTCGCACAAATTTCTGCTCCTTTGTCCAGACTACTGGCCAAAGGTAGTCCAAATAAAATTACATGGACACCGCAGTGCAAAGGCGCTTTAATTAAGATCAAGAAGTTATTTGAAAATCCTCCTATTTTATTATTACCAAATATACATGTTGCATTCATAATTCAAACAGATGCATCAAATTACGGCATTGCAGGATGTTTGCTTCAATGGTACGAAGGGATACAACATCCATGTTTTTTCGTATCTCGCAAGCTGACTCCAGCCGAACAGAAATATGCAACAGGGGAGCGTGAGCTTTTAGCTGTGGTCTGGTGCCTTGAGAAACTATCGAAATATTTGATTGGCACAAAATTCTACATACAGAAAGACCACAGCCCACTTACGTTCATCACTCCCAGAACGATGCGGAACTCGAGAATCCATCGATGGTTCCTGTTACTACAAGAGTTCTCATTTACAATCTTACCTATTGCTGGAACAGACAACAACCTCGCTGACTTGTTATCTAGGAATTTTTCCTCACAAGAATGAATTTAACTTTAATTTCTTGATATTACAATATCTGATTATATGTATGGTTCTATGAATAACATTTTTATTAATGAGATGTTAATATAATTATAACATAGTTATGGTGGGTCGATATTCATAAATTTCATTCGTGCACATCTTCTCCACCACTCTCACACGTGCCACAAGTGTCACGTTTGGGATCGAGGGGGATGATGTTGAGGATTGTTTCGGGGTTTGCAAGCATGTGAATGTGAGCTCCATTCGCATGGTTGCACCACGAAACACCTCAGCTGAATATGACTGGAATAGATCGCGCATATCGATGTATGACGCGTTACACATGGTAACAACAGTCGTTGTGTGGCCTGCGGGCCTGATGGGCGCGTTTCAAATGTGTGGCATAGCCACTTATGGAAAGTGTTTCAAATGTGTGGCATAGCCACTTACTCAAGTGTAGAACCGTTTGTGTTCTGGCTTTTAAGCCGATATAAATATGTCTGGATAAAGACATAAGTCTATGTGTGGCCGTAATGCCGTCCGGCAGTGTTTAAAATATGTGTGGCATAGCCACTGATTCATAGTGTATAATATATGTGGCATGGCCACTGATTCAGAATGTGTAATATATGTGGTATAACCACTTTGGAATAGAATAGCGTATAACCGTAAAGGTAATGCTCGGGAAGCAATAAGTCAAATGTGTAGGATCTGTGAGTCCATAGTATAAACGCGAAAATCGTGAGACACGATCGCAGTTGAGATTATATATAAGGCAGTTAAAGCCTGGCTAGGAATGCCAAAAGTATATGGATAAAATAGACATAGACGTAAAGTGTGAATCACTATGGTATATCACTAGTATTAAGAAGTGATAGTTATTCCAAGATATGGATTTAAATAGAATTGGTTGCAGACTTTAAATGCTATAAATATAACGGTTATAATGCAGACGTGCGATGTCTGGAAGGATTGAACTTTAGTGTATCCTAGAACTATGTTTATGCAGAGTCTTAGATGTGTGATAGCGTATTACGTATTCATGTGAATATGAGGACATATTAAATATTCAGTCGTCTATGAACTTGACTTATTGCCTGAATTGTTCAAGTTCAACGATGTTCTGTGACTGTTGAATTAACCTTGCAAGGTCAGTACAGAATACAACATTAACTACTAATAAATAAATAACACTGCTGGTTAAGATAAATACAAAGTTTAATGAAAAGACGCTGAAGCAAACATGATAATAATCACACAGATGAATCTGAGACTGCAACATAATTATGGACCGAAACTATGAAGATGAATAATGACTAATTGAATTGTATTGTACAGCAACCCAATCATTCACGCCCTAAGGAACTGAAGAACTCTAATAATAACTAAAATAAGTTCCTTAACAACATTGTATTATAACAAAATGGCTTTTTGTGGGCTGGGGCGGGTTTTTTCAAGACTGAGCCCCTAAGTAGGATCTCTCCCCTGATTAGCGCACCCTAACAAAAGCCATTATACGTCACTTCTACTTGGTCCATGTCATGGTATACGGGTAAGGTAATAAAAGGAAACCTAATAAAGGGAAAACAAATACCACTCTGACACACTCCCATTACTATACCCACTTAAATTTAGATTGAACACGAAAAGTCACAGTCGGCTGCTTCAATGCCGGTAAAAAACATTAATTAAAATGTACAACTATGTTTCAAACAAACGCCTCGCTAGATACTTAGCCTCGCGGAAGACCTAGTTATTTGAAGAAACAACTTTATTGAATCGGCACATCACCGTTCACCACCCGAGACCACTTCTCCCCCCACATACCTTTTTCTTACTTCAGTTAAGTTTTTCCAACTGTAATATCATACATCATCATGATTTCCCTTTGCAGTCAGTATTTGAAGCTACCACCGCAGCTGATCCCCTTGTAGTAAGCCTGCACCAAGCGATCACATGCTCTCGCAGCGGTAGTTCCTGTAGTACTTTATTTTACATTACACTTGTATAAGGATTGCCAACCCCAAGCATAACTTCATATTAGTCACCATGTACGACATGCCCGAGGGAGCATTAGTCATATTCTTTCTTTGTCTCATCAGAAGAATCCGTGAACTACACGGAGCAATAGTATATACAGTTATTATATAACCTTGGAGCCGCGGTAGCATAGTGGTTAGTGCACTGGTTTCCTAGCGCAGTGGTCTATGGTTCGATCCCCAGATGAGGCGGGAATTTTTTAGGCCACAAACGGCTCCTGGGTCGACCCAGCCCCAAATGGGTACCAGAGCAACTCTGGGAAGGTTAAGGCGGCCGGCGTGATGCCGACCACATCACCCCTCGTGTGCCGACGGTCAAGATAATATGGGCCTAACACCATATTCCCAATATGCCTCAATTGGCGTGTAACGGGTTCCTTTTTTTTTTTTTTTTTAAATAACCTTGGCTGTGTCAATAACAATAAAAACATGAAAGGTTAAAATGTACCAAGCAAGGAAGCTTCGTGCAAAGTTTCAGCACTCAACGATGAGATTTTATAAATAAAGCGATCAAGAAGTAGGTAAACAGGGCGAGGCCTGGACCAGATCTCGGACGACTGCATCTGATACAAATGTGGATTAAAGCGGATTAGAGAAAACAGAGTGCAATATTACAAAGAAAACCAATTACGAATGACTCTGTTGGTTAAAATGAATAACTGTATCATACAAAATCACACCCGCCTGATAAGAAAACTCAACGGCAGAGTTATACTAGAAAACTGCCTAAAATTTATTACATACAACAATTTCAGTAGCATATACCAATGTAGGATATAGCCAGAGGCTTTGAGCATAATTTACTGTGTTAATATTTGGCCCCTTCACTGCTTCAATGAATAGATAATAGGACCAAGGGATTATAGCTTTTAAAGAGAAAATTGACGATGTCTTCCTGCTTGGGTGCGCACATAACTTAAAATATTTCCGTCATGAGGAAAATTCGAATCCTTCTGAGCCCTGAAAATTAAGTTCACTCAATTATCACCAAAGGCAAAATATTGTTCAAACATGATCTTATCTTGTTTGAGAACATTATTGATGTCAAGTAATTATGGACAGAGCAAGCACATTTACTCTTTTTTCAGAATAGATTGCTGCGTAAGGCCAGGGGTCTGCAAAAGGTAGATTCCGTCTACCAGTAGTTACAGGGGAGAATTTGGTAGATTTATAGGTGGCGCAGGGGGAAAAGAGAATTAATTTTAAAGCTAGAGAAATTTTGGACTAGTCACCTCCATCCTGTAATTAAAAGCGCGATATCCCCAGGATTACATATTTTTTTCCCAAATACTCGGGGAAATCACGAGCTAGCTTAGACAAATTCATTTTAATAGTGAAATGCACGAAATAAGAATGCGACCCTTTCCTTTGAAGTAAAGATAAAATTCGTTAAAATATCACCAAGAGCACACACAGAAGCAAGTGGTAAGCAGCGCATCCAGGCTACAAATAAATAATGAATATTACCAGCTCAGCAGAAGTGAACGATTGATAATCTTCAGATTTCGCACAAGCACAACTGATAGGGATACCATCTATTCAGCAAGCTAAAGATAGGAACTACTGATGAGTGTATCTGTGGCACCGATAAAATGACTGCAGAACGTCTACTTCAAAGGTGCTCAACATATAAGGAACAGAGGAAACGCATGTGATCATCACCAGTACCATTCCTGAACAAACTTCTAATAAGGAGATACCAAAAACAACCTCAAACTGACCACTGCTTTCTTTGAACATATTGAAGTTGACGTCTGAAAGTGAACGAAGAAGAAAAATATTTAGTTTACATTTTCCACCATTCGATGGAATTGCAGGGATAACTGTTACATAAAGACTGTACTTATTCCTAATCCCAGATACTCTAAAGCAGTTGGCAGCAACAAGTAGATCGCATGGGATTATTCTGTAGATTTGTAGGGGACGGAAGAGGAAAAAGAAATAATTTTAAGGTAGGGATATTTCTGACTAGGCGTCACGCGCCGGCATATAAAGCGTGGTATCGTCGGGATTAGAAGTGATTGTTTCTTGTTACATTTTGACATATCTACGCTGGCAGTCCTTTTCAGGACAAGTCCTTTTCATGGCTTTACCATGCTAGCAGATAGGTAATGTGAGTCCTTTTCAGGACTTAGTATCTATCACCTGTTTCGACTGCTTTAGAGTTCACTACAACCGGTGTTCGCTGAACACAGAGGAAGCACGACCAGTGTTGGCATAGCTGGCGAGTCCTTTTCAGGATAAGTCCTTTTCAGGGCTTTATGCTAGCATATGGATAATGTTAGTCCTTTTCAGGACTTATTATCTATCAATGCTGGTCGGGCTATCAGTACTTATCATGTTACTTCATGCAAGCTGATAGATGCTATTAGCCCTTTTCATGGCGTAGTGTGTATCAACGCATCGCTTCAGCTAACAGGGTTCACTTATTTTTGAATGGCAAACTGAGCTCTGATATAACCAAATAACTTAAGTCTAGGTTGAAAGGAAAGTGCCTCGCCACAAGAAGGCAAAACCCGTAAACAAACAAAAAGTAAAAAAATAAAGGAACTTTTTTCGCCTTCCCATTGAAAATTCACGAGCTTGCTTACTAACTTTGACTTCATTCGTAAAAAAAAATGAAAGGAAAGCGATCTGATTGTTTGTTTTTTGTTGTTGTTGGTTTTTTAAGTGAAGTTAACATTCAGTAACATATCATTTAGTTAGCTTATTCCCCATCACTTTCGATGGAACTACAGGAAGGAGATTATCAGAGACAAAGATAAAAATTACATATAGGCTGGACTTATTCCGGATACTCTGAAACCTTAATATACAATATTTAATCAAGGTAGATCTTTAGAAAGCTCGACGTTTCTAAAGTTGATTTCTCAGCCACTGGGTTGCCTACCGCTGCTTTAAACCCTGAAACTAGATATGATTTTATTAAGGTAGATCGTTAGACAACTTAGTGTTTCTAGAGAAGATCACCACAACCCAAGAGTTGCCTGCCACTGTATTAGAATTGACTGTAGCATTAATAATAGTCACTAACACTATGATACATTTTATAAAATATAGCGCATTTTACGGTCCGCACAATAATAATAAACTTTAAAAAAAACCAATACCTGTATGTCTGTTTGCGCGTATATTTCCACTGTGTTTGTGCCTACCGCAATATTTAAAACTGTCATGTATTCAACTCTGTTCACGCTTGCGATATACGGTGGGATAGTGTTACGGGTGTATGTTGAGGACTGTTTCGTGGTTTGCAGACATGTGAATGGTTGCAAACATTCGCATGCCTGCACCACGGAACTCCTCAATTGAATTAAGACCAGAAATCGCGCATATCGATGTATGACGCGTCAGGCCTAGTTACAGTAGTCTACCTATGGCCTGCGGGCCTGATGGCCGGCGTGCCATCCGACAGTGTTTCAATGTGTGGCACAGCCACTTATGGATAGTGTTTCAATTGTGTGGCATAGCCACTTACTTAAGTGTAGAACCGTTGTGTTCTGGCTTTAAGCCGATATAAGGATATGTGTCTAAAGATAAGGAAAGTCTATGTATGGCCATTGAGCCGAATGGCAGTGTTGGAATGTGTGGTAAAACCACTTAAGGATCGTGTTTTAATATGTGGCATAGCCACTGACTAAATATATATGTGGACCGGCAGATCCACTGGAAAGTGTAAAATAGCGTAAGAATTCGTATCAAATTGAATATAGGACCAGGTAGAGTCCAGATTAGAATCGCGAACAACGCAGATTACGTTCACCTTGAACTTATATACATGGCAGTTAAAGCCTGGCGATGCAAGCCAAAGATGTTGAATAATGACACATAGACAGGATCAATAGATTTACGGATAATGTACTCACTAGCATTGTGAAGGGATAATAATTCTAAGGATCGGATTCAGTAGGAGTTGGTTGCACACTCTATTACGCTATAAACTTAACGGTTAACCCAGACGAGATAAGTCTGTGAGAGGAACATTGTGTAGAGCTTAGGACTATGTTAAAGCCAAGTTAAATGTGTGAGAAATGTGTTACGCTCATTGTGCAAAAGTATATATTAAATTGTTCAGTCGTCCATGGAACTTGTTGATTGCCTGAATTACTCAAGTTCTCACTCTGTGCTGTGACTGTCGTTAATCCTTGCAAGGTCAGTCCAGGTTATCACAGGTATTCATAAGACTAACTATAATCTAACTAACACTGCGGAAGAATTAATATACAACAACGACACTGAATATAATAATAATTTAATCACACAATAATGGCTTAAAACTGCAATCGAACTATAAAGCTGGAATGAGAATAGATGAATCATAATATCTGAAATATTGACAAGCAACCCAATAAACTCACGTCCAACGGTGCTGAATCTTTTAATAACAACTAGCAAGAAAAGATACAGTGAGACCGTAACATACTGGTGTCAGAAAGTGTTCGGACAATTTTCAGAATTCATCTTTTCCGTTACCCAATTGAACGAACTAATGTTCATGAATCAGGCTTCAAGTTGGGAAGATTTTAGTGGAAACAACTTCAAGATCAATTCAGTTCGTCACAGACAAAGTAACAGTGGAAATTGAACAGTTCAAGAAAGTCTCATTCAAGGCGCAGGTCCAATCTGGCAATTCAAATTTACACATCAAGTTACGAAGGTCAAGGTCGAGTCATCACTCCGATCAACGGTCGCTGAGTTCGCTGAATCAAATCGATCGTATATCATTCAATTTTTGATCCTGAACCATTACATAGAACCAGAAAGACAATCCATACACTTGTTAAACCTCCAGAGCAACCGGGGAAGTATTTCAACAGAATTTCTTTCAATATCAACTTCGAAAATCTTCAATCAACCGGTCAAATTTGCTTCTCAATGGAAACAAGGCAAACAGCTGGGAGCATCTGGTTGTGGTTTTTTTGGGGGGATCACAATGGCATGACCACATGAAGATAAGTTCTTGTCTAAATTAGAGCTTTCTACTAGTGTGTGTTGTCCAGTTGGCTAGCTTTGGCCTTCAATTTTTCCCCCACTGTCACTTTTCTGTCCTTCTTTGCAGTTCTAGTACTTATCATTATGTGTTTACTATCGATGTACTTTATGTAACTTCGCGGGACGGTTGGATAGGGCTTATCATTGCTTGTATATTCCTTTGGAAGATTTAAGCAATTTTAACGACTTTTAGGGATAATTGCTTATATTCGCTGACTGAGGATCTAACTGATTATTAATTTTTCTTTATGTGGGACAAAGTCTGGGTAAATCAGGTTCTGATCTGCAGACTTATGCTGAAACGAGATATGAAAAGCATTTATCGCAACAGGAAAGAATAGAGCAACGCGAACTTAAAAAGTTGGAACTGGCGCAAAAAGAGAAAGAAATGGCTCAAAAAGATAAAGAAATGGCTCAACAAGAAAAAGAAAGAGAATTACAGAAAGAACTTAAGGAGAAGGAAATAGCTCAACAAGAAAAGGAAAGAGAATTAGATAGGGAGAAAATGCAAATAAGAAGAATAGAACTACTTCAACTAGACCAAGAACATAAACATGCTATTGAGCTTGAGACTTTAAGATTAAATGCTGAGAAGGAAAAGGCTGTTGAATTGGCTAGGGTGCAATCAGAACAGTCCCGACCTTCAGCTAATTCAAATGTATTTTATCCAAAATTGAAGATACCACATTTCGATCAATCTAGAGATTGCATCGATTCATTTTTATCAAGATTTATTATGAAAGTTACAGGTCTGAACATACCTAAGGAAAGATGGAGTAGTCTTTTGGTTGATTTGTTGACCGGGGACTCACTCAAGGTTTTCATGAATCTAGATGAGAAAAGCAGAAACGATTTTGATGTCGTAAAAGAAATACTTCTTAGACGGTTCCAGTTAACTGAATCTGGATTCCGAGAACGTTTCCATATGGCTAAGTCTAGTAAGGACGCTGACTTTGGGGAATTTATTGCTTCCATTAAACATTATTTCAATAGATGGATAGAATTATCAGGTATTACCAAATCATATGAGGGGTTAATGGATCTCATGCTACGTGATAAAGTGCTCTCCTCATGTAGTCATGATTTAGAATCCTTCTTACAAGAGAGACACCCTAACTCTATTGCAGAATATGAAAAATTCGGTAGACAGTTTGTCACGGCACATCCGAATAAGGATGTCCATCGATCTTGTCCTCGAGATCCTATGCCTACGTGTGCAGCACTCCATGATCATAGATCTTATGATCACCGACCTAGATCACAGAGCACGGACGGTCGATATCGTACACAGTTTCGTCATGAATATCGGGGGTCTTACAACTTCCCTCGGTATCGTTCACCGTCAAGATCCTATCGTCGGAGTTATCGAGGTTATTCACCTCATGATCGTGGAGGCCACAAAGGCAGGGGTCGTGATGATTATCACAAAGACTATTACAGGGATTACAATAATCATGGATCATCATATAAAAGAAATAATGATAATGATGATTCATCAGATTTTTATTATAAGACAAAATCAGGCAAAAAGAAAACAAATCATTTCAGATCATCTTCAAAGAATAATTACAAACATGGTCATGCTAATGCATGTGCTACCAAAAGAGATCATGAGAATGATGATGACAAACATGCTAATTCATGCAGCATTTTGGATGACTCTTGTTATGTTTGTCAATCACATCCGATATCAGAGAGGAAAAATACACTTCACTGTGGTCATACAATGTCTTCTATGTCTGCTTGTGAGAATTTGGGACGTCTCACATACCACAAGGCATAAGTAATAGCCCCTTCAGTCATAACTGACTATGGGAATGCGCCCCTGAGGTGGCAGTCCTCAGCTGCTTTTTTTCCTGGTGCTCCTTTCGACGTTTTCTCCTCACCTCTGCTTCATGTGTGAGCCTCTCTTCGCCCAATCTGAGGTGGCGCCGTAAATAGCATCGCCACTTAGTGCGATCAGCAGCTTCATCCTCCCATTTTGCTGGATCCATGTCCAGTGCCCTCATATCTCTCTTGCACACATCTTTGAACCTCAGCTGTGGTCGCCCAACTGTTCTCTTGCCATCTGCTAATTGTCCGTAGAAGATATCTTTTGGGATGCGACCATCTTCCATGCGGCGAACATGGCCAAGCCAGCGAAGTCTGCGCTGTCTAAGAAGCGTATACATACTTTGAAGGCCAGCACGTGACAACACCTCGACATTAGTCACTTTATCTTTCCACGAGATGCCGAGGATGCGGCGTAGACACCGCAAATGGAAGGTATTGAGCCTTCTTCCTTGCTTAGCATAGGTCGTCCAGGTCTCGCTGGCATATAGGAGTGTGCTGGTGACGCAGGCATTATATACCGCAGCTTTGGTCTTCATTGTGAGTTTAGAGTTTCCCCAAACACGCGATGTGAGGCGGGCAAAGGTAGCTGCAGCTTTGCCAATGCGGCTGTCGATTTCTGTATCCAGTGAGAGTTTGTCATTGATGGTAGACCCTAGGTATGTGAAGTGGTGCACCACTGCCAATTCATAGTTATCGATTGTGATAACTGGTGCAGCACCCACATCCTGACTCAGCACATTCGTTTTCTTTAGACTTATTGTGAGGCCAAAGTCCTTGCATGCTTTAGTGAAGCGATTCATCAAGCTCTGAAGCTCCTGTTGGCTTTGAGTGACCACTGCAGCATCATCAGCGAACAACAAGTCTCTTATAGTGACCCTTCTGATTTTTGTTTTTGCCTTCAGCCTTGAAAGATTAAACAGACGGCCATCTGACCTAGTGTGAAGGCATATTCCTTCAGTTGCATTTCTGAATGCATGTCTCAAGAGTAAGGCAAAGAAGATTCCGAAGAGGGTCGGAGCCAGAACACAGCCTTGTTTAACGCCACTTAGTATATCAAAGGGCTGTGACGTGCTTCCAGCATATTGGACTGTTCCCTTCATGCCGTCATGGAATGACTTTATCATTTCCAGCATTTTAGAAGGGCAGCATATTTTCAGGAGGATTTTAAAGAGTCCATCCCTACTAACCAGGTCGAATGCTTTTGTGAGGTCTATAAAGGCGATATATAATGGTCTTTTCTGCTCTCTTGATTTTTCCTGAAGCTGGCGGAGAGAGAAGATCATGTCTGTTGTTGATCTGCCAGCTCGGAATCCACACTGTGCCTCTGGAAATATGCGCTCAGCCAACTTGTGTAGTCGCATTAAGATGACTTTTGGAAAAACCTTACCAACAATACTAAGAAGAGAGATGCCTCTGTAGTTATTGCAATCACTTCTGTCTCCTTTATTTTTATACAGTGTTACAATCTTGGCATCTCGCATGTCTTGAGGAATAGTTGTCTCTTCCCAGCACTGGCACAGCATCCTATGCAGGGGATGTAATAGCGTGCTCTTACAGCATTTGATTAAATCAGGAGGAATCCCATCACTGCCTGGTGCTTTGCCAGAGGCCAAGCTATCAATGGCCTTGCTGAGTTCCTCTAATGTTGGTTCGGCATCCAGCTCCTCCATAGTTGGCAGACTGTTGACACCATCAAGGGCTGCAGGCGTGACGGTATTGTCTCTAGCGTAAAGCTCAGAGTAGTGCTCGACCCACCTCTCCATCTGCTTACCCTTATCGGTTAGCTTCTCTCCGCTGATAGTTTTTTAGCGGTGCCGTCTTACTTTTATGGGGGCCAAGTGCTTTCTTTATACCGTCATACATTTGTCTAATGTTGCCTGTTTGCGCTGCGATCTGGATGCTCTCACTGAGCTGGAGCCAATAGTCATTTGCACAGCGTCGAGCAGTTTGTTGAACTTTGCTTCTCGTAGCCCCCAGGATCTGTAGGGTTCTGGCACTCGGTGAACGTTTGTATTCATTCATAGCACTGCGCTTAGCTTCAATGACAGGTGCCATCACATCTGATGAAGCATCAAACAGTCATTTGACTTTGCTGTTTTCTTACCAAAGGTGGCAAGTGCAGTACTTTGAATGGTGTTCCGTAGATGCTCCCAGTTCTCTGTAATAGTATCACCATGCTGAGGGCTACTGAGCACTTTCTCGAAGGTCGCAGTGAATTGAGCGATCATGAAAGGGTCTGACATCTTGCTGGTATCAATGCGTGGTTTCCCTTCATGTCTGACACGATAGAGTTTTCTTGGTTGTGCTCTGATTTTGCAGCAAACCAAGGAGTGATCTGTATCACAGTCTGCACTATGGTACGAGCGCGTGGAGAGCACAGACCTGAGGAGTGGCCTTCTGACGAGAATCAGGTCAAGTTGGTGCCAGTGCTTGGATCGTGGGTGTCTCCATGACACCTTATGCTGGGGTTTTGTCTGAAAGTAGGTGTTGGTCACGCAGAGGTCATGGTGGACGCACAACTCTAAGAGCCGTTGTCCATTTTCATTCATCTTGCCAATACCAAAACCTGCCCAGACATGAAGGCCATGAAACATTATCGGCACCCACTCTAGCGTTAAAGTCACCAAGGAGAACAAGCTGTTCTTGTATAGGTATGCTTTTGATAATTGCTGTTAGATTCTCGTAGAACTCATCTTTAGCTTCTGAGGCAGAGTACAGAGTAGGAGCATACACACTGACAAGGGTGATGGGACCTGTGCTAGTTTGCAGGCGGAGCGTTTAACAGGCGTTCTGATCCATTCTCGCCTGGTTCAAAAACCATTTTAGTTAGCGATTTTTTAACCGCAAAACCTACTCCGTGTTCTCTAGCTTTATTAAGATCTTTCCCTTGCCAATAAAATGTGTAGTCCTTCTCGCTCACCGTTCCAGAGCCCGCCAGGCGCGTTTCCTGAAGTGCAGCTATATCCACCTGAAGTCGTTTAAGCTCATCATTAATTATGGCTGTCTTCCTTACATCGTTTACATCCTGTAGGTTTTCGGATAGTCCAGTCAACATAGTCCGGACGTTCCAGCATCCCAATCTGAGAGTTTGCTTATTTCTATTTTTTCGATAATTGCTTGGTGCAAAATTTTCTGTCCACAGTTCGGGTTTGACCCTAATCCCCATGCACCCAATGGGGAAAGCAGACAGTGGCGGGACAACACCTTATTGACTGGGGGCTGCCCAGCTTGAAGCGGGCGGTAGCTGTCCAGTGAGGTCCTAGAACCTCTCCCACTGTCGGAAGTAGCCCCTGGCGCCATGCCCTACGCCAATTGGGCAAAATGCTTATAACCGGTAACTGCTACTTCCCGTGTTTTGCCGAAACCTATAGGGTGAAGCTGGAGTGTCCTCTCCAGGGCGCGAGCTTGGGCACAGTTATATGGAGATCAAGCTGTTGCCCATGCAGCATGTCCCCCCTCTCCACACAGCCGGTAGCTCCAAAGGAACGGCAGTAGCCGATACAGTTTGGTACCAGCCATGTCGCAGGAGTTGCCAGAATAATGTCGAATCGACATTAGACTGCCTTAGGGACTCCGACTCCGGATTTATCCTCAGGGTTTACTCCCGAAGCCAATTCCATAAATGGATATTCCCGCAAGGCAGCGGTGGTTTGAATTCAGAGTTCCTTCTCTTAGATAAGCTACCAACCAAGGATCACGAGCCCTATCTGCCCGAAGCTGCTGGTTTTAAGGCGGAAGTCGCTCGCCTTTGCCCCTTCTCCCGTCAGTGGAAACAGTTCCGCCGGGATCAAATTGAGCCACACGTGAAGGCCGGGAGCTGGACTTGGTTGTCAGAGGCTGTTTGAGGCGCGTGCCATAGAAGTATTTTATCTGCAGTGAGAGCTTATCCTCACTACAACTCCCGGCAATAACAACCTTTGGAACTTATACGGAAAGGAAGTAAGAGTTTTACGTGACACCGGCTCTTCTACTGTAGGCATACAACACTCGCTTATCGAGCCCTCTGCATTTACGGGTAAAACTGTTAAATGTATCACATTTGGTGGGAATATAGAAGAATATCCAATAGCACATGTCTATATCGATACACCGTTTTATACAGGTATGGTGTATGCGTGTGGGTTAAGAGCTCCCGTGGCTGAGATAATCTTAGGTAACATTCCGGGAGTTAGAAATTGCACTCCACATGAGATTACGAAATGGGTTGAATCTCACCCATTGGTGGCAAATGCTGTTGTCACGAGAGCACAACAGTTGGCTACAGATATGGCCACCCCACTTACACCTATAATAGATACAATTATGTCTCCCGACGTCGTTGCTGAAGCACCAGCGGCGTTTGCGGAAAAACAAAAAAATGATCCAAGTTTACAGCGTTTATTTGCGCTAGCAGAAAAAAAAGTTAGTAAACATACGAAATCAGCACAACATTGGTTTCATATTAAGAAATCCATACTTACAAGATACTATGACAATGGTATGTCAATTATTCATCAGATAGTCGTTCCAAAAGAATTTAGACCTTTGGTGTTACAAACAGGGCATGACTCGCCCATGGCAGGGCACATGGGTATTAAAAGAACATTATTTAGAGTCACGTCGCAATTCTATTGGCCTGGTGTCAATAAGGACACAAAATTATATTGTAGGTCATGTACGACATGTCAAAGCATATCACGTAAGGGCAGATTCCACACGGCACCCTTACAGATCACTGATGTACCAGAAAGACCATTTAAGAAGGTAGCCATAGATATTATTGGTCCATTATCTATTCCATCTAATAATGGGTTCCGATATATCTTAACCTGTGTAGATCTTTGTACACGGTGGCCTGAGGTCATACCTCTGAAAACCATCAATACTGCGTCGGTATCAGATGCATTATTTTCAATTTTTTGTCGTATTGGTTTTCCGGAGGAAATTTTATCAGACAGAGGTTCACAATTCACCTCAAATATTATGAAAGAAGTGGAGTCGATGCTCTCCATTCACCATTTGTTTTCTAGTGCATATGGGAAGACCATATTACTGGTTTGTCTTCTCTTCTCTTTACACTACGACAACATGGTTTGACTGTAAGACCTTCTAAGGTCCAGATAGGTTGTCAGGAGATTACTTTTTTTGGTCACCGCATAGGTAACCATAGA
The DNA here is from genome assembly GCA_024509875.1 of Oreohelix idahoensis. Taxonomy (NCBI): domain Eukaryota; kingdom Metazoa; phylum Mollusca; class Gastropoda; order Stylommatophora; family Oreohelicidae; genus Oreohelix; species Oreohelix idahoensis. The sequence continues at coordinate 184,250 of JAMPIV010002231.1, read as the reverse complement.
TTACACCCTGATGACAATACAGTCAAGCGTATACTGGAGATTGCTATTCCATCATCTAAGAAACAAGTAAGAAGTTTACTTGGGCTGGTTAACTATTACCATAAATTTATACCACGCTTCGCACATATTTCTGCTCCTTTGTCCGGATTGTTGGCCAAAGGTAGTCCAAAAAAAATATTATGGACACCGCAGTGCGAAGAGGCTCTGATTATGATAAAGAATTTATTTAAGAATCCTCCTATCCTGTTATTGCCAAACATACATTTACCATTCTTGATTCAAACAGATGCATCCAGTTCCGGAATTGCAAATTGTTTACTTCAATGCTATGAAGGGATACTCCATCCATGCTTGTTTGTCTCACGCAAGCTTACTCCTGCAGAACAAAAATACGCAACAGGAGAGCGCGAATTGCTCGCGGTGGTGTGGTGCTTAGAAAAACTGTCTAAGTACTTGATAGGGAGAAAGTTCTTTATCTACACAGACCACAGTCCGCTCACGTTTGTCACTTCGAGAATTATGAAAAACGCGAGAATTCACAGATGGTTTCTTTTACTACAAGAATTCGCATTTAATATCATACCGATTTCAGAAACTGATAATAACCTCGCTGACTTGTTATCGATAAATTTTACGTCACAGCATTGAGATAACTTTCTTGTCTTGATGTTGACAATGGACATAATTTTATAATTATTATTTCTAATTATGAATATTAATTTCATCATATCATTTTGACGATAGATAACATGCATAGATTATAGTCGGTCACATCTTCGCCACCACTCTCTCACGTGCCACGAGTGTCACGTTTGGGAGCGGGGGGATGATGTTGAGGACTGTTTCGCGGCTTGCAGACATGTGAATGGTTGCAAACATTCGCATGCCTGCACCATTGAACTCCTCAATTGAATTAAGACCAGAAATCGCGCATATCGATGTATGACGCGTCAGGCCTAGTTACAGTAGTCTACCTATGGCCTGCGGGCCTGATGGCCGGCGTGCCATCCGACAGTGTTTCAATGTGTGGCACAGCCACTTATGGATAGTGTTTCAATTGTGTGGCATAGCCACTTACTTAAGTGTAGAACCGTTGTGTTCTGGCTTTAAGCCGATATAAGGATATGTGTCTAAAGACTAGGAAAGTCTATGTATGGCCATTGAGCCGAATGGCAGTGTTGGAATGTGTGGTAAAACCACTTAAGGATCGTGTTTTAATATGTGGCATAGCCACTGACTAAATATATATGTGGACCGGCAGATCCACTGGAAAGTGTAAAATAGCGTAAGAATTCGTATCAAATTGAATATAGGACCAGGTAGAGTCCAGATTAGAATCGCGAACAACGCAGATTACGTTCACCTTGAACTTATATACATGGCAGTTAAAGCCTGGCGATGCAAGCCAAAGATGTTGAATAATGACACATAGACAGGATCAATAGATTTACGGATAATGTACTCACTAGCATTGTGAAGGGATAATAATTCTAAGGATCGGATTCAGTAGGAGTTGGTTGCACACTCTATTACGCTATAAACTTAACGGTTAACCCAGACGAGATAAGTCTGTGAGAGGAACATTGTGTAGAGCTTAGGACTATGTTAAAGCCAAGTTAAATGTGTGAGAAATGTGTTACGCTCATTGTGCAAAAGTATATATTAAATTGTTCAGTCGTCCATGGAACTTGTTGATTGCCTGAATTACTCAAGTTCTCACTCTGTGCTGTGACTGTCGTTAATCCTTGCAAGGTCAGTCCAGGTTATCACAGGTATTCATAAGACTAACTATAATCTAACTAACACTGCGGAAGAATTAATATACAACAACGACACTGAATATAATAATAATTTAATCACACAATAATGGCTTAAAACTGCAATCGAACTATAAAGCTGGAATGAGAATAGATGAATCATAATATCTGAAATATTGACAAGCAACCCAATAAACTCACGTCCAACGGTGCTGAATCTTTTAATAACAACTAGCAAGAAAAGATACAGTGAGACCGTAACATACTGGTGTCAGAAAGTGTTCGGACAATTTTCAGAATTCATCTTTTCCGTTACCCAATTGAACGAACTAATGTTCATGAATCAGGCTTCAAGTTGGGAAGATTCTAGTGGAAACAACTTCAAGATCAATTCAGTTCGTCACAGACAAAGTAACAGTGGAAATTGAACAGTTCAAGAAAGTCTCATTCAAGGCGCAGGTCCAATCTGGCAATTCAAATTTACACATCAAGTTACGAAGGTCAAGGTCGAGTCATCACTCCGATCAACGGTCGCTGAGTTCGCTGAATCAAATCGATCGTATACCATTCAATTTTTGATCCTGAACCATTACATAGAACCAGAAAGACAATCCATACACTTGTTAAACCTCCAGAGCAACCGGGGAAGTATTTCAACAGAATTTCTTTCAATATCAACTTCGAAAATCTTCAATCAACCGGTCAAATTTGCTTCTCAATGGAAACAAGTCAAACAGCTGGGAGCATCTGGTTGTGGTTTTTTTTTTGGGGGGGGGGATCACAATGGCATGACCACATGAAGATAAGTTCTTGTCTAAATTAGAGCTTTCTACTAGTGTGTGTTGTCCAGTTGGCTAGCTGTGGCCTTCAATTTTTCCTCCACTGTCACTTTTCTGTCCTACTTTGCAGTTCTAGTACTTATCATTATGTGTTTACTATCGATGTACTTTATGTAACTTCGCGGGACAGTTGGATAGGGCTTATCATTGCTTGTATATTCCTTTGGAAGATTTAAGCAATTTTAACGACTTTTAGGGATAATTGCTTATATTCGCTGACTGAGGATCTAACTGATTATTAATTTTTCTTTTGAGTTAGGATATAAATGTTTCTTCAGTTAGCAATATAATCACTTTGCTTGTGCTAGTTGTGACGTCACGTGCTTGCGTCATTTTATTTGCATAAATAAGTATTGTTCGATTTTATTCGTTTGTGATCTAAAAATCTCTCTGTCTCATTGTTAGTTTAGGACGACTTGTATCGTAAAATTTTTGTAATGTTACTTTAAACATTTTATTTCTCTAATTAATATGTCTAGTACCTAATTAGTTTCTTTTTATCTGTTTCATAGCGTCGTATAAGTGAATATATCATTTCATTTGCTTGTTCCATCCATTGTTTATCGTCACCTGTTCTTGTCTCTGGCGATAGTAAATATCATAGTTACTTTGAATTAATTAAGCTCATATGTTCAGAGTATATTTATTGACAAATAATATACTTATATAAGTTACTGAGAAACGTAGCACCATGTCTACGTTAGAAGATTTTATTAAATTGGGACAAAGTCTGGGTAAATCAGGTTCTGATCTGCAGACTTATGCTGAAACGAGATATGAAAAGCATTTATCGCAACAGGAAAGAATAGAGCAACGCGAACTTAAAAAGTTGGAACTGGCGCAAAAAGAGAAAGAAATGGCTCAAAAAGATAAAGAAATGGCTCAACAAGAAAAAGAAAGAGAATTACAGAAAGAACTTAAGGAGAAGTAAATAGCTCAACAAGAAAAGGAAAGAGAATTAGATAGGGAGAAAATGCAAATAAGAAGAATGGAACTACTTCAACTAGACCAAGAACATAAACATGCTATTGAGCTTGAGACTTTAAGATTAAATGCTGAGAAGGAAAAGGCTGTTGAATTGGCTAGGGTGCAATCAGAACAGTCCCGACCTTCAGCTAATTCAAATGTATTTTATCCAAAATTGAAGATACCACATTTCGATCAATCTAGAGATTGCATCGATTCATTTTTATCAAGATTTATTATGAAAGTTACAGGTCTGAACATACCTAAGGAAAGATGGAGTAGTCTTTTGGTTGATTTGTTGACCGGGGACTCACTCAAGGTTTTCATGAATCTAGATGAGAAAAGCAGAAACGATTTTGATGTCGTAAAAGAAATACTTCTTAGACGGTTCCAGTTAACTGAATCTGGATTCCGAGAACGTTTCCATATGGCTAAGTCTAGTAAGGACGCTGACTTTGGGGAATTTATTGCTTCCATTAAACATTATTTCAATAGATGGATAGAATTATCAGGTATTACCAAATCATATGAGGGGTTAATGGATCTCATGCTACGTGATAAAGTGCTCTCCTCATGTAGTCATGATTTAGAATCCTTCTTACAAGAGAGACACCCTAACTCTATTGCAGAATATGAAAAATTCGGTAGACAGTTTGTCACGGCACATCCGAATAAGGATGTCCATCGATCTTGTCCTCGAGATCCTATGCCTACGTGTGCAGCACTCCATGATCATAGATCTTATGATCACCGACCTAGATCACAGAGCACGGACGGTCGATATCGTACACAGTTTCGTCATGAATATCGGGGGTCTTACAACTTCCCTCGGTATCGTTCACCGTCAAGATCCTATCGTCGGAGTTATCGAGGTTATTCACCTCATGATCGTGGAGGCCACAAAGGCAGGGGTCGTGATGATTATCACAAAGACTATTACAGGGATTACAATAATCATGGATCATCATATAAAAGAAATAATGATAATGATGATTCATCAGATTTTTATTATAAGACAAAATCAGGCAAAAAGAAAACAAATCATTTCAGATCATCTTCAAAGAATAATTACAAACATGGTCATGCTAATGCATGTGCTACCAAAAGAGATCATGAGAATGATGATGACAAACATGCTAATTCATGCAGCATTTTGGATGACTCTTGTTATGTTTGTCAATCACATCCGATATCAGAGAGGAAAAATACACTTCACTGTGGTCATACAATGTCTTCTATGTCTGCTTGTGAGAATTTGGGACGTCTCACATACCACAAGGCATAAGTAATAGCCCCTTCAGTCATAACTGACTATGGGAATGCGCCCCTGAGGTGGCAGTCCTCAGCTGCTTTTTTTCCTGGTGCTCCTTTCAACGTTTTCTCCTCACCTCTGCTTCATGTGTGAGCCTCTCTTCGCCCAATCTGAGGTGGCGCCGTAAATAGCATCGCCACTTAGTGCGATCAGCAGCTTCATCCTCCCATTTTGCTGGATCCAAATCCAGTGCCCTCATATCTCTCTTGCACACATCTTTGAACCTCAGCTGTGGTCGCCCAACTGTTCTCTTGCCATCTGCTAATTGTCCGTAGAAGATATCTTTTGGGATGCGACCATCTTCCATGCGGCGAACATGGCCAAGCCAGCGAAGTCTGCGCTGTCTAAGAAGCGTATACATACTTTGAAGGCCAGCACGTGACAACACCTCGACATTAGTCACTTTATCTTTCCACGAGATGCCGAGGATGCGGCGTAGACACCGCAAATGGAAGGTATTGAGCCTTCTTCCTTGCTTAGCATAGGTCGTCCAGGTCTCGCTGGCATATAGGAGTGTGCTGGTGACGCAGGCATTATATACCGCAGCTTTGGTCTTCATTGTGAGTTTAGAGTTTCCCCAAACACGCGATGTGAGGCGGGCAAAGGTAGCTGCAGCTTTGCCAATGCGGCTGTCGATTTCTGTATCCAGTGAGAGTTTGTCATTGATGGTAGACCCTAGGTATGTGAAGTGGTGCACCACTGCCAATTCATAGTTATCGATTGTGATAACTGGTGCAGCACCCACATCCTGACTCAGCACATTCGTTTTCTTTAGACTTATTGTGAGGCCAAAGTCCTTGCATGCTTTAGTGAAGCGATTCATCAAGCTCTGAAGCTCCTGTTGGCTTTGAGTGACCACTGCAGCATCATCAGCGAACAACAAGTCTCTTATAGTGACCCTTCTGATTTTTGTTTTTGCCTTCAGCCTTGAAAGATTAAACAGACGGCCATCTGACCTAGTGTGAAGGCATATTCCTTCAGTTGCATTTCTGAATGCATGTCTCAAGAGTAAGGCAAAGAAGATTCCGAAGAGGGTCGGAGCCAGAACACAGCCTTGTTTAACGCCACTTAGTATATCAAAGGGCTGTGACGTGCTTCCAGCATATTGGACTGTTCCCTTCATGCCGTCATGGAATGACTTTATCATTTCCAGCATTTTAGAAGGGCTGCATATTTTTCAGGAGGATTTTTAAGAGTCCATCCCTACTAACCAGGTCGAATGCTTTTGTGAGGTCTATAAAGGCGATATATAATGGTCTTTTCTGCTCTCTTGATTTTTCCTGAAGCTGGCGGAGAGAGAAGATCATGTCTGTTGTTGATCTGCCAGCTCGGAATCCACACTGTGCCTCTGGAAATATGCGCTCAGCCAACTTGTGTAGTCGCATTAAGATGACTTTTGGAAAAACCTTACCAACAATACTAAGAAGAGAGATGCCTCTGTAGTTATTGCAATCACTTCTGTCTCCTTTATTTTTATACAGTGTTACAATCTTGGCATCTCGCATGTCTTGAGGAATAGTTGTCTCTTCCCAGCACTGGCACAGCATCCTATGCAGGGGATGTAATAGCGTGCTCTTACAGCATTTGATTAAATCAGGAGGAATCCCATCACTGCCTGGTGCTTTGCCAGAGGCCAAGCTATCAATGGCCTTGCTGAGTTCCTCTAATGTTGGTTCGGCATCCAGCTCCTCCATAGTTGGCAGACTGTTGACACCATCAAGGGCTGCAGGCGTGACGGTATTGTCTCTAGCGTAAAGCTCAGAGTAGTGCTCGACCCACCTCTCCATCTGCTTACCCTTATCGGTTAGCTTCTCTCCGCTGATAGTTTTTAGCGGTGCCGTCTTACTTTTATGGGGGCCAAGTGCTTTCTTTATACCGTCATACATTTGTCTAATGTTGCCTGTTTGCGCTGCGATCTGGATGCTCTCACTGAGCTGGAGCCAATAGTCATTTGCACAGCGTCGAGCAGTTTGTTGAACTTTGCTTCTCGTAGCCCCCAGGATCTGTAGGGTTCTGGCACTCGGTGAACGTTTGTATTCATTCATAGCACTGCGCTTAGCTTCAATGACAGGTGCCATCACATCTGATGAAGCATCAAACAGTCATTTGACGTTGCTTTTTTCTTACCAAAGGTGGCAAGTGCAGTACTTTGAATGGTGTTCCGTAGATGCTCCCAGTTCTCTGTAATAGTATCACCATGCTGAGGGCTACTGAGCACTTTCTCGAAGGTCGCAGTGAATTGAGCGATCATGAAAGGGTCTGACATCTTGCTGGTATCAATGCGTGGTTTCCCTTCATGTCTGACACGATAGAGTTTTCTTGGTTGTGCTCTGATTTTGCAGCAAACCAAGGAGTGATCTGTATCACAGTCTGCACTATGGTACGAGCGCGTGGAGAGCACAGACCTGAGGAGTGGCCTTCTGACGAGAATCAGGTCAAGTTGGTGCCAGTGCTTGGATCGTGGGTGTCTCCATGACACCTTATGCTGGGGTTTTGTCTGAAAGTAGGTGTTGGTCACGCAGAGGTCATGGTGGACGCACAACTCTAAGAGCCGTTGTCCATTTTCATTCATCTTGCCAATACCAAACCTGCCCAGACATGAAGGCCATGAAACATTATCGGCACCCACTCTAGCGTTAAAGTCACCAAGGAGAACAAGCTGTTCTTGTATAGGTATGCTTTTGATAATTGCTGTTAGATTCTCGTAGAACTCATCTTTAGCTTCTGAGGCAGAGTACAGAGTAGGAGCATACACACTGACAAGGGTGATGGGACCTGTGCTAGTTTGCAGGCGGAGCGTTAACAGGCGTTCTGATCCATTCTCGCCTGGTTCAACCATTTTAGTTAGCGATTTTTTAACCGCAAAACCTACTCCGTGTTCTCTAGCTTTATTAAGATCTTTCCCTTGCCAATAAAATGTGTAGTCCTTCTCGCTCACCGTTCCAGAGCCCGCCAGGCGCGTTTCCTGAAGTGCAGCTATATCCACCTGAAGTCGTTTAAGCTCATCATTAATTATGGCTGTCTTCCTTACATCGTTTACATCCTGTAGGTTTTCGGATAGTCCAGTCAACATAGTCCGGACGTTCCAGCATCCCAATCTGAGAGTTTGCTTATTTCTATTTTTTCGATAATTGCTTGGTGCAAAATTTTCTGTCCACAGTTCGGGTTTGACCCTAATCCCCATGCACCCAATGGGGAAAGCAGACAGTGGCGGGACAACACCTTATTGACTGGGGGCTGCCCAGCTTGAAGCGGGCGGTAGCTGTCCAGTGAGATCCTAGAACCTCTCCCACTGTCGGAAGTAGCCCCTGGCGCCATGCCCTACGCCAATTGGGCAAAATGCTTATAACCGGTAACTGCTACTTCCCGTGTTTTGCCGAAACCTATAGGGTGAAGCTGGAGTGTCCTCTCCAGGGCGCGAGCTTGGGCACAGTTATATGGAGATCAAGCTGTTGCCCATGCAGCATGTCCCCCCTCTCCACACAGCCGGTAGATCCAAAGGAACGGCAGTAGCCGATACAGTTTGGTACCAGCCATGTCGCAGGAGTTGCCAGAATAATGTCGAATCGACATTAGACTGCCTTAGGGACTCCGACTCCGGATTTATCCTCAGGGTTTACTCCCGAAGCCAATTCCATAAATGGATATTCCCGCAAGGCAGCGGTGGTTTGAATTCAGAGTTCCTTCTCTTAGATAAGCTACCAACCAAGGATCACGAGCCCTATCTGCCCGAAGCTGCTGGTTTTAAGGCGGAAGTCGCTCGCCTTTGCCCCTTCTCCCGTCAGTGGAAACAGTTCCGCCGGGATCAAATTGAGCCACACGTGAAGGCCGGGAGCTGGACTTGGTTGTCAGAGGCTGTTTGAGGCGCGTGCCATAGAAGTATTTTATCTGCAGTGAGAGCTTATCCTCACTACAACTCCCGGCAATAACAACCTTTGGAACTTATACGGAAAGGAAGTAAGAGTTTTACGTGACACCGGCTCTTCTACTGTAGGCATACAACACTCGCTTATCGAGCCCTCTGCATTTACGGGTAAAACTGTTAAATGTATCACATTTGGTGGGAATATAGAAGAATATCCAATAGCACATGTCTATATCGATACACCGTTTTATACAGGTATGGTGTATGCGTGTGGGTTAAGAGCTCCCGTGGCTGAGATAATCTTAGGTAACATTCCGGGAGTTAGAAATTGCACTCCACATGAGATTACGAAATGGGTTGAATCTCACCCATTGGTGGCAAATGCTGTTGTCACGAGAGCACAACAGTTGGCTACAGATATGGCCACCCCACTTACACCTATAATAGATACAATTATGTCTCCCGACGTCGTTGCTGAAGCACCAGCGGCGTTTGCGGAAAAACAAAAAAATGATCCAAGTTTACAGCGTTTATTTGCGCTAGCAGAAAAAAAAAGTTAGTAAACATACGAAATCAGCACAACATTGGTTTCAAATTAAGAAATCCATACTTACAAGATACTATGACAATGGTATGTCAATTATTCATCAGATAGTCGTTCCAAAAGAATTTAGACCTTTGGTGTTACAAACAGGGCATGACTCGCCCATGGCAGGGCACATGGGTATTAAAAGAACATTATTTAGAGTCACGTCGCAATTCTATTGGCCTGGTGTCAATAAGGACACAAAATTATATTGTAGGTCATGTACGACATGTCAAAGCATATCACGTAAGGGCAGATTCCACACGGCACCCTTACAGATCACTGATGTACCAGAAAGACCATTTAAGAAGGTAGCCATAGATATTATTGGTCCATTATCTATTCCATCTAATAATGGGTTCCGATATATCTTAACCTGTGTAGATCTTTGTACACGGTGGCCTGAGGCCATACCTCTGAAAACCATCAATACTGCGTCGGTATCAGATGCATTATTTTCAATTTTTTGTCGTATTGGTTTTCCGGAGGAAATTTTATCAGACAGAGGTTCACAATTCACCTCAAATATTATGAAAGAAGTGGAGTCGATGCTCTCCATTCACCATTCGTTTTCTAGTGCATATGGGAAGACCATATTACTGGTTTGTCTTCTCTTCTCTTTACACTACGAAAATATGGTTTGACTGTAAGACCTTCTAAGGTCCAGATAGGTTGTCAGGAGATTACTTTTCTTGGTCACCGCATAGGTAACCATAGATTACACCCTGATGACAATACAGTCAAGCGTATACTGGAGATTGCTTTTCCATTATCTAAGAAACAAGTAAGAAGTTTACTTGGGCTGGTTAACTATTACCATAAATTTATACCACGCTTCGCACATATTTCTGCTCCTTTGTCCGGATTGTTGGCCAAAGGTAGTCCAAAAAAAAATATTATGGACACCGCAGTGCGAAGAGGCTCTGATTATGATAAAGAATTTATTTAAGAATCCTCCTATCCTGTTATTGCCAAACATACATTTACCATTCTTGATTCAAACAGATGCATCCAGTTCCGGAATTGCAAATTGTTTACTTCAATGCTATGAAGGGATACTCCATCCATGCTTGTTTGTCTCACGCAAGCTTACTCCTGCAGAACAAAAATACGCAACAGGAGAGCGCGAATTGCTCGCGGTGGTGTGGTGCTTAGAAAAACTGTCTAAGTACTTGATAGGGAGAAAGTTCTTTATCTACACAGACCACAGTCCGCTCACGTTTGTCACTTCGAGAATTATGAAAAACGCGAGAATTCACAGATGGTTTCTTTTACTACAAGAATTCGCATTTAATATCATACCGATTTCAGGAACTGATAATAACCTCGCTGACTTGTTATCGATAAATTTTACGTCACAGCATTGAGATAACTTTCTTGTCTTGATGTTGACAATGGACATAATAGAACCGTTGTGTTCTGGCTTTAAGCCGATATAAGGATATGTGTCTAAAGATAAGGAAAGTCTATGTATGGCCATTGAGCCGAATGGCAGTGTTGGAATGTGTGGTAAAACCACTTAAGGATCGTGTTTTAATATGTGGCATAGCCACTGACTAAATATATATGTGGACCGGCAGATCCACTGGAAAGTGTAAAATAGCGTAAGAATTCGTATCAAATTGAATATAGGACCAGGTAGAGTCCAGATTAGAATCGCGAACAACGCAGATTACGTTCACCTTGAACTTATATACATGGCAGTTAAAGCCTGGCGATGCAAGCCAAAGATGTTGAATAATGACACATAGACAGGATCAATAGATTTACGGATAATGTACTCACTAGCATTGTGAAGGGATAATAATTCTAAGGATCGGATTCAGTAGGAGTTGGTTGCACACTCTATTACGCTATAAACTTAACGGTTAACCCAGACGAGATAAGTCTGTGAGAGGAACATTGTGTAGAGCTTAGGACTATGTTAAAGCCAAGTTAAATGTGTGAGAAATGTGTTACGCTCATTGTGCAAAAGTATATATTAAATTGTTCAGTCGTCCATGGAACTTGTTGATTGCCTGAATTACTCAAGTTCTCACTCTGTGCTGTGACTGTCGTTAATCCTTGCAAGGTCAGTCCAGGTTATCACAGGTATTCATAAGACTAACTATAATCTAACCAACACTGCGGAAGAATTAATATACAACAACGACACTGAATATAATAATAATTTAATCACACAATAATGGCTTAAAACTGCAATCGAACTATAAAGCTGGAATGAGAATAGATGAATCATAATATCTGAAATATTGACAAGCAACCCAATAAACTCACGTCCAACGGTGCTGAATCTTTTAATAACAACTAGCAAGAAAAGATACAGTGAGACCGTAACATACTGATGATGTTGAGGACTGTTTCGCGGCTTGCAGACATGTGAATGGTTGCAAACATTCGCATGCCTGCACCACGGAACTCCTCAATTGAATTAAGACCAGAAATCGCGCATATCGATGTATGACGCGTCAGGCCTAGTTACAGTAGTCTACCTATGGCCTGCGGGCCTGATGGCCGGCGTGCCATCCAACAGTGTTTCAATGTGTGGCACAGCCACTTATGGATAGTGTTTCAATTGTGTGGCATAGCCACTTACTTAAGTGTAGAACCGTTGTGTTCTGGCTTTAAGCCGATATAAGGATATGTGTCTTGTCACAGAGTGCTCGAAGGTTTTGTCTAGATTTATTTTAAAATTCCTTACTTTTCTTTTCCTTCACATTTTGTCTGTTTTCTCTACGGAAATATTTGCACCTGCGATCGTTTCTTTAGCTGTTTTTCTAGTCTGCACTAATAGTCCTGTCATACTATCCAAATTCTATTTTCTTCTTCAAAGGCACTTAAAAGCATTTCTTTAGGGACGTCTATGCGATTTATTCACTTAGTCGAAACGACAGTGGTTCTCAGAGTATCATATTTCCGTGTTCAGTGGTCAACTGGAGACCGCCCAATAAATCTTTGGCATGGCTGAACGAGAGACAGGGGAATAATTAACTCTTGGCGTGGGAATCAGGAAATATTTTAGCTTCATGCGAACGAATGCTGAGTTTTAAGATCACTTGCTGATTAACCGTTGGGAAACAACGCAGCTTATAGAAGAGAAGCCTCCACCTCTTACCTACAAGTATATGTGATTGAGAGTAAAAGCTACTAAAGTTCTATTTCTTAAGCTGTGGATAAAGTCCTGAGCGGTAAGCAAACTCTCAGTATTCGCTTAATTAGCTAACTCTAATATCAAGGGATTAGTTAATGGATGTAAAGTGTGAAATACTAAATATTGTGGTTTTATTTCTTTACATTAGATTGATAGCTATTTTGCATTTATGTATTTTGAATGTTATTGATGCATTATAATGATGTAAGTACTGGCTGATATGAGAAAGTACTACATGCTAATTGTATTAGGAATGTGATGAAGAAAGCTGTTGTGAACGAGAGAAGAACCATGTTGTTCAAGGAACGAGTGAATGAAATAGCATTCCTCCAATGCAGTCACGCATGAACGCACACGGCCAGGCGTCTGCTTATAACAAATGTTGACCTGACTGACCTGACCTGATTGTGAGACTACCGCTAGACAGGAATTTGTAAACAAACGGACAGTCGCTTTTAAGGAAGACTGACGTTACGGTTTCAGGTAAATATATCATTAGGCACCATTCTGAGACGAAACGTCCAGAGTGGCTGTAGTTAATATATCTGTAAAACAAACAGAAGATTGATTACCTGCATTGTCTTCCACAGCCCAGTTGCAGAATCCTAGCCAGTTTCTGGATTTTGATTGCTGTAAATTGTTGCGAGTAAACCGCCTAGTTGCTCTATGCTACAGAGAGAACTAGTGCTTACGTCTCAAACCATCTAGCGGTGTTCACAAGTCAGCAACCCTGAGCAGTCTACAGCATTTAAGCATTCAACACCTCGTCAGCGCCTGAACAGCATAACGCAACTTCACAACCAGGTGAACGAACAGCCTAGTCATCTCTTGGACTGTAGCCCCACTGAATCAAATTCTCCAGTTGGTAATCCCTACCTACTGAGACGCTCAGGAGAAGTCCAAGCAGATAAGTCTACGTAAAACCCAGACCAAAATCAGAATTCACTTATCCAAGAAATAGCCGTAGGAATAAACTTTCGTCAGTGAGAAAAAATAGCCTCTTATTCTTATCTGAACCAAAGACACTGACAGTTCTAAATTTCCTAGTATTTCTTTTTTCAAAGTACATGTCAACATTGATTTTATTTTCTACTGTAATTAAAGTAATTATGTACATTCTGTAACTCACCATCATTCTGAGTTTGACTTAGTAGATTGTATGTTCTGTTCAGAAAAAACATTCTCAACCCTCCTTGTATTATTACCTGTTACTACTAGTGCATCTTCAAAAAGATTTGAGTAAGAAAGAGTTAGTCGTCGCCAGAAAAATACAAGAGTTGGTAGTCTGAAAGGTGAGAGAATCACTGACACCAACCTGTGCCCTTCTGTTATCTCTTTCCCTCAACACTAGCTCACATCTGTGAAAACTAGTGTCTAAAGGTCTATGTGCTTTCTACACATCTTCCTTACTATACAAAACTCTTTATGCGACAATTGGATTCTCATTCAACGTCAATTGGAGTGCACCATCAACTATATCTGCGACAAACTGGAGGCTCAGTCCGGAATCTTACCTTTGGTGACCTATCTGCAGAATAATTGTTGAATCATTAACTAGTAGTCTATCAATACCTTGGAGTAGAATCTATTATATATCCCTAGACAACGAAACTTCTTATATTTTCTGAACAGAATTGTGGAATTACACAGTAGAATAAGGAAAGTGAAATCTGAATGGTCCTGGAATTAATTAATTAATTATTTAATTAATTAAGTTACTTAGATTAATTAAGTTCATTAAGTTAATTAGTGGCTTAAGATAACTAAGTGTACAAGTTGATGATTGTGTGTGAAAGACTGGCTGCAATTGTAATACCTTACTTCAGAAGAAATAAGAGTATACACAGAGTTAAAAATAAATCAATTATACTTGAGTCTGGCTCAAGTTAATAATATCTTAATTCAGCAGAAATAAGTATTATTAAAATATCAATTATACTAGCATCTGTAAAGGGATACATTACGTCAGTAGACTTAATAGTATTACCTCAAGCTTCTGTAAATTGATCAGTGGTTTATTATTACAATACTTCATAGAATTATTAGTAATAACTGGAAACTAGTGCAGCGTATACTGAGAGATTGAACTACCTACCCAGCGATCTAAAATGAACGCAGTAGCTGAACTTAGAGCTCAATTTTTCCAATATTTGATAGATCACAAAGTAAACGATTCCATAAAAATTATAAGATGTCTAGATACATGGATAAGTGACTCTTATGTGGAAGGCGAGGAAAGAGGTTACTCGAGAAAGTTAATTGCGAAACATGTCTTAGAACAGGCAGAACTTTTCCCGAGAACAGAGATGGAAATGATAGAGAGTGATGAAAAATGGACTCGCGACTGGAACGAGAAGGAAGCCAAGTGGAAAGAAGAGGCCATAAGCAGTGAAGCAGCTTATGAGAAGGAACAGCTGGAAGCTCAACCCTACCTTAAGTTGAAGACGCCGCCACTGGAAACTCAAAACTCGCCAGGAGATTTGAAACCCATGATTAGTCATGAGGCCACGGAATCCCAGAGCCCCACTCCCAGGTCAGATGAACCATTATTTCAAGAGGAAGCACCCTCTGCTCCACAGGAAGCGCAACTTAGTACTCAGAGCCCATGGTTAGGCAAAGCAGAGAGGCGGACATCGAACTCGATAAGTCATGACCCCTTTGTGAAGGTAACTACGCACATAAATGCTGGCAGTATGAGGAAAAGTACACTCTCGTCAGGAACACGTCAGAAAAGGAATTTCCCAGACACACCGAACATCTCTAATGAGCAACAACATGCCTTTGCTAAATCTCAGAAAGCACACAAAGACCGATTTCATAACCACAACAAAAGCGCTCAGGACTACAAAAACACTACAAACCGGAGGAATGGAGACTGTAAAGAGCTGTCTAAGAAGACAGATAACTTCAGTAACGGCCCCATCCCGCGATTAATGTCACCTGGGCAACAAAAGGACAGAGAGCTTAAAAGTAGCCCAGAGTTACCTCTCATTGTTGACACTAACGGAGTGAACGACAAGGGAGTTACATGGTTCTAGGAGAACTAAAACAGCCTTTGAAGGTACACGCGGAACCACGCAAAGGTCTGATAAAATCTGTGACTCATAGAGACACAATGGGCTCTTTAATTAGAGTCGTAGAAATGGTTCAAGAGGAAACTTCTTTACCTGTCACTTTATCCACTGGAATGTTGGAAAAGTGTAAACCGGCAAAAACTTGCCATATCACTGGGTTTAACCCAGCACCAAAAACCCCACCCCTTCTCTGTGAGAGAGAAGCGAATATGACACCCAGCGGACGTGGTTCACAGGCGCCAGGTGAAAACATCAAGCAAACGGAAATTTTAGCACCCCTACCAAACAATGAAACGCGCGTTGTCAGCTCGAAGCCTGACCACTTCATGCATCAGTGCACGGATGAAAATGAGAGAGTTCATACTTCTGCTGAGAAGCCATTCTATAACAGCTTCCCTAATCTCAAGGAGACGATTAGTTTTACAGAAGGAGATGAATATTTTCAAATGAATGGAGATACGTCAGGGTCATTGAAAGATCCAAACCAAAGTTTGCTTGATAAAATCACAACAGTGATAGGAAAAGCCCAGGCTGATAATCATTCAGCAGAGACTGAGGTACAAGATACGCCTGTGGTTGAGAAAAGAATGGATAATGGGAATGACCAGTGGATGGACAGACAGTTGAATGACTCTCGCATTAAACCACTTGTGCTCACAGCTATAAATTTGACTTTCACCCACCCCAAACTGCTTCGTTCATACCTGAACGCCAGTTACCCTCAATCTTCGTGTGATTTATCAATGAACAAGTTGTCTGCAAACTTGAGATGTTTAGGAAACGTGAGATTTAACCCACGTAGGGCATGGACATCTTTCAATCCAGAAAGAAAGACAGGGAACATTAACTGTCTGAGCAGGTCAAACTTAGCAGCAGACATAAGGAGATACATGAGGTCCTATGTCTCATGGAAGAGACACAAGCAAGAATCTCATTGTTACCGGGACAAAGGATGTTTTGCACGCCCATTCAAGCGGGCCACGGAACAATGGCAGACTAAGCGCAGCGAACGGACACCAGATAGTGGACGGGCTGAAGTAGTTCATACTACGCGTCTTTTGTTTGAAGAGGTGAATGGGTACAGCATTTTGACCGGAAAAACTGTCTTAGAAATTACGAAGTTTAGCTCAGCGATAACTCAGAACGAAGTCAGGGATTCGCAAAATGTAGAGCCATGGCCAAGTAAAGCGTTAGCAAGCGGACAAAGGTCGAGAGAATTGGAAAGTTGGGTGACAGAAGGAATTTATAATTTAGACAAAGACCTTCTCTCGTTGAATAGTTTGCAACTATTTTAAATTGGGGAGTATCTGTCACAGAGTGCTCGAAGATTTCGTCTAGATTATTTTAAAATTCCTCACTTTTCTATTCCTTCACATTTTGTCTGTTTTCTCTACGGAAATATTTGCACCTGCGATCGTTTCTTTAGCTGTTTTTCTAGTCTGCACTAATAGTCCTGTCATACTATCCAAATTCTATTTTCTTCTACAAAGGCACTTAAAAGCATTTCTTTAGGGACGTCTATGCGATTTATTCGCTTAGTCGAAACGACAGTGGTTCTCAGAGTATCATATTTCCGTGTTCAGTGGTCAACTGGAGACCGCCCGATAAATCTTCGGCATGGCTGAACGAGAGACAGGGAAATAATTAACTCTTGGCGTGGGAATCAGGAAATGTTTTAACTTCATGCCAACGAATGCTGAGTATTAAGATCACTTGCTGATTAACCGTTAGGAGACAACGCACGCTTATAAGTTATAGAATAGAAGCATCAACTTACCTCATACCTACAAGTATATGTGATTGAGAGTAAACGCTACTAAAGTTCTATTTCTTAAGCTGTGATAAAGTCCTGAGCGGTAAGCAAACTCTCAGTATTCGCTTAATTAGCTAACTCTAATATCAAGGGATTAGTTAATGGATGTAAAGTGTGAAATATTAAATATTGTGGTTTTAACTCTTTACATTAGATTGATAGCTATTTGCATTTATGTATTATGAATGTTATTGATGCATTATAATGATGTAAGTACTGGCTGATATGAGAAAGTACTACAAGCTAATTGTATTAGGAAAGTGATGAAGAAAGCTGTTGTGAACGAGAGAAGAACCATGTTGTTCAAGGAACGAGTGAATGAAATAGCATTCCTCCAATGCAGTCACGCATGGACGCACACGGCCAGGCGTCTGCTTATAACAAAGGTTGACCTGACTGACCCGACCTGATTGTGAGACTACCGCTAGACAGGAATTTGTAAACAAATGGACAGTCGCCTTTAAGGAAAAAGACTGACTGTTACGGTTTCAGGTAAATATATTATTAGGCACCATTCTGAGACGAAACGTAAAAAGTGGCTGTAGTTAATATATCTGTAAAACAAACAGAAGATTGATTACCTGCATTGTCTTCCACAGCCCAGTTGCAGAATCCTAGCCAGTTTCTGGATTTTGATTGCTGTAAATTGTTGCGAGTAAACCGCCTAGTTGCTCTATGCTACAGAGAGAACTAGTGCTTACGTCTCAAACCATCTAGCGGTGTTCACAAGTCAGCAACCCTGAGCAGTCTACAGCATTTAAGCATTCAACACCTCGTCAGCGCCTGAACAGCATAACGCAACTTCACAACCAGGTGAACGTACAGCCTAGTCATCTCTTGGACTGTAGCCCCACTGAATCAAATTCTCCAGTTGGTAATCCCTACCTACTGAGACGCTCAGGAGAAGTCCAAGCAGATAAGTCTACGTAAAACCCAGACCAAAATCAGAATTCACTTATCCAAGAAATAGCCGTAGGAATAAACTTTCGTCAGTGAGGAAAAATAGCCTCTTATTCTTATCTGAACCAAAGACACTGACAGTTCTAAATTTCCTAGTATTTCTTTTTTCAAAGTACATGTCAACATTGATTTTATTTTCTACTGTAATTAAAGTAATTATGTACATTCTGTAACTCACCATCATTCTGAGTTTGACTTAGTAGATTGTATGTTCTGTTCAGAAAAAACATTCTCAACCCTCCTTGTATTATTACCTGTTACTACTAGTGCATCTTCAAAAAGATTTGAGTAAGAAAGAGTTAGTCGTCGCCAGAAAAATACAAGAGTTGGTAGTCTGAAAGGTGAGAGAATCACTGACACCAACCTGTGCCCTTCTGTTATCTCTTTCCCTCAACACTAGCTCACATCTGTGAAAACTAGTGTCTAAAGGTCTATGTGCTTTCTACACATCTTCCTTACTATACAAAACTCTTTATGCGACAATTGGATTCTCATTCAACGTCAATTGGAGTGCACCATCAACTATATCTGCGACATGTCTAAAGACTAGGAAAGTCTATGTATGGCCATTGAGCCGAATGGCAGTGTTGGAATGTGTGGTAAAACCACTTAAGGATCGTGTTTTAATATGTGGCATAGCCACTGACTAAATATATATGTGGACCGGCAGATCCACTGGAAAGTGTAAAATAGCGTAAGAATTCGTATCAAATTGAATATAGGACCAGGTAGAGTCCAGATTAGAATCGCGAACAACGCAGATTACGTTCACCTTGAACTTATATACATGGCAGTTAAAGCCTGGCGATGCAAGCCAAAGATGTTGAATAATGACACATAGACAGGATCAATAGATTTACGGATAATGTACTCACTAGCATTGTGAAGGGATAATAATTCTAAGGATCGGATTCAGTAGGAGTTGGTTGCACACTCTATTACGCTATAAACTTAACGGTTAACCCAGACGAGATAAGTCTGTGAGAGGAACATTGTGTAGAGCTTAGGACTATGTTAAAGCCAAGTTAAATGTGTGAGAAATGTGTTACGCTCATTGTGCAAAAGTACATATTAAATTGTTCAGTCGTCCATGGAACTTGTTGATTGCCTGAATTACTCAAGTTCTCACTCTGTGCTGTGACTGTCGTTAATCCTTGCAAGGTCAGTCCAGGTTATCACAGGTATTCATAAGACTAACTTGATAAGATCTTTCTTTGGGAGACAGACGTCATCATCAGTTGATAAACTCTTTTAATACAAGACCCTTGCCCTGAGCAAGAGACATGCTGAAAAATCTGAAGCTCACTCGAACATCACCAGAGTTAAATACTGTGTTGTTGTGTTGCTCGTGGTTTGAGTATGGAATGTCAACTTGACCTACGCAGTGGTGTGTAGACATAGATTGAGTGTGTAATATGCGAATGATAGGAAGAGTTCGTGGTGTTGACAAATGTTCTTTTCTCACACTCATGTATGGCTGGAAGTCATCGACACCAACGACTGTGTACCTTTACTACAGTTTAATTGGACGTACACACTCGACAGCACAGATAGTGACAAATCACAGGTTGGCATAATACATCATGGTACAGTGGATAACTGGTCTTGCAATGTTACATGGGCACTCATGTAGAATAATAGTATAATGGACTGTCAATAGCCAAGCACTCAGTATTGCCCATATATATATCATCTGAGTTTACTGACAAAGCACGTCAGATTATAAACAATATCCAAGATGAATTCTAGACCTAATCTCGTCTAGTGAAGATTCCTTAACATAATGTCCAGCACAGATTTTTCCATATAATCAAATTGAACCGCTAGCAATGGGTTCTCATGTGTAGCAGTGATCTCTGGACTAATCAAGCGATAATACGGGCATCCCTTTTCTCTTCTTGAAAGTCACTAAATGTTTTTACAAGATGGCTTCTCTCGTGAGCTGTCACTCACGTTTGGATACAGATAATGAATCTGTCTTAAAGTTAGTCATTCATTAAATGTTTCATTGCTCTGTAGATTCTATCATGATACAATTGACTGCATTCTACAGGATATAGTGCTGCTAGGAATCAGAGTCATTTTCCATCTAGTTAAATGCATCCTCTCAGATGTACAAGTCATACCTATCGAAAAACGGTGGCTTCGTACGAGAGTTCAAAAGAGTATCTTTTATTACCTGCGTATCAGAAATATGATTCTGCCATTCCTTGGCAATAAGAATAAACACTGGGGTAAAGCATACACGATAGGTCTAGACGACTATCACTTTCCCCATAAATATAGAGATCACTTTTTCCCGGCGACAAGCCGACATAGCAAAACACAGCCCCCATGATCAGGGCGAAGCCAAAACACACTTCTCTAGAGACACATCCGCCGAACAGCCTTTGACCTCTCTAGAGACAAAAGAACATATAGTTCGACTTAGATATGTAAAGATATACAGATATAAGACAGACTCGTCCTACTCAGCCAAACAATACACATAAATTCAGGCCATAGATATTCTGAAGCAAGAACAATCTATTACTACCCAAACAAAGAATAAATCGCAGTAAAACTGGATTCATCCGCGGAGTTCGATCGAAAGAGACGGCACAACTTTCAAGGGAAGTAACTCAATAATGACTTTCCCTTAAGCACTAAAAAATATCTATTTTGTTTACAAAATATTTGCGAACATAACAAGTATACCAATGTATAATATTGTAAGATATCAAAGACTGCACGTAACAGTCTTACCACACCTCCCGGGGAAAAAAAATGGAACATTTTTTTCTTTTTGAAATACATCTAGGAGCAACGTACAATAGGCTCACAACGCATGAATAATGCGCAGATGAAAATATCAGGAATACATATAACGCCTAATATGAGGCTAAGTCGACTTATGGAGCGACTGGTGAGAATGTGTCTCATAAACTGAGAGAAATTATTTCTCTATAAGTATATTTTTCCAGGAAGGTGTCATCAAAGTATAATACAATTCTGGCAATTACACGATGCCTAAAAAATTCATACCATAGTTTCGTATTAGATATCTTACATTTATGATTTATGAAGAAAAATCATCAAAGCACAGCGGTGAATAAACATCAATGAACCGCTATGTAGTGATACAATCATTATATTATTAAATTACAAATGTGTATCTATTATGATATAGAAAAGGAACTACTATAGAACTAGACATATCAAGAATTCTAAGCCCTAATAGTTATGTGGAATCATGTGGGCATCTTGACAGAATGTCTGCCATCACATTATCTGATCCACGAATAGCTCGCACAGAGAAATGAAAAGGTTGAAGAGCAATTGCATATCGAGTAGACCTCGAGCTCTTCAAATTCTTACTCTGTATAGCAGTAAGAGCTTTTTGGTCGGTTTCTACTATGAAATGTGCGCCTAGAAGGAATCTCTGTAGTTTGAGGATCGACCAAACCATGGCTAATAGCTCACGGTCTAAAACCGAATAATTCCTTTCTGCCGCATTAAGTTTTCTGGAAATATACATTACAGGATGCAGAGTTCCAGAGTCCTCTTGCATTAGTGCCGCTCCAATCCCAGTGGATGAAGCGTCACTACGAAGAACGAATGTCTTATCTTTAGTAGGTAGCACTAAAATAGGTGGTGTTGAAAACAATGTTTTAATCTTATCCAGAGAGCATTGGCATTCCTGAGACCAGTGGACCATATTAGGCGAACCTTTCTTTAGAAGTGTCGAAAGAGGTGCCATGATAGAGGATAGATTCTGAATGAATCTGCCATAAAATTGAATAAGACCTAACAGACTTCTCACCTGTTTTTTAGTCTTAGGGATCGAGATGTTAAGTATCTTATCATGCGCACGAATGTAGCTGGTGCGTTCATAAGACCGAAAGGCATAAAATTCCATTGGAACAAACCTCTAGGTGTTGAAAAAGCCGTGAGAGGTTTGGCGCGTTCAGATAAAGGAACTTGCCAATATCCTTTAGACAAATCAAGTTTAGTGAAAAAATGAGATTTGGAGAGTCGAGTAAGTAGCTCTTCCAGTAAAGGCATAGGTTCGGCATCGAACTTCGTTACTTGATTCAATTTTCGATAGTCAACGCAAAGACGTATGTTATTGTCTTTTTTACGAACAATAACCATCGGCGAAGAATATGCAGAGGTGGATGGTTCGATTATTTTCAAATCTATCATCTCATCCAACTCTTTCTCAACCTGTGCTTGGAAATGTATAGGTATAGGATAAGGTCTAACCCTAATAGGAGTATGGTCAGTTAGAACAATGTCATGTTCAATGACATGCGTTTGTCCAGGGATGTCAGTGAGTACATCCTGAAATGTTTGCAACATAGTTGAAACTTGTCGCTGTTCTCCTAGAGACAAATCAGGAGAGACAGTAACGTTCTTCCATGATTCACTAGAATGGAGTGGGATCATTGGAAGAGGAAGATTTACATCTGAAAAAACTTGTTTCCTCATCCTGTATCACGGACAGTGATGAGTAATGACCATGTTGTACTGGAGAATTGTCCGTTGCTTGGAAAATGGGTTGCAAATAATCCGGACGTTCATGGAATTCAGTAAGCATATTGATGTGGAAGGTTTTATGCTTCCCATCAATATTGACAATATAGTCGACATCGGAAATTTTCGATATTATATCGTACGGACCTTTCCAAGAAATAAGTAGTCTGTTTTCCCTACAAGGTAGTAATACAAATGCTTTGTCACCAGGACAAAGTTGTCGTAAGCATCTCTTCTTATTGGCAAATTGCCTTGCCTTCTGTTTCGCAAATTCAGAAGAAGAAGTTGCTAATTTGCATGCTTCGATAATCTTTTGTCTCAACGCGATGACATATTCGTAGGATGACTTTGTGTCATCGTCAATATTGTCAGCTGTTATGAGATCATGAAGCAGCGACATAGGGCCACGCGGACGCGCGCCAAAGACGAGTTCAAAGGGAGAAAATCCTGTATGTTCATTGGGTACCTCTCTGTAAGCGAAGAGGGCCGCAGGTAAAACTCTGTCCCAGTCTTGAGGATGATCCTCAGTTATCTTCCCTAGTAAGTTTTTAAGTGTTCTATTAAGGCGTTCGACCATACCATTAGACATTGGATGGTAGATACTACTTAAAGATCTATCTATCTGCAGAGTAGACATTACTTGAGACATGGTATCTGATATTAGTTGGGTGCCATGGTCTGACAATATCTCTCCGGGGAACCCCAGACGAGAAAATATAAGCCAAAGAGCATCTGCAATATCAGCAGTAGTAATGCTCTTCAGAGGAATAGCCTCTGGCCAACGTGTGCACATATCAACACACGTCAAGATAAACTGATGTCCTCTGGCAGACTTGATCTTAAATGGACCAATAATGTCTATGGCCATTTTTTGAAACGGCCGAATAGGAATGTCCGCCGCCTGAATGGGTGCAGCATGCCGTGGACCTTTGGATTTAACTTCCTGACATACTTTACAAGATCGACAATAAATCCGTATGTCCTTGTTTACCAATGGCCAAAAGAAAGCCGCAAGGACTCTTGACTTAGTACGGGAAAAACCCATGTGTCCAGCACACTGAGAGTCGTGAGCGTGCTGCAAAATTTTAACTCTCAAATTCTTGGGAACCAGGATTTGAGAATGACTTGACGTAATGGAGTCTTGAACCATACGTACAAGTACGCCATTCTTCTTTGTAATCCACGATTTACGACTTGTGTCTTTATTCGGATCACCTTTAGTTGCAAGAATGAAGAATTTCTTCAGAGTGGGATCATCTTCTTGCTGTTTTATAAACGAGTCACGAGAAATTACCAAGGGATCACCTTGGTTATGCACTTCATTATCTTCAGTAGATGAAGTTTGAGGCATATTAAGAGCCTGCGCTCTAGTGACTACAGCGTTAGCAATCTGCATGTTTTGCCTTTCCCACGCGGAAATTTGTTGCGGAGTGCATTCTTTGACTCCATGAATGCGACCGATGATGAGGTCAGCGATCGGATTCGGAAGAAGACATGCGTGTACATCTCCTGTAAAGAAAGGAGTAGCAATCCTAATGATAGCAGTAGAGTATTTCTCTAATGTGCCGCCAAATGTTACACATTTGACTACTTGTCCAGTGGCACGGGAAGGATCTACGAGTGACTGCCTAACACCAATTGTGGTGCATCCAGAATCAAATAGCACAGAGACTGGATTGTTATTTACTAAACCCTTATGTAAGACAAGAGAACCTCTTCCATCATGCGCGACTGATGCAGGAAGAGCAGGAAGAGGATGGCCACAGCTTAAAGTAGACACTGTGGTTGGCTCAAATAATGTTTTGCATTGGGGGCACTGAGATGCTCTCCCAAAATCAAAAGCGGCACATGCCATATTACTAGCATCATTATTATCTTTACTCTGTTTATAGGCTTCATGGGACTCTTGTTGTGCAGAGTTTGCCTGAAAATGTGGTTTATGTCTTTTGTTTTGAGATCTACCTCGGTTATTATCACCTCTGTAGTTATTGTTACCTCTATTGTAACCCCTATTTGGGTTTGAGTCATAGTTCCCTTGGTTACCATTATCATATTCATTATAATGAGTATCTCTGTAATTATGATCTTGTTGACTCCAAGACGGATAACCCGGATAGTTTCTATAATTACTTCCTCTACGGAAATTCCTATAATTATGACCACCCCTGTGTCGAGAGCTATCAGCTCGTCTCCAGTTCTTTGAAGAAGAACCCTGAAATGATTGGTTACCTTGGTTTTGATAACTATTATGGTTACCTTTTTTATCAAATCTGTTTTGAGGTCCCTGAAATCTGTGTGAATGATTGGGATTGTATGGTGTTGCTGAAGCAACTGGCATACTCTCCTTAATCTTAGTGTTGCCAAAAGTCACGTCGGGGTGTGCAGTGACATATTGGGAACAATATTCTTCCATTTCCTTTAGAGATTTGGGTTTACGCTCATGTATAAATTCCAGGAATGGTTTGTTAACACATGACATAATCTTATCTCTGAGCAACAAATCCATAAGTCCTTCATACGTTTTTTCTGTTTTGGAAAGCTCAATCCAACGATCAACTGTGAGACGTGCCTTTGCAGTGAATTCTGAGAATTCTACACCTGTCTCAGGCACCATCGTCTTAAATAAAAGGCGATAGCCTTCCTCACTTAGCTGGTATTTCTTTATCAAAGCCGCCCTAATGACATCATAATTATCCTTATCTGCTTCTCCTACAAGGCATAATCTAGTCAAAGATTCACCTTTCAAGTTTTCTGCTAATTGATTAGCGTATTGTGATTTATCCACATTATGTGTACGACAAGAACGTTCAAATCTATCCAGCCAGAATGTAATATCGTCACTGGACTGATTGAACGGTGGAACCTTAACCTTGTAAGTAGAAGGTTTACCATTACCACTAGATGCCTGATTAACATTACTCATACTTGTCAATCTCAATTTCTCTAACTCAAATTCATGTTCTCTTATTGCTTTTTTTTCTTCAGCTTCTCTGTCTAATCTTTTTTGTTCAGCATCCCTGTCTAATCTTTTTTGTTCAGCTTCCCTGTCTAATCTTTTTTGTTCAGCTTCCCTGTCTAATCTTTTTTGTTCAGCATCACTGTCTAATCTTTTTTGTTCAGCATCACTGTCTAATCTTTTTTGTTCAGCAGCAGCTTCTCTTTCTAATTTTTTTTGTTCAGCTTCAAATCTCCTTTGCTCCACCTGCATCTGCAATTTCTTTTGTTCAGCAGCAGCCTCAGCTTCTCTTTCTAATCTTTTCTCTTCAGCCATAGCTTTTCTCTCTTCTGCAGCAGCTTTTCTCTCTTCTGCAGCTAATGCTTTGTCATATTGAGCAACTGCCCATTCTTCTAATTGTTGACCAGTTTTATCAAGGGATTTCCCTTGTGTAATGAAGTATTCTAATGTAGACATGATGTCTAACAATAATACTAATCACTTGAAACAATAATAATACCACAAGTTCTTAATGACTTGATTAATCATATACTATCCCAATATCTGTGGGTCACAAGCCTTAATAAGGTCTTGTATAACAGTAATAATAATCAAGTACTGGTTTATACCATAATCCAAGTGCAGTGCACAGGCAATAGTGTCTTATGAAATATACCTATATAAAACATATGTCAACCAACAGAATACATAAAGTACAAATAGGACTGACAATACGAAAACGTTTGCAGAAATCAAATAAATCAAATAGGGAAATCAATGAAAATAATCACTGAATCTGCAAGGGATAACAACACACAAATGACGTCACAGTATATGAATATAAATTGTGAATAGAACTGAAAGATAGAAAAGGGTAGACCAACAAATTACAAACAAATCCAAACAAAACTAAAGAACAAAGAAATATTACAAAAATAACAATAATTACAGTCTTCACAGCTAACACAAATAGCAACTAGTTGTTGCAAGCAAATTTCCAATTAAGGAAATTGCACCTAAAGAAAACGCCCACAACGGACCCTCTATGACGTGGGATATTCTGTTGTGAGGACTCCGCCCAACCTTAAACACAACCCGCTGACATATAAACTAACATACTGTACAAATAAATAACATGTAAACATAAATATATAAATTATGTGTATGATAGTATGTGTTGCGAAATAGGCTCAGTTTTACAGTAATGGCAAAGTTATTCTTATGAAAATAAACAAACTGCCACTTTATTCAATTAAACATTCTGGCCTTAAATATTAAAGTTCATATATAGAAAACAAGAAGATCCATCGATGAAAATAGGACTTCTTAGTTCAATAATACTGTCTTCCTGTTAATATTGACAAGAATTGATCCAACTGTTCTGTGAAACTCTGTAATGTCTAATGTACAAATGTCAACAACGCTGACCTACATACTGCATTCACTTGACAGGTCACGTGACGAAGTGTTGACAAAGAGCAAACCAATACTGCAAGTGTGTCGTATTAGCCACAGGAAACGGTCTGGTATCGGTAATCTGTTGACTTCTGAACTTCTGCGAGGTCAAACCCAGAAAGCTGGTCCACCAGTTGATAAGATCTTTCTTTGGGAGACAGACGTCATCATCAGTTGATAAACTCTTTTAATACAAGACCCTTGCCCTGAGCAAGAGACATGCTGAAAAATCTGAAGCTCACTCGAACATCACCAGAGTTAAATACTGTGTTGTTGTGTTGCTCGTGGTTTGAGTATGGAATGTCAACTTGACCTACGCAGTGGTGTGTAGACATAGATTGAGTGTGTAATATGCGAATGATAGGAAGAGTTCGTGGTGTTGACAAATGTTCTTTTCTCACACTCATGTATGGCTGGAAGTCATCGACACCAACGACTGTGTACCTTTACTACAGTTTAATTGGACGTACACACTCGACAGCACAGATAGTGACAAATCACAGGTTGGCATAATACATCATGGTACAGTGGATAAATGGTCTTGCAATGTTACATGGGCACTCATGTAGAATAATAGTATAATGGACTGTCAATAGCCAAGCACTCAGTATTGCCCATATATATATATCATCTGAGTTTACTGACAAAGCACGTCAGATTATAAACAATATCCAAGATGACTTCTAGACCTAATCTCGTCTAGTGAAGATTCCTTAACATAATGTCCAGCACAGATTTTTCCATATAATCAAATTGAACCGCTAGCAATGGGTTCTCATGTGTAGCAGTGATCTCTGGACTAATCAAGCGATAATACGGGCATCCCTTTTCTCTTCTTGAAAGTCACTAAATGTTTTTTACAAGATGGCTTCTCTCGTGAGCTGTCACTCACGTTTGGATACAGATAATGAATCTGTCTTAAAGTTAGTCATTCATTAAATGTTTCATTGCTCTGTAGATTCTATCATGATACAATTGACTGCATTCTACAGGATATAGTGCTGCTAGGAATCAGAGTCGTTTTCCATCTAGTTAAATGCATCCTCTCAGATGTACAAGTCATACCTATCGAAAAACGGTGGCTTCGTACGAGAGTTCAAAAGAGTATCTTTTATTACCTGCGTATCAGAAATATGATTCTGCCATTCCTTGGCAATAAGAATAAACACTGGGGTAAAGCATACACGATAGGTCTAGACGACTATCACTTTCCCCATAAATATAGAGATCACTTTTTCCCGGCGACAAGCCGACATAGCAAAACACAGCCCCCATGATCAGGGCGAAGCCAAAACACACCTCTCTAGAGACACATCCGCCGAACAGCCTTTGACCTCTCAACAACGACACTGAATATAATAATAATTTAATCACACAATAATGGCTTAAAACTGCAATCGAACTATAAAGCTGGAATGAGAATAGATGAATCATAATATCTGAAATATTGACAAGCAACCCAATAAACTCACGTCCAACGGTGCTGAATCTTTTAATAACAACTAGCAAGAAAAGATACAGTGAGACTGTAACAGTGTATTGGTTAGTTCTTTCACGAAGAATTCGCCATTTCTATATTCATGTGGTCATTATTAGATAATGGACTTTTGAAAGTGATAAAAGATATAGTGCCTGATCAGTTTCCACAGTGACCCGGTTTCTAAACTGTAAGTGGCCTTCTCTTAGTCTACAAATAGAATATAAAGTGGTGAGTTCAATTCTAACCTCTGTCCACTACTATGCATTTTGGCTATAGTAATTGATTGAATTTGGGGACCGAAGACGCAGCAACAGTGAAAATGCAGTGAGCGACCCATAGCTTGGCTGCTTGCGTCAGGGTCAGCGAACCAAAGCTGACCAAGACCCTACTCCACCTCCAAGTGGTGGTCCTGGAAACAGGCTGCATCACTGCAGTCTGGCTGAGAAAGTAGGGATCGAAGAGGGAAGGCTAACCAGGTCTGAAACCGGATGTGTCGGGCCTAAAGACGCAAATATCGCAGCTTTGCTGTAAACGGCGACTCAACGTAACAAACTTCCTTTTCAGGACGAAGGCAGAAGAAGAAGAAGATTGAAGTTGGAGGAACAAACAGTGATATCAAAGTAAGAATACAGAAGGTAAGAGGAGTCTTTATTGCATTGAGAGATATAAGGAAATCTAAAGAATCAAGTTCAACGCAAAAATAAGACTCTTCAAATCAAATCTCACGGCAATTATTTTGTACAGCTCTGAAACACGGAGAACAAGAAAAAAAACTACAAACAAGACGGTATAGACTTTCATAAATGGGATCTCGTATAGGACAGAAGCATTAAAATGGTATCGCGAGATCACCAATGTGAAACTGATGGGGAACATTTAGACAAACACCAGTAAAGCATTAAATAAGGAGCATATAATGGCGACAGACAGGATATACATTGAGGAAACCAGCTAATAACATTTTGTTTTTCTGGAATTCCCAGGATAAGACAAACAGATGGTAACAGCAAAAGACAAGAAAGAGGGAAGTGGAGACAAACTGATAAGGGGATACTGAGATTGATGGTGCACACTTCCTGTGTACATTTGCTAATACTACACTGCTGCATAACAGGCTTTATGTGATTGTTTTCTATTAGCCAAATAGGTTGTAATGCACTATAACAGCGCATGACGTCATTTTACATGCAAGAGCCACTTAATCATGAACGGTAACTCTTCGGTAATGATATACATAGATGCGCAATAATAAAAGTTGATATGGTACATAAAGGGTTAAACGTGCTCTCGACACTCATATAATACCAGAATAATTGAGAGTATTGTCAAATATTTATTTAGCGGAAACGAGACAGTCTGAAAACAGGCGAGTAATTTAGAGCAGAAAACCAACGTCAAAGGCTGAGGTACACAAGAAAAAAAGGGAAGACAAATAATGTATTCGCTCCTCTTGGTTAGTTTCCTTTCGTCTTTTTTATTATGTTATTGTTGAATTCTGCTTAGTTGTTAGAGATTCTGTTATTGTTTTCACTTCAAACTGGTATTTACCTAAGACCTTACATATTTTATAAATGGGTGCTTGCGTACAACAGATGAACTGAAATGGTATGACAAGACAGCGATGTGGAGCTGACGTATAAAAAAAACCCAGAAAAGTGCAAGTGGTACAAGACGCTAAAAGAAGACGCTAGCGTTGGATAGGACACGCGCTGAGGACACTTGTTGACAGCATTACAGATCAGTCCTTGTGTAATAAATAAATAAGTGAAACTGATATTTGCCTTTTACAGTCTGTCGAAATTGCTCGCTTTAAGTCTAGGAGCATACACGCTAGAGATAATGATTTTCCATCACACCATATACTGGGCAAAATACTCTGTGTCTATGTCCATTTATTTTATTTCGCTATAAAGTCATACAAGCTTCCGAGTGGCATCATGGCTAGATCTCTTTCTTCTCGTGGCAAAGTAAACTAGTCGAAACCAGATACTGTCACATTCCAGCCTAGCCAGCTGTAAACAAATTGGTAGGACATACCTGACTTTGCGCTAGGTTAGGGAAGAAGCAGGGAGGAAGGGAATCGGTTACCCCACCTCATAAAGCTGAAATATAGTGTACTCAAGCTTCTAAGAATTCAATTCCTTACAGCTGTATCAGCTATGTGACTGACTGGATACCAAACTGGAAATTCCGGCCAGAAAAAAAAACTACGCAGTTAGGCAGTGATGCGTGTTATAGCCCCAGGGATCGGTCACCGGTGAGTTCCGGTATAACAGATGGTGTTTTGATAGATCTTTAGATTAGAGAAGAAGAAACAAGAAAGAATTTTAAGTTACATAAATTTTGGTCTAGCTGTCTTCTGCCAGAGTGCGGTATCCGCATAATACTTGTTTCCGTGTTCCTATCGAAAACCCACGAACTAGCTTAGTAAAATTTCTTCATTCGTAAACTACATACGATAGGTAAACGATCGTTTCTTTGAAGTGAATAACATTCGGTAAAATGTCATTTATTTTGCCTTTTTCCACCTTTCTTTTAGTGGATTTAGCAGGAAGCAGATCGCCCGATCCGGCAGAGATAAAAGTTTCATACAGGCTGTAAAATGGTAAAGGTAGTCCCATAACAGATACTGCCGTAGGGGCGGGAAGTGTTAGAGACTTCACTATACTAGGTCCAGCATCGAGAGGTGTGGTGACCAGTTCCCTTCCTCACTGCCTTTTCCTTCCATAACTCAAAAGCCAATTCAGGTACTCATTTACAGCTGGGTAGACTGGGGCGTGATTATACCGTGAATCGAACCCGGCACCTTAGCCGCGAGAGACCAGCGCTCTAACCAGCGCGAAAAGCAAAGCTTATATTTCACATATCAGAACGAAGAAGTCCATTTTTTTCCTGCAGGTACTAAAAGTGGATGGAGAAATATTCACTGTGACCAAATGGATGATTAAAGGGCATAGAGAGACATAAAGACAACTTAACTGGCACTAGTTTAAGCGGAAACATGATCGCCCACGCCAGTTGGCATGCACTTAAACAAAGTTAACAGATTGCTCAAGCAAAGTAGATAAAATTATTTCAATATACAGAGAGGTAAATCTGAGATCTGTTGAGTATTAAATAACTAGTGAAAGTGGTTACGTGTTAGGCACTTGCAAGAAAGAAAGAAAGTAACCAGACACTAGACAACAGAAAATTAAGAGAAGCAGCAGGCATCTGGACAACTGATGCGGATCCATCCGAACGAAGTCATCGCCTCTGTGCGAAAGTGACCGTGTTGCGACATATGACTAGCTAAGGGTCCTAAACAGTACATCACTGGAATAAACGTTTGCACAACACAACTCACAACACAACTTGACGGGTTTTTAATTAAAGTGTGCTGTTTCCGTTACCGTATGAGCAGATAGAAGTACATTCTTAGAGTGTTTTTGGTTTCTTTCCATTATACAGTGTAATCAAACTGTTCATGAACACCGTCATTTGAACGCTTTTCTTTGTTGATTGTAACTATTTTCGGGAGAGTGTATATAATGGAAACAATTCAATTCAACACGGTTGCATTCCTCAGCTGTGACTAACGTACACACGGCAAGAATTATGTTATTTTAGATTCAATTTAAAAGTTCTTTGATGACAACATTTCAAATGAAAATGCGCGGATTGTTTTCAAAGAGGGTTCCCTGATAACAAGTGGTTTTAACAAAAACTTTCAAAAGTTCATGATTTGTACATCGGGTGAGGGCTCATGCACACCAATTTTTACGCACAATTTTTCTTTGTCAAGCTCTACTAATTTCGTGAAAGAATTATAAAAAAAAAAAAAAAAGTATTTGTTTTCTATAACATCAACACCGCGCAAGTTGCAAACCGTGTGGTGCACACTTTTTTTTTCTGGCGCGGAGTTACTATTTTGAGTGAGACCGACCGACGTAACAAACATCGTTAATTATGTTAGTTGGGTTTGGGATTAGACCTTAACGATCTATGTGTGTGTGTATATATATATATATATATATATATATATATATATATATATACATATCTATATATATATATATATATATATATATATATATATATATATATATATATATATATATATATATACGGTACTTTTTTTTAATAGACAGCATTACTTCTATACAGAAGAGTACTTGAAGTACGTGGCACTCCGGGAGGAATCGTCTTTTGGCACCTCCCACCAGAAAATATATTAAATACATTATACTTGCAAATACATTTTAAAACCGTATAATAAGGACATAATAGTGTCCGATGGCACCCTCCCCCTTTCTTGGCTGTCACTCAGGACGGACCACCTAATCGATCTTTCCCCTGCCCCACTAGTATGCCGTTGCTTACATAACTTTCCTAAGCATAAGTATAGGCTGAATAGCATAACAGACGAAGGCCGTCATTCGCGTCTAGCAAATCGTTTGTGTGTGAGAATAACAGAGAATGGCACTGGTTGGTTTAAATGACGATCGTGCATATATAAATAAGCAAAGAGGGAACACCGAGGCCAGACAATCGTAAGAAATGAAAATAACTAAATGGTAAGACACTAGCACGAAAGAAAGAAAGATAGAACACGAAAGAACAGAAAAGTAAAAGAAGCGATAGGCACTTCGGATGTTTGATCCACGCACACCCAGAGAACAGAATTAAAATGGTACGACAAGGTCATCAATGTCAAAACTGATGACTAGAATCAGACAAGTGCCAGTGGAGAAAAGAGATGAGAAGAAGACGCTGGAGACGGAGAGGAAACACATTGGGGAAACCTGCTGATAGCATTACAAGCCAATCCTTATTCGGGAAAGCCCAGGGTAAGAGATGCAGAGATAGAAAACCACAATAACAACTTAGGGAGAAGAAAACGCGAGACACAAAGGAAAATGATGAGGACGACATTTTATTTTTAATAAAGTTTTTCCTCGTTTTGGCGAGGCGCGTCCCGTTCAACCTAGTCGGTTATATTGGACGACATGAAAAGACCGTGAGCAGATAGCACGTAACATACGTTTGTTGAAGGTCATTACTAATTGGGGAGTGAAGTTTGATGATGATAATGATGATAAAAACTAGTGCTTAAAGGCAAAGGGAGTTCAGTTGGGGGCGGCATCATATGTTTCCCCCCCCCCTCCCTGGCAGCAGTGACTTGCTCAGCACCGTTGGCGTCCAGAACCCTTTGGTCACACATTTCCCTTTACAAAACAAAATTATTATTATTCAGTCGCCTCTCCTGTGTTGGCTTGTAAGAGCAAGGGGCTTGTGTATTTACTTCAACGTCCTTATTGAACCACCAGCCGTAATTAATTTATCGGCACGTCACTAGCACCTAATTGTTCATTAACAAAAGCGACCTGAGGCATGCATCGTTCAAATTCCCACCTGTCAACAACATGATTAGTCCCCGTGTTTTTAATGATCAGCACGCCTGCTTCGTCGTTTACGCGCTACTTGTAACGTTAACAGCAGTGGTAGGTCTACCACTGATTTTTCAAGACAGTGAATTTAGATTACCAAAAAAAAAAAAAAAAAGTGAAGGTTAGAACTAAACATTGATAAACACAAACAATACAACCGCATGTACCATCAGGAAATGAAGAACTTTTTTTATATTTTTTTTACTGCTGCGAGAATTAAAACTCCAAATTGGCCAGTTAGCTTAAGACAATATTATCTGTTATTCTGCTCCGCTTCTAGCAGTGTTATGTGTTTCATCTGTTCGCTACTCTATCCTTCCTCTGGTGTATTATTTGTGTCCCATATGTCTGTTACTCCGCAAATGGAAGAGGGGCATAGATACAAAGTTAAATAATGGACATGCAATCCACATCTCAGTGCCTAGTAGAATATGTTTAATTAATTTTACAGTTGAGGACCTACCCTGATAAAATAATGTATATAAAGTTTGGCGAGAAATCAGTCAATTTTAGAATGAACAGATGTTAGAAGTCTTTCAACATCATTTTCTTGATAAAGTGATGGCTACTCGCCCAGTCAACGTACACTTTTCTCGTTCATTCAGTTTCATCATGGTGACCCCTTCAGCTCACCAATAAACATTGACCTTCAACAAACATATGTTAAGTTCCTGTCCCGTGCCATCAGCTCGAGTCTTTCTTCATCTCCTTTATGCCTGTCTCCAGTTCTCAGCCTGAAAATTTTTACTGGATCTCTTCCGATGAACTCCTTGGCAGTTGGAAATAGTAAAGAGTAGGCCAAACGGTCGCTGCCCTGGCAAAATTTACAAAATTTAGGAAACTTACCCACCACAAAAATATTTAAAATATGTATACACACACTGGGATACCCGCCGATACTACGGAGTTTGCGCACTGTGCTGAGATCCTCTTTGTGTGATCTAAGGGAGGAGATGGAAACACTGATGGGGTTGTCCGTGTGCAATGAAGATGATCCTTAAAACCAAAACCACTAAATGTTATCTCAAGGTCAAGGTAGTCTCATTGCAGATACTGCCGTAGGGGAGTGAAGTGTTAGAGACTTGACTATTCTAGATCCAGCTTCGAGAGGTGGGGAAACCAGCTCCCTTCCTCGCTGCCTTTTCCTTCCCCAAATCACGAGCACAGTCAGATACCAACTTACAGCTGGGTAGACTGGAGCGTGACGCCAGCGTGTTTCGAACCCGGCACCGTCTCTGCGAGAGACCAGCGCTCTCTAACCACTCTGTCAATCGGACGCTAATGGCATCTAGGTTTCAATTATTCATTCGTTTCCCTTTTCGTTCAAAACGGAACATGGAACCCCCACTGCAGTTGTTCCCCTTGCATGAAGCCTCACCAAAACGTATGTGGTCGTACTGCAGTTGTTCCCCTTGCATGAAGCCTCACCAAAACGTATGTGGTCGTACTGCAGTGATGATGTAACACTTTGTTTGACAAGATCAGTCTGTCCGCCATGAACAGCCTTACCTTTTTGTCGCCTCATACGACATTACTGCGGGTGTAGTCGTTATATTCTGTCTTTACCCACTCATAGACCCCCCGGGGAACTATAAGGGGCGTATCAAACATATATGTCCTTAAATGTTAACATTTTATGATTCTGTTGTTGCGTTTCGTTATTGTTGGCTGCTCTAGGTTTACTTATGAAAACGCAGTATCTTATTTCGGTGCGATTTTTACCTGAACCTGACATGTGAACTGTGACCTGTCTGTAAGGAAGATATATATGAATAAACGTAGTGACAAGCTAGTGTTGTAGCGTATGACAAAGAGTTCCTTCTCGACACGACTTTAATCGCTACAAGATATTATAAGTTCCACGGGCACGTTTTTCGTGATTTTTTTTTTTTTTATGTTATGTGTGGCGGCTATAATTAACAGGAGTTTAATCATTAGCTGCAAAATATGCAATAGCCAACCAGGCTTGTCCCCCCCCCCCCCTTTTTGTTGTTTTTACCCCGTGTAGTCAACCAGGCTCGCTTCCCCATCTGTATTACTATATTATAATGCCATCAGACCTAAAGGTCTTTTTAAAAAAAAGGGATGCCGTTACACGCCCATTGAGGCATATTGGGAATATGGTGTTAAGATCATATTTTCTTGACATCGGCACACTAGGGGTGACGTAGTCAACATCACGTCGGCCGCCTTAACCTTCCCAGAGTTGCTCTGGTACCCAGTTGGGACTGGGTCGACCCAGGAGCCGTTTGCGGCCTAAAAAAATTCCACTTCATCTGGGGATCGAACCATAGACCATTGAGCTAGGAAGCCAGTGCACTAACCACTATGCTACCGCGGCTTTTATGCGCCCTAATTTAACCGACTGGGTTAAACCGACTGGACCGGGACGCTCCTCGAAACGAAGCAAAGTTTTATTTAAAAAACAAAAACCATCTGTATTAGAGTCAGTAATGCACTTGTATGTTTTTCCACACAGATCTATGATTTTGAATAGCATTTATGTATTTAGGTTTTTCGGTAAACTTCCTTTTTTTCTTCATTCGTTTCTTTTCCCACTGTAAAAGTGTCGATTTCCTCATGGTTCTAAAATGACAAATATTTAAAATAAATATTCGTTCAAATATTTGATTTCCAAATTTATGAAAGAACTATGTATTCAAAAGTGCAATAGATTTTTCCCAGTCAGAAGAAAGCATTCTCATAGTAATTTAACTTGTAGATCTAAAATAAGCTGCAGCTACGATTGCAGGCAAAGTCAGGCCATGCTTCACTCCACCTGCCGTGCAACACCCCTCACTATTTTAGGGACACGTCCTTAACTTGCTTGAAGATCAGTAGAGTTCCCCTTACACAAACTTTAAAATATTATAAGCCATTAACTTGGATTTGAGCTACCAGCATTTAGAAGTAAGCTCAAATCAAAGATGGCAGCCAGCCGGTTAAATGTCGTCTCCAGTCTGATTTTAAACGTGTACACTCGTTAGTACTCCTAGATCCTTCAGCATGTGGTGAATACGTTTTCGCCAAGAAAAGCTTGTGGACGAACAAATAGGCTATGCAGTCATACATGTTCTCCCAAGAATGTCACATCCAAGCTACAGATATTCATCAACGGATGCCTTAGCTGCGTCCTCTATCTTTATCAAATGGTCATGAGTACGAGAATTACAACCAGTGCAGTAAGAAATTAAAGAGAGAAAGTTAATTTGTAGCTCTTCTGCTGGCTGGATGTCCCTAGTATTTCTTCACATGTCTCATTCCATACAGTTTTGATTTGCTGCCAATATTCTTCTGCATTCTCTACATCTTCCAGCTGTTGGAGCACTTGGAATTTGTTGGATACTGTGACTGCAAATTTGTCTCTTGTTTCTTGATTTCTTGAAGAAATCAAGCAAATTATGAACAATCAATAAACAAACACGAAGATATGTGATGGCTCGGAGATATGGTTTTAGAGAAGAATACAAAGAAATCTTCTAAAACAGAAGAGCAATGAAGATGTCCTGAAAAATATCCATGCTCAAATGAAGCTTATAAACTTTTCAATTCAGAAAATGGTAGCCCACTTGTGTGGGCATGTTAAGAGAACAGAACAGCTAAAATACACACATTGTTAACGGCAAAACTGACGGACAAAAGTTTGGGGACGACAATGACAGAAGATGTTCATCAGTTTAACAGCATGGCATTAAAGGGTGTCAAAAACGACATAAGTGATACAAAGATTATGTATTGCTGATGGCGCAGCATTTGAAGACGACGAGGAGTCGTTCATTTGTTTGACCGCAGCCATCCATTGACTCGCTTGCTCATGCTGGTTACTACTGTACTCGCACTACTTGTGTAGGAACATAAATGTGCAACTATTTAATGTTTGAGAGTTTTAACACACCTCGACACGTTGAACACATCGTTGGAAAAATCTTCCTTGTAAATTCGATGGGGATTTTAAATCAAATATATCGACAGGAGCCCACACACACTTCGCGTCACTAGAAGTTGACAATGTTACCTGTAGGCCTACCTGAGCTGAAGCGATACAGATAAAATCCATAACTGACTTCTCTTAAATGAACATGCATCTTAAACGGTTCTCTTGACGTTCTTTACCTTTTAGCTGCATGTCGAGCATACGACTTCAACGAATACACATCAAGTTTAGGTGTCCAGTGCCGTCTGTTCTAGATCTTTTGACGTTTTCTTTTCTCGTTTCATGTCTGTCTCCGTTTATCTTGTATTTGCGTGTGTGTGTGTGTGTGTATTTTTGTTGTTCGCCTTCTATTTCTCAGGATTCTAGAACAAGGATTGCTTTGTGAAGCTATTAAATGGTTTTCTCAATAAATGTTCTATCCATCCTTAGCATCTTCTCCTAACATCTAGTCCCACGAGTGTATGTCAGGTTCTAGTCATCAGTTCCACATTAATGATCTTGTCATACCATTTCAATCCTTCTGTTCCGCGCAAGCATCCATTTCTGGTTGTCACTTGTTCTCTATTGAATACCACTACATATCTGGCATTAAAAATACTTACATAATGCATCCAGCTTTAAATAACGAAAAGCATCTTCTCCTAACATCTAGTCCCACGAGTGTATGTCAGGTTCTAGTCATCAGTTCCACCCAGGTTTTCCACAATCCGCACCATTAATGATCTTGTCATACCATTTCAATCCTTCTGTTCCGCGCAAGCATCCATTTCTGGTTGTCACTTGTTCTCTATTGAATACCACTACATATCTGGCATTAAAAATACTTACATAATGCATCCAGCTTTAAATAACGAAAAAGAAGTGGGATATCTGGTGGACTTTACATTCAGGTGTCCTGGTTTTCATTCTGGTTTTGCTTATACGACATAGACACTTTCAGATAAAAGTCATGCCAGAGGACTGGACAAGCACTTGAAGTTTATAACACGGAAATGATAGTTTTATAATCAAAGAGACAAGCAGATGAATCATATCACAGAATTAAAGAAAACATATACAGACGATTCTGCCATCAATGGTACCTATACCTTGTAGCGGTATGGCAGCTTGTGTACCCTGACAATCCCCAGAGCTATGCCAGTGGAAGTTTTACTCCTGGTAGGTTCAACCAAGCTGTACTGGTCTGCGTGGGTAGGGTCAGACAAAAGCTGGTACCCTGGTCCTCCAGGATGGGGGTTTTAGCACAGGGCCGACACCCCTGTCTATGTAAAAAATCGCACATGTTACGGAAACAGCAACAGATGAAAAAACTTTGATGCGGGACGGACATCCGGAGTCTCACGCTCGTATGACTGACAGTGGTGAAAGCCGAAAGGAAACCACTGGCATGAAAACGGATGCCCTGACCGCAAAACACGAAACCAGAATGGGTTTTTGGAATGTCAGAACTATGAATGAGGCAGGAAAGCTGAGACAAATCACAGTAGAGAAGAGGAGCTACAAATTACATATCCTGGGAATAAGCGAGAGCAGATGGACAGGGATGGGCCATTAACAACAGACTAATAAGAGCAAGACTGAGAGGGAGATTCACCAACACCACAATTATACAATGTTATGCACCAACAAATGACAGCGACGAAGAGATCAAGGACGAGTTCTATCAACAGGTACAAAAGGAAATGGAAACTGTACCCAGGTACGATCTTATTATAGTAATGGGAGACCTAAATGCGAAAGTTGGAACACACAATAATTATAACGAAACAGTAATGGGGAAATGCGGCAGTGGAACAGCAAATGAGAATGGGGACAAATTAATAAGCTTCTGCAGTATTAACAACCTGGTCATTGGAGGAACACTTTTTTCCACACAAAGAAGTGCACAAGTTAACATGGGAATCACCAAACGGACGAGACAGAAACCAGATAGATCACATAATGATCAATGGCAGATGAGACATGCACTACAGGACGTGAAAGTAAGAAGAGGCGCAGATGTGGGAAGTGATCATCACCTAGTAGTAGCAAGACTGAAGGTGAAACTCACAGCTGCTCGACCAGTTGCAATCAAACAGAAAAGGTACAACATCACGAAACTTAAGGACCCCCTCTCCAGAAAAGCTTTCGTGGTCGAAGTAAAGAGACGATATCAGACTACCAAAAGGTGCAAACAACATAACGTTAGTAAGAGACATGCAAGGAAATCTCATCACCACAGCACAGGGGCAGGAAACAAGATGGGCAGAGCACTTCAGAGAAACACTGAATAAGGAACCACCAGAGACTCAGATGAATGTTCCTGAGGCTGAAAGTGACTTAGACGTAAATACAGACATTCCACGGAAAGAAGAAATCATCACAGCTATCAAAGGGTTAAAAAATGGAAAAGCGCCTGGTCACGACAACCTAAATGCTGAGTTATTCAAGGCAGACCCTGAACTAGCAGCAGAACTATTAGAACCACTATTTGCACAAGTCTGAGAAACTGAGACAACACCAACAGAGTGGAGTAAAGGAATAATTGTCAAATTGCCCAAGAAGGGTGACCTTACAGACTGCAACAACTGGAGAGGAATTACTCTCCTCTCAGTTCCCAGCAAAATACTAGGCAGGATAATCATCCAGAGAATTTCAAAAGCAGTTGACCATGAACTGAGGAAAGAACAAGAGGGCTTTAGAAAGAACAGAAGATGTGCAGATCATATATTCACCCTCAGGAACATTATAGAGCAGTGCTCAGAATGTCAGAGACAGCTGTACAATAACTTTGTTGATTTTGAAAAGGCTTTCGGCAGCATACACAGGGACAGCCTATGGAAAATACTGAGGGCTTATGGAATTCCCAGCTGCATTGTTTCCATCATAAAAAGCCTCTATTCTAACTTTACGTGCAGTGTTGGATTGAGTAATGTAACTTTCGAAGTGAAAACAGGAGTACGACAGGGATGCCCCTTATCAACAACATTATTTTTGACAGCCATAGATTGGGAGATGCGCCAGACAACAGAGGGCAGTCCAAGAGGAATTAGATGGACAACATTTTCTACACTGGAAGATCTGGAATGTGCAGATGACATTGCACTACTCGCGCATTCACATCACCACATTCAAGAAAAAACCGATAGACTGAATAAGTATGGCCAGCAGGTTGGCCTGAACATCAATTTGAAGAAGACAGAGGTCATGACACTAAATGTGGGCAATCCTGAGCCAATAACAGTAAAAAACCAGAAGTTAGAACAGACAGACACATTTACTTACCTAGGATGCATAAACCTAAGCTATAAACCTAAATACAACAAAGCAACTGGTACTAAGCAACAAGAAAAACACAATACAAGCAGATGTACTATGTGCAAATGTTGCGGCCTAAACCACATACAAAACCACTGTCCCGCTAAAGACTCTGCATGTCATTACTGCAGAAAGAGGGGCCACTGGATAAAATTTGGTTTCAAGAGGAAACGAGACAATGCTCAACACAAACTTCACAGCAGAGAGTCATCAAAACAAACACATTCTATGATGACTGAAGACTTTGACTCCAGTGAAGAAAGTGATCCTTTCACTTTTGAAATTGTGAAGGTACTAACTTTCAGTAACGAACCAAAGAGAACACAGGCTTTCTGCAAGGTACAATTCAGAATACCAAGGATTAAAATGCACAAAGAAAGATATATTCATTTCAAGATAGACACAGGTGCCCAAGGAAACACTTTACCTCTAAGAATATTCATACAGATCATGCCTGACAAGGTGAATAAGCAAGGATTTCTCATAAGGGATGTGAAAAGTAGGAGTGAAAAAACGAAGCTAAGAGCTTACAATGGAACAAATATAGGCTGTGTTGGTCCTGACGGCGGAACAAGCAAGGATATTAACAACAGAATGAATAAAGCGAGAACAGCCTTTGCTATTCTCAACAACATTTGGAAGTCTTCCCAGTACAGCACAAACACCAAATTAACACTGTATGAGAGCTGTGTACTTTCTGTGCTTCTCTATGGTGCGGAATATTGGAGAGTAACAGAGAAGGAAATGTCAAAACTGTCCTCCTTCCACACAATCTGCCTAAGGAAAATTATCCGAATCTTTTGGCCAAACACCATCAGCAACCAAGAACTACTTATTCGGAGTAACCAGGAGGACATGCACACCATCATAGCTGGCAGACGCTGGAGTTGGGTTGGCCACGTCCTCAGAAGGGACCCTGATACCATCACAAGAACAGCTATGCTATGGACCCCCAAGGGAAAGCGAAAGAGAGGCCGACCAAAAACAACTTGGCGGAGAACTGTGGAAGCCGAGATGCAAAGAATGAACCAGAGTTGGGGCACTGTACGAAGGATGGCCGCCGACCGAGCAAGGTGGAATCAATTTGTTGCTGCCCCACAGGACGCCACCAGGCGTGATGGCCGCTGACTGCTTTGACGGTTATGGATCAAAGAAG
Organism: Oreohelix idahoensis; assembly: GCA_024509875.1. Lineage (NCBI taxonomy): Eukaryota > Metazoa > Mollusca > Gastropoda > Stylommatophora > Oreohelicidae > Oreohelix > Oreohelix idahoensis. The sequence continues at coordinate 141,726 of JAMPIV010002231.1, read as the reverse complement.
AAGAAGATACAGGCGATTAAGAAACAGAAGACCCTGACCAGAAATAACTCTAGAAAAGTAGTGCGGCAGAAGTGAGAGACTTGGGCATGCCAACTGCATTTTAAAACCCAGCTTAATGTGTTCTGTTGCGTGGAATTGCTTTATAAAACGAAAAGAAAACACAAAAGGCTATAGAAAAATTAGTGGCAGTATAGACCAACTCTAACAGACAGGCTCAAGATGGTTCGGAAAAGAACGCGCACCCTTGCCTTGCCACAAATGACATCGGCTATCCACGTCTGTGTTTTAACATCTTTTTAAGTTCTCTTACATTTACTGTTATGCATTTTTATGCTCCCATATTTTTTTTAGTACTGTCTTTATTGTAATGTTATTATGTATGTATATAAGCATTACTACGTCCTCTTCACACGCACCCATACTTTTCACCATGCACACAGTAACGCTTGATCAGTTTGCCGCCATTCAACTTTATTTCCTAATGCTCGTACCTGTGTAGTTTCGTATTTTAATGTATTATATTACATTCCCGCTCCCCCCCCCGACGCCCCCCCCCCCCCCCCCCCCCCCCCCCTTTTGGAAAAAAAAAAGTCTGCAAACATTTCCACTGAAAAGGAATAATACATATTTAGTTTTAGGATAACTCGCAGCAAAACTAATAATGCCAATGTAGATATAGAATGTTCACTCAAGAACAAGAATCAACTTGTGTTAAACTACGTTTGGGAAAAGCTATTACACAAAATGTTTCACGTGAGAAAGGATATGTATGTGTAATGTTCAGTGTGAGCCTATATGTCACTGTCTGTATCGGCTGGGAGGCTTCACTGTACGGCCAGAACGAGTGGTGTAAAGGGTTGGTGGTTCTGTTGAAGTTCCTGGTTTAGCTAGAGTTGGTTGTGATTTCGTCCTTGGTGGTTGTTGGTTTTGTGTGTTACCAAGGTCTGGAGTTACTGCATTGCCTGTTGAAAGCATGGGAATTTTCTTCTCTGTTGTGTTCTGTGGGATTTCTTTTATGTCCACTCTGTTTCGCCTCAGGAGGTGGTCGCTGCTGTCTGGTCTTAAGGTATAGCTCCTGGGTTTAAGGTTTCTGGAAATGATTGTTGCTTTTGACCATGTGCCATTGTTGTAGGTAGTCACATGCTGACCAGGATATAATGGTGGTAAGTCTTTAGCACATTTGTCATAATTGGATTTCTGAACTTTTTGACGATGCTGAAGTCGATCATATGTGCTGTCTTTGTGTTGTGGACGGAAGTGGACCTTAGATGGTAGAAGGCCTTTAACTCCTCTATCAAACATGAGTTCTGCTGGACTGTCAATCTTACTGTCTATGGGTGTTTTCTCCATCTCAAGAGTGCTAGGTGTACATCCTCTGTTCTTGTTTTCTTCATGACTGACTTGATAGTTTGTATTTGTCTCTCAATGAAGCCATTAGATTTAGGGTATCTAGGCGATGATGTTGTGTGTTTGATCTTCCAGTACTTAGTGAAATTTCTGTATGCTTGACCTGAGAAATGTGGACCGTTGTCAGATCTAATTTTATCTGGGATGCCAAATATGCTGCAATACTTCTTTGTAATGTCTGCAATAACAGCTCATGGTGAGCGTTGTAGAAGTTTCTCAATGGTGGGAAATTTGCTGTAATAATCAGCAATAATAAGATAGCCATTATTGTCGATGGAGAAAATATCAGTCCCTATAATGCTCCAAGGGCACAATGGTATGTCTGATGGTATGAGAGGTTCTCTGCACTGCCTATTGGCATGTTCTGTGGCAAGTTTCTGTTTAACATGTACAGGATATTTTCTAGGTGGGTCTATCTTTGGTTCAGCATTGTCTTTTAAAACAAATCTTGCCTTTCCTGGAAGTTTGCCTATTCTGTCAAACTGTTCTGGGAACCGCTGTTTAAGGTTATCTACTCCAGTGATGTGTAGAGTAAGATGTTCTTTTTTGTCAGCTTTAATGTTGTTAATGGTTACCACACGCAACTTTTCGCACATTAGTAAACCCAAAATTGCAGGTTCTTCAACATCTACCAAGTAAAATGTTGACAATGTCCATTCAGAGTCTTTGTATGAACATTCAAGTGTTATTGCACCAACACAGCCTATATTTGTTCCATTGTAAGCTCTTAGCTTCGTTTTTTCACTCCTACTTTTCACATCCCTTATGAGAAATCCTTGCTCATTCACCTTGTCAGGCATGATCTGTATGAATATTCTTAGAGGTAAAGTGTTTCCTTGGGCACCTGTGTCTATCTTGAAACGAATATATCTTTCTTTGTGCATTTTAATCCCTGGTATTCTGAATTGTACCTTGCAGAAAGCCTGTGTTCTCTCTGGTTCGTTACTGAAAGTTAGTACCTTCACAATATCAAAAGTGAAAGGATCACTTTCTTCACTGGAGTCAAAGTCTTCAGTCATCATAGAATGTGTTTGTTTTGATGATTCTCTGCTGTGAAGTTTGTGTTGAGCATTGTCTCGTTTCCTCTTGAAACCAAATTTTATCCAGTGGCCCCTCTTTCTGCAGTAATGACATGCAGAGTCTTTAGCTGGACAGTGGTTTTGTATGTGGTTTAGGCCGCAACATTTGCACATAGTACCTCTGCTTGTACAGTATTGTGTTTTTCTTGTTGCTTAGTACCAGTTGCTTTGTTGTATTTAGGTTTATAGCTTTTTACTGCATCCACCTGGGTCGCTAATGTACCTTGCTGAATTTGTTTAACGTTTAGTTTTTGTGCCGCATGTTTCCTGCTTTCATCCAGAAGTTGTTGTAAAGTTAGTGTATCACTCTGGCTCAGAAGCCATTTCTGGCATTGGTGTGCTAAGCAGTATCTGTTCAATAATTCGCTCTTTTTCTTCTTCTTTGCTAAATTTACATAAACTTGTTTTCTCTTTAATGCGTGTGAAGAAATCATCAAGACTTTCATCAGGTTTCTGTCGCAGGTGGTGAAGTTCTAATCTTGCCGCTATAAAATTTGTGTGCTTTATGATCAGACGTTTTTCAAATTCGCCCAATATGGCTACCGGGGTCGGTTGCTGACTCAACGGGCATGGCAGTAGCAAAACTATTGTACATTTTCAAACCTTCATCGTCCAGTGTTTCTAAATATATAGAGTTATGGCTTGACCTTCCTGACCAGTGGTCTTGGAATAGAGATCTATGCGTTGGCGCCATAATAGGAAAGCTTCACTTTTATCATCTCGACCGGCAAATCGCATTTGGGGTGCGCTACGGTAGTGTTTGGCTGCCATGGTTTGACCTCAACGTTGAAAGTAAGTCGAACAAACTGTACTAACGTGTTATCGTGTAGCTTTTTGCATCGGTCCGGTATCGGCCGCTGCCACCATGTAATGTTATTATGTATGTATATAAGCTTTACTACGTCCTATTCGTCGGCGTCTGTGGCCTAATGGATATGAACGCAGTTTCATAATCCAGATATACCAGCTTAGAAACCTGCTGCAGGCGGTTTGGTAGCAAATCGCTTTGTGTGGATTTTTAACAATGGTATAAGCGCCGTACCGTTCAGAAAGCAATGGCAAACTACTGAATGAAAAAAAATTGCCTAGAAAAATCACAAACAGCCAATAAAAGCTGGGGTTGATTGCCACGTCCTGTAAAGGATAAGCAACTAACAACGTCCTATTCACACGCACACATAAGTTTCACAATGCACACAGAAACGCTTGATCAGTTTGCCGCCATTCAACTTTATTTCCTAATGCTTGTAATTGTGTAGTTTCGTATTTTAATGTATTATATTACATTTATTAGTCTTGTGGGAGCCGCGCTGATGTAGTGGTTACCAAACTGCGCTGGCGACCGGGTGACCCAAGATCAAACCCGGGCGAAGACATTTGAAGATTTTTCGTCGACCGGGATTTGGACTGGATTAACTCGAGCCCTGCCGAAGACATCTGAAGGAGTGTCGTCGACCAGGGACTGGCGGCTCCTAAGCCGACCCAGCTCTAATGGGTACCTCCGAAATCGGCGAGTATCTGCCTGAATGGCGAGGGACACCTGTCTCTGTACAAGAAAAAAAGGGATACTCACGTAAATATCAGTCTCAGGTTAGACATACTAACCTGAGATTTCGCCTCGAGTAATAGCGGGCGAACGCAAAAGAAAAACAAACAAAAAATTAGTCTTGTCACTGATGAAGAGGTCGTGGTCGTAACCCAGACTGTTTTTCCCCCATTAACGTGGCAAGACTTTCGTGGCTTCCTGTGTTCACTAAAGTCATCGTTTTGTATAGTCTTGCTGTAATCTTCCTCATTTTATTTTGACCTCCTCGGACTACGTATCACGTGTTGTTTCTTCTGCGCAGACGACATGAAAACTCTCGGCTAAGGTCATGCCAGAGGATTGGACAAGCACTCCAGGTTGATAACGCTGGAAGTTAGAAAAACTTTGCTATCACTGCTTCTGTATATATATTATAATGAAGTAGACCAGCATATAACCCATATCACATAAATATACAGGGTGATTGAAAAGTCACTCGCTATTTTTCTGTTTTTATATTATTACTAGTATATATTAGATATACACGGTGCTCTGTCGCGTGGAACAGCGTTACAGGCAGAAATGAAAAGACACTAAAGACCAGAGTAATAATTATTAAGTGAGCGTTTATATTTGCAAAATACCTCTTGTGTAAACATGGTTAGGAATACTGATGACAGCGAAAAAGAAAATGACGTAACGGTCGAGCTTCAAAGGAAAGCTCAGTAGGGTAAGCCCCGAGTAGATTCCGGGGATCTCCGAAGAGAATACAATAATATAGCTACACCTCTCTCAGGCATGTCGTAAGAATAGATTAAAATGAGGTTTATCATGGGGTTGGCAACCTCATCATGTCAAATAAAAAAGGTCCCATAGCAAATACTGCCGTAGGGGAGTCAATTGTTATAGACTTCAGTATTCTAGGTCCAGCTTTTTTGTTAGGTGGAGTGACTTGTTCCGTTCCTCGCTGCCTTTGCCTTCCTTACTTCAAAAGCAGTCAGGTGCTCATTTATTTTACAGCAGGGTAACCTGGTTTCGAATTCGGGACATGCTTCGAGATAAACGCGCTCTAATAACTCTGCCATTTGAAAGCTCATCCAACGCTCACTCAAACAATTCAAACTGCTGTAGAAAGAGCGGGGTGGGGGAGAGAGAGAAGAAAGGAACCCCACAATCAGCATAAGGGATAGAAAACAGAAAACCTGAGTACGAGCTCACTTAGCGGTAAAGGTAGTTTCATAGCAGATTCTGCCGTACAGGAGTGAATAGTTAAAGACTTCACTAGACCAGGCCTCAGCTTTACGGGGTGGGGTGACCAGTGTCGTTCCTCGCCTTCCCTAACTAAAAAGAAGAGCCAGCTACTTACTTACAGATAGGTAAACTGAACCGCGAGGCTATCAGGTTTTAAACCCAAACCCCGCAAGCGCTTCAACTAACCACTTTGCTAATCAGACCTTCGCGGGTACACTTACCGCATTAAAAAGAAAACATAACAGACGTCGTATGTTGTAAATAATTACCAAAAGTTAAAGGAGAGACAGAATTCTCAAATAACTCACAATGTACCGTCGAGAAAATGAACCAATTACACTTCAACAAAGAAAGCATAGGAACTAAAGGAACACCACGCAACAACAACAACAAAAAAGCAGCTGAGGGTACACCTCAAGGGCGAATCATCCTCAGTCAGTTACAACCGGAGGAAGTTGTTGCTGAAGGCAAATCTTTGAGTAGTAATGTTCTGTTCGAGCCTCGGCGGCATTGCTTGCGCACCATGGAGAAACACTGTGTTGAAAGAAAAGAAATATTATCAGCCTTCAGAGAAAAGGGCAGGTTATAGCAATTAAGGGGGGAAACATGCGAAATTGACGAAACAACTATTTCAAGCACTTTTGTTATATTGCCCGATAAACTCGCAGTGGCTGAAATGAACATCGGTGGGTCGTATGTTCGATTCGGACTTAAAAAAGAATGCATGGGCCAGTGTTGCCACAGCTGGGTAGTTTTTTTACTAGATCTGGGTTTTTTGGCTTCCGTCTGGGTATCTAGGTATTTTGTTTCCAAATCTACATTAATCTGGGTATATTTGACGTCATTTACAATGTATGTATATTCTGTGCACTGAGCATAATACATTATATTTATATTATAATTAAATGTAAAAAATTATGTGCTATATATTTTTTATTCCACTTAAATTTAATTCTTGTTTTTAACCACATCAGTGACGTTGTTTTTTTGACTCGTTTACATGAGCTATCTATTTCCCGTTATTCTGTTAATGGCTGTCATCTACAATACTCAGTTATTTTTGCGATATGTTTTAAAGTATTCTTTTTAAATTTTAGCCTTAAACAGATGAACAGCATATTTTTTTTTGTCAAAAAATAATTAAAATTAAGATTATAAAATGAGCGATGATGAAGGTACGCTAGGTAGTTGTAGCAGCATGACGACACACATGCCACCGCATTAAAAAAAAGTGGTCATGGTATTAGCAGGCTTTTTGTGAGGAATGGCTAACAGACAGCTGACAAGTGACAATTTTCAACAGTAACAAGTTACAGCGAACATTTTATATTTGATTTGAGGAACATGTGGTTAATGTAACTACTGTAAGTACGTTACTGTTAAAATATCTCATTTTCAAGAATTCGTATATTGGGGTGTTAATAAAATCATTTTTATATAATTGTGAATTTTTGGTAATAAAAAATAAAATAAAAATGAAGAAATAGATAAAAATTGGTAGCACACAGCTTATTTGTGTTAAAGTTGCACTAAAAGATTGTGTAAGCATCGTCTAGCCCGTGTATTTAAGGCATAAAATAATCTGGGTATTTCTGGGTTTTTTAAAGAAGAAAATATGGGTTTATCTCTAGCACATGAGTGGCAACCTTGAAGGGCGCAGTAATAAGGGTTAGAATCCTAAACCTAACTCTAACGACGTGTTCGACTAATTTAAGATGGATTCTAAGAACATGCCCCACTATTGTTCATTTAAACCACACTAACAATACGAATAAACGTTAAGTGACGAGAACTTACCCAAATCTAATAATTGTTGTTTTTTTAATTGGCGACACACGCATCCAACTGTACTGCGCTGAACAATGCACACTTGTTGTGTCCGCTGTCTGTATCTGCTGACATGTGTTGAGCACCTTTTATTATGCAAACCTCGCTCCTCGTATAAAAACGCCAGTGTCAATAAAAAGGTCCTATTTTCTAGTAACGACAAGTTAGCTGTGAACAATAACACGTTATCTAGGTCTTGTCGCAACGACCAGCGCCAAACGTAATTCTGCGCGGCTCCGTCACAACATTGTCACGTACGGAGACAGCCCTGAATACTCGGTTTACCTGTCAGTCAGTCATGCGGATCACGCTTTTCTTTATTGTCAGGTATGCCGATCTTGATAAATTTTAAAATACAGCAATAGATGTTTATGAAGGAGAAAAACAAACGCGAAGTTTCTTTACAACATTTTTTCTAGTCTCTACTTTGCAACAGTGACTCAAATACAAGTAAACACAATAACGCCGAGCCCAGCCCACCCACCCCCCCCCCACCCCCCCCCCCACCCCCCCCCCCCTCCCCCCCCCCATCCCATGTCCTACGAGCTATTGTTAGAGAAAAAATTGTGTGTGTATAGATAGTTTACTGTAATATAGCGCTGCCATTTTGAAAAAGAACACAAGCTACAAGATTGCCACCCTGGCGAAAGCCTTGTGGCCATAACGTATTACTTTTTAACTCATCTTTTGTCCTAGTAAGAAGTAATACCTTTTTTTTTTGTCCTAACGCAACTGTTTACCACCGTTTTACTGTAGACCTCCCTGTTTTCTTATACCTGACATTAAAGTAGAAAGTAGAATAGTTAATGAACAATAGACCCAGAAAAAGAGAAGTGCGTGTATGATGTTAAACACACAAGAAAAGACGGTCAGAAATATAGTCTCACAACAGATACTGCCGTCAGGTGTTCAGTTTTAGAGATTTTACACTAGGTCTCAGTTTTATGAGGTGGGTGAACCAGTTCCCTTGCTTGCTGCTATTACCTTCCCTAACCCAACAGCAGAGTCAGCTACCCATTGGCAGATGGCGCATGACGCTACCAGACAGGTTTTGAACCAGGTAACTTTACCTCGAGAAGAAGCGTTCTAACCGCTTTGCCACTCGACGATTCAAAACAATTAATATAAACAAAACAAAAAACGCAACTAAGAAAACAGACGAACACGTGCTTGGTCACTGATACAGTCATTGTTTTCAAAAATGACGTATGATACTGCGGGAGTTATAACTGCAACATATGTTAATGGCGTACCTGACGAAAGTAACAAAATAAATAAACGTAATTACAACATAACCGTTCAATATGCTACTGGTGTTCCCGGACACACCATGCTACTTTATATTCATTATCATCAGCTGCCAGGGAGCCGCGCTAGCGTAGTGGTTACAACACCGCTCTGGCGACCGGGTGATACAGGATCAAACCCGGGCGACGGCATTTGAGGATTTTTCGTCGACCGGGATTTGGACTGGATTAACTCGAGACCTGGCGAGGACATTTGAAGGAGTGTCGTGGACCAGGGACTGGCGGCTCCTGAGCCGACCCAGCTGCAATGGGTACCTCCGAAATCGGCGAGTATTTGCCTGAATGGCGAGGGACACCTGTCTCTGTACAAGAAATAAAGGGGTACTCACGTAAAATGTTAGACATAAAAATAATGATACCTGGTGTTCCCGGACACACCATGCTACTTTATATTCATTATCATCAGCTGCCATATCCACATCGAAGGTTGGCTCCAATGGGTCTCCAACGTCTTTTGTCTTGATGGTACACTTTGATAGACTTTTTCTTGTCCATCTCTGCATGTTATCTCCCCACATAAAGCACGTTTGCCTTCAAATCTACCTCCCATTATGGTCTTCAGAAGGTGTTATGTCTTTCTATATGGACAAAATATGTTAGCAAATTTTGATCTTCATTATCTCTCTTTTCATTCATATGTTTTCTAGGACTTCTTTATTTGTGTATTAGGAACGCTAAAGGAATATAATAGGGCGATATGTGTGTACATACATGTTTATTTACAAATATTGCGTGTGTATACACATCACAGTTCAGATAAAGATGCAACAAAAACGAACAGGACATAAGATCTATCAATGCAAATCGTCAAACTGACGAGAATAAATTGCTGTAACTACTTGTGAATTGCTCCGATCTTTTTCCCCCACTGAATTTCGATATTAAAACTTTCTGGTAGGGGTAATACACGAACTTTTACCGAGAATCACAAAAAGAACACAAGCGGACTAGTTCCGCTATTACAGATCATAAACAAGTGAAATACATAAACACGGCTTAAAAACAAAAATGTAAAAGTACAAGAAAACCATTATCACTACAAAATTATATTTAAAGTATTTATACAAGTTTGAAATTTCAAGCAGCGTCATATAATCATAAAATTATTTATAAAAATGATGCATTAACAGTTTGAGCGTCTTATTTAATATTTGTGCATTAGCGACTGATGTTCAATTTTGGGGAAAGAAAAGGGTGCAGTTATTTTAAATGTTGTAAAATTGAAGAATATTCTCAATACCGTGGACAGTTTAATAGAGTAATGAAAGAGGTCAGTGTGCAAAGGAAGCTTATTCCTCATTGTCGCATAGAGATTTATGATCAATAAATTTTCTGCATTCTTTTTTTATTCTACCCGTGTCCTCTATTTTATTATCGCTCTTTTATCCTTTTCCTGTTTTTCGCATTCGTTCGTTTGAGACAAAAATATATTTTCCCATTCTGACTTTACCGTTTCTTTTCTCATACTGGGAACGCATTCTATTACGTAGATGTCAGTCACTGCACTAGACGAATAACTGTGAATATACGTGCTGGTCAGACATAGGAGCAGACATCTGTCTACAGTTTCCCCTGTCACAGTGTTTCTTCGGCCAGTTTTTCGGCCTGAGGTGTGAAAAGCGCCTGACATATCGTCTAGCATTTCCATCTGACACGAGTTTTCTTCGGCTAAGTTTCTCGGCGAGGTGTGGAAACTGCCATCCGCATCGCTCAAAAATGAGACAGGTCGTCGTAGAAGGTGTGAAGACGCACGTTTGGCAGTTATGGGCAACCTCTAAGTTAATGGGAAGTGTTAAGAGAGAGAGAGAGAGAGAAAGAGAAAAAGGAGAGGGGGAGACAGAAGTTTTGGAAATAGCGCGCATCCTTTGTCTGTTTCCATATATCTACCCCGGAGTGGAAACTTGATTTCATTCAATCTCCAAGTTGCAGTAGACGTGATCGCTTCGTTCTAGATACTTATATTTATAAGTGAAACTCTGAGTTTCGTTGTGATACCCGTAGTTCTGTTTGGGGGTAACTTTATAATATCTAATAGGTTGAGTGATTAAGTGTTAAATCGCCTATTATATTTCACCAGCTAGATTTTTGTGCAGAGAAATTAATTTATAAGTCTGTTACATTCTCTAGTGACGTGTTTCAGTGGAAAGCAGAATAAATTATATTTTCTAGCTTAAACTCATTTTGACTATTAATAAATTTTATTTAATTGCCAGTAATCAGTCGAGAATATTTTAACTAACTTATAACTGCACTGATTCATCATTGAGTATTGACGAGATACGTACGTATTTCTAATTCATGATGATTGATTTTATGAATATAACTTATTTCACGGGAATTCTAAACGATAAGTCAAGCTCTACGCTTGCAGTTTATAATGAAAGTTATAACCGAGGAATAGTATGTATAGTATTTTATATGTTGTTTTCTCTTTATTCAGTGAAACTGGGGTGACCCAACTTTGACAGCGTTTAAGTACTGAGTAGTATCTGTGAAGAACTTAAACATTTTATTCTTAAAGACTTGGGTGTATAAATAAAACCTGTCTGGCATTGCATTGGCATTCAGAACGACAGAGTACCCATTCCATAAACTTTAAGATTTAAATAAAGTAACGGGCCTATCGCGCCAGAGTTAATTCTTCCTGAGAAAAACCTCAAGTACATTTCAGCCCTTGTGGCAAGTAAAATATTACCATCAATAAACATTCCGATGGAGTTGTGACTAGTATGCGGTGTGACCAAATAAAGTCCTATACTGAGAGAAGGCAGTTACCTGACATTCCTCGTTACTAGAAATCTAAGCTATTGACACTTTGCTCGCTGTTAACGTTCGTGCCTGGACAGTTTTAATGTGACAGAACCAGATATCCTAAACCAAGAAATACCAAGGAAACGTTCCATGAAGTAGAAAATTCAAACTATCTTTGTGGAGCTGGGGTTTCTTTGGCCAATGTCTAACCCTGGAGATTCTGTATTTGCATGTCCTAAAAATTGTTTGTCTAGAAGCTGCTACCAAAGCTGTAAGTACGAACGAAAGCTAGTGATCACTGCTGACTGAATAGAGTGAATGCAGGACTGAGCGATTCCTTTATTGTTGTATTTTGGCACCCATTTTGCTGTCTTAAATTTCTTTATGCAAGTTTTGTTTTGTTGCTAACAATATTTTCTGAGGATCAGATCAGATTATCAAAGTCTGTTCATACCTTTAAAGGGAAATCTTAGACTAAATCACATGTATCTGTGACTCTTTGGGGCTACCACTTTTCTTCTAACAGGACTGTGGGCTATTCATCGAGGGAAAGGATCATACAAATGGGTCTATCATTCTTGTAGCAATTCCTTGACTTTATGACTATATTGTATAGGTTTTGATGTAATTTTATGTGTTGTGACGGAATTTTATTACGATAATTAAAATTCACATAAACTTAATCAGTGTGTCGGGTCAGCTCGTTCCCAATTATCTATATTTTCATTATCATAGTTTCATGTCTGTGTGTCTATTGTAGTCACTGATGTGTGTGTGTGTATGTGAGATTTATATAAATATATACTAATATATATATAGTTTATAGACTGTGTGACTCCTCTAGATCTGTTGTAGAAGATAGGCGGAAAGAGAGAGGATTCTCAATGTCCGGGACAGCCTCTATAAATTTCAACCATCTCACTCGTGAAATATATTTCTATTATTATCTCTCACTGGGGCTATTAATTATTCTAATCTATTCAGAAGGGACCAACCCAAGTCTTAATTTCCCTATCGAAAATCTACGACAGAATGGTGGCTCGTTTTTCCGGGAATTGAACTCTAGTCCTGAGAAAATACGAATATCAGCTAGTCTGCAGGATTATTTTCTTTATTCTGATATAGAGTAAGAGTGTGATGTCTTGTGAGTCTTTATATCTATACAAATAACTATTCCCCTAGACCAACGATCTGTTTATGGGCGTGCTGACCACACAATTAATAATTGTTTTTCCACAGCATTTTTAGTAATATACATTTGAGTTACAGGTTGATTTTGTCGGAATAAATGTTAATCATTGATTTTGTAATACTAAACGCTGGTAAAGTTTGTGATTGTCTAACAGTCACAGGGTTCTGAAGAAGTAGGTGTTTGAGCTAAGCTAAGGAGTGCGTTCAGACAATTACGTCCTGTTAATTGCCTCCCTTACCCTAACTGTCTTCAGGGGTGAACTTGTAGTGGATTTAAAATTAAGGGATTTTTTTTTCCTCCTTAAATTTTTGCAATAATTGTTTTGTTTCCACTGTAGCAACTTATTTTTCAGTGGGTAATCTTAACTACCATTTATTTGGCGTAGTCGTCTGCATTAGGTGCTTTATTGCCGATTAATAGCAGCGATAGTTAGACACTATATTTTTGGAGGAGGTATCCCAGGTTAAAGTATTTCATCTTTTTTGTTTGGTATTTTCTCGTAAGTGGTAGGAACCAGTGTATCCTTTTTCTGATTTCCTTCTCGACTAGTCTCAGTCACTGATTTACAATGGCAGAGAAGGCGAAGCTTAGGCAGATCCTCAGGGACGAGGCAAGAGAAGAAGGTTTGGACGGAGACGAAGCGAAAGCGTTTGTCAGGGACGAACTTGAGAGATATGATGTGGAGCAGAAGGAAAAAGCAGCCGAAACTAGGGAGCAGAGGAAGATTGAGGAGGAAATGGAAATCCGAAGGGCGAACAAAAGAGAGAAGGAGAGACAGCAGGAGGAAAGAGAGAAGGAGAGACAGCATGAGAAGGAGAGGGAGGAGAGGCAGCATGAGGAAAAAGAGAAACAGAGACAGCACGAGTTGGTGCTTAAGACATTTGAGTTCCAAAGCCGCGGGGCTGCCTCTGCGTATGATGTTTACGCTAAACTTGAAAGCAGCCAACAAGACAACTACGACGTGTTGAAGAAAGCTTTACTTGAGCGCTTTGAAATGAATGCGCGAAAGCTTTTGCAGCAGTTGAAACTTTTCAGCAGTTCTCGTCTCGTTTGAAGGGATACTTGACAAAGTGCCTTGAGCTTTCACAGCTCCCCTCTACCTATGAAGGTCTTGAGGAATTTGTTATAACAGAACAAATAAAGAACACTTTGTCTGCGGACACCCGGAGATTTCTAGCTGAGCAGGGTGCAGAAAAGTTTGAAGACATCTTGGAAAAGTCTGAGCGATATCACAATGCGCTGGCCGAACGGCCGGCCACAAAACGTAAACCGACAGAAGAGCATTTTCGAAAGAATAATCTAGACCAATCTTCTCATGCTTCTAACCAGAATAACCACAGAGAAACTGGACCTCAAAACCCCCCTCCTGAAAAATCCAAGTTCTACAAAAACAAGTACCCCAACCACAGTAAACAGTCTGATCAACCCAACCGTTCTACGTGGCAGCGGGGCCAGAATTGACAAGGTGACAAAGGGAAAACCCCTGAGCACGGGACTAATGATCAGAGCGAGCACAGTGAGCCTAAACGCATCGGATGCTTGCTAACAGTCTTGCAAGGCGGAATTATTGACAGTGATTCCCAACCTGAGGGAGAGAGACCCTCAACGCGAGGTACTGTTATTTTGAACGGTTCTCAAACTTTTTGTTTATTTGACACGGGGCTTTCTTTTGATTGCACTGTTGCCAGAACTCTGGTTAAACCCGGTCAAGAGACAGGAGAGACCGTCCAATTTTGTGGAGTCTCTAAGAGTGATGCGCCTACAGCGCTTCCCATCGCACTGGTTGAGATCCACTCTGAGTTTGTCAGAGGCGTGATCAAAGCGGCTGTTATGGATGACCCCATCTACCCAGTCATACTTGGCGGTAGATACGTGTTTATTGGGAAACCGGAAGAGCCGATTGTGGCAGCAGTAACTACAAGAGGGCAAACCAAGAAGGAACGGGAGCCTGCGCCTAATTTGTTACCTATGGAACTTAAAGAAGCGCAACAAAAGGACCCTACTTTGCACCCTGCTTTAGGAAACTGCCCATGGCTAAGGAACCCAGACAGCACGGGGACATTTTTTCTAAGGATGGCGTACTTTATCGCAGAACGGGCAAGCCTGACCAAGGTTACAACTAGCTCCTAGTACCGAAACAGTACAGAAGCCAAATCCTAGAAATGGGGCACTCTCTTCCCTTCAGCGGACATATGGGACAGAACGCCACAAACCAACGGATAACCACTCATTATTGGTGGCCAGGAGTAAATACTGATATTATCAGGTATGTCAAATCTTGTGCCCAGTGCCAACGTGTACCACCCAAGCAACGGACACCCCCAATCCACATGGGTGAAATACCAATAATGGGAACATCATTTGAACGGGTAGTGATCGACATTTTAGGACCCTTCCAAAGGACTAAAAGAAGGAAAAGGTTTATCCTGACCTTAGTCGACACATGCACTTTATGGGCAGAAGCTATCCCGCTAACATGCGCAGATGCCAAGCATGTCGCAGAAGCCCTCGTGCAGATTTTCACTCGGTTGGGATTCCCTCAACAAGTGTTGACGGATAACGGATCTCCATACCGAAACCTGTTGATAGATGAGATCGTTAAGATCTTGAGGGACCAGCACATCTACACTAAGCCTTACACTCTGGCCAGAAATGGGTTCGTGGAACGTGTTAATGGAAACCTCAACATGATGGTAAGTAAACTGGCACAAGTGAAACCTGAAGATTGTGATCTTTGTATTCCGGCAGCTTTATTTAGCTACAGGGAATCTCCTCATACTTCCACAGGATTTCCGCCAGCAACGCTTTTATTCGGCAGACCTATTAAGGGGCCACTTGAAGCCTTACTTCAGTCTCTGACAGACGAGAAGGCGGATGAGACAGATGTCTCAGCAAGTAAATATGTGTCGGTTTTAAAGGAAAGGTTGAAACTAGGATGGGACCTAGCAACGACTAACTTTAAGCGAGAATACTTGTGACTAGTATGCGGTGTGACCAAATAAAGTCCTATACTGAGAGAAGGCAGTTACCTGACATTCCTCGTTACTAGAAATCTAAGCTATTGACACTTTGCTCGCTGTTAACGTTCGTGCCTGGACAGTTTTAATGTGACAGAACCAGATATCCTAAACCAAGAAATACCAAGGAAACGTTCCATGAAGTAGAAAATTCAAACTATCTTTGTGGAGCTGGGGTTTCTTTGGCCAATGTCTAACCCTGGAGATTCTGTATGTGCATGTCCTAAAAATTGTTTGTCCAGAAGCTGCTACCAAAGCTGTAAGTGCGAACGAAAGCTAGTGATCACTGCTGACTGAATAGAGTGAATGCAGGACTGAGCGATTCCTTTATTGTTGTATTTTGGCACCCATTTTGCTGTCTTAAATTTCTTTATGCAAGTTTTGTTTTGTTGCTAACAATATTTTCCTTAGGATCAGATCAGAGTATCAAAGTCTGTTCATACCTTTAAAGGGAAATCTTAGACTAAATCACATGTATCCGTGACTCTTTGGGGCTATCACTTTTCTTCTAACAGGACTGAGGGCTATTCATCGAGGGAAAGGATCATACCAATGGGTCTATCATTCTTGTAGCAATTCCTTCACTTTATGACTATATTGTATAGATTTTGATGTAATTTTATGTGTTGTGACGGAATTTTATTACGATAATTAAAATTCACATAAACTTAATCAGTGTGTCGGGTCAGCTCGTTCCCAATTATCTATATTTTCATTATCATAGTTTCATGTCTGTGTGTCTATTGTAGTCACTGATGTGTGTGTGTATGTGAGATTTATATATATATATATATATATATATATATATATCTATATATATCTATATCTATATATATATATATATATATATATATATATATATATATATATATATATATATATATATATATAGTTTATAGACTGTCTGACTCCTCTAGATCTGTTGTAGAAGATAGGCGGAAAGAGAGAAGATTCTCAATTTCCAGGACAGCCTCTATAAATTTCTACCATCTCACTCGTGAAATCTATTTCTATTATTATCTCTCACTGGGGCTATCACTTATTCTAATCTATTCAGAAGGGACCAACCCAAGTCTTAATTCCCCTATCGAAAATCTACGACACTCATGTTAGAAAGAAATTAACCACTTCTTTGAGGGGCATGTTATGAGAAGAAAAAAGCCGGAATACATAACAACAGGAAAGATTAAGGGAAATAGAGATAGATAAAGACAAAGAGAGCAGATACTGGACAGTTTGAAATCATGGCATGGAAGGGAGACAACAACAGAATTGATAAATTGTACTGGAGATAGGAAGTTGTAGAGAGGCATACTCGCCTACGCCACCAGGCATGGTACTTGAAGAAGAAGAAAAAATTGTAAATGACAGGGCTGTAACACTCAAAAGTATCATAAAGTAGCAATGGCCAAGCTAAGTACCGCAGCTTAGTGAAAACAAATCATGAAAGGGAAGATTAAAAACAAATAGTACAAGTAAAATACACACTCTACTAATGCCCCTTCACTGGAATCATAAAAGCACATTAGACTAAGATAACCCAACAGAAAGAATGACAAAGAACTGAAAGACACTGACTTCAAAGTAGGTGTTAATGGGAAAAACAGTTAAACATGGGCAAGATAATAAACAGACAATAGATGGCTGAGGTTAATTGGGGAACAGAAAACTGTACATGACAGTCTAAGATGCAGAAAGACTTTGCCTGTGCCATAGGCATTTAAATCCTTATATGATAGTCTGTACCTGTCTGATTATCATTTTTGTCATTCTCCAAGTTTCAAAGCCAAAAAATAGGATGGCCTTGACATTTAAGTTGAAGATTCTTTAGTGTTGGGCTTAACTTCTTGTCATCATTATCATCATTACTTTTTAGCTTCTTATGGAGCACAGACCTTGGTTCACAGACCTTGGTTCACAGACCTTGGTTCACAGAAGAAAATAAAAGAACAAATCGGCCACTGGCAGACTCAAATACCAACTGTTTAACAAATCAAAAATTGGTCAGACATACACCCATTATGAAAAGAAACAAAAATTCTCTAAGACTGTTGGCTACATGACAGAGTCAGTAAGCTCGAATCCAATCCATGGTCTCCTCTGTTCAAGCCTTGCTGGAACCAAGTGCATGGCTTTATGTTATAATAAGTTACAGTTTCCTTAAAAATACTGGAATATAGCTGCCAAGCAGAGGTATAACTTCAAGGCATATAACACTCCATTTAAGTTATCTCTGCTTCTGCAACTTCTTTCACACAACATGTAAATCTACTTCATATGACAAATTTCATATAGGAAAGTTTTTAAAAATGCAACTTTTAACTTTTCATGTACCACACATATCCAACAATCAGCGAAATGTAAGAATGAACATTAACAAACAACAAATTCAACTGAAGTGCTAAAGCACTTTTAATGGCACATCCTTCATTATACTACTCGTAATGACAACAATTTTTTTTTCAAGAATATACAGTCAGGTATACAGCCTGTAACTCCATTTTCTTCATGGCAGAATACATAACTGACTTCTGTCAAAAGATGCAGCCCATCAAGCATAAAATAAGACTCATCCTTTCATCAATACGTCCAAATAATAATAATAATAAATTCTTTAAGCACCAAACACGGCGCATAAGGCAGAAACCAGTGCTCTCCAGGTTGTTCGTTGTGACGCCACTCCTCTTAGCTCTTGCACATTATTTAGGCCCAACGTTCTTCCTTCTCTTATTATTGTTCTTCTGAGTGTTTCTTTTGGTCTTCCTTTTTTCCTCTTACCCTCAGGAACCCAAGTGAGCGCCTGTAGTGGTATTCTGTTGTTTTGCATTCGTAGGACATGACCGATATATGACCATCGTCTTTTCCTTATATAGTCGGAGACATATTTCTGCCTAGTCTTCTCTTATTTGTCGATTAGTCTTGAATTCTTTCCAACTGATGTTCGTGAGTTTTCTAAGACATTTGTTCTCGAATGTATTCAGCTTGTTCTCCAATGATTTTGTTATTTTCCAACTCTCACAGCCATATGTTAACACTGAGATAACATTTGAATTAAACAGACGAAGCTTGGTATGTATATTCAATGATCGTAATTTCCAAATGTTAGATAATCTATTGAAGGCGCTAGCTGCCAAAGCAATTCTAGTATGAATTTCTCTTGTTGTGTCACCATCCTGAGTCATTTTACTGCCTAAATAATTGAAACTTTCAACTTTCTGTAGTCCAAATACAGACCTAATATGTCATAACTAGTACAGCTAATTTGTCATAACTATCGTATATTCTCGAGTACAGGTCAATCCAGTTATAAGTCGACCCCTTGGTTTTAGGACTTAAAAACCTTTCAAAATGAATAACCCAATTATAAGTCAGTGTAAAAAAAAGAAAGGTGCGAATAAGTGAAAAGTTAGATGCAAGAAATTTTGATATTTCTGACATGTTGTGATATTTTTCACTCCTTTTCAACTGAAGGGCACAAATTAAAATTTATCCTTGAGTAATAATGCAGCCATTTTGCCGCTGAGTTAAAACTCATTCATTTATTTCTCCAAGAGCAGTAAACAATGAAGAGTTCCATCTCCTTGCTCTAATCATTTTTGGCTTTTCTTGCTATGATTCTTTTATTTAACGCCAGTCTCAGTCAAGTTTTTCATTGATTTCGATTCCTGCATCGCATTGGAAGTGCCATGGCTTTCTGCAAATTCTATCACTGTCAGCTTAAAGCGAGCCCCATGTAAGATGTAAGCTTTCTTTTCAAACTCATTGTAATAGCACATTTTTGTTTTTATTTTATATTAAATGCCTGTGTATTTAGAACAAATGATTTAAACAGCTAAGGATGCCAGCGTATGCATGACAGAAGTACAAAAGCATGATGGACTGCAAATAGTGAGAAGGAAGTTGATAAAATAAGCTGCATTAAAAATACTGCACATTTTTTCAGGATTGAGGATTCCTCAGCAAAAGAGAAATTGGTAAGATGAAGAAGATGGCAGTATTCCGCTCCACCTATGTTCCAGTCTTGACATGTGGATAAGAGTCATGGGCAATGTCTGCAACCCACAAAAGCCAGCTCCAAACCTCAGAAATTAGGTATGTGAGGAATGTGGCTGAAGTAACAAGTAGAGACATGGTCCGCAACCAGAAGACACATCAGGGCCTCAAAATGCAGGCACTGCAGGCCCAAGTGGAACAGTCCCAATTAAGATGGTTTGGCCATGTATGCAGAATGGAAGAAGATCGGTCACCACAACAAATATGGGAAACTAAGAGCCAGGGATCCAGACCTCCAGGGCAACCCAGAGTTTACTAGGAGCACAACATTAGACAATCCCTGAAGGACTGAGGATTGGAAGCAGACGAGGAGAAAGACTGCCAATAGTATGGTGTTCTCTCTGGCAAACCTCTACACCCCAGGGTAAAAGAGGAACAACTAAGTAAGTAAGTAAAAATACTGCATGACTTCTTGCTGAGAATATACACAATGATATTTAATATATGGGTTTGTAATGTCATCTTTGAAGGACCGAGGACTAGAATGGAACCAGGCCAGGAAGAAGACAGCTGATAGAATGGTCTGGCGCTCTCTCTTCCAAACCTCTACACCTCACGGTAGAAGGGGAACGACTAAGTAAGTTTGTAATGTCATTATCGTGGATGATGAGGTGTGTATCTTATGGAGTAGGGAAAAAAAAATAACTAGCAGCACATGTATATGATACTATGATGTGAAACAGCGTGACAAGTAAAACGAGAAAATGCAATTTAAAAAATAAAAGAATGTATCAGATTTCTCATACTGTCTATTCAAAAGCTTCTAGGCTCAGGCCTTACACATTTTGTTCATCTTCATAATTACTCTACCTATTCTTCACTCTACCATTACATTTCTGCGCACTGATACAACAGAGTGCTTGGATATAAACATGACAAACAGTAGTCCCATCCACCAGATCCTCAACTCCTGTAGTACACTATATTGCGAATGCAGAGCTTAAAATTCCTCACTCGCAAAAGCAGGAAGCCAATGACATGCAAACCAGTATGTGGCAGGAAGTGGGAGGGGGTGCAACACTGACTGATTTCATGAATTTTCTTTTTTTTGGCTCGACTATAAGTCGGGGATTGGTTTTTTAAGGTTCAAAGTAGGAATAAATTTCTCGACTTATACTTGAGTATATACGGTAGTTGAACTAATCAGCCACAACAAGTAAAACTAATCTGTCATATCTAGTAGACTTAATTTGTCATAGCTAGTAGAACTAATCTGTTATAACTAGTAGAACTGATCTGTCATAACAAGTAGATCTAATCTATCATAATTAGTAGACTTAATGTGTCATAACTTGTGACCTAATCTGTAACAAATAGTAGACCTAATCTGTCACAAATAATAGACTTAATCTGTCACAACTAGTAGACCTAATCTGACATAAATAATAGAACAAATCTGTTACAACTAGTAGACCTAATTTGACATAAATAATAGAACAAATCTGTTACAACTAGTAGACCTAATCTGTCACAACAAGCAGAACTAATCTGTCATAACTAATAGACCTAATATGTCACAACAAGCAGAACTAATAGACATAATCTGTCACAACAAGCAGAACTACACAACAAACAGAACTACACAACAAGCAGAACTACACTTAATCTTTTACAACTAGTAGACCTAATCTGTCACAATGAGCAGAAATAAACTGTCATAACTAATTAGCTTAATCTGTCACAAGAAGCAGAACTAATCTCCATAATTAATAGAATTAATCTGTCACAACAACTAATATGTCATAATTAGTAGAACTAATCTGTCACAGCAAGCAGAACTAATCTGTCATAAATAATAGAACTAATCTATCATAACTAGTACAGCTAATAATAAGTATATCTAATATGAGATGGCCAAGTCTGTAATACATCAATAATTTTAGCAAAACCAACAATGACTATTGAGGGAAAGAGATCAACATCATGCCAGAATGACAAAAAATAAAAATAAACCTGACAAAAACAAGCAGCCGTATTCAAATAAGAAAAATAAAACATCAAGAGACGGCAAAACTTGATCACAAAAAATATTGCAGAAAATGTTCCAGAGATTGCTAGTTACAGATAAAATGATTAAACATTAGAAAAGATACAATATTACAGAATCACAGCTAACAACAGTGGAGAGACAACAGGAATAAAATTCCTTGGTCACATACAGTGGGGGCATGATTTACATCAGGGATGCCCTCCTGGGAAGGGAACATAAAGAAAGATTCCAACAAATTGTAACCAATTTTTCAAAGACTTGCTGTTACAATTCATAGGGGACATGTTTTGTGAAAGCATACATTTTCATGTGTGTGTATATGTAGCAATTATCCTCATTTTTCTTTGCCCTCCCTACAATGGTTAGATCCACCACTGCAGGAAGTCTGCACCAAGTAGTCACATATTCATGCAGTGGTGGTTTTTGTTTAACATGATGAGGTTGCCAGTCTCATGCACAACCTCATTTTAGTTGCCTTATGCAACATGTATAACAATACTTTCATCTAATTTTATGCAAGTCAACTGAAATTATGACAAATATACAATTTATATAAATATGTAACAAAAATGTGTATGTATGAGAAAGTGGATGCTTCATCTAATGTTGATCTTGCAGCTATTTGTTAACATCCCCTCCATGCTGGACATCACATCAACAGTATAGGAAGTTTTCTACCAAGGTGAGTGGCACTTTCCAGCTTTCACATCTGCTTTTAATTTTTTTTTCTGCATTACCTTGAGTTGAACCACATGCATTTTCACCAATTTTAAGAGCACACTTAATTTTGGCAGTGCTCTGACCAGCTCCATAATTAAGATGTTCATTTTTATATCAATCCATTTTCTTGCTCTCTTGAAGTGTAGCAGTCACTGTTTTATACCTTTAAGTATTTACAGATGCCAAGGCCACTGCGCCTTTGTTTCCAGACCTACTTCTCGCTAATGTCTGGGGCCGATAGTAAGTGGTAGTAGAGTGAAGGTTGTGCTGTATATGTGTATATGATCAATAAATCGGGAGTCTAAATAAAACAGAGTATGGCTTTCAAACTCTATCTTCATAGAAACATGAACGTTAATTCGACATGTGCTGACGATTTCAATAACAATTCAAGAGAGACAGTAAGATACAAAGTTTCAACGTTTAAGGCGAAATATTCCCCATTTGTTGAAACAGCAACTTTGAAGAAAAAGGCCGGCAATCAACATGAGCCTGAGGGTTCTTATGCTTTATTTTCAAGTACGATTTCTTTCGTTGATTTTAATCTCATGATGCTTTTATTTCAATACAAAAACATGTGGGGTGAAGATGATTTTTGTGAACTTTCTTCTTTTATTCATTCACGTGGTGTGGCAGTCACCTGTATTGGGTTCAGTCTTATAGTTCTCATCCTCTTTTATCAGCTTAGCTATACACGCTTGTCAAACTTGACTTGTCATATTAGTTCTTTTTATTCCCGTCAAATTGACCTTATAATGTCTACCCTTGTCTGGTCCATTTCTTTTTAGAACAACATACAATTTGCGACTAACTAAGTCTTTAACCTGAGGCTACCATATAATCATACAGTACAGTAAGCGAATGATGTCCCAAACAAACAGGGCTGGAAGCTAAGTCTTCCTACTTACTTGGTTCCATCATTTTCGTCTTCATAAATAAATAATGACTGTGGTCATAATCTCAATTGTTGAGATTTCTTTTTCATCTCTAACTCTTGTTGCGTTGAGCTTCAGCTATTTGTTATAGACTAGGCTGTTAACAAGTTGTAGTTGCAGTTCCAAATGGACTGTATGCCGTTTTCATGTTCAATGGTTGACCAGACATTTCTTGATGTAGAAGACGACTTCTCTGGTCTGGCATTAGATGGTAAGTCTTCTAGTTGTTAAAACTACTGACCCATGGGAACAAACATGTAAATTTTATGTTTTTTGTCTATACCACGCGCGTCCCATAGTAATGGCAGTTACTAATAGAAAACCAGAACCCACCTTCCAGTACTCTGGTATCGAGGCTACTACACTAGTCATCAATGATGTCATGCAGAGCGCTTAAGGCAGATCTATGCTACGACATATCCATCAATAGCACCAACTCTGCCTTGTTGCTTCAAAGCCATATAAAAACATTAACAATGTTTTATTATTTAAAATAAATCATTTTGTAATGAAAACACAAAGTCTGTGCACATATACGTGCACAGAAATGAGCAAATTCCAGCTAAAGAGGAAAAATGAAGATTTCAAAATATAAACCAAAATGAGATAAATTCAGCTCAAATCCATTTTTGTTACCACCTAATCAGATGTTAAAACACAATGTCATCATCATCATCAGCCGATTCAGTGGTATGTGATGGTCCAGGGACATCATAATTTGCTTTGAAAGTCTGGCTAATTGAGCCACGCTGGAATGTACAGAAATAAAATGTAAATATTTATATTCAGAATTAACAGGTAGAGAAATTTTTGTAAAAACTTAAATACAGTTTGATCGCATCTAACGTGGGACAGGTTCTGAGGACGTGGTATAAAAAAAAAAAAGTTGTTAAACCGATCAAGTGCCCCCCCCCCCCCCCCCCCCCCCCCCCAAAAAAAAAAAAAAAAAAAAATTGCTCAGTTTTCAAATAACAGCAATTTGACATTATTATTTCACTAAATATACTGTAAAATTTAACGACTCCATCTTTGCGTTTAGAGGCCATTGTTTACACTAATAAGGTTTTATATGTTTTAAATAGAATTTGAAACACAATAACACAGAAAAGTGTTACTAGCACACTGAATGCCCGCTAACTGAAATTGTAAGAGTGGAAGGAAAACAAATGGAAAAGGGAACTGGAGACAGACTTGAAAGAGATAAAGAAGACATGGAAAGAACGTTAACAGATGGCACAGGAAAGAACGTTAACAGATGGCACAGGAAAGAACGTTAACAGATGGCTCAGGAAAGAAAGGCTTGAAGTATTTTTGTTGAAGGCCTATGTTTCTCAAGGACATCAAAGGTGATGATGATGTAGTGTACATGAACCTAGTTTTTGTGTACTTTAAAAATAATATACATTTTTTATAAATTTGAAGCAGCTTATTTTTTATTTAATAGCCCATTATCTCACAACATCTGTAAGTTTAAAAATGTTTAGCAAATTATGTATTACACTGCAAAATACCTAAATCTAATATAGTAATTCTGAAACAAAAATGCACATCTTTATTGAATGTACTATGACTAATTTATTCATTTATTTATTACCATTAAGTTCCTGAGGAATTTTGGGTGTCGGAGTGGCTAAGAGGTATGGTGTCTGCCTCTAATTCTAAAGGTATCAGGTTCACTTCCAGCACAGGGAATATAACTGATGGAAATTTTTCTCAGAACCAATGGTTCTTAATGACATCATACTCCCTCCTGATCTCGTGGGTAGCAAGATCAGATGCTAAGCCTTCTCGGTTAGGGCGAAAAAAATAGGAGGTCCTGTGTGCAAGTTGCCCATGTTAAAAATCCCTCAGCAGTTGGAAATCATAAAGAGTAGGTCACACGGCCGCTGACCTGGCAAAATTAAAAAATTTAGGAAACCTACCCACCACACCAAAATATTTATAGAATGTGTGATTTCTGTATACACACATTGAGATCCTCGCCGGTGCTACAGAGTTCGTGCACTGTGCTGAGAACCTCCTTGTGTGATCTAAGGGAGGCGATCGGAGCAGTTATGGAGTTGTCCGAGTGCAATGAAGATAGTCCTTAAAAACCAAAATCAAACCATATCTTCTACTTAGATCCCAAACCTTTGACTGATGAGGCTGTCAGTGGCCATCACACCTAGTGGTGTCTTGCAGGGTAGCAACAAATTGACACCACTTTTATCGGTCGGCGGCCATCCTTCGTGCTGTGATACAACTCTGGTTCAAGCTTTGCATCTCAGCCTCAGTGTTCTCCACCAGGTTGTCTGTGGTCTGCCTCTCTTCTGCCATCCTTCTGGGGTCCATTGCATAGTAGTTCTGGTGATGGTGTCAGGGTCTATTCTGAGAACATGGCTAACCAAATTCCAGCGTTTGCTGGCCATGATGGTGTGCATGCCTTTTTTTGCCTGCACTGTGGAAGCAGTTCCTGGATGGAGATGGTATTCAGCTAAAACATTGGAATTATTTTCTTTAGGCAGGTTGTGTAGAATGAGGATATTTGGACATTTCCTTTTCTGTTACTCTCCAGCACTCCGTGCCATACACAAGTACAGAAAGTACGCAACTCTTGTATAATCTTAATTTGGTGTTTGTGCTGCACTGAGAAGATTTCCAAATGTTGTTTAGATTTGCAAAGGCTGTTCTGGCTTTGCTCATTCTGTTACTGATATTTTTGCTTGTTTTGCCGTCTGGTGTTACTATGTTTCCTAAATATGTAAATGTATCTGTTTGTTCCAGCTTTTGGTTCCTTATTTTTATGGGCTCAGGATTTATTACATTGAGTGTCATGACCCATGTCTTCTTCAGGTTGATGTTCAATCCCACATGTTGGCTATATTTATTTAGTCTGTCTGTTCTTTCTTAAACCATATCTTGAGGAGCATAAACCTTCAACAAAATGTCATCACAACCTGTTTTTCTCCATCCAGTCAAGGTCCTTCCATACTTTTTTTATCCCTTTCATTTCTGTTTCCAGTTTTTTTCCCCATGTGTGTTTCAGTCTCCTTCTACCTCTGCTACAAAGGGATTCCACAACAAGGACTGTTTTGTAATGCTATCAACAAGTTTTTGTCAAAGTGTGTCCTATTCATCTCAAGTATCTTCTCGTTATGACTGCTTGCCGACTCATGAAAACTTCAGTGACAATAATGTCCTTTCAGTGACAATAATGTTCTTTTGTTGCTCCTTATGGAGTTTGGGGCCAGCACTATATTTGGCTTCCTATACAGGAAACCTGCACTGATGCTCTTTATGTACTCTTGGAGTAGTGGTTTCTGTAGTGATATGCCCTACCTCACCTTAGTCACCTCTTATGAATACCTATTGGGAGTAATTGTTTTTGTCATCCTGTTCTTCATTTGCACAGGAATCAGACTGCGAAAAACTTCAAAAGCTACCCTTAACTTGCACTCTCATTCTCATCTTACTTTTGATGATGGAGCTGAAGGGGGCTTCTGCGCTGAAGATGGTCTTCTGTCTGACACTGAACGACCACCAGAAGATGGCCGACTTGTTGATCTTTGCCGCTGGACTGATGGTGACTGTTGTCTGGGAGAATTTCTTCTTCTTCCAAAACTCATAACACTGTCATCATCATCATCATCAATGTTCCTGGGAGTAAATGTACATGCACAAAAGGGTGGATAAAATTAATGCATTAAAAATACTGCTGCACTTCAACTTTACTGATTATTAAATCATAACTGTAGAATGACACAATGTATGCCCCTCAAATATTGTGTGATGTAAAAAAAGGTAAAGGATCCCGTTACATGCCCACTGAGGCATATCGGGACTATGGTGTTACGCCCATATTTTCTTGACAATATTGCACACTAGGGGTGATTTGGTCAGCATCACACAGGCTGCCTTTAACCTTCCCAGAGTTGCTCTATGATGTGACATGATGAAATCATTAAGATACTGGCATTTAGAGATTGTGAAATATTATGACAAGAAAAGTCTCCTAATAACCTTTACAATGGTCAAAACAAAGTCTCCTGATAACCTTTACAATGGTCAAAACAAAGTCTCCTGATAACCTTTACAATGGTCAAAACAAAGTCTCCTGATAACCTTTACAATGGTCAAAACAAAGTCTCCTGATAACCTTTACAATGGTCAAAACAAAGTCTCCTGATAACCTTTACAATGATCAAAACAAAGTCTCCTGATAACCTTTACAATGGTCAAAACAAAGTCTCCTGATAACCTTTACAATGGTCAAAACAAAGTCTCCAGATAACCTTTACAATGGTCAAAACAAAGTCTCCTGATAACCTTTACAATGGTCAAAACAAAGTCTCCTGATAACCTTTACAATGGTCAAAACAAAGTCTCCTGATAACCTTTACAATGGTCAAAACAAACTCTCCTGATAACCTTTACAATGGTCAAAACAAAGTCTCCTTATAACCTTTACAATGGTCAAAACAAAGTCTCCTGATAACCTTTACAATGGTCAAAACAAAGTCTCCTGATAACCTTTACAAAGGTCAAAACAAAGTCTCCTGATAACCTTTACAATGGTCAAAACAAA
Organism: Oreohelix idahoensis; assembly: GCA_024509875.1. NCBI lineage: Eukaryota > Metazoa > Mollusca > Gastropoda > Stylommatophora > Oreohelicidae > Oreohelix > Oreohelix idahoensis. The sequence continues at coordinate 114,108 of JAMPIV010002231.1, read as the reverse complement.
GTCTGCTGATAACCTTTACAATGGTCAAAACAAAGTCTCCTGATAACCTTTACAATGGTCAAAACAAAGTCTCCTGATAACCTTTACAATGGTCAAAACAAAGTGTGCTGATAACACTGGCTAACAAAAAAAAAATTTTTTTTTTCTTTCTCTAACATTTCTATGTTTTTCTGGTCAATTTTAATGCGCTGTTTTTAAATCTGCAAACCGTTTTTCTCTATCAGGTCGGGATCTCTAGAAATACGCAATTGAAGTTTTTTAACAACGCATACAGCATTACAACATCATTCGTACAAGAAGTATAACAGTTATGTAAGCTTGAATTTCTTTGCAGTCGACTTTCGTCGGTGAATGGCATGTGGTACATTGCGATGAAGCATCCATTAATAATCGGCAAGCATGGTCACACTCCACCATCCTTGATAACTTTACTCCATTACGGTGATATCTTGATGGAATCGTTCTCCATGTTCATCGCTGACTTCGCCAAGGTTGTCAGGGAAAAAGTCAAGATGCGAATCGAGCAAATGGATTTTGAAGGACATGTTACAGCTCATAATTCTGTATGCATCTATGCACTGCTTAACAATATGCACATAGTCGACAGATTTGTGATTTCCCAAAAAGTTATCGACGATCGATTTGAATGCCATCCATGCGCGAAGTTCACTACCATGTAACAAGTTCTCGAATTGTTTGTCTGCAATAACTTTCCTAATCTGAGGTCCTACAAAGATACCTTCCTTTATCTTTGCATCGCTAACTTGCGGAAACTTTTCTCGAAGATAAGTGAAAGCTTTGCTCGTTTTATCTAACGCTTTTATGAAATTCTTCATGAGCCCCAACTTTATATGTAATGGTGGTAAAATGATGCTGTCTTTGTTAACTAATGGCTCGTGTATTACATTTTTATGCCCGAGCTGCATACGATCCCTGATAGGCCACACCTTTCTTGCATAATGTTCCTGTCTGTTGCGGCTGTCCCATTCACATAGGAAGCAACAAAATTTAGTATACCCAGTCTGCATGCCCATGAGAATTGCAATGACCTTTAGGTCTCCACAAATCCGCCATTGGTAGTCATTGTATTTTATTTTTGCCAAAAGTATAGCCATATTGTCATAAGTTTCTTTCATATGAACAGAGTAGGCGACTGGAATTGATGAAGATAAATTTCCGTTATGCAATAACACAGCTTTTAGACTAGTCTTGGAAGAGTCGATGAAAATTCACCATTCGTTGACTATGTACTCATGACCGAGGTGCACCATTAGACCGTTTACATCTTTGCAATAGCAAATGTCATCATCCATCTCAAAGTATTGAACACGTTCTCTGTGTCTATGACGAAATTTAGATATCGGAGTATTAGGCGTTAAAAGATTCCATTCTTTGAGTCGCAAACCGAGTAATTCCGCTTGTCCTTTTGTAAGAGTGAGAACACGTATTAGATCTGAAAGTTCTGAATGGTTAATTAAGTGAACACCATCATTCACCAGTATATAATCCGAGTCAGAATTAGTTTCTAAAGCAGGTAAACTATCACTTTCTGATGGTTCATTCACGTCCAACGGATATTGTTCTGGTGGAACTGGGATCGGACACGTGATTGGATCATGAGGCACTGGGATCGGACACGTGATTGGATCATGAGGCACTGGTTTTGAAACCAATTCTTCTTCTTCTTCTTCTTCGTTCACCCTCAGATGTCAACTTGAATAAGTTCAAAGAAAGCAGTGGTCAGCCTGAGGCTGTTGATATCTCTGTAGATTTTCTCCAGGAATGGTACTGGTGATGGCCATATGCGTCTTCTCTGTTCCTCATATGTTGGGCACCTTTGAAGCAGGTGTTCGGCAGTCATTTTACCAGTGCCACAGTCACACTCATCCGTAGTTCCTATCTTTAATTTGTTGAACAGATGGTATCTCAATCTGTTATGACCAGTGCGAAGTCTGAAGATTGCCACTTGTTCACTTCTGCTGAGCTGATAATACGGATCATTTTTTGTGTGGCCTGGATGCTCTTCTTCCCACTTGTGCCTATATCTGCGCTTGATAAAACTCTTGGACTCCTCATAGGTTATATTTGTGTCCAGCTGAGGAAGTTTTCCCCCTTCCTTTGCCAATCTGTCAGCCTCTTCATTTCCAGGGATGTTGCAGTGAGAAGGGATCCACTGTATCACAACTCTTTTGTATTGCTGACATAGTCTGTGAAGTGTTACTCTTAGGTCATCCAGTTCAGCATTTATTTGACTTTTAAGTGTTGTAATCACTGACAGCGCATCTGAGAAGATAACTACTGGTCTCTCTGAGCTTTTTTCTGTCATTAGAATTTCTGATGCAGTTTTTATGGCCTCTGCTCTGAAGTTAGTTGAAAATTTCCCTGTTGCGACTGCTATCTTTTTTTGTGTGCCATTGCTTAAGCTCAGGAAGACTCCTCCACCCCCATCTTCTGTTGCATTAGTTGCTGATCCATCTGTGTACGCATGGATCCAGGTGTTGCTTGGGTAATGTTTCTCTATATATTTTGTGGTTAGGACTCTCCTTTCTGTTTCAGTTTGACTGTTCTTTCTCTCAATACCAGGAACATTTTCTATCATTTCAGGGAAGCACTGTTGTTTCCAAATTGGTAGCTTGTGTGCAGTACATATTGGCGTAGCTGTTGATATTGCATTTATGGGGTCTGCTCTCATCTTTGTTTTGACTGTCTCTACAAAGTTGCTTCGCTTCAGTCTTCCCCTTCCAAGTCCATTTATTCTCTGGTGCATTGGGTGATCTATCAGCCTCCTGAATTTCTCGGCTTGTTGCTGAGCTCTGCTATCTCTTCTATCCTCCATAGGCTGGAGGTGAGTAATCTTTTCCAACTCTTTTATTGGTGTTGATTTCATGCCCCCAGTTATGATTCTCATTGCTTGGTTTTGGGTTCTGTTTATTTTGTCAAAGTTCGACTTAGCGGCTGTTGACCATGCTGCAATGCCATATTCTAAGACTGGTCTCACTCGCCCAGTATATAGATTCTTTAGTACTCTCTCGTCTGCTCCCCAAACCGTGCCAGCAAGTTTTTTCATGATTGCCATTCTCTGCCTTGCTCTTGTCCTGTTTTTCTCAATCTGGGTTTTCCAAGTCAAGCGGCGATCAAAGGTAATGCCTAGGTAGTTTGGGTTTTCATCCAGATGTAGATTTTTCCCATTTAGCACCAATTTGGAGATCTGTGGTTTGTTAGAGAGAGAAAACACTGTGAATGATGTTTTCTCCTCATTTATCTTTACTAGCCATGCCTTGGCCTACTCCTCCAGTGATGTTAGGGCTTGCTGCATCTGAATGCTTGCCGTAGAGATATATTCCTCTGAGATCCACAGGGCTAAGTCGTCTGCAAAGGAGGCATTGTGGGTTCTTCTTGGAATATTCTCTGATATGTCATTTATATATGTGAGGAACAATGTGGGTGACAGGACTCCCCCTTGGGGAACACCCTGCTCCAATACCATCTTCCTACTGGTCTGTCCTTGTAGTTGGACTCTGGCCGTTCTATTTTCGAGATAGTGGCTGATCCATTTGAACATTCTCCCACACACTTCACTTCTTTGCAGTTTGACTTTCAGTCCATCTTTCCACACTTTGTCAAATGCTTTTTCTAGGTCCACCCAAACCACCAGTGTGTGCTTTTTTTCTTGGAAAGCATCCTCAATTTTCTGAGTTATATAAGTGATCTGGTCTTCAGTGGATCTGTGTTTCCTGAATCCTGCTTGCTGTGGGGCTAAGAGATGTTTTTCCTCTAGATGCCACATAAGTCGAGTATTTATTATGCGCTCCATCAATTTTCCAACACAACTAAGAAGAACACATGATGGCAAAGTTAACAATGCAAGAATTAGTAGAGGCAATGAGGGCGCTAAAGAAAAAGAAGTCACCCGGAAAAGATGGGATAACCAATGAAATGCTAACAGGCCTAGGAACAAAGGCAAAAAAGAAGCTTCTGGCCATCCTAAATTGCAGCTGGAAAAGAGGAATAGTACCACAGGCATGGAAAGATGCCATACTGATTCCAATACCTAAGAAAGACAAAGTTCAGAAACCGATTCAATATTTGGATAAACCACAGACTTTCTAGTTTTAAAAGTGAAACCATGGATATTTGTCAAGCAGAAGTGACAATCAGTAGCGTGATTTGTCGGTTCACACTATATTACTGGCACTCCAAAAGGCATCGACTTATGCTTCGGCGATTTTCGTAATCAACCTGCCAATGTATTTGCACAAGTCGAACAAACTGCATTTGGCTTCCAAGATTTATTTGCATCATCAACTTTCAAATCGAAATAAAGTTCATATGCTTTCTTTAGTAATGGTGTAAAGTTTTTCTGGTGAACACGATCGGTAAAATATCCGCACACGTAACAGAACAGATCAGCCGAATTTCTACAACTTCTAGAAGCCATATTTCGCTCAGAATTATTTCAAAATACAGTAACTATTTGAAAAATAGCGTAACATATGTCATGCATCTTTTAGCAGTATAAAAAGTAGAATTATTTTGCATTTTATTAATTTTTAATAAGTTATATAGTAAAAATGAAAGGGAGCAAATAATGGTTTCCCAAAAATATATTTATTCACAAATATCTTAAGAACCCGATGTGATAGAGATAAACGGATTTCAAATTTGAAATCAGCGCAAGAAACTGACCTAAGAACACTTATTTTTATATAAGAAAGAAAAATGTTGTTTGTCAGTGTAACCTTTACAATGGTCAAAACAAAGTCTGCTGATAACCTTTACAATGGTCAAAACAAAGTCTGCTGATAACCTTTACAATGGTCAAAACAAAAATGTAATCATCATTTTCCTTTGTGCTTCTTACAGAACATGCAGCCACCACTGCAGCTTATTCCATAAGAAGCCTGCACAAAGCAGTTACATGCTCTTGTTGTTGTTGTTTCTGTGGCTAATTGTTTTACATGATGAGGTTGCCACCAGCCCCATATTAGTCACCTTGTACAACACGCTGGAGGGTGCAGTAGTCCTATTCTGTCCTCCTCAGAGACCCCCGCGAACTACATTGTGCAAAAAATTGCTGAAGTAAACAAAATTAGTGAAAGGTTATTTGTGTCTGAAGACATTATGTATAATATGATGTATCCATTTATGAGATAAATACTTTTAAATTTCTACCTCATATTGATATTTCAGAATTAGTTGCCACTTTTAAACCCAATTCAATCATGTTTAATTTAATTTCTTACATGTGACTACACCCTTTGATAACAAAGACACTGCAGTTTTATAAAAATCTAAAAACTGCTATTTTTAACTAAGCTAACAATAACCAGTCAGTCCTTGTTCTGAAGTCTCTAGGGTAGGAAAGGTAGAGGTAGACCAAACAAACATATGAAAAAAAGAGGCGGGGTTGTCGCACGGAAGGTCCTGGGTTCGAGTCCTGGGTAAGCCACTCAAGTCTGTTGTTTTTCTGTTGTCTAGTTTTCTACTTCTTTATTTCTTACGAGTGCCTGAAAACATACCTTTATGTTTGTCTAATATTTATTTACTGTTTACACTAGGCGGGGTTGTCGCACGGAGGGTCATGGGTTTGAGTCCTGGGTAAGCCACTCACGTCTGTTGCTTTTCTGTTGTCTAGTTTTCTACTTCTTTATTTCTTACAAGTGCCTGAAACCATATCTTTATGTTTGTCTAATATTTATTTATGGAAAAGAGAATTGGAGACAGAAATGAAAATGCTGAGAAAGACATGGAAAGACCCTGAAGTGATCGCACATGACAGGAGAACTTGGCATGAGTTTGTTGGAGGCCTATGCTCATTTGGGAGCTGAAAGGAAATGAATGAATGAATAGCAATTTTTACTTTCTTTTTCCTACATCAGATATCAATCAATCAATCAATACCCTTCCATGCCTTAATCATCATTTTGACTTCTGCTCCAGTTCTCTCTATGTGCCCCCAGGTCTACGTCTGCTTCAACCCAGAACAGGGACTGCCCTACAATGCCCTCAGAAGGTTTCCTCATTGCATGTACCACCCATCGTCAGCGTCCTCCCCTCATCTCCTGTTCCACCAGCACCTGGTTCTTGTCATCAGTTCCACATTGGAGACCTTGTCATTTCATAACAATCTTTCTATTCTACACAAACACCCATTCATGAATGTCTCTACATCAGATATGCTGACATGTTAAAGATTTTGTAGCATTGCATTGCTTATTATGATGATAGCAATTTAGCCCAGAAGACTTGTTGCACTGACATCATCATTGTCTTTTTTGCTCCTGATGGAGCATGGAGCTACCACTGCAGATGGCTCACTCGAGGAAGCCTGCAACAAAGCAAAAACTCTTACAGTGGTGGTTTTTGTAGCACTGTATTTTACAAGAGGATGAGGTTGCCCGCTGCATGCATAATCTCATATTAGTTGCCTGTTAGGACGTGTGACACTGGCATAACTCACATATTCCTCCAGTTCTTTAGCTGCTGCTGGCGGTTTCTGTGACCTTTAAGGCTGGACTGAATGAGGTATACGCCATCATCTGTCACACTGGAACTTGAGTCATAATCATCAGCAGTCCAGTGATGCATTCTCTGACGTCTTGTGTGAGAAGCTTTTAAAGCTTCTTGAATGGTAAATGCAGCCTGAAAGATGAAGGAATAAAATAAAACAACAGAATTAGCTAAGTCAGCCACGTTGCAAGATGATCTAGCAAAATAATAAATAAAATAATTGTAGGGGTACTCTTTGTTATTACCCTTGTGGTTTCTGGGGTCTATAAGGAGATTTAAAAAAAACAAGAATTATTGCTCCTTTAGACATAAGAGGCAGCTAATTTAAGGTTGTGCATGGCCATGGCAAACTCATCATATTAAAAATGTTACTACAGAAATCACCAGCATAAAGAAGAATGATGATGTATGTAAATAGTTAACTCAGATCATTTCCTTATCTGTACTTTGTGCTTAGTTAATCATTTCCTTATCTGTACTTTGTGCTTAGTTAATCATTTCCTTATCTGTACTTTGTGCTTAGTTAATCATTTCCTTATCTGTACTTTGTGCTTAGTTAATCATTTCCTTATCTGTACTTTGTGCTTAGTTTAATCATTTCCTTATCTGTACTTTGTGCTTAGTTAATCATTTCCTTATCTGTACTTTGTGCTTAGTTAATCATTTCCTTATCTGTACTTTGTGCTTAGTTAATCATTTCCTTATCTGTACTTTGTGCTTAGTTAATCATTTCCTTATCTGTACTTTGTGCTTAGTTAATCATTTCCTTATCTGTACTTGTGCTTAGTTAATCATTTCCTTATCTGTACTTTGTGCTTAGTTAATCATTTCCTTATCTGTACTTGTGCTTAGTCATTCACTGGACTCTAGTAAAAAAGGTCTTGACTTCTTTGAGTTTTTTCTGTAAAATTAATTCTCACTGTTGAATGAAATTTTCTTTTGATATGCTCCAGAGCACTGTATATATAATACTGTTATTTTTTTGCCCTGCTTCAGTTAATGTGTTCTCTTCATTGTTTCTTTTGTTATATGTCTGTTGTCTGAATGAAAAAAAATTATTTGACCAGTATACTCAGTTGATATTGTACTTATTGTTAATAATTTTACATATGTTTTTGTGCTGAAGGCTTCCTTCAGAGTAGCCAAGTGTAATGGTGACTCTATGATCTGGATACAAAACTCATACTATATTTAATTTTAATAATTTTGTACTTGTCTTTTTTTCATGTTACAAGTACAGTTTTGTTTGTATGAAATGGAATTTTAGCATAAGTTGACAGCCTAACTTACATTTTCAACTTCTTCATCGTTTCGACGTTGTTTGTAATTCATCCAGCTTTGCTGCAGTTTCTTTGCAGCTCTGTTTTCTCTGAATGTGTTCACCTAAAAACATTGTAAAAATACAAAGTAAAAACAAAAGCTAATAATTATTATCAAAGAAGAAGAAGAAAAGATAAAGAAGAATAAGTAAATGAACCATCATTGCTACTTCATCATTACCTTTCAGCTTCCTGTGGAGCATAGGCCTTCGACAAGCTGCAGCAAATCTTCCTGTCCAGTGCCATCCCTTCAAGTTATTTCCTTGTCTACTTCATCCCTTTTAACTCTTAAAGGCCGGAACGACGCTGGTAGCGTACATCCGCAAAACCCCTAGAAGCCGAAACGACGTTGGGAACGTCACTTTTGTTTTCCGTGAAATTTTTTCCGTATTTTCGTTATAACTCATGACTGAATACTATATGTAGAATATCACTAAAAATCCTTCATATTCTAATTCTACATTCATTTATCTTTACTGTGATGTATAATATGTGTGTCTTTGTTGTGTAATAACTCAGAAACTTTAGAATTTATAAAGGTACTGCTTTAAGGTACAAAAATAATTCTGGCAAAACTCGTGAAAAAATTCCGGCCTGCAAGAGTTAAGTCTGTTTCCAGTTCCCTTCTTCCTGGGTTTTTTGTTATCCCTCTTTTTCTCTTACTTAGAGGATACCAAATGAAAGTCTGCCTTGTGATGCTGTCACTTGATTTCCTTAATGTGTGCCTTACCCAGTGTCAGATGCTCCTCCCCACCTCTTATTAAACAAGTACTTTTCCTACTTTTTTGCCATCAATTTTCTTCATCAGACAATAAAAGAGGTTTCATAATCTTCATCAGACAGTAAAAGGGGTTTCAATATCTTCATAAGACAATCAAAGGGGTTTCCTTATCTTCAACAGACAATAATAGGGGTTTTGATATCTTCATCAGACAATCAAAGGGGTTTCATTATCTTCATCAGACAATCAAAGGGCTCCATAGTCCTCCATTGGAAAATCAAAGAGGTCCACAGCACAAACAAGGTTAAGAAACCCTGGCATACCTGTCAACCTGTATGAATTTTTCGTATAATGTACGGATTTTTGATACTTTTAGCAGTGTACGGCCGTACAGACCCGTTGTACGGATTTTTCTCCCCCTCCCAAAAAACAAAAAACGAAAAAAAAACAAAAAAAAATTTTTTTTTTTTAAATTCTAAAAATATTTTCCAACCCAAGTTTTTTTAAATTTTAAATCAGTAAATATTTTCTAGCCCAGGTTTTTTTTTAAACCAATTTTTAAAATTTTTAATTCCGGAAATCTCGGCGTTCGTTTTTAAACAGGTCTCTCCCAGCAACCAATCAAATCCTTTTATACCCAACAATTCGGCAAACACATTGAATTCGGCCTCAAATGCTTTCGGTTTTCAGCGTGACTTGACGTATTTTTAAAGTTACCTGTTATCAACGACGACGTTTGCTTGCCACCATGCTTCGACGCCATTTTGTTTAAAAAAGCTAAGTACTTATACCTTGGTTAAATATTGCTGTTGTTTTGCTTTGTTGCAATTTAATCGCTCCTTAATCTTTCCAGTTAGGCCTATATCTTGCCCTTCAATATATTTCGGATAAATTGTCATAACATTCTGTGTAGGCCCTACATAACTAGAAAAAAAGTTTGTTTGCGTTGAGTAGGCCTACTTTACTCCAGCACTCAAGATTCGCTGCTTTATTTTTTAATAAAGTGGCAATCTGTTATCACTGGTCTAGGCTACCAACTCTTAAATAATAATTTTGTAAATTTTTGGTGGTACGTTTTTTCTTCCTAGATTTGATATTCTGTTCATAATTTTGTTTATTTCTTGTTGTTGTTGCTGTTAGCCGTTTGCTTTGTTCGTTGTATCTTTTAATCATTCTCTTCGTCTACAAAGATTATTAGTTGAAATATTTCATCCACTGAATGATGGCTGAGCCTAATTCTAAGAAACAAAAGCTGACTGCGAAAGATCATTTTGAATGATGAAAAAAATCCACACAGACTGCAGGAGGTCCATGAATGCGGACACACTCACTTCTATTTTACAGTGTAAGATTAACATTGATACATGCTGTGCAGACTTTAAGCCCACAAATGCAATTCTGCAAAGTGCTAAAAGTGCATGTGTTGATTATAATACAAAACACTACATCGAAAGAATAGTGTACCTCATGATCACTAAGTTTTTTATATGTAAAGAACAGCATGAGACTATTAGCATGTTTTATATCACAATAATTCAAATGCTAATAGATTTGTATATGTCATTTCTCATTTTAAAACTGTATTGCGTAAAATTTTTTAATATATTTTTTGCGTAAGGATTTTTGGGTGTTTGTAAGGATTTTTTGCATCCGGTGTACAGATTTTTGTCTCAGGAGGTTGACAGGTATGCCCTGGTCTCAATCTTATGGGGATGTATCTCAAGGTGCAGTCTGGCCATCACTAGCTGCATTGATTCTCACAATCTTTGTCTTTTCCCTGTGTATTTTGAGACCTCTGTCTTTTCCCTGTGTATTTTGAGACCTTTGTCTTTTCCATGTCTATTTTGAGGCCTTTGTCTTTTCCCTGAGTATTTTGAGACCTTCATCTTTTTCCTGTGTATTTTGAGACCTTCATCTTTTCCCTCATTATTTTGAGACTTTTGTCTTTTCCCTGTGTATTTTGAGACCTTCGTCTTTGTGACGTACGTCTAGTTTGACAAGTGAATTCTCCCTGATATGATGGATGATTTAAAGGGACTTTTAGCTTTTCATAACATTAGAACCCCTGAACATTTGTTGTAACTTCTCGTTTGCCAGAACTCATTCCACCGGGACTCATTTAGTAGGCGGCACGAGATCAAAGAGTCAGACTGAGGGATTTTAGGGGAGACTATCGGCGCTATCAAAGACAGTAGTGGTCCCTGATACGAGACGCAGTTGCTTGCCGCTAATTTCGCGTCTCGGTGTCAATCGAGGAACCGAGCGAACGATTTTGTGTTAATTTAAATCTATTAAATTAAACCATCTCAATAGTTCCAGTGGTAAATATAATGATCTATCTATTATATTATTTCAAAAGATAATAGATGCTTAAATTAACTTTTAAAGTCGCGAAGGAATTTATAATTAATAAATTCAGTTAAGTCCTAGTTTTATAGATGTGGGTTTTTAACCACTAGAATTCGCGCAGTGTTTATTAAATACATAATTAAATACTCGAGTGTATTATAGGCTTAACGGGAAATTCATCGCGCTTTAGAAGGTTATTTGTTTCGGTATATTACATGTCTTTTTTTTCTTTCATACAGAGTGATCGTAACCTGTGCGATCCCAGCATTAAGAAAGCAATAAAGAAATCAATCTAAGCAAGGCAAAGCATAAACAGTGTGTAGAGTTCCCCTGACGCAGAACTTGTTGAGACTGTGTAAATTTTTAATCTTTGAGGCGATTCTATGTTTGGAATTCCGCTATCTAACTTATAGCAAAGAAAGCACACCCAAAGACAAATTTAACGCACCATCAAACAACTTAAGTCGTAACGGGAAGAAGAACACTGGCCCGAGCTTTGTTAGTTTACTGACACAGAGAGATAATTCATAATTTCCTGAACAGTGATGTGACTAGTTTTCTCACTGGACTTAAACCATACCTCACGGATAAAGTGTACCAGCACGCGTAAGAATTTTATTATCAGCGGCATAGTCAAATAGACCACACCATCCTCACCCCGGTATCAGAGACCGTGCCCTCCCATAGAAACTGTTATTAAGAAAAGAGACACAACTACAGATTCATTTTCCAGCGATTACGGGATCCTTTTATGTGCTGACCGCCTACCCGCTAATCTGGGGCTAGAACTTGAACAAACACTCATACATTTAGTTTGAGGTGTAACTGCTGTTGTGTTATTCTATGGAGTGCAAGATTTTTTCACAATCGGTAAGTGAGAGCAAGATGAGTGAAGGCCTTTGCTAGCGCGTGTATGAATGACAGGAAATTAATTCTTTTGTGTGACCATTTTGTTAACTTGCTTACCTGGTAATATATATCTTTTCTGTATACCCTACATTGTTCCTTTAAGTGGGATAGTGGATAATTTGTTAACTCTGTTTAAAACCACCTCCTTTCCATTTGCTTAGTAAAGGGAAGAACAGCTGTGAAGAACAGGTTTTTTTCTATCACCTATACCTAATTTTGTAACACCTCTTTCAGAGTAATTAACTTCACCGTTAGGTTAACGTACCTATGTTCCTGATATTATCTATCTTTGGACTGGGTTTATCTTTGTCTAATAAGCGGGAAGGGCTTAGTCGATACCAATCTTCTTCACCCCTTCCAAACTTGTTATTTGCATTTGTGTACTTATGATAATTTATGTAATATCTGATATTTTTAGTGATTGATGTTTAAAGTGAATAAAATCACATAAACTCATTTAGTTCTGTGTGTTGGATATACCCAAAGCCCAACTTTTCCCCTATTCGTTTAATATAGTTTGTATCTACATCGTCTGTGTATGTGAAAAACACCAAATCGGTGTGCGCGCAGATGCGAGTCTGGAAAACTGGCAAATAATTGTTTGACCAGGAGAGCGGAAGAGAAGATTGAGAGAAACGATTTGTCGTAAATAAGTCTGTCTTTACTCTCCTCCAGCTCGCTGTGAAGCAACTATTAAATCTCTACATTTTCTATCACTGAGTTTTCCATCATCATTTTTCACTCTAAACCGGACCACTATTTCTAAGACTCTTTTCCCTCAAAATAAATTTACGACAGTCTTTTCCCTGTGTATTTTGAGAACCAACTGCTGTCGCCTCCCATGAAGTATTCTCAGTTTGCCTTTTCTTTATTTATTTATGCCATTAACAAAATTGTGCTGCGGATGTAACAGTAACTGAACCTGTTAGAACAATTTTAAACTAAAAAAAAAAAAAAAGGAAGAAAGAAAAATACCAACCAAAACGTTAAATTCAGAAAACAGCTTACTATTAAAGCAAAAATATTGAGTTGAGTAGTTTTACCGTAATATGTAGCAAAAACATAAATATTACTGTAAACTTGCTCGTAAATAATGGCAAATTTTCCTGTTTCTTTGTTTTTTCAGCTCTTTGTGATGTTACTGTTATTTATAATTGACATCAATGCACTCCAGGTTAACCCATAAGTGGTCAGCAAATATGGAAGGGTATGAATGCTGATTGTTCCTGTAGTGCACTGGTTGTATATGCACCTGACCCATCCCCTTATAAGTTCATCTCCATTAGTTTTACGCTTGACACCAAATTCCAGCAGTCTGAATCATTTTGATTCATTTATTGCAGTGTCCGTCTGTAACGAGATATCATTAATTGTTCTTATTATCTCATCCTTATCCAAATCCTTCAACCTATGCTAAGCAAGAAAGAAGGCTCAATACCTTCCATTTTTGGTGTCTATGCCACATCCTCAGCATTTCGTAGTAAGATAAAGTGACAAATGTCGAGGTGTTGTCACGTGCTGGCCTTCAAAGCATGTATACACTGCTTAGACAGCATAGACTATGCTGGCTTGGCCATGTCCACCGCATGGAAGATGGTTGCATCCCAAAAGATATCTTCTACGGACAACTGGCAGATGGCAAAAGAACAGTTGGGCAACCACAGCTGAGATTCTAAGATGTGTGCAAGAGGGACATGAGGGCACTGGACATAAATCCAGCAGCCTAGGAGGATGAAGCTACTGATCCCACCAAGTGGCGATGCTATCTGCGGGCCACCTCAGTTTGGGTGAAAAGAAGCTCACACAACAAGCACAGGAGAGGGGAAAACATCAAAAGGAACACCAGGAAAATAAGCAGCTGAGGGCTGTCACCTCAGGGGCGCATTCCCATAGTCAGTTATGACTGAAAGGGCTATTATTATCCAAATCCTTATCCCGCTATGGGTGCTCTTAAAGCTAGTCTGTAAGCTCTCCCATTGCCACATGTTCCTGCTTAGCCAGGATCTAGATATACACCAGTTCCTGAAGAATTTTGCCTCTTTGTAAATTTTCCATTCATGTCATAGCCATCCATTATGGACCTTTCAAAGCATGTTTTGAGAGTCTGATACAGTAACTGCCCTGGTTAGTGTAGTGCCTCTATCTCCATTCTCATGCGGGAGGTTGTTGTCAGCTAAGCTTTGCTTTGAGTAGGCCTTTCAGGTCACTGCCCTGGCAAAATGTAAAAATTAGAAACCTACCCACCACATAAATGTTTACAGAATGTGTGATTCCTATACACACAAATTGGGAATCTCGCCGGTGCTACAGAGTTTGTGCACTGTGCTGAGAACCTCCTTGTGTGATCAAAGGGAGGAGATTGGAGCACTGATGGAGTTGTCCATGTGCAGTGAAGATAGTCCTTAAAACCAAACCAAACAAAGCTTTGTTTTGATCAATGATGACCATGCATTTAACCCTTGAGATGTGTAAGGTAAAGAAAAAAAGGTAAAGGAACCCGTTACACGCCCATTTAGGCATATTGGGAATATGGTGTTAGGCCCATATTATCTTGACCGTCGGCACACGAGGGGTGATGTGGTCGGCATCACGCCGGCCGCCTTAACCTTCCCAGAGTAGCTCTGGTACCCATTTGGGGCTGGGTCGACCCAGGAGCCGTTTGTGGCCTAAAAATTTTTCCGCCTCATCTGGGGATCGAACCATAGACCACTGCGCTAGGAAGCCAGTGCACTAACCACTATGCTACCGCGGCTCCTCTTGAGATGTGTACAGATGTGTAAATCTTCAATTAGTTAATGGCAAATCCCCTGCTCTGTCCCCACATGTTCAAGTTCTTTCTACGTCTTTTTTTTTTATTACTCTTATATCTTTTCCTGTTCTCTTGTGTGTCTTTTTATGTCTCCATCAATTTCTTTAGCTCTGGGGATTTCAGAATAACAACTAATTTGTGATGATATTAGCTGTTTCCATAATGTGTGTCCTGTCTGCTGGCAATATTTCCTCTCACTTCCTAGTAATAACAAATGGTTTTCTCACATTTTCATGACAGTGAGATCAAGAGCACAGACAACATCCTGTGCCAGCCCTCTTTGAAGTAGCTACTTAATGTTCAAAAAATATTAACAATTTAAAAAAAAAGTTACATCTGCTTACATTAATATTATATTCAGAAATTAATGTTAGAACATGTATGTATGAAAAGCTCTGTAAATATCTACAAAAACAGATAAGAAAAGATTAACTTTACTAGGCAGAAGAAGAATAAATTAACATTGATTAAACTAGAAACGATAATAGTAAAACAAGAAGAGATCAACTTGGTAAATTTGAAGGAGATAGCATTTAACACTAAATGAATACAAATTAAACTAAGCTAAAGAAATCTATGATAAGGGGAAATTAAGTGACAAATTACAATGGAGAAGAAATGTAAGGGAAACTTGCTACATCCTGAAAGAGACAGCATAATTAAATAATGTATAAAACCTAGCATAATAAGGTAAAGGTTACACCAAAATAAAAGGAAGCTAAACTGAGTGAAATATAAACTGCTGAAAGAGGAAGCTAAACTGGGTGAAATAATTACTTGATACAAATTTTTGGCAATATACGAGGGGCGTTCAGAAAGTAATGTACCACATCGTTTTTCTCAGCTAATAATGAAGATAGAAGCATGAAATTTTGCACACTTCAAATATGGCATGTGCCAATTGTGTGCACTAAATTGCACCGCAACCGGCCAAATAGTGATAGAATTTCTCTTTGCAGAGAAAGAAACTGTTGTGAATATTCACAAGCGTCTATGTGATGTGTATGGAAGTTTTGCAGTCGACAGGAGTACAGTCAGTCGCTGGGTTCAGAGAATCAAAGAATCAGGAAGTGGAGATACGGAGCTGCTTGATCGGCCGCACTGTGGACGTCCTGCCACAGCCACCAACGCAGAAATGTTGAAATGCGCTGAGGGCATTATTCTTACTGATAGGCGAATCACTACTCAACAATTGGCCTTACAGCTGTCAGTCAGCATTGGTAGTGCAAATGCAGTTATAAAAACTCTCGGATTTTCTAAGGTTTGCGCAAGATGGGTTCCTCGAAGTTTCACAAATGACCACTGATTGCAAAGGAAAGCAATTTCTTCTGAATTGTTGGAGCGTTTCAATGCTGATGGAGAGACCTTTTTGGCTAAGATCGTTACAGGCGACGAAACCTGGGCACATCATTTTGAACCTGAGACAAAAAGACAGTCAATGGAGTGGCATCATCCGCAATCACCAAGAAGAAAGAAATTCAAGACAATTCCTTCAGCTGGAAAGGTCATGATCACTGTCTTTTGGGACATTGAAGGTGTGATTCTTGTGGACGTTATGCCAAGAGGAGAGACAATCAATTCGCAAGCTTACATTAAGACATTGAAAAAACTCAATCAACGTTTTCGCAGAGTTCGGCCGCACAAGAATCCAACAGACCTGCTTCTCCTTCACGACAATGCGCGCCCTCACACAAGTTTGGCAACACGGGAAGCAATCATGGGTTGGACTGTACTACCCCATCCACCCTATAGTCCCAATTTGGCACCCTCTGATTTTCATCTATTTGGTCCACTTAAAGATGCACTCCGTGGGACAAGGTTTGAAGATGATGAAGGAGTGATTCATGCAGTGAAGAAATGGCTACATGATCAAGACAAAATCTGCTACGGGCTAGGAATACATGCACTTGTTTCGCGCTGGCATAAAGCCGTACAATTGATGGGGATTATGTTGAATAATACCGATGTTTACATGACATATCCATGTATATTGTGTATAAATTTCATGCTTTTTGAATAAACAGCTCCTGAGAAAAACGATGTGGTGCATTACTTTCTGAACGCCCCTCGTATGTTCAATTAATAAAGACTTGGGTTCTTCCAGATACACATTGGCTCACAAATAATCATGTGATGGGTACTGACTGCTGATTTCAAATATGAGTGCTCACAGCATTACTTTAACAGTAGAAAATAAATAATTATGCAAATTAATGGTGGACTAATGAGGAGTAATTCACAAAGTTAAGCATTTATTATCTAATGGCTTCTATGCATGTGTCCACTGTACTGTTAAAAGTGCTTTAAAATTAAAGAAAGTACTTTGCTGTTTGACTTTTTATTTTTCCATGCAGTCTGAATTTTTAAGGCAGCTTTCTGTAGCTGAAAAATATATCCAATAGTGTCACATGAGTAAACAAATGACTGCACTGACAGTGACAAATGCTCACATAATTAAGGAATCGTAATAAATGGCAGGATGATAGAACAAAGATTTACAACAAAAAGTGCAAACTTATAAAATAAATACGGATTACAATAAAGGAATGAACTGGGATTTATAAGAACAAAAATGAGTCGGTGTAAAAGGAATAAGAATTTATAATAAACAGTTCAACACATAAAAAGAAACATTATTTAAAGTATAAAATGGTTAATTGATGTAAATAAAATAGATTTTAAAGTCTAACTACAGATGTTTCTGAGTTTCAATCTGAATTTGAAATCTACCAGAGATAAAAAACAAATCCTAATTCCCAAAGACAGTTTTTCACATTGCTAATAGATTTCAGAGTTGAAATACAAATATTTTAGTTAATACAAATAATTCTTCTTTTATTATTAACTTGCAACACACAAGATATGCAATTTGAATCAGTAATATTTCATCATTTTCATCATTATGCTCTTTATGAAGTATGCAGTCACCACTGCAGAAAGCCTGCATCAAGCAGTCACATGATCTTGCAACAGTAGTTTCTGTGGTAATTTGTTTTACATGATGAGGTTGCCAGCCTCATACACAACCTCCTACCTGTCATATTAACTTGTTTACTTTTTCCACATATATCATATGTGCATAGCATTATCATCATATACTGTAAAACTGTATGAGATTTGATAGCATGCCATATCTAAATCCAAATATGAAAACTGGATTTTTTTTTTTTTTGTTGATGGATGTAAATTTTTACTCCATCACATCCTTGAGAATGTAAATTTTTACTCCATCACATTCTTAAGGGTAACAGTTGCTCAAAAAAAAAAAAGAAAAAAAAGATTTGTAAGTGCAGTAATTAATAAGGAATAAAGAAAGAGATTTACAATAAAATGTGAAAGAAATAAAAAGAAGAAACATTTATACAATATGTCTGAACTGTAAAAAATATAGCATTACAGCAAACAATGAAACTTTAAAAAAAACCAAAACTATTTACAACAAAATACAACATTTGAAAAGATTTACAAGAAAGTATAACAGGCAAAAATAACAGGGATTTATGATAGATGAAACATACACAGTGGAAACAGAGATGATGAATACAAGGGTATAAACAAATTTTTATTAAAAAATATATAGGCTGAGAAGTATAATTTGATTGCTTGGGGACAGGTAAGGGGGGGGGGGGGGGAAGAGCATGATGTCAGAATTTACAAACAAGCCAAAAAATTACACACATGTATAATAATAAAGTAAACAAATGATGAGTAATCAAAACAATTTACAATACAAAAATGAACATTGAAAAGAACAAGGGCTTTTAACTAATAAGTGCAAAAAGGATCTATAACAAATTCTGTAAATGAATACAGCAAAGGATTTACAAGAAAACATGATTTTTAAAAAAAAAAAAGAAAAAAAAGTTGTCACATCTTGTTGCCAAAAAAAAAAAGTGTGCAAAATAGAGGACGTTGAAAATGAATATAGAGGCATAAAAGTAATTGCAGGTAAAAGGAAGACTGAATCAACTACAGGTAAAAGGAAGACTGAATCAACTACAGGTAAAAGGAAGACTGAATCAACTACAGGTAAAAGGAAGACTGAATCAACTACAGGTAAAAGGAAGACTGAATCAACTACAGGTAAAAGGAAGACTGAATCAACTACAGGTAAAAGGAAGACTGAATCATCTACAGGTAAAAGGAAGACTGAATCATCTACAGGTAAAAGGAAGACTGAATCATCTACAGGTAAAAGGAAGACTGAATCAACTACAGGTAAAAGAAGTTGACAAAATAACAGCTGTTCTACCTCTTCTTCTGAAGGCCCTTGGTACTTTCTGACACTCTCAACCCTCTCCTCATGTGAAACAGAGCTAGCCCGTCGCGGTGACTGCCTAGCACTAACAGGTCGGCTTCTGTGGTCATCTTCTAGTTGTTTACTGTAAGAAAACAAACAAAAGTGAAAAGTAAAAATATGGAATAATATTAATGGGTCAGAATAACTTAAAATGGAGACACATCAAGCTTGTTATTCTGGGATTCTTAGATCAATGTATAATTACCTTGTAAATGTAAGATTTACCCTGATTAGGTCATTGTAACAAAACAATCGCACTATCTCGAAAAAAAAAAAAATGAACTGCTCTCAATGATAAATTTACTTCTACCTATTTTTGCTCTTAACCACTGCTCAAAGGCTTTTCACATCAGCCACAAACCTTCTCCATTTCCCTTTGTGCCTCAAGAGCTCTCTTGAGTGTCAGTGTACAGTTTCTTTCAAATCAACTTTGAACATATAGTAAAATCCTACACTCTACAAGTGAATTCTAACAACTTAACAATGTGATACAAATTTCTAAACACTAAAAATATAATTTGAAATCTAATAATATTATTTTTCAAGACAAGTAAGAAATAATAAGACCACTGCTGCCTAAGGCAGTTCATAAAAGATGACTCATATAAAGTTATGTATGAGGCTGGCAACATCATCATGTTTTTTTTCGTACGCCCGCTATTACTCGAGGCAAAATCTCCGGTTAATATGCCTAACCTGAGACTGATTTTACATAAGTATCCCATTTTTCCCTGTACAATAACAGGTGTCCTCTCACCATTACGGCAGATACTCGCCATTTAAGAGGTACCTATTAGAGCTGGGCCGGCTCAGGAGCCGTTCAGGTTATTCCAGTCCCTGGTCGAAGACACTCCATCATCATGTAAAACAAATTGCTACAGAAACCACCATTACTAAAGCACATAAATAATTTGAAGCATGCTTCCTCCAAGAGGTCCATGCTCCATGGAGAGCAAACAGGAAAACTGTTATAAGTATAATTGTTTTTAATTTGAATATTCCCTCTTTGTTTAATAAAAGCACACCCTGTTCAATCTTGTAGAGATAAACTGCTCATCATCATTATCATCATCATCTACTCCTCATCATCATCATCTACTCATCATCATCATTACATTTGTGCTCCCTAAGGAGCACAGGCCTTAAACAAATTTATGCCAAGCCTTCCTGGGAATTCCAGAACAAGTACAGGGTTCTAATGATATCAACAGGTTTCGTCAATGTGTGTTCTACCTCGTGCCAGCATCTTGTTTACATTTTTTAGGCTAGCTCTAGAAAGCTACCATTCCCAATTATCAAAACCTGGTAATCTACAAAAGAACGTTGCCAACAAAAAAAAAAGAAGATATTAACAGATATTAACAAAGTGAATAGATTCTAATATCATTATCATGTGAACAGATTACAATGACTGAACAGATTCTAAAAACAAAGTATATTTACCTTTGTCTCCTTCTTGGTGTGGGAGGAAGTGATGCTGTGCTGGAAAAGGTGAAAATATAATTAATAATTTCATTCTATAGAAATAAATACAATTATAGTCCATGTACTTAGTAATACTCTTATTGACTTTTCTTGTCACAGGTGGACCTTAACTGCCACTGTCCAGTTATGTTTTTTCGGTCCACTCGTGCAGTGAGGAGAAAGATGATTTAGTTGTGATGGGCGATTTCAATGGAAGAGTAGGAAAAAATAAAAAAAGCATCATGAAATATCCAACTGGAAATGTTCAGTAATATTTTTTTTTTTATAACCTATTACTGTTATTTTTATCATAATTGAAATAAATCCAGGTGTTGGATCTGTTATATGAAATGCTCGGACTTCGTTTTGTGTGTGTGTGTGTGTGAAATGTTGATTCAGGAGACTTTCACCATGTAAAAAAACACAATTGGAGACTGAGTGAACAGGCAGGATATAAACATCTTGTTTCTGCATATGCATCCCTCACAACACTGCTCAACCAACTGACGTAAAGAAGATGGTCCAAGAAGGGAAACTGGCTGCAAGCAACATTGTAGCTGTGTTCCATGAAGAGTAAAAAGACTGACAATGATAAAGCCTAATCAACTATCCTCTGATACATAATGTGTGGACAAAATTAACTCATTTAATGCTTTCCTTATCCATGTATCTCCAGCAACAGCAGCATCACTGATAACATATCCCCACATTCTTTTCTTGCCTATGTATCAACATAATGACCATCAGAGTTCCAAAACATACAATGAACTCATCCAGTTTTAAATCCTTAGTATTCACTCTTTCAGTGAGGCATATCTCATGTCAAGAAAAGAAAACAAATAAAGAGAACCTAGAAAAGTTAGGAATGAAAAGACAAATAATGAATGAGACGCATCAGACAGATAAAATATTTTGGCTACATAAAAAGATATAACACCTTTGCTGAAAACCATATTGGAAGGCAGAGATGAAGGCAAATGTGCAGAAGGAAGGTAGTGCTATAAAAGGGAGAAAAACATTAAGAGATGGATAGGAAAGAACACCATCAAAACAGGAGACAGCAGATGGTAAAGATCCATGGCAGCCCACCTTCGATATGAAAATGACATTTGATGACATCAGACTGCCTCATTCACAGACAAGCTATTACTCTTAAACAAACTACTGTCAACTAGGAAATTAAAAGTTAAAGACATGTATAAAAATTTGAAGACAGAACATAAAGAAAAATATATGGATGATATATATAGTAGCAAAAGGGTATGAAAATATTTTTAATGATGTAATTATGCACGCTCAAGCTCATAATCTTAACTCTCTCTCTAGTCAGTTTTACTGGCATACCAAAGATATACTGAACAAAAAAATATAATTGGTTGGCAAGATAATCATGCAAGAAAAATAAAATACAACAAAGTTAACAACTATTAAAAAATATAGACTACCTGATAACATAGAAAGTAATCTGAACTAAATAAATATTTTTTTAAAGTTTATACAAGAGGGATGAAAATGGGGGAGACTGTGTTTGTGAAACAGGTTTAATATGCTATCAACAGAAAGATCTTGGAAAATGAAAGAGAGGCCGACCAAAAACAACCTGGCGGAGGACTGTGGAGGCTGAGATGCAGGGAATGAACCAGAGTTGGGGCACTGTACGAAGGATGGCCACCGACCAAGCAAAGTGGAATCAATTTGTTGTTGCCCTACAAAACGCCACTAGGCGTGGTGGCCACTGACTGCTTTGACGGTCGGCGGCTAAGGATCAAAGAAGAAGAAGAAGAAAGATCTAGAGAATTTATTCAAAGAGAATATCTCACATAAAAAATATGTTAAATAAAAAAACTGCTATGAAGAGGTGCCTCGTGTAGTGCCCGGAGGTCTCTGAAGAGAGAATAGGACTACTGTATTCTCAGGCATGTCATATGAGACAATTGATACAAGGTTGGAGCATGAGAGGTGGCAGCCTTCTTATGTAAAACAAACTGCCACAGAACCACTGCTGCAAGAGCAGGAGAATGCTTGGTACAGACTTTCTGCAGGGGTACCAGCTACAGTGATGGCTCTTTGCTCCATAAGGAGCCCAACAGAAATTGAATGAATGAAGAGGTACAAAATCAAAATCAAAAAGTTGCAGAAGAGAAAGAAAATGTAGCAAACATAATTATTGTTGATAAACATTCCTAATGATTAGCACTGACAGTTATGGAACCAACATACTCATCTGGTCTCTTCTTTTCCTCCCTGCTTCTTTTCACAACTGTCTTCAGTCTAGCTACCTCATCCAGCAGTTCTGTCTCCCTCTGATCAAGCTGTTGCAGACGGTCTTCTACTGAGCCCTGCAGTTCTATCTTACCTGAAACCATACACATAACAAATCTTCATCATCATCATCATTTTACTGTGTGTTCTGTACAGAGCGTGGAACTACCACTGCAGCTAGTCCCCTTGCAACAAGCCTGCACCAAGCAGTCACATGATCTTGTGGTGGTGGGTACTGTGGCAATGTGCTTTAAATGATGAGTTTGCCAGCCTTATGCACACCCACATGTTAGTCACTGTGTATGAAAGCTTGAAATGATGAGTTTGCCAGCCTTATGCACACCCACATGTTAGTCACTGTGTATGAAAGCTTGAAATGATCAGTTTGCCAGCCTTATGCATACCCACATGTTAGTCACTGTGTATGAAAGCTTGAAATGATCAGTTTGCCAGCCTTATGCACACCCACATGTTAGTCACTGTGTATGAAAGCTTGAAATGATCAGTTTGCCAGCCTTATGCACACCCACATGTTAGTCACTGTGTATGAAAGCTTGAAATGATCAGTTTGCCAGCCTTATGCACACCCACATGTTAGTCACTGTGTATGAAAGCTTGAAATGATCAGTTTGCCAGCCTTATGCATACCCACATGTTAGTCACTGTGTATGAAAGCTTGAAATGATCAGTTTGCCAGCCTTGTGCATACCCACATGTTAGTTACTGTGTATGAAATCTTGAAATGATCAGTTTGCACGCCTTATGCACACCCACATGTTAGTCAGTGTGTATGAAAGCTTGAAATGATCAGTTTGCCAGCCTTATGCAAACCCACATGTTAGTCAGTGTGTACGAAAGCTTGAAATGATCAGTTTGCCAGCCTTATGCACACCCACATGTTAGTCAGTGTGTATGAAAGCTTGAAATGATCAGCTTGCCAGCCTTATGCACACCCACATGTTAGTCAGTGTGTACGAAAGCTTGAAATGATCAGAAAGCACCACCCACATGTTCAGAAATGAAAGCTTGAAATGATCAGCTTGCCAGCCTTATGCACACCCACATGTTAGTCAGTGTGTTTGAAAGCTTGAAATGATCAGTTTGCCAGCCTTATGCACACCCACATGTTAGGCAGTGTGTATGAAAGCTTGAAATGATCAGTTCGCCAGCCTTATGCACACCCACATGTTAGTGTGTATGAAAGCTTGAAATGATCAGTTCGCCAGCCTTATGCACACCCACATGTTAGTCAGTGTGTATGAAAGCTTGAAATGATCAGTAATCCTATTCTCTCTTTGTCTTTTCAGAGACCCCTGGGGAACTACACGAGGCATAATAAACCTTACATTCTCACAAAATCTCTAATATATCAATGTAACTGATTTGAAGAAAAATGCAAAAAACCTTTAAAATTATAACAATATATTGATTTTGAGATCTGCATTATCTGATGAAACTTTAGCTTCTCTACTATGGAATGGTACTTACTTACTAAGTCATTCCCCTTCTACCATGAGGTGTAGAGGTCTATGGAATGGTACAGGTTATAAAGGTAGTCCCATTACAAATACTGTTGTAGGGGAGTGAAGTTTCAGAGACTTAACTATACTAGGTCTAGAATTACAAGTTGGGGTGACCAATTCCCTTCCTTTGCTGACTTTGCCTTCCCTAGCTCAAAAGCAGTCATGTGCCCATTTACAGCTAGGTGGACTGGATCGTGATGCTACGAGGTTTCAATCACGGAACCCGGTAACTTAACTGTGAGAGGTAAGCGCTCTATCCGGTTAGCCAATCAGACATTCATGAGTTTAAAATGAGTTTTTAAAATTCTTTGAAATCATATTTTCAACCAGGTGATGTAGGAAGGTGTGGGTGAAATAAGATAACTGGGCTCAAAGGACTAAACAGATTTTAATACATTTGTAAACAAATTTTCTTGCCTTAAACATTGGTTTAAAGTAGTATATAGATTTTAAAACAATATATAGATTTTAAAGCATTATTGCTCTTAGTTTTCAAAACATTGTGAAGATTTTTTTATTTACACTACACATATTTTAATATATTATACTGATTCTAACACAATACAGATTTTCATTCTTTTTACACACATATTAAACGTACATATTTTAAAACTTTATAAAAATTTTAGCACATAATGTTTCAATTTATCATGGCACTTAATCAAAGACCAAAATCAAGATTATGCATCCATCAATCATTCTTCTATACATGAAGACATTTCTAAAGTTAACAGAAATACAAAATTCTTACTATTAGATGTAAAGACATTTTACAGAAGACCAGAGGGGAAGAGTGAGCTAAGAACTATTTTTGTTAAGTTCAGGGACCTGGAAAAAATAACAATTTCTAAGGCCCATTATTCAGCTGATAGCCATGACAAAGAAAAGTCAATCAAGCTGCCCTATACTTCTTATAACTATGTTTGATGATTAACTGCCGAACTTACCTTGTGGTCTACGAGAACTCTCTTGTGAAAGAAGAGATGCTTTGTCCCCATCAACTTGATCAAGTCTCTGCAGACAAGAAAAAGTCGTCTTAATTAAAAAAAAACCAAAAACAACATCCACCATTTAAGCTTTTGTGTACAACAATTGTCAATAATAACCTCAGTTCTTTTCTAGCTCCATAACGAGCATAGGACTGTCATGAAAATTGACCTCTTGCAAGAAGCCTGCACCAAATGACTTAACGTGCTTTCGCAGAGATGGTTTCTGTAGAAATTCCATTCAGATGATAAACTTTCCAGCCTTATGTACAACCTTACATTAGTCATCTTTCACAACATGCTTGAGAGAAAAGTGGTTCTTTTCTTTGTCTTCTTCTGAGACTTCCAGAAAACACATGAAGTAATAGTAATAATACTACTATTACTACTTAGTCCTTCCTCTTCTACCCTGGGGTGTAGAAGTTTGCCAGAGAAAGCGCTGTACTATCCTATCGGCTGTCTTCCTCCTGGCCTGGTTACAATCTAGTCCTGGGTCCTTCAGAGATTGCCTAATGTTGTCCTCCCAGAGGATTCTGTGTTATCCTGGAGGTCTGGATCCTTGGGGTTTAGTTTCCCATACCTGTCGTACTAGCCAGTCTTCTCCCATTCTGCAGACATGGCCAAACCATCGTAGTTGGGACTAATAGTGATAATGCTAAAGAAAAATTCACTTATTCTTGCAGAATTCTGAAATACAACTAATTCTGGCTACAAACAACTGGCATGCTTTCTTTATTCAGATCTATCTCAGCTGATCTGTAAAGGAAAAATTACAATGCGTCAAAATGTAACACAACTTCAGATAAAAATAAACAGAGTGATGAATTGGGTCATCTAAACTGATACTAAAATAAACATTTGTAGTGATATTGTTCTTCTTTCTCTCAACTGCTGTATGAGTTCTTATTTATTTTACTAGATTTGTTTTTCAGTTTAGATGTTTCTAATAAACTTTTTTAACAGACATAGGTTTAGCCTGCTGTTACATTTGCTGTCCAAGTGCCAGGAGCTTTTAAGAAAAGCAACGAGCTAAAGTACCACCAAATCTTTTTCCCATAATCCAATATGGCAAAACATGATCTTTGAGAGTTAGGGACATGATAAGCATCAAAAACTAAAGACACAAACAAATGTCTCAAAAACAAATCAAGCATACAGAACCTTCTGCTAGAACGATAGATGCCTTATTTACAGGTCTTATTAAAATGTACAAAAAACTTTAACCCTGATGAAAATGTTTCCTTGTTCTTTCATTTTCTGTCCTTTAAGTGTTGTAGCATGCAGGACAAACAATATATCCTTTCCATCCCTCCTGATCCCTGGTCACCTTTTGTTTGATGCCATCACTGTGGTTCATGTCTCTAAACTCTGCTTCCTCTGTTTTCTGCAAATTTCTGCCAGTGTTTTTGGTCAACTTCAACTTTTCACCATGTGTGACTGTCTTTTTAATAACCCACATTACTCCTTGAAAGATAATCAAAGCAAATTCTATGGAACCAAAAAAATGACTGCTGAACATCTGCTGCAAAGGTGCCCAACATATGAGGAACAGAGAAAGCACATATGGTCATCGCAGTACCGTTTCAGAAAAAAAACTCTATGGAGATACCAATAGCCTCAGACTGACCACTGCTTTCTTTAGACATTCTCAAGTTGACACCTGAAAGTGTACAAAGAAGAAGAAACCAAATCCAGTTTGAGTGGTTCTTTTAAAATCATGTCAGCCCTTCTTTAGATGATCAAATAAATTCCAGTGCCTG
The DNA here is from genome assembly GCA_024509875.1 of Oreohelix idahoensis. Classification (NCBI taxonomy): domain Eukaryota; kingdom Metazoa; phylum Mollusca; class Gastropoda; order Stylommatophora; family Oreohelicidae; genus Oreohelix; species Oreohelix idahoensis. Next base: position 87,196 of record JAMPIV010002231.1, on the reverse strand, counting down.
TTAGGTGTGGTCATATAACAAAACTTTCTGTTTATTCTGAAGGGATATATCATAGATGGAGATTGTTATTGGCAAGAATTTTCTAAGAGAACTTACTTGGACCAATAAAAGATGCAAATAAGTACATAGCTCCTGTAGATTCTTAACCTAACGTGTATAATTCATTCGTTACTCTTCAGCTCGCAAAGGAGCATAGGCCTTGAACAAACCCATGTCAAGTCCACCTGCTCCTTCTGCTCAAGACCTTTACATCTCTTTCATTTCAGTCTCCTGTTATTTCCTCCATGGCGTTCCTGTTTCTCTCTGTCTCTCTTACTCTGGAGATTCTACAACAGGACTGCCTTGTAATGCTTTCAACAGGTTTTCTAAAGGTCTGCCCTATCCATAACCAGCCCCATCTTCTTATTTCTTCTTTTAATTATATTTTAATAATACATTTTAAGATAAAAAAAATTCATTAGGCTGCTCTGCTTTGTGTAGTTTGCAATGAATGCACTTCCTGGTTTCTCAGTCTAGTATTACAATATTTTTCCCTTAAACAATATAGGTAAAAGAAGGTACAGCATCCCGTTACACGCCCATTTAGGCATGTTGGGAATATGGTGTTAGGCCCATATTTTCTTGATCATAGGGCACACTAGGGGTGATGAGGTTAGCACTACATTGGCCGCCTTTAACCTTCCCAGAGTTGCTCTGTTACCCAATTCACGAGGCTGGGTCGACCTCAGAGCTGTTTGTGGTCTAATAAAATCCCACTTCATTTGGGGATCAAACCATGGACCACCCAAGCTAGCAAGCCAGTGCACTAACCACTGCACTACCACAATATAAGAAATAAGAACATTTTACCCAAATAATGACTTTACATTAGAAAGCACATGTGCATGGAAATAAACTTACCTTCTCTAGGTTTGTAATGACCAATAGCAGTTCTGCCCTGTTCATATCTTCATATTCTTCTGTGATTGAAAAGACAAATAGAACTAATTAAGAAAATGGAAAATTCAGGACCAGTTTAACAGTACTATAAATACATTTTATAAAGTCAACTAAACTTGTAAAAGTGATGTGGAAAATAAATGGACAGTTTATGGAGTCACAATATAAAACAGCCAAGATTAGGTCAGTTAGCACGTAGAAAAAAATTTTTTTTTAATCACAAAAATAAATAGTACAACAATATAAAAAAATTAATAATATAATATGGTGAGGTGAATGAAAATAAGTAGCCAAAGAGTCTTCCAAAGATAAAAAAACAAAGAGAAATCTACTTTATGACAAATCAGAGAAAAGTAATCTCAGTAGCTGAATATTCTTTCTAAGATAAACAACAAAGGTTAAGCAGTCTACTGTATGACTGATCAGACATAATTAATTAAGAATATCTGAAAAAAAGGTACTAATCACTGAAGATGATTACTGAGGCCATTCTGGTAAATATTGAGTTTTGACATGTGGGATTTCAAAGAAAGAATGACCAGAGTGCAATGACCACAGAGGTCATCTTCAACAATTCATATAATTTTTTAAAATTAAATTTTAGTGCATCTTCATTATTTTTTTATTTTAGTTTCTGTTCTGTTTTTGTGTACCTTGTCCCTGGTGAATGCCTCAAGGTCTAACAGAGACTAGTCTATGTCCTTTACCATAGCCAGACTACCCAGTCATCTATTTTCGTTGACTTCATTGTACAACAATATAAAGATAGCTCAGGCACTAGTTTTTACTTGAAGACAAAATAAATTTCATTGCATTTTAAATAGTAAATAAACAAGGAAATAAGATTCCCAATGAATGAAATGAAAACTATACATGGTACCTAAATGGGTAGAGAGCCCCATTGTAGTTCCATGGGGTCTCTGATAAGACAAAGAAAGATCAGGACGATTGCTGCCTCACGTAGTTGTACAAGATGACTAATATGAGATTGTGCATGAGGCTGGTAACTTCATATGTAAAACAAATTTCTACAGAAACCACCACCACCACATGAGCCTGTAAATTCTTGGGCTTCCTGCTAGGCGATCAACTGCAGTAATGATTCCATGCTCCATAGGAAGCAAAATCGGAAGATGATGAAGACGATGATGAAATAAGTAGAGAATATTTCATTAATTTACCAGACACAATGGTGACAGAGGAAATGTAATGCTAGACTTTCTGAAAATGTTGCGAAAAAATGATACTACTAGAGCACAAATCAGAATACAAACTTTTTGTGTCCACTTTCAGATCAGAATCCTGTAAAGCTTTATGTAGATCTTCCTTCAAAGATTTATTTTCTGCCTGCAGCTGCTCGTTGCTTCGACTCAGCCTTATCACTGTCTCATTTAAAGCCTTAATTTTGACTACGCTGTTACTTCCAGAGCTGGAAATCAATGGCATGCACGTTTAAGTAAAAGAAGCATTACAAATTAACAGTTTTCCCTCTCAACTTCTTTAAACATTCCATGTGAATCAATCATTTCTGCATATTTCACAAGCTTTTTTTTTTAATCACTGATTATTCTGTCACAGAACTAATTTTTAGAAGCCTTCTAAGTTCACTGCTATCTCTCTGTAAGTACATAAGTTACAGTAATTTAACTGTTGTGTAAGAATAGTTTTACAGAAGTTAAAGTAGCTACTGTACTGTCACAGGGCTGGTTTATTGGAAGTCAAACTAAGTACAGTGAGGGCTCATGATTAGTTTGCTTAAGGTCAAAAGTCTAATTTGTCTATAATGCTGCCAAGATATATGTATGTTTTCACATCTTGTGGGAATATATCTCCCAGTGCTATCCAATTATAGTTAGTTATTTTTATTCTCAAAATCTTTGTCTTTTCTCCATGTATTCTCATTCTGTCTTGCATCTGGTTATGGGACAGGAGAGCTAGGTTGTTGGCAGAATCTATCTCGTCATGCTGTTTTGTTAGTGTACACCGAATTTCTGTCCCGTTGGCTAATGTTGTTTCATTAATCCAGCCAATAGCAAAGTCAAGAGAGAAATGATGACACAGGAGCTGAGCTCTAGTATCTCAAAGGGCTCTGTAAGTTGTCCTTCATGGAGAATTCTACAATTTCCTGTCTTCATTCATTTTCTTTATTATGTTAGTGAGCTTAAGAGCGACTGCATAATGATTAAATAATTCCTACGCCACAATATAATGATCAATAACAATTTCTATAGCTTCAAAGGAAAAAATTCTAAAGCAAGAACAAGAACTGTTTCCACTTACTTTGGTTTAACAGTTCCAGTGTCTTTGGACAATTGCAACCTCATCAATTCAGCATACACAGTTTCCAACTGGACCCTCATTTCTTCCACTTTGGTAGACTTCAGATCTGCTTGTAACTTGCTGATCAACAAAAAAGAATCAAATGTAAATATACTGTTCAAAAAAAGAAATGCATAGCTATCCGAGGGCGCGTTTTTATGAGTTTGTAAGTAAAATTTGGTGCTAGGGTATATAAAAACCAGCCTCAAATGTTCTTTACAGTGTCAAATGCACGTGTTGACCTGAATTGCGTTCGTTTTTGTAATCGTTACAACGCAGTGGTCAATAGTGTTTATGACGCAATTTTTGACCACAGCTCATGTTGCGCGCACGTGAAAGCAACAAAATTTGGGGTGAACACTATTCACTGACTACGCAACTGAAACCCTATAAAAGGATAACGCTACACACACAAAATTCAGTTCATTTTCAAGCAGACATTTATGGCATCTCTATCGATAAATTTAAGTTAAGGAACATTGCTATTGGCCGACTGCATGCAGGCGAAAGTCAAAGTCAGGTTGCCAGGCATCTAAACGTGCATCAGAGTACCATCAGTCGACTTTGGCACCGGTTCCAAGCCACTGGCTCAGTTGAAGACCGGCATCGCAGTGGACGACCCAGAGTGACAACAGCAGCGGAGGATCGCTTTATTCGGCTTTGTCACCTCAGAGACAGGTTTACAACAGCTTCCTCAACTGCCCAGTCATTGCCTGCAGGACGTCATGTGTCTGATCAAACTGTCCGGAATAGACTGCATGACGCTGGACTTTGGGCACAACGACCTCACCGAGGACCTGTCCTTACGCACCGCCATTGCCAAAATCGACTTCTTTGGGCCAACCAGCATCGTCCCTGGGCAGCTGACAATCAATGGAGACGTGTCTGGTTTAGTGACGAATCTTTCTTTTTGATGCAGCGTCATGATAGACGGCGTAGGGTCTACCGTAGGTGAAATGAACTTTTTGCCCAAAATTGCGTTGATGAAGCTCCGCCGCACGGTGGTGGAGGTGCAATGGTGTGGGGAATGATCAGTTACAACGGAAGGAGTCAATTGGTGCACATTGAAGGAGGCTTGAATGCGCAACGATACGTCAATGAAATTCTTCTACCCCATGTCCTTCCACTTTTGGCTGTCCAAAGGTCTGTGTTTCAACAGGACAACGCCAGACCCCATTGTGCACGGTTGACCACGCAGTTCCTGACTTCCAACAACATTCTCACCCTTCCCTGGCCATCCCTGTCTCCAGACATGAGTCTGATTGAGCACCTGTGGGATGAGCTGCATAGACGTGTTTGTCGCCGAGACGTTGCTCCAGCCAATCGTCGTGATCTGTTCCAGGCACTCCAGGAAGAGTTTGCAGCCATCCCACAGGCCCACATCAGACGTCTGATCGCATCCATGCCCAGGAGATGCCAGTCGCTGATCGATGCAAGAGGAGGCCACACACCATACTAACGGGAAAGCCCGTACGCCAAAAAGCTCTCATGAACCAGATGCAAACAACTGTCAATTGATTGGTTGAACCCTAAGGTATTCTTGTGTGCAATTTGAACAATTAACTCATTAAATTAAAAAAGTTATTGAATGTCAAAATTATGGCTATGTGTGTGCCTTCAGTAGCTATGCGTTTCTTTTTTTGAACAGTATAGTTTCACACAATATTATGAACATAAACACTCCTTACAAATAAACTTAAATTTTCATTCCCTAACAGTATTTTTACATCTTATCTCAACTCTTTGTGTTCAGGCAGTTTTTACCTAAACACAAAAATGGATATCAATATTTTTGCACAGTTGATTTAAAAAAAAATATTTTAGTAGTACATGGATCTATTTATGATAAAACATCTTATTTATGTAGAAAATTATTTTGAACTGGCTGAAGAATAGCTTAAAGTTTTTCTTTATTTATAATTAGTTATAATTAGGATATATAGTTCTCTTCTTCTTCTGCATTCAGTTTGTAGTCATGCTAAACCGGGAGGTCTGTCGCCAGGACAAAGTCCACAGTCTTTTCCAGGTCAGAACGGCAGCCCCACCTTGCTGGTCTTAGGTTTGATGCCAAACTCAGCAATCTTAGTCTTGATGATTCTTCAATTGCGGTGTCATTTTCTGATGAGCGATCATTAATTGCCCTCAGTGTCTCTCTCTTATCCATATCCAATGCACCTTCTATGGGTGCTCTTGAAGGTAGTCTATCAGCTCTTTCATTGCTGTGTACCCCTGCATAACCAGGACAAAAGATCCACACCAGTTCCTAAAGATTCGAGCCTTCAATGGAGGTTTTCCATTCATGCAAGAGCCATCCACTTTGGACCTTCTGAAGCATGGATTGTGAATCTGACACAATAGCTGCCCTTGTTAATGAAGTGTCAGACAATCACTGTAAGGCTGCAATAGCTGCCTCTACCTCCATTCTCATGCTGGAGGTTGTTGTTATGTAAGCCCCGCTATGTTCAGTGACAATTCTGCCCTTTACTCTGGCAGAGAAGCCCCACCCTGATTTCTTAACAATGATTAAAGAGCCATCAGTGTACTTCCAAGGCTGATGATGACCTAATCTTGACACAGCATACAGGTTGGGCGTTGGAAAGAGTTAATTCCTAAGTTATTCAGATTTGCCATCTTAACATAAACATGCGACTCAGTATCAAAATGTTAAATCATTTTAACCTATGAGCCAAATGGTGCACCCGGTTACCATACGGATCTACCCGCGGGCCGTATAGTGCGCTCTCTTGATACGATTCTGAATTTGAACAAAACATTAGAAAATAAATGGCAAAAAGCTTGTTTGCGTCATGTAAATGCTTCCTGTGGACCAAATGTTTTAAACCGGTAGTGAAAGAAGTTTTCTGGTGCTTAAGTGTTCCACATTTTTATCAATTAGTAATGTCAATAGTTTTTCTACAAACAGTGTAGTGAGGGACATCACAGTCATAGTCTATCAACTGATAAACCGCAATAAATAATAATAATAATAAATTCTTTAAGCACCAAACACGGCGCATAAGGCAGAAACCAGTGCTCTCCAGGTTGTTCGTTGTGACGCCACTCCTCTTAGCTCTTGCACATTATTTAGGCCCAACGTTCTTCCTTCTCTTATTATTGTTCTTCTGAGTGTTTCTTTTGGTCTTCCTTTTTTCCTCTTACCCTCAGGAACCCAAGTGAGCGCCTGTAGTGGTATTCTGTTGTTTTGCATTCATAGGACATGACCGATATATGACCATCGTCTTTTCCTTATATAGTCAGAGACATATTTCTGCCTAGAGTCTTCTCTTATTTGTCGATTAGTCTTGAATTCTTTCCAACTGATGTTCATGAGTTTTCTAAGACATTTGTTCTCGAATGTATTCAGCTTGTTCTCCAACGATTTTGTTATTTTCCAACTCTCACAGCCGTATGTTAACACTGAGATAACATTTGAATTAAACAGACGAAGCTTGGTATGTATATTCAATGATCGTAATTTCCAAATGTTAGATAATCTATTGAAGGCGCTAGCTGCCAAAGCAATTCTAGTATGGATTTCTCTTGTTGTGTCACCATCTTGAGTCATTTTACTGCCTAAATAATTGAAACTTTCAACTTTCTGTAGTTTTTCCCCGTTCAAGATGATATCAAAGGTCTCGTTAGAAAAGATCACAGCTTTAGTTTTAGAGGCATTTATTTGGAGACCTATTTTAACTGAGAGATGACACAAATTATTTACTGCTTCTTGGGATTGTCTGGGTGTTGAACTTAAAAATGCTAAATCATCTGCGAAATCCAGGTCCCCCAGGAATTTTCCATTTGTCCATTTTATACCTAATTGTTCATTGTGGGTATAGTTTCTCATAACCCAATCAATAGCTATTCCAAAAAGTAGTGGTGACATAATACAGCCTTGTTTCACCCCTGTTTCTACTGTAAACCATTCTGTATTCCCTTTATTTGTTCTAACACAACATCTTGCATTGTCATATAGCGCTTTGATTATATTCACATATTTTGTTGGAAAACCATAAATTGTAAGTATCTTCCACAATGATGGGCGGTGTAGACTATCAAAGGCTTTTTGAAAATCGACGAAGGTGATAATAAGTGGCGATTGCATTTCCACTGATTCTTCTATAATTGTTCTTAGTGTGAATATTTGATCAATACATGATCGTTTCGGCCTGAAACCCGCTTGTTCTTCTCTGATCTTTTCGTCAGCATGCAATTTAAGTCTTTCTAACATCATGCAACATAATAAGTCACTATCGTAAAACAAGCGATTGTTACCGAAACAGAACCAGGCTCGACAGCAAACCGCAATTGATTATTTCTAAATGAATTTCAGTTGTATGTATAGCGATAATAACTCATTTTCAATTTCGAAAAGGACGTATAACAAATTTCTTGGAACTATATTTTTAAGTAATTAATTAATTTAATTGGGTGGGAGAGGACTGGGTAGGTGAGGTTCAATTTCAGGAATATGTGACTTCACCAAACAAACAAAAATTCATAAAAATTAGAATTTTCATATATTTGTGATCAAACCTCTTCAATTAATTTTCCACTGCATATATGTTTAAATTCTGGAGCTTTTACTGGCAAGTAATTAAGTAGAGCTGAAATAATTACGTGTAAGTGAACAATTTTAAGTAATTTTTTGTTTAAATTTTTGTCAAGTCTCTACACTTCCCAAAATATATCAAACAATTATTACACCACATAAGAACTCATTGTGTTTCACAACATTCTTCAGCCAATTTCCTAGTTAGATGCATATTATTTATGTCTGCTGAATTAATATATATGTCTTCTGCCTGTTTTTAAAACATCAATTGTAGAAAAAAAGTGCATCCATTTTGGGGCCTGTGTGGAACTGAAAAACTGCCTGTGGTAGAAAGAGTTAACACCCAGCAGGGTTGGACTTTCATCATAACCCTGACAAAGTTTTCTCTTTAAAGGCACAGAATAATATACAAAATTTTATACAAAAATACCGGCGAGCAAATGAGTTTTAAAATGTTTCATAAAATGCACATAAAACAAATTCATGTCACTAAAATCTTAAGCCACAAAAAAATTCAAAGTAAACAAGAACCAGATAAGTGTCTGTGGAACATGAGAAGAAGACGTTGGTGATGGATAGGACACACACATTGTTGAAACCTGCTAATAGCATTACCAGAAGATACCTACGAGGACCATTGTTATCACAAAGCTGTATTTATTAAATGCTAATGGCAGCCATTTTAATATTTTGTGACAAATCAACAACATAAAATGTTAAAACAAAAAAAACCCACTGCTTCTATATACACAGATAACTGAATTCTTTTAACCATGCACAATTTAAAAAAAAATAAATTATATATCCTATGTGCATATAGATGAGCAACTGACCTAAATGCAGATTCTTTATCCCTGAGCTGCATCTCCAACTTGAGGATTTTCTGTTTTAAGCTGTGGACTACAGCACCTGAGTCTGCCTGCCGATCACCAATAGTTCTGCGTAATTCTGCATTCTGCATAAAAAATATAAACATCCATGTGAAATCTGTAAGAGCAGTTTTTGGGCAAATCACATATCCTGTTCTCTGCTACAGGATGTCATGAGATTACATTACCTTTTCATCATCAGTCTGAGGTCAACTGTTCAAGGGTCAGACAAGTAATGCTTCCAACATAGAAGTGTGCTGGATCATCAACAGGTGAGTAATGCCCCTTGTTCTGTGCAAAACAGCTCCAAAAAAATAATAATAATATAAAGTGAAAAAGTTATACCAGACTAGGAGGTTACAGGGCTGCAGTTCCAAGGGGACTATGAAGAAACACAGAAAGAAAAGGATTACTACTACCTTAGTTACGTCATAAGAAGCAACTAATATGAGGTTGTGAGTGGGGCTGGCAACCTCATTACGTAAAACATATTGCTCCAGAAGCCACATCTTCTAAATTACATGGATGCTTTGATGAAGGCTTCCTGTAAGGAGACCAGCTGAGTGGTGGCTCACTGAGGTGTGAAAAGGTAAAGAGGAAGGAGGAAAGAAGGTGAACAGAAAGGATACAGCTCTACCTGCAAGTAGCAAGATACAGCTCTACCTACAAGTAGCAAGATACAGCTCTACCTGCAAGTAGCAAGATGAGATCACTGGTTAAAGATAATTTATTATAAAAACAATTGAAGGAAACTGAGAACATTTGTTTTTAAAGAGGGAAAAGTACAGTGCTTAGAAAGAAGATGTTCAAGAGGAGTGCCCTACAAAATGAACAGAACAACAGCAGGCTACACCAATTAAATGTGGCAACCTCGCACCAAAACAACTAAAATGGACAACAGTTACAAGAATAACATATACTTTTTTTTAAACTTAGAAAAACATGTATTAAATATGAATATAGTAGGTTGTAGATTAAAACAATCTAAATGATAAATACAAAAAAATAAGAAGAAACATTACAAAGATATAGTTCCACAATCTGAACAAACTAAAAGTATGAGAAATAAAGAAAAGAACTTCAAAATGTTCAGAAAGATCAGTTCCAAAAAACAGCACTTATGCAGCAATATTACTTACCTTTTCAGGATGTAGCAAACCATCAATTTCTTTTTCCTGAAAAACATAAACCACTAAAATAATTTTTAATTATAATCCCACAATGTTTTCTGAATATAATTTTTATGTAATAAGAAAACTTCCATCTAATATGACTTTTTTGTTCAGTCTTTTATATTATTATTACATACTAATTTTATACAAATGTAAGATCACAGATAACATAGAAGAGGAAACTGACACATTCTACAGTCAGCTTCACACTGTCATGACACAGAAACACACAAACTTATCTATGAATACATATATCTACACACATACAAACATTTTCACAACCTCATTCTTTCAAAGAATTATACAAACCTTCTTTGCATTTTCTTCTTCCAACCTTCTGATTTTTGTCTTATGTGTAGCATTCTCAAAGGTCAAGGCTGCAATTTGCTGCAGATAAAAATTTTAAAAATATGGTTACCCAACTTATCAAAATCTCCTCCTTAAAGGATCAAATCCTCATCATTAATTTCCCTTCTCACTCCCTATGGAGCATGGACTCACAACTGCAGCTGCCCCTCCTTGCAGGAAGCCGGCTCAAAGCATTTATTTGCTTATGCAGCAGTTCTTTCAATAGCAATTTGCTTTACATGAAAAAGTAGTCAACCCAATGCAAAAGGCTAAGTTACTTCATTGTTAAAAGCACCACATTGGCAAGAATTACAGCCAGGTAAGTACAATTAGTCTTTATCATATTATTTGTTCTTGTTTTGTTTATTTAGGTTAGTCAGTTGCTTCTATTTGTGCCTTTCTCACACAGATCTTGTTATATATATATATGGACACAATATATATGGACACTCAATAAAACAGTTGCAAAAAAGATTACATCATTCGAAATGAAATGCTACAAAAGGATGTTGAGAATACCCTGGACAGAAAAAAAGACCAACAGAGAAGTACTGCACCCACTAAACGTACAGGAACATTGGCTCCTAAATACCATCGCAATAAGGAAGCTGAAATTTTTCGGTCATATAAAAAGACATAATAGCCTGGAAAAAACAGTGATGGAAGGCATGGTCCCTGGAAAAAGGGGAAGGGGTCGACCTAGACGACGGTGGACCCAGGACATCACAGAGAGTCTGAACTTGTCTTTGGCTGATGCAGGTCGACTTGCCCAGAATCATGATGCGTTCAGAGCAGCTGTAATGGAGACAATGTTCTGGAAAGAATACGTCACATGATGATTATATATATATATATATATATATATATATATATATATATATATATATATATATATATATATATATATATATATATATATATATATATATATATATAGGCTGTAATGCACATATTTAAAGAAGCCACAGACACTGACACATCTTCAGAGATATTATTCAAATTATTTGGTAACATCTCAGAAAGAGAAGTAAACCAGTTGACTGGAGGAAGAATATATGGTCAAGTTGCCAAACAAGGGAGATCTATTAGAGTGTACAAATTAGAAAGAAAGCAGGTGATAGCAACACTCTGTTACATTAAAATTAAAAATAATGAAGAAAAAAAAGAAAATAAAGATGTCCTAACATTGTTCACTTTGAAACTATAATTATTTGCAAAAAATAACACATACAATATTTCCTCAAAACAAGAACTTCAAGAGAAAATCAAAGTAAAAAAAAATACATAAAAACTAGTATAACTTTTCTCAAAAACAGAACTTCAAGGGAAATTCACTAAAAAAATGTATGTAAAAATTAGTGTCATCTTTCTCAAAACCAGCTTCATAGGCTCTCGAAGACAGAACTTCATTGGAAAATTAATGTAAAATATCTACATAAAAATGAACATTACCTTTCACAAAAACGGAACTTCATGGGAAAATCAATGTAAAATACGAACATTACCTTTCTCAAAGCAAGAACTTCATCATAGTATTCTTCTTGTGTTTTGTATGCAGGAGTGCCTGCATTAGCTCTTGCTAAAAATAAAAAAAATGCACAAGAATAAAGTCAGATATGAATTATTAGTTCACTTCATTAATTCACAGGTCAGCAGATATATAAACACACATTCCCTGAGATATGAAATGGAAAAAACTGACCAATGACTGAATAGTTGTTAAATTAATAAAAGTTAGCCTTAGAGCAGTGGTTCCCAACCTGAGGAGCATGTATCTCCAAAAGGGTACTTCCTGTTCTTCCTCATACACTCTCAGACGTCTACTTGAATATTTTCAAAGAAAGCAGTGGTCAGCTTCAGGCTATTTGCACCTCCATAGAGTTTTTCCGAAAATGGTACTGGTGACGGCCAAATGTGCTTTCTATGTTCCTCATATGTTGGATATCTTTGAAGCAGACGTTCAGCTGTCATTTTATCAGTGCCACATTTATCAAAAGGGTACGAAAAGCTTGTTAGAGGGGTATGGGGCATATTTGGTAAATAACTATATTTTATCCTACTGAATTATTCCAGAAGTAGAAGTGTTTGTAAAAAGAAGCTAAACATGATATGTGGATGTCTCTTTCAAGCACTGTACCAAGAATAAAGCTTTGGTCAACAAGAAACAGATTAAAGAGTCTCACAAATTTATATGACCGTATTCTGATAAACATTTAACAACTTTATGATACTGAAAAATATTGTTAGGTTCTAAGGTAAGATTTCTTTATGAAAAATTAATTATCTGTTTATTTATTTTCTCAACTGTAATTGTAAATGTATGGTATAACTCTAGAATTCCTCCCAAATTTAATTGGGGGGGGATTGGTATGGGCGAAAAACTGGGAATGAGAAGGTTTCCTAAAGATGAAGGGGGCGGGGGAATGACAAAGGTTGATAACCCCTGCTTTAGAGAAACTGATTGTTTGAGAATTTAATAAATCTGAAAATGTCAATAAGATTTTTAAAAATTATATATATATATATATACCACTGACGAGCTGACCGTTACATTTCTATGCTGATTTTATGCTCTCATTATCTACCACAGCATACACTGAATAAGGAATACTGATAAATAGTTTGCTTTTTATACTTATATAGAACTTTATATACTTATACACTTTTACGCAAGTGTAGATTTAATTTGAGAATAGCATATTATTACAACAGTTATAATCCCAAACTCCAAACAAAATAAAGTCATTAATTAATAATAAATAATTTCAGGTCTATCATTAACTCAAGAATGTAATCACCTGTAGAATTTTACAGCCATAGTTATTGCTTAGAAATCTGATGAGTGTCTGTGTGGTAGAGTGGTCAGATTCATCATACAATCATGGATTGGTGGCATTCACAGATTGTATCTTTTAAATTTATTTTTTCATGTTTCTCATTTTGCTTTCTTTCCTGTCCCTGATGAAGGCCTAGTGGCTGCAATGTATGCAATTTGTTTGCCTTTTCTCCTAGTAAGATGCATTACCTTTTTTCTTTATTTTTTTTTAACATACACTCCATAGTTGCCAGAGAGCTTTTTTCTTGAGTAAGTGGGACAATGTTCAAAACCAGGTCACAATCATGCTCTATCTACCCAGCTGTAAGAAAAAAAAATACCCAATGCTGCTCATGAGTTAGAGAAGGCAAAGGCAGCAAGAAAGAAAGAAAACTGGTCACTCGACCTCATAAAGCTGAAACCTAGTATAAGTGTAAGTCTCTATCACTTCACTTCCCACTGGCAGTATCTGTTAAGGGACTATCTTAATGCCTACTAATTGCTATTGATGTTCACTCACTCTCTCCTCCCTCCACTTTATAAACATACCTGTTACATCATCAGCTATCCGAGGAATCCTCTCAGTTCCCATGACTTGTCTTATGTAATGAGAGGTACTCAAATATGGGTAGTGAAGACTGTTGCCCTTCAATCCTGACACAGAGTGACTTTTGTTGGTCTCTGCACTGATTCCTGTGTAACAGAAAATGATAAGTATGCTTAAACTAAAGAAATAACTGATGGTCTGACAATTAAGAAAAAATATAACTTTATGCAGATTTATGAAAACTGTGTAAAAGAAGGTTTTAACAAAATAAAACCAGTTTATATTGTGCCATGTATGAAGGCCAAGATCTTGGATACTATAATCATAAATAGAAACTTCTACAAGTAGTAGACATTTATATATAGAAATGAAACCATCACAAAAATTACATGGAGTCAGCTCGACTGCAGGTCCAAATAGAAAAATGGAATTAGTTCATTTTCTAAAAATATGTCAAAATCAGTTGTCAGAACACATTCAATAAAAAAGTTAGACTTTGGAAACTGTATTTCCTTATAAAATTGTAATTCTGCTATGAAGAAAGATTTTAATGTCTGAGAATTGTGTTTTTTATCATTAATTTTCCTATCAATTGATTATCTATTCATCAATCATCATGGGATTTAATAAAGTATTTTAAAATTTACACCAAGAAAGTGTTCTGATTTTGATTTATGTTGCAATACGTTGCATAATTTGTTTATATATTGTCTTTTAAAGACACTTTTATTAAAATCCTATACCTGAAGCTGTACTGAAATGATCAAAGTTATTCCTTCATAAAACAAAAGATTTTAAAATAAAATAATGAACGTTCTGTTCAAATCTGGCATTCTAATGAACTTTCTGTTCAAATCTGGCATTCTGATGAACTTTCTGTTCAAATCTGGCATTCAAGACTAATTTTTAAAAAAAGAAAAATATATAAGCCTGCACAACATAGTTCAGGTGTGCTTACTTTGCCGATTTAATAGAAATAATTTTTTACTATTACTAAATGTGAAAGAAAATGCAACATGATCAGTTGTCTTCACACACAGCAAACATTCTAGCCACCACACAAACAGCAGTAATCAAATGGTGTAGTCTCCATGTTAACTCCGCCTAGGTTAGTCCCAAGCACAGCTGAAAAAGGAGGAGGGTGGCCTGCATGGAGGCCATAAGGAGGCAGCCCCTCCACTATGCAAAGGCACAACAGGCCAATTACCTGTTTGCTTTAAACTTTTGATTATGAGAACTACAAGAGAGAAAACCGGACTGATTCTAAAGGTGATGAACTGGAACAGACTACGACTAATGGAACTTGGAACACAAGAAGTATAAATGGGAAAGAAGAGGAGCTGGTGGAAGAGATGAGAAAAGCAAAACTAGAAATCCTGGCTATAAGGGAAACAAAGAAAAAAGGACATGGAGTCATGGATCTCGATGGCATCACGCTGCTCTACAGTGGTGTACCCACATCTGAAAGAGCTAAAGGGGGCGTGGTTGCATTGTGGCCAAAAACCAAAAAGATAGTAACAAGGGATGGAACTTTGTCTCGGAGCGCATTATGGTTGTAAAACTAAAAGAAGGAGAAACCATAGTCAACCTGGTCATAGTATATGGGCCAAATGAGGATGAGAGAGCAGAGGTCAAAGAGGAATTCTTCGAGCTGCTTCAAAGGACAGTGGATGACTGCCTAGATGAAATTATCATGCTCGGAGATTTCAATGCCAGAGATGGAAATGACCATGCTAGATGGGGTGGAGTTATAGGAAGATATGGAGAAGATACTCTCAATGACAATGGAAAGCGACTCCTTAGATTCTGCGGTGAGCAGAATCTGATCATTACAAACACAAAGTTCCCCCATAAGTGCATACATGCATACATTACATGTGAACCAACAAAGAATGAGAAGTCAGTGATCGACTATGCCATTGTTAGGAGGAGCTCATTCAAATATGTCCGGGATGCTAGAGTCTGGAGGGGGCCAGAGATTGGAAGTGATCACTACCTGCTGACAATCAAAAGAACAACTGAAAGAGTTGCTCAGCCTAGGAACTGCCCAACATCACACAAGAAACTAAGTAAACGAACGGGAGAAATGAGCATTAACACCTACAAGCTGAGAGAGCCAGAAATTAATACCAGATATCAGTGGCTTATTGCTGCAGCGGTGAGCAACACAGAAGAACAACCTGATGACTTGGAAATCCTCTGGCTTAAATTCAAGGACATCATAAAGACAGCTGCTGCAGAAGCATGTGGTGAAGTCCGACTTGGGAACAAGAGAAAGAGGACACCTTGGTGGACAGAGGAAGTCAAAGAGAAAATAAGAGAGAAGAAAATGGCATGGAAACGATACTTAGGAGCTAAAATCACAACAGGACAAATGGAGAAATATAAAGAATATGTGACACTCAGAACAGAAGCAAAGAACAAGGTGCTAGCAGCAAAACAGAATTCCTGGGAAGAATTTGGAGAAAAGCTAGAAAAAGATGCGCAAGAAAACCATAAATTGTTCTATAAGACCCTAAAGAACATGAGGAAGGAAAAACAATGCCCTCTCAAATTTATAAAGGACAAGCAAGGAAAATTGCTTACTGCCCCGAAGGAAGTAATGGAAAGATGGAAAGAATATTTCTCAGAACTCCTGGATGGTGAGCACGGTGAAGCATCAGAAATGATAACCACTAGCACAGAAGAGAAAACCAATGATGGTGAAGATGACATAAAGATGGAAGAACTGAAGGCAGCACTGGAGAAAATCAAGATGGGCAAAGCAGCAGGCCATGATGGTATAACACCAGAAATGGTTAAGCTCATGGGAGCATCAGGCGACCTATTACTCTTAAGGGTCCTACAGGCAGCGTGGTGCACCAAAACCATACCAAAGGATTGGGAGATTGCCATCATAACACCAATTTTCAAAAGGGTGACAATCGACAATGTGGAAACCATAGAGGCATATCCCTTCTCAGTGTCCCTGGTAAAATCTACTCTAGAATCCTAGAGCAGAGACTCTGATGCCTAGCTGAGCCACAATTGGATGAGGTCCAGTGCGGATTCTGAGCAAACCGAAGTACTCAAGATCTAATCTTCACACTCAGACAGCTGAGTGAAAAGGCCCTATTAGTATGAGTATAAGAGTAAGATCCATCTTTGTTTCATAGATCTGGAAAAGGCATTTGACAGGGTCCCCTGGAGCAAACTTTGGGACTGTTTGGCAAGGAAGAACATTCCAGCACCTCTGATTCATGCTATACAGAGCTTCTACAAGTCTTGCAGAAATTATGTGAGGACAGCAAACCATAAGTCAGAAGAGTTCAGGACCACCACTGGTGTAAGACAAAGTAATATCCTGTCACCTTATCTTTCATACTCCTCATGGACGATGTCATCAAGGCATGTAAGGAGAGAACAAGAAAGTATTCAGTGGGGTACTGGAAGATGAGACAGGTCTGTATTTCAGAGCTGGTATTTGCTGATGATGTTGCCCTGATTGCTAAATCAGAGGCACATCTCCAATCCAACCTGCAAGTCTGGAAGGAAGAACTGGAGAAGAGAGGGATGGTCATAAGCAGCTCTAAAACAAAATCCATGGTGATATCACGAGAAGAAAGAAGTCATCAGATTAAGCTGGAAGAACAGGTCCTGGAGCAAGTCGACCACTTTAAATACCTCGGAGCTATTATAGATCGAAAGGAAGGCATCAAAGAAGAGCTGGCCACTCGAAAAGCAACAGCTGGGAGACTTTTTCAGGCCATAAATCGAGGATTCCTCAGCAAGAGAGGTTGGTAAGAAAACAAAGATGGCTGTATACCGCTCCACCTATGTCAGTCTTGACATATGGATGCGAGTCATGGGCAATGACTACAACCCACAAAAGCCAGATCCAAACCTCGTAAATGAGGTATCTGAGGAAGGTGGTTGAAGTAACAAGAAGAGACATGGTCTACAACCAGACGATATGTCAAGGTCTAAAATCCCACCCCCTGCAGACCCAAGTAGAACAGTCCCAACTAAGATGGTTTGGCCATGTCTGCAGAATGGGAGAAGATCGGCGACCATGACAAGCATGGGAAACAAAGAGCCAAGGATCCAGACCCCCAGGATGACCCAGAGTCCGCTGGGAGGACAACATTAGACAATCTTTGAAGGACCGAGGACTAGAATGGAACTAGGCCAGGAGGAAGACAGCCTATAGGATAGTCTGGCGCTCTCTCTTCCAAACCTCTACACCTCACGGTAGAAGGGGAATGACTAAGTAAGTAGTCTCCATGTTACACTAATTCATGTGACTTCTTAAATCGTTTGTACAAGCCAGCACTTAACATGAGACTAGTGGGTAAACTGTCAGATTAAATATGAAACTGGTTGACACATGTTTGT
The DNA here is from genome assembly GCA_024509875.1 of Oreohelix idahoensis. Taxonomy (NCBI): domain Eukaryota; kingdom Metazoa; phylum Mollusca; class Gastropoda; order Stylommatophora; family Oreohelicidae; genus Oreohelix; species Oreohelix idahoensis. Next base: position 69,261 of record JAMPIV010002231.1, on the reverse strand, counting down.
AAATTTATTAAATAAAAAAATTTATGAAAATCCGTCTAGTAACTCTTGAGTTCCTTGTAACACACGGATGAGCCGATAAAATGAAAGCTACAGCACTTAACCACAAATGTGCTAAAAGGTTAAAAAAAAAGTTTTTTTGATTTGAAATTGGAATCAAAATCTAATATGGCTAAACTTACATAATAACCAATAGAACAGTACTGTCAGATTGTTTATTATGTCTAACCATACTGTTGTTATTTAAACTCATGCAATTTAAAATAGAAGCAGCATGTAAGCTATTTCTGAAAGCGCTGTTTCATTGCAGCTCTTCCCTTACACCATCCTTTCCAAAGCTTATGTTTACATTTCAGATTTAACAGGCCAAAATGTTAGTTATTTCTTATAAAATGTTTAATAGCTATGGCTTTAAAGAAATTTTTTTTTTGATAATTCTTTCTGAAAATTACCCAACTTACCAACACTTCAGAGCTCTTATTACTTCAAACGGAACTAGCCTATCTCACCTACTCCTGTCTTCCTTAATGTGTCTATAAAGTACTCTGTAGGGGTCTTGTGTCGTGGACTGCCTGGGCGATATGTATTGGGCAGAGTCACTAGTAGAACAAAAAAAAATTTATGAAAATTCCACATAAACTTAATGACTTATTCATTTAAACATCTGATTTATGAAAGCAAATTGGCTGTAATTTACACGATAATTCTTCATGATGTCAAAAACAGCCCAAAGACAGTCCTGTGTCCATGAAAGAGCACCCAGATGAGACACTTGTGTTGCAGTTTGGAAGGACATTCCTCTGCCAAATTTCAAAACATATTTTTATATACAATTATACATACGTATATGATATAAAATACATATCCTCATCATCAGTGTCTCCCTTATAGACTATGCAGCCAGACAGATGGCCGTCTTGAGAAAGCTTATGTCAGTACATATGCTCTTGTAGCAAAGGTTTCAGTAGCAATTTATTTTACATGATGAGGTTGCCAACCTCATATATTATCTAATATTAGTCACATCTTAGACACACCTAAGGAAACAGTAGTCATACAGTTTTTCTTCTCTGAGACCAGCATGAGCTACATGGGGCATAAAATGAGGTGTAATATAAATATGCCATAAATATGTTAATGTATTATATAAATAATAAAACTGTATGCACTCACATGTGTACTGGTGTGTGTGTTTATATGTGTGTATGCATGTTTGTGAAATAAAACCACTATAATACAAGTAAGAGAGTTCACGATTCAATTGTCAGTGAGTACAACTTCAACAAAGATTTAATAGTGCAGCCTCAATCATCAATCAATAAAAAATCTTCCAGTTCAATGTGGAGCACAGGTCCTTAGAAAATAAAAATACAAACATACCAAGCCTTAACTTGTTCTAACCCAGGTAGTTTTACGGTTGTACCCAGGCCCCAAAATGGAGGCACTTTTTTCTACACGTGATGTTTTAAAATCAGGCAGTAGACTATATATTAATTCAGCAGATATATATATTATGAATCAAACTTTAGGAAATTGGGTGAAGACAATTTCTGCAACAATGTTGAGTTTTTATGTGATGTAATAAATGTTTGTTATGTCTTGCAAAGTATTGAAACCATAAAAAATCAAAACAAAAATGTAATCAAAATTGTAAACTTACATGCAAATATTTCCGCTCTACTTAAATTCTTTGTGGTAAAAGCCCACAAATCAAAACATATATCCAGTTAAAAATTAATCCAAGATGTTTTATCACAAACAAATGAAAATTCTAATTTTTATGATTTTTGTGTGTGAAGTCACATATTGCTGAACTAGAATCTCACTAACACAGTCCTGTCCCACTGTTAAAGTCGGTTTTGGCCATCAATATTAAAGTCATTTCTGGTGAAAAGGATTCTTTTGTTGAGAGGGATTCTCGTTCTTTATTCTGCTGCTCATAATTATTACTGTTCATTAATCTTGAGCTATCGTGCTGTTCGTTGTTATTTGCGAATGGTGAGGAATAATCTAAAGATCCAACTTGATAAAGTTGATAACGCCGTTTGTGTTAGAGTCCACACAACGATATAATTGATTACACATACAATTCAATTATTCCTGGAATTCAATAATACATTCAATCCGTGCAGTCCATTACATTCAGTGCAGTCCTTTAGATTAATATCTGTATCGTCAACAAAACTAGGCGTATATACGCGATGCCAACGAACGGAACATCCGAAAGTGATACCTAGAGGTGTGGCGAACGATTAATTAATAATATAAATTACTCCCTTCTGTTCCCAATTCCAAGGGAAGAATATACATCAAATAAGTTGCTCCATCATTGCATTCATTAATAATATGGCTGACCCCATGGCCTATCTTCAAGAAGGACATCTGCACAACTACTATATACTGGGAGCGTTGAAGAACACGTCTGGATTCAACGGATTCCAAAATATGAAGGGTATAGAAAGATCGTTGTTATGCGGTATCATAACAACACCCCGCGTCATGTCTAACCATAGACAACTATACGAATTCACGTTCAATAAAAATATCTTTAAGCACAAAGTATCTTTTGTTTACAGCACACCAATATGTTAACGCGTAACTTTAAAATGCTAACATACTGTAGTGGCTAACATAATTAAACATGTCGTAACACCCACACAAGTTAATTAATTTATTACTTGAAAATATCATTTTGTTAAACACCCTTCTCAGAATTGAAAATAGTTATTATCCTTAAAATTCATTTAGAAATAATCTATTGCAGTTGATGCACTGATAGTTCATGACTGTTATGTATGTGACTATGCTACTCGTAAACAAAGTGCCTAATGATGTCTTTAGTTGATAAAAGTATGCAAAAATTAGGCACCAGAATGCTTCTTTTACTACCAGTTCAAAACACGTGGTCCACAGGAAGTGTTTACAAGGTTTGAACAAGCTATGGCCACTTATTTTCTAATTTATTGTTCAAATTCGGAACTCATATCAAGCGGGTGCACTATGTGGCCCATGGGTGGATCTACAGGGTAATCTGGTGCACCATACAGCTCGTGGGTTAGAATGAGTTAACCCTTCAGTGCTGTATTATTTGGAATACCCTAAATGACTCTGCCGGATTTCCAGTATGTACTGGGAATGAGCAACATCCATGTCAAAACCAGGGTCCAAACTAAAAAAATCAACCAATCACATTAAATTTAAGTAGTGAGTGTAGATTACATGTTCTGCAGCAAATACGAGGGGCGTTCAGAAAGTAATGCACCACATCGATTTTCTCAGGAGCTGTTTATTCAAAAAGCATGAAATTTGTACACAATATACATGGATATGTCATGTAAACATCTGTATTATTCAACATAATCCCCATCAACTTGTACGGCTTTGTGCCAGCGTGAAACAAGTGCATGTATTTCTAGCCCGTACCAGATTTTGTCTTCATCATGTAGCCATTTCTTCGCTGCATGAATCACTCCTTCATCATCTTCAAACCTTGTCCCACGGAGTGCATCTTTAAGTGGACCAAATAGATGAAAATCAGAGGGTGCCAAATCGGGACTATAAGGTGGATGGGGTAGTACAGTCCAACCCAATTTGGTGATTGCTTCCCGTGTTGCCAGACTGGTGTGAGGTCGTGCATTGTCGTGAAGGAGAAGCAGGTCTGCTGGATTCTTGTGCGGCCGAACTCTACGAAAACGTTGATTGAGTTTTTTCAATGTCTTAATGTAAGCTTGCGAATTGATTGTCTCTCCTCTTGGCATAACGTCCACAAGAATCACACCTTCAATGTCCCAAAAGACAGTGATCATGACCTTTCCAGCTGAAGGAATTGTCTTGAATTTCTTTCTTCGTAGTGATTGCGGATGATGCCACTCCATTGACTGTCTTTTTGTCTCAGGTTCAAAATGGTGTGCCCAGGTTTCGTCACCTGTAACGATCTTAGCCAAAACGTTCTCTCCATCAACATTGAAACGCTACAACAATTCAGAAGAAATTGCTTTCCTTTGCAATCGGTGGTCATTTGTGAGACTTCGAGGAACCCATCTTGCGCAAACCTTAGAAAATCCGAGAAATTTTATAACTGCATTTGCACTACCAATGCTCACTGACAGCTGTAAGGCCAATTGTTGAGTAGTGATTCGCCTATCAGTAAGAATAATGCCCTCAGCGCATTTCAACATTTCTGCGTTGGTGGCTGTAGCAGGACGTCCACAGCGCGGCCGATCAAGCAGCTCCGTATTTCCACTTCCTGATTCTTTGATTCTCTGAACCCAGCAACTGACTGTACTCCTGTCGACTGCAAAACTTAAATACACATCACATAGACGCTTGTGAATGTTCACAAATGTTTCCTTCTCTGCAACGAGAAATTCTATCACAATTCGCTGCTTATAACGCAAGTTGCTAACTACGCTCCATTTCAACGGTTTAGGGCAGCCGTATTATTTGGCCGGTTGCAGTGCAATTTGGTGCACACAATTGGCACATTCCATATTTGAAGTGTGCAAAATTTCATGTTTCTATCTTCATTATTAGCTGAGAAAAACGATGTGGTGCATTACTTTCTGAACGCCCCTTGTAGTAGCTCTCATTAACAGTGGTTATTAAGTTTACAGAACATTTGACTATTTTTAGCACAAAGCATGCCAATCAGGAACCAAGTACTTTGAGTAGGAAGGCCTAGGCTGCTTACAGATGCTCAGGTATAGAAAAAAAATCATTTTCATGAATAAAGATTTGATGAAACGTATCCTGAAAGTGGTCTAGAATCCAGTGATGAAGAAAGTAGATCTGATAGTGATAATGAGCAGGCTTTTGCTGATGCTATCACTGGTGCCAGGGGGTGGGGTCCTCTATCAGCTGGTAGAGGATACACCTGCTGGGCTGGCTGGTTAAGCAGAATACAATACTGATGCTAGATTATAAGTAAGCCTATTATCAATAATGTCCTCAAATGTTATGAGCAGTGGTATTCATTTCTGTGATATATGTGTGCTTTTAAACTGTGCTCAGGAACTCAGGCATAGGAGGAAGTAACTCTCTGAGGATCAGGGCTGATAAGATTAATAATGCAGCCTAACATACATTAAACATACTGGTACCAGAAACATTATGATGCTATCTTGGAAATGTGGATGCAAAGTAACCTACATGTTTGTCTCTTTTTCAGGGCAGCCAGCCACAGATCTCTTCCTACTGTTGCTTTACTCTTTCCTGGTGTAACTGAAATGGTATGAGTGTATTTATAGCAAGGTCCTAACAAAACAAAGCACAAACAGTGACAAATCAGAGAAAAGAACACTACAAATTAAATCAAAATTAAACATAAACTCTTCTGAACTGCCTGGATGTCAGTGCATCCCCTTGAGTGCAGGTGAGAGAAAAGACTCCATAGCAACATTTCTTTTGGTCTTTCTGCAACCCCCAAAGTTAGCTTCACCTTTATTTGCTCAGTTTTCAAACTCACTACTTGTTCTGTAAGGAATTTCTCTGTAACCTTTTTTGTTTTAAATTACTTGCACATTTTTACACAAGATTGATCATTAACCATCCTTGTCACCTTTTATAACAATGACTAGCCTCGGTCACTGATGCCACACAAGCAGCTTATCAGACACAAGTTTCATCATCAATACCCTTTAGCTCCCTTAGGAGCATAGGCCTTCAACAAACACATGCCATGTCTTCCTGTCCTGTGCCATCTGCTCAAGTTCTTTCCATGTTTTCCTCATAATTTTCACCTCCGTATCCAGTTCTCTTCTCCATGTGTTTTTTGGTTTACCTCTGCCTCTCTTTCCCTGTGGATTCCAGAACAAGGACTGCCTTGTAATGATATCAACAGGTTTCCTCAATGTGTGTCCTATCCATCACCGGCCTTGTCTTCTCAACTCTTGTTCCACTGGCATTTGTCTGGTTCTTGTCATCAATTCCACATTTGTGACTTTGTCATACCATTTCAGTCCTTCTATTCTACGCAAGCACCCATTTATAAAAGTCTGTAGCTTTTAGGTTGTTGTTTTTGTTGCTCCCATGTCTCAGAGCCATAGAATAGGACTGACTTCACATCTGAGTTGAAGATTCTTATTTTCGTGTTGGACTTAATTTCTCTTGTTCTCCATATGTGTCCCAATGCAATAAAAGCTCCTCTTGCTTTTTGTATTCTTATTTTGATATCATTGTCTGTCCCTCCAACTTTGTCTATATTACTGCCAAGATATGTGTATGATTCTACATCCTTTAGTGGTGTTTCTTCAAGTTCAACCTTGTTATCATTTCTTACATTTATTCTCATAATCTTTGTCTTTTCCCTGTGTATTTTCAGGCCCACTTGTTGTGACCCCTCTGTTGCTGTCGTTTTTGACGGAGTCATAATAGATAAATCTATTTAATAATTTTGTTGTAAAACTTTGTTGGTCAAAGTTGGATAATTGGGTATTAACTTCTATGACAGGTTGTTTAAGGGTTATCTTCTCTTTCTTTCAATTATTGTCGTTGATCTGTCTTAACGATGCTCAGTTTTATGCTGTCTAGGCATGCGCCAGTTCTGGGCATGAACTGAGGAAACTTCCGTCAGGGAGAGTTTTTCTTGGGCTGTCGGACATGATGTCCGTTGTGATTTTCTCTATATCATCATGGGGATTGGAAAGTTTTTGATATGACTGAAATGTCAATGTTTTCCCCAGTGATTCTTTGTTCGTCAAGAGTGACGACATTTATTAAGTGTGTATCCGGAAGATTCTGTAAAAGGTAAATGACATTCTTATTAATATGCCTTTGGTTGCAGAACATTTGAAGTTACCTATCTGCGAGTGAAGCTCACAGATCTTGAGAGACAGAATTCCTTCTTTGCTTCTTGTTCTAGCCAAATGAGACTATGTGTTATTAATTGAACAGAAGCCTAATGATGATAATAAATTATTGTGGACGCCGCAGGTTGGCGGTATATATATGTTTAGCATGGTTTGATCGTGCCTGCTAACAAAGGATACACAGCTGTCTACATATTGAGGCCCTGTATTACGGCCAATATTTTTCAGCAAGAGGAAATATATCTGGCGGGCTATGCCAGTTGAATAACAGCCTTATGTATTATTGCTACGCAATTTAGGAGCTCGTTCGTTGGACGACAGAGCTAATTAAGTACCTGACGCGCTGAGTCAATGGTACGGAAGCTACATTATAAACTGTAACATTAGGACAGATGATGTTTGGGTATGTCCTAATTGATGTATGATGCAAGCCTTTGATTACCAGACATTTAACAGTCATTCATTATTATGTGAAGTCCTTGATCTTGTCGATTTGACTATCCTGTTGATGCTACTGTCAGTTTCGTAAATAAATGTTTGAAACGTGCCAGCAGTCTTCAATCCATCATTGACTACTGCATGTGAGTGTATGGGTGCCTTATTGACTTTACTAAGAGCTTCAAGCATTCGCGTTCTCGTCTACACCCACACTCAGCACATCATAATACCAGTACCACACATCTACAACATGTACGCTGTTTTCTGTGAGTGATCATAGTACCCCTGGCAGTGCCTCACGCTGGTGGCCGTTACATTTCTGGTGACCTACATCAACACCGCAACAGTACACAGTCCAGGTGATAAACGACACGTTCACTCTGCCAGCCTTCACATCACGCATAAACAGTATGTTACATTTATGGTGGACCAGATTTGTGGGTTTTCTACATTTTCAAGACAGTGATAAATAGGTCAACAACTGGGCTGACTCACATAAACACTGGTGTTGGCATTTTTGTGTTACTGCTACATGGACCACAACTGCTACGGAATTGAAGTGACATTGTTATACATTTCTGGAGTTCTACAAATGATGGCAATATATCTGGGCTATCAAGTCACATCATTACCTGTCAACCTAAGATTGTAAACAGTACCACTGGTTGTTTACACTACATTCTGAGCTATCAAGTCACATCGTTACCTGTCAACCTAAGATCGTAAACAGTACCGCTGGTTGTTTACACAACATTCTACAAACATATCGACGTTGGATCTTCTAGTCTCAACTGGTGTCGAGTATGATTTTTGTAGCTACACTTTGGAGACCACTGCCTGTTATGAAGTTACGGTGACCTTCAACGGTGGATCGTCTACCATTGTTGTTGACAGTAGTACCGCATTATACTGCATCTTTGCGGCTATTGAGGATTGTGCTTAAAGATAAGTGGCCTGTTTAGTGTGTAAACTGTGCCTTTATTTTGTGTAAAGCTGAGCCTTCCTCTATACACATACTGTATATTGTTTATTTACATATGCTATGCATGTTTTGTGTATACATGTTTTTGTTTACATGTTTATTTAGTGTGTATTTCCGTGGGTTGGTTGGGAAGGTGACTCCTTTTAGAATATACCACGTGAAAGAGGTTCTATCTGAGAGCGTTTTCTGTAGGGACTATACAAATTTTCCACAGGGAAATTTGTTAGCAATATTTGTTGCTATTTACGTTTAGTTGTGCCGAGGTGTACCTTTTCGTTGTTTTTGTAAAAATTTTTTCTGTTCTTTAGTTTTGATTTGATTTGTTTGAATTTGTCTGCCTCTTCTGTCTATCATTTATTTCTATACATCTTTGTGTTTATAACAGTATTGCCATTTGTTTGTTTATTTTCGCAGTCATCATTACACATTTTGTAACAATTTTTTTTAGTTTCGCTGTATTGTTTATTTGACTTCTGCGAACGTTTTCAGTTGTTGTTTTGTATTCTTGTCTTTGTATTTATTATTGTAATACATTGTTGTCATACAGTCTATAGATATACTTGATCATGGACTATTATTACTAATATCATATACTTTTCATATAAAGGTTATTTATAATGATAATATTATAGAGAAACAAGGTAACTATACAAGGTCTTTGACTAAGACTTGTCTCTCAAAGAGAGTGAAATAAAGTGAAGTGAGTATACAAGTCTAGTATTACAGACTTGTCTCCCATCAAAGTGGGATAAGGTAATTTATTTAATTTTTCAGGTCTGATTTCACATAGTTAGACAGAATGTCTACACTAGACTACTTTATTGAACAAGGGAAAGCCCTTGGGAAGACAGGTGAGAAGTTAGAAGAATTCGCAACTGCTCAATTTGACAAAGCATTGAAGTCTGAAGAAAAGAGACAAAAAGAGGAAAATAAAAGATTAGATAGAGAATCTGAGAATTTAAGATTACAGATGCAGGCAGATGAAAGAAAATTTCAAGCTGCTGCTGAAGAGAATAAACTTCAAGCTAAAGCTGCTGCTGAGGAGAAAAAACTTCAAGCTCAAGCTGCTGCTGAAGAGAGAAAAGCAACAATGGAACATGAGGAAAGACTCGCAGCTTTGGAGTTAGAGAAATTGAAATTGATGAATGCGGGTGCTCATCAAGCAACTTCGGGTACGACAAAGGAGAAGTCTAATAAGATCAAATTACCTCATTTCAATCCTTTAAAGGACGATATAACGGATTATCTTGATAGATTCCACTATTTATGCAATACGCATAAAATAAAAAAGGAAAAATATGTCGAACAACTGATGGAATTTTTTTCAGGTGAACCAGTAAATACTTTTATGACAATAGAGGAACATGATAGGACTAACTATGATGTTGTCAGAGCAGCATTACTTAAAAGATATCAACTAAAAGAAGAAGATTATCGTCTTCGTCTTAAGACAATGTTGCCAGAAAATGGAGTGGATTTCTCTGACTTTATTATAAAGTTAGCCGTACATTCACACGTTGGATTGAGTTGTCTCAGACTGAAAAAAACATATGAAGGCCTAATGGACTTATTACTTCGAGACAAAGTTATGTCATCGGTCAACAAATCTTTCCTTGCTTTTCTTCATGAGCGTAAACATAAAAACATAAAAGACATGGAGGAATATTGTTGCCAGTACGTAACTGCGCATCCCCATGCTACAGTTAGCAATTCTAAAGTGAAAGAAGGGTTGCCAGTTGCTTCGGCAGCACCATATGGCTCTAATTACAATCATAAATTTCAAGGTGCTAAACAAAGCTTTAATAAAAAGAGTAATCAGAATTACACTCAATATCAAAGCAATCCATCACACAGTGGGTTTTCTTCAAAGAATTGGAGACGAGCTGATAGTCCTCGTAATGTTGGGTCTAATAATTATAGACACTTTCGCAAAGGTTATCACAATAGGAACTATCCGAGTTTTTCTTCTCGAGATAATTATCCTCGCCGTCAAGAATATTACGATGATGGTTATGGAAACTGTGATGCAAACCAGAATAATGGTTATGATGGGCAATATAATGATAATTACAGGGGAAATAATAATCGCGGCAGACCTAGATATAACAAAAGAAAATCTTATCGTCAGGCAAACGCTGCACAACATGAGTCTCAGGAAGCCTGTAGTCAAGTGAACGATAGTAGAAACTCTAATGCTATCACTGGCTCTGCTTTCGATTTTGGGAGAGCAGCTAAGTGCCCCCAATGCTCAACATTGTTCGAGCCATCTACAGTATCTACCCTAATTTGTGGTCACCCTCTTCCCGCTCTTCCTGCTACAGTTGCGCATGACGGGAAAGGATCTCTTATCTTACATAAAGGTCTAGTGAATAATAATCCAGTCTCAGTACTTTTTGATTTTGGATGTACTACTATTGGGGTTAGGCAAACTCTCATAGATCCTTGCTGTGCCACGGGAAAGGTGGTTAAGTGTGTGACATTTGGTGGAACTATGGAGATATATCCTACTGCTATCATCCACATGGATACTCCCTTCTTTACAGGAGATGTCCATGCGTGTCTTCTTCCTAATCCTATTGCGGATCTTATAATCGGTCGTATTCACGGGGTTAAGGAATGTACCCCGCAGCAAATTGCTGCTTGGGAAGAACATAATATCCAAACAGCCAATGTGGTTGTAACAAGAGCACAAGCTCTTATTCCTTCAACTTCATCTAATGATAGTAATGAAGTTGGTAGCCAAGATGATCACTTGGTGATTTCACATGACTCGTTTGTGAAACTACAAGAAGAAGACTCTTCTCTAAATAAATACTTTCTTCTCGCTAAAAACGGTGATCCGAATCAAAATACAATTCACAAATCATATATCACTATGAAGAATGGTATACTAGTACGTATGGTACAACACTCAGACAAATCTATGCACTCTCAAATTCTTGTGCCCAAAAGTATGAGAGCCTTAATTCTTCAACATGCACACGATTCTCAGTGTGCTGGACACATGGGTTTTTCTCGCACTAAGTCGAGAGTTCTGGCGGCTTTCTTTTGGCCATTCGTAAACAAAGACATACGAATTTATTGCCGATCTTGTAAGATTTGTCAAGAAGTCAAATCTAGAGGTCCACGACATGCTGCACCTATCCAGGCTGCAGACATTCCCATTCGACCATTCCAGAAGATGGCAATAGATATTATTGGCCCTTTTAAGATTAAGTCAGCCAGAGGACATCAATTCATCCTAACATGCGTCGACATGTGCACACGTTGGCCAGAGGCTATACCTCTAAAGAGCATATCTACTGCCAATATCGCAGAAGCTCTTTGGCTAATATTTTCTCGTTTGGGTTTTCCCAGAGAAATATTGTCAGACCATGGTACTCAATTGATATCAGACACTATGTCGCAGGTGGCGTCTATCCTAGATATTAAAAGGTCTCTCAGTAGTATTTATCACCCAAGTCTAATGGGTTAGTTGAACGTCTTAATAGAACACTTAAGAACTTACTTGGCAAGATTACCGAGGATCATCCTCAGGATTGGGACAGGGTTTTACCTGCGGCTCTCTTCGCCTATAGAGAGGTCCCCAACGAGCATACAGGGTTTTCTCCCTTTCAACTAGTTTTTGGTGCGCAACCGCGCGGTCCTATGTCCTTGCTACACGATTTGATAACTGCCGATAATATTGACAATGACACTCAATCCTCATATGAGTATGTCATTGCTCTCAGGCATAAGATTATCGAAGCATGCAAGTTAGCGACTTCATCCTCCGAATTTGCCAAAGAAAAGGCGAGGCAATTCGCTAATAAGAAGAGACGCCTACGTCAACTTTGTCCTGGAGACAAAGCGTTTGTCTTACTTCCTTCGAGGGAGAACAGACTTCTCATTGCATGGAAAGGTCCATATAGAATAGTCTCAAAAATTTCCAATGTCGACTATGTTGTCGATATTGATGGAAGGCATAAAACCTTCCATATAAATATGCTTACGGAATTTATTGAACGACCAGACTATTTGCAGCCTATTTTCCAGGCGACGGATGATTCTATAGTCCAACATGGTCATATCTCATCCTTGTCGGTTATACAGGAGGAGGAAACTATGTTTTCAGATGTTAATCTACCTCTTCCTATGATTCCACTCAATTCTACGGAATCATGGAGAAACGTTTCGGTTTCTTCTAATTTGTCTTTTGAGGAACAGCGTCAAGTATCTTCTTTGCTAGAATCATTTCAGGATGTCCTTACCGACATTCCTGGACACACACATATTATCAAACATGACATTATACTTACTGATCATAATCCGATCAGAGTAAGACCATATCCTATCCCTATTCATTTCCAAGCGCAAGTCGAGAAAGAATTGGATGAAATGATACAATTGAAAATAATTGAACCATCCACTTCAGCATACTCTTCGTCCATGGTTATTGTTCGAAAGAAAGACAATAACATACGTCTTTGCGTCGATTATCGCAAATTGAACCAAGTTACGAAGTTCGATGCTGAACCTATGCCTTTATTGGAAGATCTACTTACTAGACTTTCTAAATCGCGATTCTTTACTAAACTTGACTTGTTGAAAGGCTATTGGCAAGTTCCGTTAACTGAACGCGCCAAACCTTTCACTGCTTTCTCAACACCTAGGGGTTTGTATCAATGGAATTTTATGCCTTTTGGGCTGATGAATGCCCCAGCTACTTTCGTACGCATGATGTGTCGAATTCTCTCATATCGTACAGATGTCATCGCATACTTAGATGACATCTGTCTTTTCAGCGATACTTGGGAAGAACACTATTCGGGTTTAAATGAGTTACTGTCTATTCTACGCGAGCATAATTTGACTGCAAAACCCTCTAAAGCCTTTGTTGGGTTTAGTGAAATTTCTTTCCTAGGTCATCGTGTTGGTCATGGTCTATTGAAGACAGAGGACCAAAATATTTCTAAGATATTAAATATCTCCGTTCCTAAAACAAAAAAACAAGTGCGTAGTCTCTTGGGATTAATACAATTCTACGGAAGATTCATTAAGAATCTGTCCTCCATTATGGCACCTCTTTCAACTTTATTGAAAAAAAGGTTCTCCTAATATGGTGCGATGGTCCCAAGAATGCCAATCTTCATTGGATCAGATTAAGAATTTGTTCTCATCTCCTCCTATCTTACGACTACCATCGATTGATAAGACTTTTGTCCTTCGTAGTGATGTCTCTTCCACTGGGATCGGGGCGGCACTTATGCAGGAGTATTCAGGAACTCTGCATCCTGTGATGTATATCTCTAGGAAATTGAATGCGGCAGAAAGGAACTATTCGGTTCTAGACCGTGAATTGTTAGCTATGGTCTGGGCCATTCTTAAGCTACAAAGATTCCTTCTGGGCACACATTTCATTATGGAAACCGACCAAAAAGCTCTTACAGCTATGCAGAACAAGGATTTGAAGAGCTCGAGATCTACTCGATATGCTATTGCTCTTCAACCTTTTCATTTCACGGTGCGGGCTATCCGTGGTTCGGATAATGTGATGGCGGACATACTGTCTAGATGCCCACATGATTCCACTTAAGTCTTGTGTCCTAGATTTCATGATACATTTCCAGACTCATGTCTGTTCATAATATACATTAACACATTTGTTTCACCTTAGATTAGTAAATTGATTGTTTTCTTTCTCTATTACTATCTTTGATGTAATGTGGAAGGTTAAGGTTAACATAAAATAAAGGTCAAAAAAATAAGAAAAGGAAAAATGTTAAAATGGCCACATATAATACTTAAATAATTTTGTAATGACTATAGTGCATTATAGCATGTTACTAATTGTGTCATTTATATTGTTCTCAGTACTTCTATTGTTAGATAATATGTAAGGAATTTAACAAATTTGGTCATGTCCATCCATTACATATATTAATGGTATAACATTGCAATTTGTATATTGATATGACTTCTTGAGATAGATTGTCATTTGTCATTGCTATGATTATAGTATTGCATAATTGTTTGATAGTTATGTAATTTTTGTTAGTATCACCAGCAACTGAGGTTTCTTTGATGGTACCTTCCCGAAGATATTTTCTATTATTTCGTGAGATGATTTGATTCTCTCCGGTTGATTCTTTCATTGGCGCATTATTCATGTGTCATGAGCTTGTGGTATCTTGCTCATTGATGTATTTTTTTAAAAAATGGGACATTTTTTTTTATACAGGGGGTGCGGTAGTCTGTTGCTGTCGTTTTTGACGGAGTCATAATAGGTAAATCTATTTAATACTTTTGTTGTAAAACTTTGTTGGTCAAAGTTGGATAATTGGGTATTAACTTCTATGACAGGTTGTTTAAGGGTTATCTTCTCTTTCTTTCAATTATTGTCGTTGATCTGTCTTAACGATGCTCAGTTTTATGCTGTCTAGGCATGCGCCAGTTCTTGGCGCGAACTGAGGAAACTTCCATCAGGGAGAGTTTTTCTTGAGCTGTCGGACATGATGTCCGTTGTGATTTTCTCTATATCATCATGGGGATTGGAAAGTTTTCGATATGACTGAAATGTCAATGTTTTCCCCAGTGATTCTTTGTTCATCAAGTGACGACATTTATTAAGTGTGTATCCGGAAGATTCTGTAAATGGTAAATGACATTCTTATTAATATGCCTTTGGTTGCAAAACATTTGACGTTACCTATCTGCGAGTGAAGCTCACAGATCTTGAGAGACAGAATTCCTTCTTTGCTTCTTGTTCTAGCCAAATGAGACTATGTGTTATTAATTGAACAGAAGCCTAATGATGATGATAAATTATTGTGGACGCCGCAGGTTGGCGGTATATATATGTTTAGCATGGTTTGATTGTGCCTGCTAACAAAGGATACACAGCTGTCTACATATTGAGGCCCTGTATTAAGGCCAATATTTTTCAGCAAGAGGAAATATATCTGGCGGGCTATGCCAGTTGAATAACAGCCTTATGTATTATTGCTACGCAATTTAGGAGCTCGTTCGTTGGACGACAGAGCTAATTAAGTACCTGACGCGCTGAGTCAATGGTACGGAAGCTACATTATAAACTGTAACATTAGGACAGATGATGTTTGGGTATGTCCTAATTGATGTATGATGCAAGCCTTTGATTACCAGACATTTAACAGTCATTCATTATTATGTGAAGTCCTTGATCTTGTCGATTTGACTGTCCTGTTGATGCTACTGTCAGTTTCGTAAATAAATGTTTGAAACGTGCCAGCAGTCTTCAATCCATCATTGACTACTGCATGTGAGTGTATGGGTGCCTTATTGACTCTACTAAGAGCTTCAAGCATTCGCGTTCTCGTCTACACCCACACTCAGCACATCATAATACCAGTACCACACATCTACAACATGTACGATGTTTTGTGTGAGTGATCATAGTACCCCTGGCAGTACCTCATGCTGGTGGCCGTTACATTTCTGGTGACCTACATCAACACCGCAACAGTACACAGTCCAGGTGATAAACGACACGTTCACTCTGCCAGCCTTCACATCACGCATAAACAGTACGTTACACCCTCATCGAGAATTTTCATTTTCTCTTGCATCTGATTATGGTTATGGGACAGAAGAGCCAAGTCATTTGCAAAATCCAGATCATCAAGCTGTTTAGTCAGATTCCACTGGATTCCATTTCTGTTGTGTGATGTCGAAGTTTTCATAACCTAATCTATTGCTAGTGAGAAAAGAAATGGAGACAAGAGGCATCCTTGTCTCACTCCCATTCTAATTCTAAACGGTTCTGTAAGTTGTCCTTCATGAAGAACTCTGCATGTCATTTCTTCATAGGTCTTCCTTATTAAGTTAATGATCTTCATGGGAACTCCATAATGCCTCATCAATTTCCAAAGTGATTCTCTGTCTACACTGTCATTATTTGTTCTTTATTTGTTCAGTTTCCAAACTCACTACTTGTTCCATAAGGAATTTCTCTGTAACCTTTTTTTTTAAATTACTTGCACATTTTTACAAAAGACTGATCAATAACCATCCTTAGTCATCTTTAACAACAATGGCTAGCCTCGGTCACTGATGCCACACAAGCAGCTTATCAGACACAAGTTTGTTCAGTCATAATCTGTTAACTCACTATAACTGACCATTCTTTCAGAGCTGTCGCTAGTTAAAAGCATCTCAACCAGAGTCATCTATTGACATATGAATAACAGTTCAGTCTAAAGAGAACAAAATTTCTTCGCTTCTGCAAAGACCCTCAAATGCCATTCTGATGAACATGTTTACACAAAGCAGTGGTCAGTCTGAGGTTGTTATACATTTGTACAGCTTGTTCTGAACTGTTACTAGTGATAACCATATGCAGCTCCTGCACAAATCAAATGTTTAGGGAATTTTCCACTATTGCCTAGTCTCTCAATGTTCCAGCCTTGTGAGCAGTCCTACTGCATGTTTCTGTGGAAACCTTACAGCATGCATTCCCAGCCAGTTCTCATTTAACCACAAGATGAGTTCCAAGTGTGACAAAATTGTCTTCAATGACTAATAAATGGACTGTTTGTGACACACATTTTGATGATTTAATTCCAAAATAAGATATCAATTAAACTCACTACAAACCAACAGAAAGCCTTTCAAAATAATTTTCAAGATTTTATTATATATTAAGTAAGTGATGATATTCAGTCTGAAAATTTAGCTTCACAAAATGAAAAAAAAAAATGTGAATGTATTTACAGAAATTACAGTCCTCATTACAAAAACCATAAAAACTATCATGATAGTATAAAACTATTTAATATCTAAAATACAAATGTCAAACAGCAGTAAAAAATATTTATGACACAGATTCTATATTTTTATGCTAGGAAATCTGCACAGCATGATCCTATCAAAGCCCTTCTGAATCATAATTTCATTTCCTGAACCCAAACATGAAACTAAAAACATTGTTATTTCAGTGATATATGCAGGGCCTGAGCTACCATTAGGCAAACTAGGCAGCCGCCTAGGGCGCAGACCTCAGAGTGGTGCATTACTGACCTTTGAGGGGCACAGTTGTATACATATTTTTTTTTTTAACTCATGAAAAAAATGCAACTGACAATTTATATTTTTTATTTTAATATAAATACCATAACCGAGTTATGGAATATAATTAATTATATAGTCTTATGAAACATTTCTATATTCTGTTTTTTATTTATCCTTTTTATATTACCAATTGGTGAGAGGACACCTGTCAGCATACAGGGAAAAGGGATACTCACGTAAAATCAGTTTCAGGTTAGACATACTAACCAGAGATTTCGCCTTGAGTAATAGCGGGCGTACGATAAAAAAAAAAAAAAATATTACCAATTGAGAATCTGCATTACCAAGGTTTTTATAATAGGAGTAACATGAAAGGCAAAGAAAATGGTGTACAAAAGAGAGTCCTGGACATAAACCCATGTGCCTTTTTTTGTACCCTGCAATGCACACACTTTAAACTTGGTAGTCAATGATACTGCAAAGTGTTGTCTGGAAGCAACTAGTTTCTTCAGCTCGGTTCAACAGATCTATAATTATTTCTCTGCAATCTACTCCAATCAACTGGTGTTGGCAAATTCTAACAAGCCATGTATCAGACAAGCATGACTGTTAAGCTATTGAGTGAAACAAGATGTGAAAGTTGGATCGATGCTTTGAAACCACTAAGATATCATCTTGGTAATATATATGATTTTTAATTAGAAACCTACCCACCACAAAATAATTTATAGAATGTGTGATTCCTATATACATACATTGGGATTCTCACCAGTGCTACGGAGTTCGTGCACTGTGCTGAGATCCTCGTGTGATCTAAGGGAGGAGATCGGAGCACTGATAGAGTAGTCTGTGTGCAATGAAGATAGTCCTTAATAAACCAAATCAATATATATGATACTTTAATAAAGATCTTTGATGACACAAGCCTGAAAGGTTCATCTGGAAATACTTCCTGAATTGAAGCTAAGGCCCTTGCTGATGTAATTTGTAAGTTCAAGTTTGTGGTATACCTTGTTACATGTTACAACATCCTTTTTTAAGTCAATGTTACAAGCAAGCTACTACAAAATAAGGAAGCTGATTTAAATTCACTTACAAGTCAATTGTAAGTGACCAAGAATTACCTTGTGAGCTGCAGACATGATAAGGGTTTTCAACAGCTTGTTATAGATGCTACTGAGACGGCAAAGGAGCTAGAGATACTACCAAACTTGGGAGATAGAATAAGTTCTAAAAAGGAGAAAGAAACGGTAGTCTGAGCAAGAGGCTCAAGAAGAGGCACCGCAAGATCCAAAACTGAAATTCATAGTAAGTTTTTACAAAGCTGTCTTAGACATGGTCATACAATCTGTTGATGAGAGATTCCAACAGCTACAACAATATCATTCCTTATTTGGCTTCGTGTATGATACGAGGGACGGTCAAAAAGTAATGCCTCGTAATTTTTAATTTCATTCAATAGGCAAGAAAACAGATAAAATTCACATTGAAATGTAGCCCCAAGTCTGAACTTCAAAAATTTATTTCTCAACGTAGTCTCCGTTATTTGTTACAGTTTTTGTCCATCTTCTCACAGGGGCATGTATCCCCGCACGGTAAAAATTTGTGTCCTTTTTCCTAAACCACTGGCGTACGGTGCGTTTAAGGGTCTCGGTGTCCTCAAAGTGATGTCCACAAAGATCTTCTTTCAGTGGTCCAAACAGATGGAAGTCAGAAGGTGCAAGATCAGGACTGTAAGGGGGATGTGGTAATAATGTCCAGCCAAATTCTGCAATCGCATCAATGGTGCATTTAGCGGTGTGTGGCGTGGCATTATCGTGCAACAGTAGTGCAGTTCTCTGATCTTTTAATGGGTAAAGTCGCCGAAGACGACCTCTAAACTTCTTCAAAGTTTCAGTGTAACATTCTGCATTCACCGGTCTGCATTCACCGTGTTTCTCTGTTCCAAGAAGTCGAGAAGAATCACACCCTTCTCATCCCAAAACACAGAGGCCATAACTTTCCCTACAAATGGTGAACTTTTGAACTTCTTTCTTGTCGGCGATGTTGTGTGATGCCATTCCATTGACTGCCTCTTGGATTCTGGTTCAAAAAAATGAACCCAAGTCTCATCACCTGTCACAATATTCGATAAAAACTCTTCTCCTTCAGTTTCGTAACGGTGCAGAGGTTGATGGCTATGGTTTTCCTTGTTTCTTAATGTCTGTCTGTCAACATTCTGGGTACCCACCGTGCACAAACTTTTGAATCACCCAGGTCTTTAATGATGTTCTGGACACTGCCTTTACTAATGGACAACATGGAAGAAAGTTCATCCAGTGTTACCCGATGGTCACCACGAATGATGCCATCAACTCGATGAATGTTGTGTGGAGTCACTGCGGTAGACAGACGGCCAGTCCGCTTTGCGTCAGCCATTGAGGATTGACCTACTTCAGCTTCGTCACAACGATGTACCCAACGTTGGACAGTGCTAACATCCACTGTTGAATCTCCATAAACATTCTTCAAACATTCGTGGATGCGAATTGGGGTCTCGCCTTCAGCATTGAGGAATTCTATGACATAACGTTGTTTTAACCGAACGTCTTTGGCAGCCATTTTTAAACTGTTACAGTGGTGCCACCTGTTACTGAAACAGGTTGGTAATGCTATACAGTGCAGAAGAGTGTTTGAGGAATCCTGCTAAATTTACAAATTGCACACCGATGCAGTATTTATATACATAAAAAATAGGAGGCATTACTTTTTGACCTTCCCTCGTATATACAGTACCTATAGCAAACCTACTGAAGATGTACTTAAGGTTTGCAAGAATTTGGAAAAACCATTGATGCACAATGGAAACAAAGATATTGGTGTTGAAGATCTTTTAACAATAGCTCGAAGACTTGCCAAGTGTTGGCCACCACAAGGAGTACTTCTCTTCATACTACAAAAAAAAACTCCTAGATACTAGATTCTCACATTTCCAGTGTCAGTGGAAAATGGTGAACACAGTTTCTTGAAGCTCAAAATTATTTTAAAAACTAATATACGCTCAACAATGTTGCAAATGAGATTAATTGGCTTGGCAACTATATCAACTGAACATGCCAAAAGCATCAGCATTTGACCTGAAGGAATTGGTGAAAAATTTGCAAAGTAAAAGGCACGCAAAGTGAGATTTTGATGTGTCTGAAACTGAAACTTTTAAGAGACTTAAATTTTAACATCACAATTCACAAGATTATTCAAAATAATTTGTGTGCTAAAACATTTTCTTTTGTATTTGAGAAAGATAATCAATGATTGTTGAATCTGATTTATGACATAGAACATTCTAGACAAGAACACAATTTTTGTTTCTATATCATCTGCCAATATAGCAGTGAGAACAAACATGAGCTATCAATATAAAATCAAATACACTAAGGAAAAAAAAACCTACCTGGCCTGCGAGGAGTTTTCCTAGAAGACTTTTTATGATTCTGCATTTTTGTTCTATTTCTTGAGATCTAAAAAGCAAAAATGTAGCTTTTTATGACATGCATGGAAGGTTACAGTGTCACTACTCTCTTCTCCCCTTCAGGCCCCAGTAACACACTTCATTAAACTTGTTAAAAAGATGCTGTGGTGAGGTTAACAAAAACAGTTAATATACACTTTACAAAGAAATACACAACATTATGGCCACAAGGTCATAACATTAAAAAAGACGTATACTTTGTCCTCGTATAAATGTTATATAAAATGCAGCTGAAGACATCCCATTTGATACAGACTTTTATAAATGGGTGCTTGCGTAGAACAGAAAGATTAAAGTGGTATGACAAGATCACTAATGTGGAACGGATGATAAAACTAGACAAGTGATAATAGAACAAGAGATGAGAAGATGATGCTGAAGATGGATAGGACACACACACTGAGGAAACATGTTGATAGTACTACCAGGCAGTCCTTGTTCTGGAAAATCCAGGGTAATAGAGGCACATGGAGACCAAGGAACAAATGGGGAAGAGAAACAGAGACAGACATGAAGGGCATGAAGAAGATAGGGATGGCACATGACAGGAAGACTAAGCCTACGTTTGTCAAAGGTCTATGCTCCATGGGAAGCTGAAGAGAGATAATGATGATATACAATAATATATTGCATCTATAATATTTTTTTAAATACAGTTACAGAAGTATGTCAAAGAATATAGTATATCAATCATTTAATAAGTACAGGGGAGCTGTGCTGGTGTAATGGTTACCACTCTGTGCTGGCGATCGGGTGATCCAGGTTCGACCAGAACTTGGATTGGAATAATTCAAGCCCTGGCGAAGACATTTGAAGAAGTATCGTCGACCAGGGACTGGAATAACCTGAACGGCTCCTGAGCCGACCCAGCTCTAATGGGTACCTCCAAAATCGGCGAGTATCTGCCTGAATGGCGAGAGGACACCTGTCATTGTACAGAGAAAAAAGGGATACTCCCGTAAAATCAGTCTCAGGTGAGACATATTAACTGGAGATTTTGCCTCGAGTAATAGCAGGTGTACGATAAAAAAATATATATAAATTGAAATTAAAAAAAACTAAGTACAAATATAGGTATTGCTACAGATTCATCACCTTTGTTTGTTCCTTATGGACTCACCACTGCAGCTGGACCCCATGCATGAAGCACATACACATGCTCTTGCAGGATTGGTATCTGTAGCATTGCAGGATTGGTATCTGTAGCATTTGTTCTACATAATAAAGCTGTAAACCTCGTGCAGAACCACACATTAGTTGCCTTTCATGGCCCCAGGGAGCAGAAGTCTTATTTTTTCATCGTCTCCTCAGAGAACCCCGGGAACAACAAGAGGCATTTCTTTACATTGCATTATGTCAATCCTGTAGAAGGCCCATACATTTTTTCATAAAATACATAGTATTCCTTATATATAGGACAATCAAGGATATGTCCATAGAACACACTGTAAAAATAATATATAATAGAATACACATGTAACACATAAAGACTTAAGAAAACAACAAACTTACAACATCTGCCATGTCCAGGACATAGCTTGGGTAACACTTGAGGATCAGCACTGGCTTTGCTTGGAAATATCAGCTTCCTACCTGCAAAAGCAATAAATTATAAGAACAAGCTTTTGTTACAATCTTACTAAAATCGGCCATCATAAAAATTAATAACATATTTAAATCTGAATTCCTTAAGAAGATTCACAAAGATGTCTCAGACCTTCAGCTACTTAACACTCCAAAAAGTGTGGCCCCACTGGGGTCATGGCTTCAAAGTATGTTCCTGTTGACTATTTTTAACTTCAGATCTGGCACAAGATCTCGCAACACTTTAGTTACCAGATAGTAGTTGTATTAAGTCTGCCAACTTGAGGTGGAAGTAGAACTAGCAATTTAGTTGTGTGTACAATTTACTTGCCTATGTTCCATTGCTTGTGTACTTGTTCTACAGCCACGTCATGGTTTTTGTGTCCATTTCAACGCTGTTTGTTCCTGTCTGCCCTTGCATGCTCATTTGTTTCAACAAATCATAAGCTGAGGTGGCTACAGCAAAGACTTTTGCTATAAATCTCTACTGTCTCTGATCTGTGGCCAGATATTTGCAACTGACCAACTGGCAAATTTAGCTCAGTCATCACAACTTAGGGTGATGACAGAGAAGGCAGCACTTTGTTTGATCACCTTTGAGACCTGCAGTGATTTTATGTTTCCTGTCCAACCAAATCTACTGTCATTGCCCAGACTTTTGCAGCATCAAGGACTGTTGGTAAGTCAGTTTTAGTCTAGAGTGTGCTGATCATCCTATTCTCAAAAAAAAAAAGCTTGAGTTTCTGTTTGCCTTCATCCTTTCCTCGTCTGTTAAAGCTGTCAGCTCTTATAGTACTATGCTGTGTTTCTATGTTAGCAACACCTTGCATGTTGAGAGTACATGCCCCAATGTTTGATTTTTTGCTCTGGGCATCTTCAAGTTTTCCAGATTTGCAACTGATGGTAGAAGGTCACATGCTGACCTGATAAAAAAGTTGACTCACTGGGTGCCGTATGCCACATCATTTCATATCAAAGACACCTTCACAGCTCCCTCCCATGAAGCCCACTGGCCTTGCTGCACCTGATGTCAAGTCCAGCTTTTTGAATTATCTCACAATCCTCCATCTCTCTGATTTCCTGGACTGCTATATCCTGCTCCTTAGTTGATGCTTTAGACTAAGAGTGCACAACTCGTTTATTAGTGAGGGCCATAATGCTGTGAAAAAATCTGCTGTAGGCCGCAAGTGTAAGCTTGTGGTGTTATTTTATTAAGAGGCGATTAATTAATTAAATAAAACAATTGACATATACTTATTTATTAATCATAGGTAAATGAAATGTATATGTTGAATTACAAGGAGACATGAGTATTTTTTCATAATGTCCTTATACGTAATGAGAGATATTACATCTCTTTTCAGCAATAAGTTTGTCAAATTGTGGGGTCATAGCTGAAGTGGATTTTTCATATCTTCCAAATCGTCATCACTGAGTTCGAAATGCTGCTTGTTTTTGTTCATAACTGAAAATGTTAGTTCACGCATGTATGTACTTCCAAACATGCTGAAGGTTTTCAGTGCGACCTCAATCGAATTATTGTATTTTCCACTGTCCAGACTTCATTAGAAATCACACAGGCTACTTTTCTCTGTGTTTATTTCGATAAACAGCCCAACGCTGTAGTTCAATTAACTCCATTTACATACCTATCTGCACTTCTTTTGGATCCACAGAAAAGGGGTCTTCAAGAAGCTTCAACTTAAATCTTCAGCTTTAGATAAAGTAAGTCTTCTGGTAAACTCTTCAATCAAAACATCAATTTCCTTTGCATACTTTTCTCCTAACTCAGTGTGTCTCTGGTAAGGGATATGTTGTGCACATGTGGGAAAGTGATACATTTCTCCTTTGGACAGCTGACTTCTGAAAAGGTTCAATTTCATTTTAAAAGCCTTGACTTCAGCACGCATATGAAACATACGTTGATTTTTTTCCCCTGAAGTTGATGAATGTTGAGATTGTTCAAGTGTGCTGTAATATCACTCTGGAAAAAAAGATCTTGATTCTAGGTTTCATTTTCAAGTTCTGGAAAACATGTTTGATTCACTTTGTAGGAATGTTGCCACCTCCTCCTTCAATGCAACAAAACGATGGAGCATGCTTCCTTTACTCAACCACCTCACTTTAGTATGGTACAGTAAGTCGCTGTACTAGGTGTCTACCTCTTCAAGAAAGTTTTGAAATGTTCTGTGTTTGAGTCGTCAAGAAAGGAATGTAGTTCACAAGGGAAACAACCTCTGATATTACATGCTTAAATTTTAAGACTAGGCTACACAAAACCTGCTGGTGTATAATGCAGTGATGCTTGATTATTGACCAATCACTAAAGTGTTAAAGAAGAGTAAATGCTCCAACATTTTTTCCGCACTCAGCTGGAGCACCATCATTACAAATTGCCATCAAATATGTTAAATCCAGTCCCAACTTATCTTTCACCCATTTTAACACTTCATCATAGATTTCTTTCCCAGTTGTGTGACCTGTCAAAGAGCACATACCAACATGTTCTTCAGTAATTTGAAAGTTCTTATCAATACCTCCTTTAAAAATAAGATGTTGGGCGGTGTCTTTTAAATAGGTACTTTCATTCATAGCTAAAGAATAGTAGCAGAATTCCCACACTCTCTGCTTTTAACTTTTCTCTATACCGTCAGACGTGATAAACTGATGTTCTCAAGTATTCTCTTTTCTAGACATAATTCTGATACAGCAATCAACATACATTTTTAAAAAAAAGTCACCTTCTGTAAAGCATTTCCCCGCCACAGCAAAGTTATAAGAAATATGAAAGCTAACTTTAGAAACCATCTCACTCTCAGTGTTCACTTTCTTGAAAATCTGCTGTTTGCCACTAAGTTTTTCCACTAAACATGATACTTTAATTTTTTTTTTTTCATTTGGATCCAATTTAGCGAGAACAGGATGTTTTGTTTCAAAGTGCGGCAGAAGGTTGTATTCTTTTGGAACAGCTAATATTTTGTGACACACAAGGCAAAGTATTCTGTCTTTTGAATGAATACACATGTATTTTTAGTCTCTGTTGCTCTCTCACTCGCTCTGTCTTACATTCTCTACTGTTCATTGCATGTAGGTCATGAACATGTTAGAACAATTGATACCGAATACTAGTATTAAAATCTTTTTTTGCATCGCAAGTCTGTATGTTACAATCAATTCTGTAATGATAATCTAATTTGGGAACTACACGGGGTTTTCACAAAATTATACTTTCAAAAACAAAAACCAAAATTACACTTTTATTTACAAAACTTGTCGCTGGCCAAATGTTGTGCATGCCTGCTTTAGACTAATGTGATTTACTCCATGACCAAGTACCAATCTATTAGTCTGGGTGTAATCAATCACTTCACTAGTCTGAGAGTTTCATTTACAATCCCCACAGCTTCACCCACTTTCCAATTCCTTCAAGTTTTTAGTGAGAGTTGAATGAACCCGATGAAATCAACTGATCAATGCTAGTCCACCTTTCCCTTTGAATCTTTTCTTCTACTAAACTTGTGCTTGTGTTGTGTATAAGCAGCGACTATCATTGTCATTGCCCTGCATCTCCACAAGGAGCATAGACCTTCAACAAATTAAGCCAAGCTTTCCTGTCCTGTGCCTCCGTTCAAGATCTTTCCATGTCTATCTCTAGTTCCATTGTCCATGTCTATCTCTAGTTCCATTGTCCATGTCTATCTCTAGTTCCACTGTCCATGTGTTTTTCTGTCTGCTTCCACCTCTTTTACCCTGGGGATTTTTTAACAAGGACAGCCTTGTAATGCTATTTTTAGGTTTCCTCAAGGTGTATCCTCTCGATGCAGGTATCTTATTCTCACCTCTTGTTCCACTGGTGTTTGTCTGGTTCTTGTCATCAGTTTGACATTGATTTCAATCCCTATACTCTACACAATCAACCATTTATGACAGCCTGTAACTTCTTGGTTGCCATTTTTGTTTTTCCCCATGCTTCAGAGCCATAAAACAGGACTGCCTTGACATCTGAGTTGAAGATTCTTATTTTTGTGTTGGACTTCCAAAGGGTAAAGCTCAGCAGAATTTGTAACTTTAGGGCACAGCTTTCAACTATGAGTCATTTCAGAATTTATTATACTGGTTTATAACCATTTCCACTAGAAGACTGACATCTGCTCATGTCTACTGAATGCTTGTTCAATTTTGACAATGGAAAATAAGTTACAATTTTCTTTCTTCTTTAATATTTTTAATAAACTGTTTACTACAACAGCTGTTTATGATATCACACCTATTTCTCCAATATAGCTTGGTGCTTGAAGCTGGAAAGCTATTTCAGAATTTTAAAAAGCAAAGTACTATCCCTGCTTATCTCCAGCGATGAAGAAAATTAGTTTTTGTTAAATAATTCTGAAATAAACTCCACATGTGATAAGACAGATATATATTCTCTAGGCTAGACTAACAGAACAGGACCGGCAAAATGTATGTCTAAGTCTACTGAATCAAGATGTTTCCAGCTGATTATTCTGAAATATCTAGCACTCAGCATGCAATGAAATTAAGAGGAGATTTGGTGCCAGATGCCTTCTTTCCTGTTAAACAATAATAGAAACTGTGCTATGTGCTGTGTCCTTCAAATCTGCCACATGCACTTTGTTAACATTTGATGCAGCAAGGGGGCACACCTATAAAAATGCTTTCAATTGTTAAAACAAACAAGAAAAGGGTTTAAATGAAAAACAGTGGGCAGTGTGTTCGATAGGGCTTTACAAAAGAATTCAGAGACACAGTAAGAAGGAGTAATGGTTAGGTTTAAGAATCCTCAACCCTAACCTTAGTCTTAACCTTAACGACATTGGAAACAAGGATGACATCGAAGAGCATGTCCCACTATTTATTTCAAAACATGAAAAGCAGAAACGTCAGTTTCTGGGAAAACTTAGGCCTAGGCCTACAAACACCCAAATTTATTTCAGATTAATCAAAATTCAGAGTGCAAAAATCATTCAATGTTTTAAGTTTAAAATCCAACTGTCTGTGTATATTTTATCAGCTATGAAGATCTGTCTGTGAGGCTAATTACACCCTCATTGGCTCTTGAAATCATCCACACAATTCCAGGGACTTCTCCTGTGGTAAATCATGTTGAGAACCCACATTGCACACTAAGCTTGGAGGAGTCACTTAAGCCCCAGACATAACTTTGGCTTTTACCTGGTTAGTTGCATGCAGAAGGATCTCACTGTGAAATCTTGATAGGCAAGGGGAGCAGAAAAGTGAATCTGTGTAGGTCATGACAATTACTTGAGAGAGCCCAGAACCAGAGCACAGTATTTTAACTCTGCCTATTTCGAGTGCCCCCTTGGATGGCGAGGAATGCACAGTTTGTCACGCAATTCTTCCTCTTAGCTTGAGACCAGATGTGATTATTCTTTACATGCAAGCCAAGCTGGGGAAACTGGAGTTCATGACATCAACTCATCATGTTTCAGGATGGCAGAAAAGCCACAGGAAAAGCCTAAATATACAATGTCGACCTTCTTCTTTTTTGACCACCCTCAGACTTCTACACCTCTAATAAAGGCAGTACTCAGCTCAAGGTTCCTGACATCTCCAAACAGTTTTTCATTGATATAAGTGGGTTGTTGCCACATGCCACTGCATTCACTGCTGTAAGTTGGGCAGGACTGGAGCAGATGTTCAGTTGTCATGGGGTTGGTGCCACAGGAGCAGAGACCTGTTGGACCAATCCTGTACTTGTGATACAGATGGTGCCTCAACCTATTGTGACCAGTACAGTGTAGATAATACCAAAGTCTTCAACTTGGTATTAGTTGCAAAAGAGCGAGAAGCTCAGCAGCACTAGTTAAACAACGACATCATCAGCTATGAAGAATAGTTTGCTAGCACTACACGCTTTAATGTACTCTGTACAAGTCAGGTTCAATTTTTGGTAAAATTTACCTTAAGTGCCAAATTTTACCCAATTTTCAATGAATCAATGTTTGCAACACTTAGGGCCTACCGTAAAACTGTGCGTTTAGCCTATATGAAGTCTCTGGCAAGCCGAAAAATTAAACTGGCAGAAACACTGCTCATTAAATTTATGTATCAAGTGTTTCTGCGACAAGACTGACTAGCTACATGACTTGCCTGCTTTCGTGCGACATGTTACCGACTGGTCGCGATGCTGAGGCAGGTGGACACACCCTGATACTTTTGATCGATTGCGCAATGAAGAAAAAGAGTGAATCCTTACTAAAAAGATAAATCGCCAAGTAATTCTACACCTCACGGTAGAAGGGGAACGACTAAGTAAGTAGGTAAGAGATTAGAGTGATCTCCCCTGAAGTCGCAGGAATATTCAGGGAGTCAACTGGGAAATCCTATATATTCTTTATGTTTTTTTTTAAAATCTTATTTGATTCCAGTTTTATACTACATTAGCCGATCGTGTACCAGTCCGCATATTTATAACGGATCATCTCCCATTTCTGGTTCCTTTTGTTTTGAAATTATACGCATGCGCAGATAATAACTGTTATGTTTGTTGTTTAAATATGCGTTTATAAGGGTGTCCCAAAAAAGTCCTTGTGCAGGTTTAGTAGTAAATAACGTAAAACTGCACAAGGACTTTTGGGACACCCTGTATATGTTCTTAATTAGAAAGAATGCACGTTTATCGGCAAAGTCAATAAGTACGGTACCAGTACTTCAAAAAATTACGCATACATACTGACTGGCAGAAAGCAGAGGTGCTGGCCAGGTACTACCATAGAGTTAGTTCTAAGGAAAATCTAGGACATGCTGAAGTCAACAGAAGAGCAACACTTCTTAAAAAACTCAGTAAAGAAGTACCTTATAATACTGAAAATTTATCATGTTTAAATGCAGATATTACAATGGAAGAAAATACAATAAAGGACAAAACAAATACACCAGCAGGGCATGACATCTTGAGCAATGAAATCTCGAAACACATACCAAAAAGTGCCATCGAAATTATAACATCCCTTTTTAACAAAATTTGGAGGGAGCCGCACTGGTGTAATGGCTACGGCGTTGTACTGGCGACCAGGTTTTCATGGTTCAAACCCGGGCGTCAGCGTTTGAAGGAATGTTTACGACCGGAAATTTGACTGAATAACCTGAACGGCTCCTGCACACAAATCCCGGGTTGGAAGGAAAGTCCACTGACCCCCCAGCCTCGCAATGACATGTGGAATACAGGAAAAATTCCCAAAACATGGACAACAGCAGTAATTATACTTACTTACTTACTTAGTCGTTCTCTTCTACCGTGAGGTGTAGAGGTTTGGAAGAGAGAGCTATTCTATCAGCTGTCTTCTTCCTGGCCTGGTTCTTCTTCTTCTTCGTTCGTCCTGAAAAGGACGTTGGTTGCGTTGTGTCCGTTTACAGCGAAGCTGCGGTATTTGCGCCTTTCGGCCGACACATCCGACTTCCGCACAGCATTTTTTGCCTTCCCTCTTCGATCCCTACTCCTCAGCCAGACTGCAGTAATACAGCCTGTTTCCAGGACCACCACGTGGAGGTGGAGTAGGGTCTTGGTTAGCTCTGGTTCGCTGACCCTGACGCAGGCATTCAAGCCATGGGTCGCTTACTGCATTCCTCACTTTTGATGCGTCTTGGGTTCCATTCCAGTCCTTGGTCCTTCAAAGATTGTCTAATGTTGTCCTCCCAGCGGACTCTCGGTCGTCCTGAGGGTCTGGATCCCTGGCTCTTTGTTTCCCATGCTTGTCGTGGTAGCCGATCTTCTCCCATTCTGCAGACATGGCCAAACCATCTTAGTTGGGAGCAGTAATTATTCCAATACTAAAACCAGAAAAAGATGCCCATGATGCCAGTTCATACAGACCAATTTCTTTAACTTCACATCTAGGTAAAATATTAGAAACCATAGTGAATAAAAGATTAAAGTTTTATTTGGAAAAGAATAATTTATATAATCAAACTCAGTCAGGATTTAAGAAGAACAGATGCACTATGGATCAGATAATTAAATTGGAACATGAAGTAAAATCAGGATTTCGAAAGAAAGAAAAAACTGTGGTAGTATTTTTAGATTTAGCTAGGGCTTATGATGAATGCTGGAGAGAGGGGGCTCTCTTTAAAATGAAGAAGATAGGAGTAACCGGTAAAATATATAATTATTTAGAGAATTTTCTGCAAGATAGATATTTCACTGTTCAGGTAAACAATGATAGATCAGAACTGTATGAACAACAAAATGGAATACCCCAAGGATCAGTAATGTCTCCTTCAATAATTTTTACAATAATGGTAAATGATTTACGTGAGGAATTTAATGATATAACAAATAAATTGTCACAGTTTGCAGATGATATTGCTATATGGAAAACATCTGTCAAAATTATATAAGGATCTACAGAAGCAAATAAATAAAGTATGTAAATGGATGACAAAATGGGGTTTTCAGCTGAATACAAATAAAACATTGGGAATGATCTTCAGTAAAGGTAGGGTTGTAAAAAATAAAATTATAGACATAAATATCCAAGGGCAAAACATTAATACATATGTTAGATAAGTCTCACCCAGCATGTGCAGCTTTTACCAGATGCCAACTATCAACTCAGGCCAATCCAATGAATACCACTAGATACCCTACAGGATGGAAGTGTATGGAGGAAATTGTCCATCTGGGTACATTAATTACATCAATTAATAACAGTTGTGAATACAAGCCAGTGATTCCACCCTGGGAGATCAAGAAACCAGACACGGACTACCACCTAGCAGAATTACTTAAGAAAACAAATAATATAGAAAGTATTAAAAATACAGCCAATAAATATATACAACAAATATCAAAAGACAGCATTACTGTGTACACAGATGGATCCGAGGGAGAGGATGGCAAATTGGGGATATGAATATATATTCCAATGTGGAAAATGGCAAAAGAATATAGCATCACGAAAAATACATCCATTTTCACTGCAGAGATGGTGGCAATACTAAAAGCACTAGAAATATTATCTAATAACCCTCCCAAAAAACTTACAGTTTAACTGACTCTCTTTCAACAATTAAAGCACTTAGAAACTTACGAGAATGTAGTAAACCTGATATAGCAGAGGAGATATTTCTGGCTACTACATACTTATATTCCAGAGGATGTTTAGTCTTAATTGCTTGACCTTCACATGTTGGCATAGAAGGAAATGAAAAGGCAGATAAAGGGGCCAAGAAAGGTAGATCTGATAAAAATCTAATAAATGTAGGGACGAGTAAATCAGAGATTAAGAGCTTAATTAAGGATTTAATAACAGATGAATGGAAAGCAGAGTAGGATAAAAATCTGAAAGGAAGACATGCATATAAGATGTTCAAGGCTCCAACAAGAAAATGTCAGATATCAAGGGAATTGAAAATTCCCAGTAATTTTTTTAAATTGTTTTTTATAAAGTTTTGGCGAGGCGCGTCCCGTTCCACCTAGTCGGTTATATTAGGGCGTATGTCCAAACGTAAAGGACCCTTAGGTCTGATGTATATTTATTTATTTATTTTTTAAATGTAAGAGGTATGAACAAATGAGAATACCAATATTAGATTATTTGCGGGACCCAAAGACGCAGCAATAGAGAATGCAGTCAGCGACCCATAGCTTGACTGCTTGCGTCAGGGTCAGCGAACCAGAGCTGACCAAGACCCTACTCTGCCTCCTAGTGGTGGTCCTGGAAACAGGCTGCATCACTGCAGTCTGGCTGAGAGAGTAGGGATCGAAGAGGGAAGGCTAACCCGGTCCCCAAAAAATGCCGTGCGGAAGTCGGATGTGTCGGCCGAAAGGCGCTGTGACGTACGTCTAGTTTGACAAGTGAATTTTCCCTGAGTTGATGGATGATTAAAGGGACTTTAACTTTTCATAACATCAGTGCCCCCGAACATTTGTTGCAACTTTTTTGTTTCGCCAGAGCGAACCTATTCCACCTTGGCTCATTAGCTATGCGCAATAACATCGTGGGAGTTTACACGTGGGCTCATTAATATTCACGGAAGCAGAGCGAACTTTTCACCACGTTGGCTATTAAATATGCAGACCGTTATCTGCCATGCCTTCTGAAGACCGCATTGTCTTAGGATAGGTTAAGCCATACCCACTGTTACCTCTAGAGCTATTTAGAGCGATTATAAGCAAGCATTCTGCTAGACCTTTCGTTCGTACCTGCCTTAAAGGAGTGGCCAGAATCAAACGTAGGAGCGACACAGATCTAAGGCACGATGGTCCTTAGAAGCAGCGTCTCGCAGGAATTTCGCACCTTGATGCGAACCACAGAACGCTCGGAAGACCGAGGAAACGGAAGAAGCGCAGCGGTTAACAACCAGGAAGCCAGGAGCGGCCTCTCTGTTAGCACGACGGCGAGAATTTCGATTTTTATCTCAAGATCAAGAAAGGTGTTAGAATCTAACATGTCCCCCTCATTTGTCATTCCTAATAGTATATATGCAGACCTCTGGGAACTGCCGTTATCATTCGTTTTACCAGAGCTTTTAAAGTACCACTAGCTTATAGCTGAATCCTGCTAGACTCCCCAGGAATCTTTCGGCTATATTGGAGTGTTCTGTGCTTAAACGGTATTACATTTTTTTTAAAGTGATCAGTGGGCTAGTTCATTCATTCATTTTATTTCACTGGATTTTGTGGTTAAATTAAATATATTAAATTAAACCTATCTCAAAAGTTCCAGTTGAAGAGTTAATTATATTTATTACATTATTTCTAAGATAATAGAGGCTTAAATGCTTAAAGTAACCTTTAAAAGTCGCGAAGGAATTTATAAACTAATTCATTTAGTTTAGTTCTGTACATATAGATGTGTTTTTAACTATCAGGCTCGCGGGGAGCTTTTCTTGAATTTATAGAATTAAAGACGCGAGTGTGTAGAATAGTTAACGGTAAATTTATCGCGCTTTAGAATGTTATCTGATTTTCGGTATGAATTACATGTTTTTATCTTTCATATATATAGGGTGATCGTAACCTTGCATCCCAGCAAGAAAGTAAGAAAGAAAGAAAGAAAGAACATTGTAGAGAGTCTCCCAGACTCAGTTCTTAAAAAACCACTCCAGAATTTGATGAGACTGTTTAAATTTAAATCTTGTGGCGATCCTCTATTTTGGGATTCAGCTATCTAAAATTAGCAGAAAGAAAGCAACCCCAAGAACAATTTAACACACCATCAATTAATGTAGTATTACTGGAGAAAACTCCGCCAATGCCGGTCCCAAGCCCGGATGAAAAAGTAGGAGGGCGGCCTGCATGGAGGCCGTAAGGAGGCAGCCCCTCCACCATGCAAAGGCACAACAGGCCAATCACCTGTTTGCTTTAAACCACGATTACGAGTAACAAAAGAGAGAAAACCGGACTGATTCTAAAGGCGACGAACTGGAACGGACTACGACTTATGGAACATGGAACACAAGAAGTATAAATGGGAAGGAAGAGGAGCTGGTGGAAGAGATGAGGATAGCAAAACTAGAAATCCTGGCTATTACGGAAACAAAGAAAAAAGGACAAGGAGTCATGGATCTCAATGGCAACACGCTGCTCTACAGTGGTGTACCCATATCCGAAAGAGCTAAAGGGGGTGTGGGTTGCATATTGGCCCAAAATCAAAAAGATAGTATCAAGGGGTGGAACTTTGTCTCAGAGCGCATTATGGTTGTGAAACTAAAAGAAGGAGAAACCATAGTCAACCTGGTCATAGTGTATGGGCCAAATGAGGATGAGAGAGCAGAGGTCAAGGAGGAATTCTTCGAGCTGCTTCAAAGGACAGTGGATGACTGCCTAGATGAAGTTATCATGCTCGGAGATTTTAATGCCAGAGTTGGAAATGACCATGCTAGATGGAGTGGAGTTATCGGAAGATATGGAGAAGATACTCTCAATGACAATGGAAAGCGACTCCTTAGATTCTGCAGTGAGCAGAATCTGATCATTACAAACACAAAGTTCCCCCATAAGCGCATACATGCATACACTAGATGTGAACCAACAAAGAATGAGAAGTCAGTGATCGACTATGCCATTGTTCGGAGAAGCTCATTCAAATATGTCCGAGATGCAAGAGTCTGGAGGGGGCCAGAGATTGGAAGTGATCACTACCTGCTAACAATCAAACGAACAACTGAAAGAGTTGCTCAGCCTAGGAACTGCTCAACATCACGCAAGAAACCAAGTAAACGAGCAGGAGAAATGAGCATTAGGACCCACAAGCTGAGAGAGCCAGAAATTAAGACTAGATATCAGGGGCTTATTGCTGCAGCGGTGAGCAACACAGAATAACAACCTGATGACTTGGAAACCCTCTGGATTAAATTCAAGGATATCATAAAGACAGCTGCTGCAGAAGCATGTGGTGAAGTCCGACTTGGGAACCAGAGAAAGAGGACACCTTGGTGGACAGAGGAAGTCAAAGAGAAAATAAGAGAGAAGAAAATGGCATGGAAACAATACTTAGGAGCTAAAAAACACAACAGGACAAATGGAAAAATATAGAGAATATGTGACACTCAGAACAGAAGTAAAGAACAAAGTGCTAGCAGCAAAACAGAAGTCCTGGGAAGAATTTGGAGAAAAGCTAGAAAACGATGCACAAGAAAACCAGAAATTGTTCTATAAGACCCTAAAGAACATGAGGAAGGAAAAACAATGCCCTCTCAAATTTATAAAGGACAAGCAAGGCAAATTGCTTACTGCCCCGAAGGAAGTAATGGAAAGATGGAAAGAATATTTCTCAGAACTCCTTGATGGTGAGCAAGGTCAAACATCAGAAATGATAACCACTAGCACAGAAGAGGAAACCAATGGTGATGAAGATGACATAAAGATGGAAGAACTGAAGGCAGCACTGGAGAAAATCAAGATGGGCAAAGCAGCAGGGCATGATGGTATAACACCAGAAATGGTTAAGTACATGGGAGCATCAGGCGACCTGTTACTCCTAAGGGTCCTACAGGCAGCATGGTGCAACAAGACCATACCAAAGGATTGGGAGATCGCCATCATAACACCAATTTTCAAAAAGGGTGACAATCGACAGTGTGGAAACCATAGAGGCATATCCCTTCTCAGTGTCCCTGGAAAAATCTACTCTAGAATCCTAGAGCAGAGACTTCGACGCCTAGCTGAGCCACAATTGGATGAGGTCCAGTGCGGATTCCGAGCAAACCGAAGTACTCAAGACCTAATCTTCACACTCAGACAGCTGAGTGAAAAGGCCCTTGAGTATAAGAGAGAGATCCATCTTTGTTTCATAGATCTGGAAAAGGCGTTTCACAGGGTCCCTTGGAGCAAACTTTGGGACTGTTTGGCAAGGAAGAATATTCCAGCACCTCTGATTCATGCTATACAGAGCTTCTACAAGTCTTGCAGAAATTATGTGAGGACAGCAAACCATAAGTCAGAAGAGTTCAGGACCACCACTGGTGTAAGACAAGGTGATATCCTATCACCTTACCTCTTCATACTCCTTATGGACGATGTCATCAAGGCATGTAAGGAGAGAACAAGAAAGTATTCAGTGGGGTACTGGAAGATGAGACAGGTCTATATTTCAGAGCTGGCATTTGCTGATGATATTGCCCTGATTGCTAAATCAGAGGCACATCTCCAATCCAACCTGAAAGTCTGGAAGGAAGAGCTGGAGAAGAGAGGGATGGTCATAATAATATAATAATAATAGCCCCTTCAGTCATAACTGACTATGGGAATGCGCCCCTGAGGTGACAGCCCTCAGCTGCTTATTTTCCTGGTGCTCCTTTCGACGTTTTCTCCTCACCTCTGCTTCTTGTGTGAGCCTCTCTTCGCCCAATCTGAGGTGGCGCCGTAAATAGCATCGCCACTTAGTGCGATCGGCAGCTTTATCCTCCCATGTTGCTGGATCCATGTCCAGTGCCCTCATATCTCTCTTGCACACATCTTTGAACCTCAGCTGTGGTCGCCCAACTGTTCTCTTGCCATCTGCTAATTGTCCGTAGAAGATATCTTTTGGGATGCGACCATCATCCATGCGGCGAACATGGCCAAGCCAGCGAAGTCTGCGCTGTCTAAGAAGCGTATACATACTTTGAAGGCCAGCACGTGACAACACCTCGACATTTGTCACTTTATCTTTCCACGAGATGCCGAGGATGCGGCGTAGACACCGTAAATGGAAGGTATTGAGCCTTCTTTCTTGCTTAGCATAGGTCGTCCAGGTCTCGCTGCCATATAGGAGTGTGCTGGTGACGCAGGCATTATATACCGCAGCTTTGGTCTTCATTGTGAGTTTAGAGTTTCCCCAAACACGCGATGTGAGGCGGGCAAAGGTAGCTGCAGCTTTGCCAATGCGGCTGTCAATTTCTGTATCCAGTGAGAGTTTGTCATTGATGGTAGACCCTAGGTATGTGAAGTGGTGCACCACTGCCAATTCATAGTTATCGATAGTGATAACTGGTGCAGCACCCACATCCTCACTCAGCACATTCGTTTTCTTTAGACTTATTGTGAGGCCAAAGTCCTTGCATGCTTTAGTGAAGCGATTCATCAAGCTCTGAAGCTCCTGTTGGCTTTGAGTGACGACTGCAGCATCATCAGCGAACAACAAGTCTCTTATAGTGACCTTTCTGATTTTTGTTTTTGCCTTCAGCCTTGAAAGATTAAACAGACGGCCATCTGACCTAGTGTGAAGGCATATTCCTTCAGTTGCATCTCTAAATGCATGTTTCAAGAGTAAGGCAAAGAAGATTCCGAAGAGGGTCGGAGCCAGAACACAGCCTTGTTTAACGCCACTTCGTATATCAAAGGGCTGTGACGTGCTTCCAGCATATTGGACTGTTCCCTTCATGCTGTCATGGAATGACTTTATCATTTCCAGCATTTTAGAAGGGCAGCCTATTTTCAGGAGGATTTTAAAGAGTCCATCCCTACTAACCAGGTCGAATGCTTTTGTGAGGTCTATAAAGGCGATATATAATGGTCTTTTCTGCTCTCTTGATTTTTCCTGAAGCTGGCGGAGAGAGAAGATCATGTCTGTTGTTGATCTGCCAGCTCGGAATCCACACTGTGACTCTGGATATATGCGCTCAGCTAACTTGTGTAGTCGCATTAAGATGACTTTGGCAAAAACCTTACCAACAATGCTAAGAAGAGAGATGCCTCTGTAGTTATTGCAATCACTTCTGTCTCCTTTATTTTTATACAGTGTTACAATCTTGGCATCTCGCATGTCTTGAGGAATAGTTGTCTCTTCCCAGCACTGGCACAGCATCCTATGCAGGAATGTAATAGCGTGCTCTTACAGCATTTGATTAAATCAGGAGGAATCCCATCTCTGCCTGGTGCTTTGCCAGAGGCCAAGCTATCAATGCCCTTGCTGAGTTCCTCTAATGTTGGTTCGGCATCCAGCTCTTCCATAGTTGGCAGACTGTTGACACCATCAAGGGCTGCAGGCGTAACGGTATTGTCTCTAGCGTAAAGCTCAGAGTAGTGCTCGACCCACCTCTCCATCTGCTTACCCTTATCGGTTAGCTTCTCTCCGCTGATGGTTTTTAGCGGTGCCGTCTTACTTTTATGGAGGCCAAGTGCTTTCTTTATACCGTCATACATTTGTCTAATGTTGCCTGTTTGCGCTGCGATCTGGATGCTCTCACTGAGCTGGAGCCAGTAGTCATTTGCACAGCGTCGAGCAGTTTGTTGAACTTTGCTTCTCGTAGCCCTCAGGATCTGTAGGGTTCTGGCACTCGGTGAACGTTTGTATTCATTCATAGCACTGCGCTTAGCTTCAATGACAGGTGCCATCACATCTGATGAAGCATCAAACCAGTCATTTGACTTTGCTGTTTTCTTACCAAAGGTGGCAAGTGCAGTACTTTGAATGGTGTTCCGTAGATGCTCCCAGTTCTCTGTAATAGTATCACCATGCTGAGGGCTACTGAGCACTTTCTCGAAGGTCGCAGTGAATTGAGCGATCATGAAAGGGTCTGACATCTTGCTGGTATCAATGCGTGGTTTCCCTTCATGTCTGACACGATAGAGTTTTCTTGGTTGTGCTCTGATTTTGCAGCAAACCAAGGAGTGATCTGTATCACAGTCTGCACTATGGTACGAGCGCGTGGAGAGCACAGACCTGAGAAGTGGCCTTCTGACGAGAATTAGGTCAAGTTGGTGCCAGTGCTTGGATCGTGGGTGTCTCCATGACACCTTATGCTGGGGTTTTGTCTGAAAGTAGGTGTTGGTCACGCAGAGGTCATGGTGGACGCACAACTCTAAGAGCCGTTGTCCATTTTCATTCATCTTGCCAATACCAAACCTGCCCAGACATGAAGGCCATGAAACATTATCGGCACCCACTCTAGCGTTAAAGTCACCAAGGAGAACAAGCTGTTCTTGCCTAGGTATGCTTTTGATAATTGCTGTTAGATTCTCGTAGAACTCATCTTTAGCTTCTGAGGCAGAGTACAGAGTAGGAGCATACACACTGACAAGAGTGATGGGACCTGTGCTAGTTTGCAGGCGGAGCGTTAACAGGCGTTCTGATCCATTCTCGCCTGGTTCAACCATTTTAGTTAGCTATTTTTTGACCGCAAAACCTACTCCGTGTTCTCTAGCTTTATTAAGATCTTTCCCCTGCCAATAAAATGTGTAGTCCTTCTCGCTCACCGTTCCAGAGCCCGCCAGGCGCGTTTCCTGAAGTGCAGCTATATCCACCTGAAGTCGTTTAAGCTCATCATTAATTATGGCTGTCTTCCTTACATCGTTTACATCCTGTAGGTTTTCGGATAGTCCAGTCAACATAGTCCGGACGTTCCAGCATCCCAATCTGAGAGTTTGCTTATTTCTATTTTTTCGATAATTGCTTGGTGCAAAATTTTCTGTCCACAGTTCGGGTTTGACCCTAATCCCCATGCACCCAATGGGGAAAGCAAACAGTGGCGGGACAACACCTTATTGACTGGGGGCTGCCCAGCTTGAAGCGGGCGGTAGCTGTCCAGTGAGATCCTAGAACCTCTCCCACTGTCGGAAGTAGCCCCTGGCGCCATGCCCTACGCCAATTGGGCAAAATGCTTATAACCGGTAACTGCTACTTCCCGTGTTTTGCCGACACCTATAGGGTGAAGCTGGAGTGTCCTCTCCAGGGCGCGAGCTTGGGCACAGTTATATGGAGATCAAGCTGTTGCCCATGCAGCATGTTCCCCCTCTCCACATAGCCGGTAGATCCAAAGGAACGGCAGTAGCCGATACAGTTTGGTACCAGCCATGTCGCAGGAAATGCCAGAATAATGTCGAATCGACATTAGACTGCCTTAGGGACTCCGACTCCGGATTTATTCTCAGGGTTTACTCCCGAAGCCAATTCCATAAATGGATATTCCCGCAAGGCAGCGGTGGTTTGAATTCAGAGTTCCTTCTCTTAGATAAGCTACCAACCAAGGATCACGAGCCCTATCTGCCCGAAGCTGCTGGTTTTAAGGCGCCAGTCGCTCGCCTTTGCCCCTTCTCCTGTCAGTGGAAACAGTTCCGCCGGGCTCAAATTGAGCCACACGTGAAGGCCGGGAGCTGGACTTGGTTGTCAGAGGCTGTTTGAGGCGCGTGCCATAGAAGTATTTTATCTGCAGTGAGAGCTTATCCTCACTACAACTCCCGGCAATAACAACCTTTGGAACCGGGATGGTCATAAGCAGCTCTAAAACAAAATCCATGGTGATATCACGAGAAGAAAGAAGACATCAGATTAAGCTGGGAGAACAGGTCCTGGAGCAGGTCGACCACTTTAAATACCTCGGAGCTATTATAGACCGAAAGGGAGGCATCAAAGAAGAGTTGGCCACTCGAAAAGCAGCAGCTGGGAGACTTTTTCAGGCCATAAATCGAGGATTCCTCAGCAAGAGAGAGGTTGGTAAGAAAACGAAGATGGCTGTATACCGCTCCACCTATGTCCCAGTCTTGACATATGGATGCGAGTCATGGGCAATGACTACAACCCATAAAAGCCAGATCCAAACCTCAGAAATGAGGTATCCGAGGAAGGTGGTTGAAGTAACAAGAAGAGACATGGTACGCAACCAGACGATACGTCAAGGCCTAAAATGCCACCCTGTCACGAAATGGATTTAGGACTAGAGACTGTCTACATACAGTGACAAGACACTAGTGAGAAGAAAGACTGAAAGATAGATTTAGAAGAAAATGATAGTGAAATGTGATTAGTTGACACTATTGGCTCCGAGGTTAAGAACCGAGGTTGATTCTTTCCTCGCCACTTCGAACGTCTCATGTGCTATAGTTGTCAACGACCTCTAGCTACCCTAAGGGGATAAGGTTATATCAAGCTTCACAAACACCAAGATACAGACAACATATAGCTACTGTACTTAAAGGAAATGACTGATGCCAGCTACAATTTATACAAGTTTATTAAACACCTATAAACAAACTCATATACATGTCAAATACATAAAGTGCGAGGATGCACAGCTGAAACAAAATCAAGCACAGTTAAAAATGCATCAACCCCAACCCTTCTCCCACAATTGCAACCTGTATGGAGAAAGAAGGTAAGGTTAACTGAAATGAACTACACTGCACTTGATGTCGCCTACACTCCAAACTAGCTGTTCTAAATTCTAACTCTAACTCTAAGTCCACTGATAGCTGGAACGACTACGAAGTGTCTACACAATCTCTGCACAGACTTCGGTTCTACACAGCCTATCCTGGAATCTCCTGAACACAACTAACTGCACCTCTAAACTTCAGTAGCGGTCCTCTGCTATGATTCACCAAAACTATCAGTTCTGCCTATCTGTGCTGACTTCAGTAGAGAGAATGTTTACCCTCTCTCTCTCCACTAACTCTGGAATTGATGACTAAAGTTTATCAGAACCCCACTGGATTCTAAACTGGCACTGTAGCTGACTTCTCCTACCACTCTGAAATTACCTGCCCGAGTACCTATAACTGGGCCGTCGGCTTTATTGTGGCCGTGACGAAGCGAACATAAGATTACCACAACGCTGGCAGCATGCCAAATCTGCGTGTGTAGCAGAATGAGATTCAGAGCTCAGGATGTATCCACAAAAATCCTATTCGCTGGAAAATGTCTTCCCCTGGCTGGGAAAACGTACTTTCTTCCTCTCCTTCCACCACTGGCAATTCATGCGCGACTTAGCTTGTCGGCGAATGCCACAACTTCGCCGTGGGAGAAATTTTTGTGGTATAAAAAATTATGCTCTTCCCCACAAAAAGCCGGTACCTGCTGTTCAGACGAAACAAAACAACAGCTAAACAAAACGTAATAAATCTATTTCTAATAACACCACCTCCCTGACTCTTCAACACGTAACTCCCCTCTCTTCTCTCTCTCCGAGTCAAAATAAACATCCCCCGGTAATACAACACCGCAGACCGTCTGACCCAGGTTCTGCCTGACTAACTCCGAGCAACAACAATATTTTCACTGGCCCGTCTGGGCAGACGTACTGTGGCCTACTTCTTACGCCGACACTATATGCAGCAAATTATTAACACAAAATAAAACTAGCCCTCTCTAGGAATTCCTAAAATTCCCGTCAGTATGATTAATCACCTCAAAATTGAAATAAAGTATTATTCCCTTAACAGAAACAAATTTCATCTCCATCTTCTGAATACACATAATAACAATGCACAATCAATAACATATAACCCTGTTTACGCTAGCATCTACATGCCGTCAAAAGTTAAACATAATGGTTATCAATTAAATCCCAGTAGTTACAAACACGTGGTTACAATTTTATGACCACGTGCTTCTCTCCCCCTCGTCCCTCTGAACATCGTATCAATAAATATACCGTAACCAACGCGCCCACGTGCTTTACAAATTCCACCTCTTCTCCCCTCGTCCACCTATAGAAGTGTACTATAATATAAATAACTTGCATTACATTCTCAATAAAATCACAAATACACAGACTCCCGCTACTCTGTAATTAAATACGATTCGCAGATGCGAGTTTCTCTCCCGACCGACTTTGCAATAATACAAAGCGGTGATATCTCAACTTTTAAACCATGCCGCTATTCCTTCAACAAGGAATTAAATGGACCTATAAAGTTTCAAGTCTATCACTAAGATCGTATTGATGGCTCTGGAGTTGAGAATTAAATTAAACTTAAACTGCCCAAAGAAACTTAAATGATCGGCTAGGACTAGAAAAATTAAATAAAGTCCTCACGCAAAAATTCATGCTTACCAAATCTCGAATGTCCAACTGAAAGGCAATCGACAATTTGCTTCTGGCACCCGGCTTTGGCAATTTACAGACGAAGAGAACGAAAATATGAAATGCTAGCCTATTTATTATCAAGACCCCCACGCGCCGACTTCATGACGTCATATGCGCGGCGTGGTTCTAAAGCCAATGGGAGCTCTGCATTTCAACTGCAGTTAGCTCTCAGCCACTCAGAACCTTAGATCATGCTGATGCAACCAGTTTCTGCTAGACAAAGAAACGGGAATTCGTCCTAGCCCTATACTGCGGAAATGAAGCAAAAATGGCCGCAATTAATTTAACTCCCGAAAAATGCGTCTAGGGCCACCTGCCCTATCTGTCGTAGATTTTCGATAGGAGAATTAAGACTAGGTTTGGTCCCTTCTGAATAGGTTTGAATAGGTGATAGACTCAGTGAGAGTTAGTGAAAGGTAATAGAATTTCCACACACGTGAGATGATAGATTTTGATATAGTGGCTGTCTCTGAAAGCGAAAAGAATTCTTCTCTCTCTCACCTATCTTCTACAACAGTTGTTACAGCGTCAGACAGACTACACCAATATACATATTACGTATATTTCTATCACTCACAGGCACGCACATACACGTGACGACAGGTAAACACACAGACGTGGGAAAACTATAACAATGATATATATATTATCTAGAACGAGCTGACCAAACACGATTATTAAGTTCAAGAGCGATTTTATTATCAGGAAAAATCGGCTCACAACATCAAAGAAAGTACATCAAGGAAAATACATATACACATAGTCATAAAAAGCTGCCTCTTGGAACACACTGATTTTAGATCTTCACACAGACTCAAAAAAAAATGCAGTCTTCTGCCAAGAAGTCCCCAGTTCCAAAAGACGTATTTAACTCGGAGTCTCCGGGAACGACTACTTGGGTGTGCAAATTTGTTCAAATGTCTGATTAAGTCACCTAACAGTTATTCCAGGCGCGGGAGTTAGCAGAGCACAGTGTCAATAGCGTAGGTTTCTAGAAATGATGAATGTCAGGTCGGTGCCTTCCCTCAGTATAGGATTCACTTTAGTCACACCACAGATTTGTCCACAAAAAAAATATATATATATAGTCGGGAAATGTTAGTTAATACTAGAAGTATTTCGCGCCACCAGGCAGAAAAATTACGTAGAGTTTTCTAGAAGAAATTCTGATCTGGTTCCAAGGTCCAGTATTTATCATTACAGTCTTTGAAAACCCGTTATTGGGATACAGTATTTCTGGCTAACTCGGGTTGCATATGCACTGTTTAGACCAGTGGTACTTAAGAAACCCACGTGGTTCAAAATAAGGACTGTCTATTTCTTCACAAGTATGGAAACTACTACTAGGTGCTGGTAAAGTTAGGGTCACCCCAAAACTTTCACTGTGTGGAGGAAAAATAACACATATAATATAATAAACAGAATCTGTACTGGTTATAACTTACATTTAAACTTGCAAGCAGAGAGCT
This sequence comes from Oreohelix idahoensis, assembly GCA_024509875.1. Classification (NCBI taxonomy): domain Eukaryota; kingdom Metazoa; phylum Mollusca; class Gastropoda; order Stylommatophora; family Oreohelicidae; genus Oreohelix; species Oreohelix idahoensis. The sequence goes on along the minus strand of JAMPIV010002231.1, from coordinate 25,179 downwards.
TTGCTTATCATTTAAACTTCCCGTGACGTAAGTTATATTTAAAAATCAGCAATCCTCATGAATTAAGAACACGTGCGTATTCCGTCACCATTCACGAGGCTCGATTCTAGAGTTTATACGTTAGTTTAGAAAAATACACTCGACTGAGTATTAGCAGTTAAATTAAATTCATAAATAGCTACAATTGCCGTTATAAGCTAGAAATTTAATTTTATTCTGCTTTCCACTGAATGCTTCCCTAGAAAATATAATAGCCTACCACTTTATTTCTCTTCTGCGCTAAAGAAATAGATTAAAATGAATTAAGCGATTTAACACTTTAACACTCACAAAATCTATATATCTTTCATATTAATTACCTCAACCACAGAATTACAGGTAGTCGCACAACTTAAGAATAAAAATGCTGAAAATATTTCTGGAAGTCTAGAAGTTCGACAAATTGCCGAAACAAACTGAGATCTTCGCTCACAGCTATTCTGTTTACGAGCAACCTATCTACTGTGAGTCTATGAGCGAGAATGAAATTAAAGTTTCAAACTCGGGCCAAATATCTTAAAATCAGACAAAGGGCCCAAACTTATTTCGCCAAGCGAAATTATCTCCCCTACTCCCAACATTTACGTCCGCTTAACGCGTGTCGTAACTGTCACCTACTGACCACGATGTACGCGTGTCAGTTTCAAATCCCAGACAGCCTGACTCCAATGCAGGGCAGTTTTCACACTACAGCTGACCCTGGCCCACAGAGAGCGCCGTGTCAGTTTGGGATTTTCCAGACAAATGTCTGGATACTGACCGGTGCAGATGTAAAGTATCACACCTCACCGGGACTTATGCCGAGAAGAAGCTCGCGCGCTCGGTGAGAATGTAGACGATTTGCTACGTCCTCTGTTCAGCGAACCGACTTATCACGCCTTCTGACGCCCTGCAGCCCTGACATCTACGTAATATCGTCCTAGCGCGATTCTCAGTTTTAGAGAAAGGAAAACAGGTAAAGTTTGCGAATTATATGAAAATAATATTCGCAAAACGAATGGATGAAAAAATATACAGGAAAAAAAAAAAGAAATACAGAGATAATAAAAGAGAGAATTCGGGTGAAAGAATAAGAAGAAGATGTAGGAAATTAAATGAATATAAACCCTACGTGACAGAGCCTCCCCCCTTTAAGATATGGAAGCACTCCATGTCTACGTTATGGAGTTTAATTTCCTATAACCGTAGCTTCGGGGTGTCTGTCTTCTTCCCTCTCCTCTTCCCCCTCCATCTCTGTCCAATTCCTACTCATGTCCACTCCTCAAAGTTTCCTTCCCCTGGAATGTCTCATATGCGCGCTTGAAAGAGCGTCGCCGCTTCTGACACTTTTGAAAGATTTCCTGTGATAGTGGTGGAATATCCCTGCCACTATCGTCATCTTCGTCAGTTTTGGCGATCGTCAGGAGATGGTCGGAGGTTGGCACTGGTTTTTCCAAGTATCTCTTTAAGAGATTTAAATGGAAAACCTTCTCCTTTCCTTCAATAGAGATCTGGTAGTTAGCCTTAGAAATCTTTTTCAGGACGGTAAACGGCCCTTGCCATCCGATCTTCAGTTGGTTGTTCTCAGTAGGGAGCAACACCAAAACTTTCTCTCCTGTTTCCAGTTCTCTCTCTTCCGCGACTTTCCTGTATCGGTTAGCGTGCTTGGTGCGTGCTCGCTTAAAGTTAGTCGTTGCTAGGTCCCACCCTAGTTTCAACCGTTCCTTTAAAACCGACACATATTTGCTTGCTGAGACAACTGTCTCATCCGCCTTCTCGTCTGTCAGAGACTGAAGTAAGGCTTCAAGCGGGCCCTTAATGGGTCTGCCGAATAAGAGTGTAGCTGGCGGAAATCCTGTGGAAGTATGAGGAGATTCTCTGTAGCCAAATAATGCTGCAGGAATACAGAGATCCCAATCTTCAGGTTTCACTTGTGCCAGCTTACTTAGCATCATGGTGAGGTGATGCGTGATGCCATATGATGATGGATGGTATCCGCATGTCTGGTTTTGTGTAGTGTGCAGATGTGTTCAGTCAAACAATGTTCATACAAAAATAACAGGGCAATCCACATAGGACGTCAGTAAACTCACGACGTATAAAGTCAATGATTCTTGTAACAGCCGTTGACGTTTTTCTTCATTATTTATTGTGGACGCCACAGTGACAAAATGGTTACGCGAATATGTAGGCACATCAAACAGTCATTATCACAGCAACATTCAATACAGCAATAGACGGTAGACAGCATTACAATGATGAGTCAGATGCATGTTATATTTCATAGTGCTGTAAATGTAGTCAGGTGAAAAACTCCATCCTTTTCTATAACAGCCAGGAGATAACCAGATGTATGAGATCAGTTCACTCTCCTTAGTCTGACTTCAGCAAGACAGACACGTCTGCCGAAGTATAAATAATGTCCTCAAAAATATCCTCTAGATAATAAAGGTTTTCCAAACCTAGTTCATTTAACAAAGTAGCAAGTAATGGTCCTTGGGACATGCATCAACCGATGCAGTACAATACAGCGACATGTGAGCTGGGAAAAACATCTCGTGACGACGACTTTCGAAGACAGGCTATGAATCGAAATCGCTCACGACCCAAAATCGATAGAGTTAATGAAAAGTCAATTTACCTTGCCTTCAGGAAATACACAGAAATATCACGCCTCCCGACATGTGGGAAACACTAGAGGTATTATCTCGAATAAACGAAATATCCATTAAGAGGACTACACATCCCTGACAGAACAAAAAATAGCGGAGATCCCCTCTTCAACGAGGCATCTCTTTCGCCATTCAAATCGCTCACTCCACTAGTGGTGGGCGGAAACCGATCGACCAAAAAAAAAAGACAAGACCAGTGTGGAACATATTTTTTTTTTTTTAAATATCAAAGAGCATGCGATAAGCGGCTCAAAACGCACGAATTATGCGCTGATAATTAATTAAATTGCCTAACATGAGGCTAAATATAGAGTGTCTGGTGAGGATATACCTCAACAGAAAAATAAATATGTCTCAAAAAATATTCACATCGGGGAGGTGTCACCAACACACATCACGTTAGCATGTAAACACAATATACGTATGCAAGTTACCATAATCATCATTAAACAGCATACTCTAATATTGTCTTTAAAAATGGATGTACAAATCTGATAGGAAAATTTAAATAGTACATTCTTTGACATGTAATGACATAAGTACATAGTAAAGTTAAACTACATGACGATCCAGGACATATGCTCTGGTATTCCGAGGGTAAGTACACAATCTAGAACTCGTCATGCTTGATACTAGTAAGGTAAGTCCTCAGCTCAACAATGACATTCTGAGAAAGTACAAGCAATATAATGCTAATTAATAACTAATATGCTTCATAAGGTACAATACATTATTAATAATTGTGGCTGTTTAGTAAACTAACGGCCCTTATATTAACTACTCAGTCCTCCTCTATCATGTTAAAAAACGAACAGAAGAAGATGACAACAAAGCACGATAGTGTGTACATATAAAGTAAGTACAGATGTGCTAATCTATTGTAGAAATATAGGTGTGTTATGACTCTGTAATATATGGAAATATAGGACAGAAGTATTAGTTGGAGTCATGTGGGCATCTAGACAAAATGTCAGCCATCACATTATCCGCACCACTAGTGAAGAATCTAGAATTAGAAAGTCTAATCAGTAGATCTTCTAACAAAGGCATCGGTTCAGCATCGAACTTTGTGACCTGATTCAATTTGCGATAATCAACACAAATTCGTATGTTCTTATCCTTCTTCCGGACAATAACCATGGAAGAAGAATATGGTGAAGTCGATGGTTCAATTATATTTAATTGAATCATTTCATCCAATTCCTTTTCCACTTGCGACTGAAAGTGTATAGGATAAGGCCTAACCCTAATTGGATTATTGTCGGTAAGAATTATTTCATGTTCTATGACATCTGTGTGTCCAGGAATGTCAGTGAGAACATCCTGAAATGTTTGTAACATCGACGAGACTTGTCGATGTTCGTCACCAGAAAGATTAGGAGAAACAGAAACGTTTTTCCAAGATTCCGTAGAATGTAATGGAACCACTGGAAGGGGAAGATTAACATCAGAGAAGGTAGATTCCTCATCCTGTATGACAGACAGGGATGAATAATGACCGTGAGGTGCAGGAGCATCATTCGTTGCCTGGAAAATAGGCAGCAAATAGTCCGGACGTTCGTGAAATTCCGAAAGCATGTTTATGTGGAAAGTTTTATGCTTTCCATCAATATCGACCACATAGTCAACATCGGAAATCCGAGAGACTATTGCATACGGACCTTTCCATGCAATAAGAAGTCTATTTTCCCTACTGGGGAGTAGGACGAATGCTTTGTCACCTGGACAAAGTTGTCGTAGACATCTACTCTTGTTAGCAAACTGTCTTGCCTTCTCTTTAGCAATTTAAATAAATTGTGATAAATTCTCGCAACATCGTTTTATTACAATATCTATTTTATAACGCAAGGGCAACAACTGCTTGAAATTTATAGTCACTTTTCTCGGTAAGCATTTGTCTTCTCGCGTTGGTATTGAATGCAGTTAAGTTTTGAGCTGTGGTCTTTTTGCGCTGGACTGCGCATGACTGGTCTTGTTTTTTGGTCGATCGGTTTCCGCCCACCACTAGTGGAGTGAGCGATTTGAATGGCGAAAGAGATGCCTCGTTGAAGAGGGGATCTCCGCTATTTTTTGTTCTGTCAGGGATGTGTAGTCCTCTTAATGGATATTTCGTTTATTCGAGATAATACCTCTAGTGTTTCCCACATGTCGGGAGGCGTGATATTTCTGTGTATTTCCTGAAGGCAAGGTAAATTGACTTTTCATTAACTCTATCGATTTTGGGTCGTGAGCGATTTCGATTCATAGCCTGTCTTCGAAAGTCGTCGTCACGAGATGTTTTCCCAGCTCACATGTCGCTGTATTGTACTGCATCGGTTGATGCATGTCCCAAGGACCATTACTTGCTACTTTGTTAAATGAACTAGGTTTGGAAAACCTTTATTATCTAGAGGATATTTTTGAGGACATTATTTATACTTCGGCAGACGTGTCTGTCTTGCTGAAGTCAGACTAAGGAGAGTGAACTGATCTCATACATCTGGTTATCTCCTGGCTGTTATAGAAAAGGATGGAGTTTTTCACCTGACTACATTTACAGCACTATGAAATATAACATGCATCTGACTCATCATAGTAATGCTGTCTACCGTCTATTGCTGTATTGAATGTTGCTGTGATAATGACTGTTTGATGTGCCTACATATTCGCGTAACCATTTTGTCACTGTGGCGTCCACAATAAATAATGAAGAAAAACGTCAACGGCTGTTACAAGAATCATTGACTTTATACGTCGTGAGTTTACTGACGTCCTATGTGGATTGCCCAGTTATTTTTGTATGAACATTATTTGACTGAACACATCTGCACACTACACAAAACCAGACATGCGGATACCATCCATCATCATATGGCATCACGCATCATTTGGTGGCCATAAGCTGGTTTGATTCTGGTACCAGCAAACACGGGGTTCCTTACCCACTTCATTTTCAACAAGAATTCATCAGCATCCTTCAAGAAATTAACATTCTTCAATACAGTCAACATCTTCAAAATTTTCAAAGTACTCGGCGTTGCCCGGTAAAAGTCAAAATTTCAACTTTTTGACGGAAACAAGAATTTGACAGTACCCGGCGTTGTTACATGTTGCCGGATAACTCGGACTGCTGTTATCTTTTACGCAAGTCAAGCAAGTTGCTGCTGTCAAGGTTCCAGTGCTGTCATTTTTTGTGAAGGTCAAGTGCCGGTTGAAACGGGTTGTTTTCTGAAGAAGGCCAAGTACCGAGTTCCATCACCTTACTTTTGGATTAGAAGGTCAAGTGCCGAAACAACTCAACACACAGTATTTCAGAAGCTCTTGTACCGTCGTGTTAGCAGCGGAAGCAGTTCAGATGTGCCATCATCGTTGGAGCTTCGCTCTTTAGGACGTTGATTGACATCCGTTTTTTTCTGCTGTTCTACGATTGGAAGCCTATAAGTTAAGTAGCCTGTTTGTATGTAAACTGTGCCCTTATACTTCTGCTGAGTCTTCTGTGTATCATCTCATTCTATATGTTATATGTCTATATGTTATTTGTATATTTATATGTTTATATTTCAGCGGGTTCTCGGTTGGGTGGTGTCTCCGTTAGATTATGCCACGTCATAGAGGTCGTCTATTGTGAGCGTTTTCTGTAGGGTTTGCAAATTTCCGATACTGGAATTTGCTAAGCGACTTCTGTTGCTATTTATGTTAGCTGTGATGACATGTTTTAATATTGTTTTCGTTATTATTTCGCATTCTTTAGTTTTGTTTTGATTTGTTAGCCTACTCTTGTCTATAATTTAGTTTCATACAACATTTTTGTTTATACACTGTGGTGTCATGTATTTTGTTTAATTATAGCGCAGATATCGTCACATTTTTTGTGATATTTCATTAATTTCTGCTTTATTTTTAGTTGATTTCTGCGAACGTTTTTGTATTGTTGCTGATCTTTGTTATTGTTTACATTGTTATTGTTTACATTGTTTGCATTGTTTACATTTTCAATGTTTACATTCTGCATGTGTTTACATAGTCATTGTTTACAGTTATAGTAATTAGTTAATGGGCTATGCTAATGCACTGTTACTACTACACTGATGATAAATGAATGATGAATAGTGTCGTGCACTATTGAATGAGAAGTGCACTTATGATCAAGAATTGAGTGCTGATATTTCATATACAAGTTCTTTGATTGGAGACTTGTTTCCCACAGAGACTGGGATAATATAATGTGATGTGAATATACAAGTGCTTAATTAAGACTTGTTACACTTAGGTTTGAAATAAATTAGTTAATTATTTCAGGTTTTGGACTCATATGTTAGACAACATGTCTACATTTGAGCACTTTATTGAGCAGGGTAAATTGCTTTGGAAGACTGGTGATAAGTTAGAAGAATTTGCAACTGCTCGATATGATAAAGCAATGGAAGCTGAACAAAAGAAACTGCAGATGCAGGTGGATGAAAAAAAAGATTCCAAATGGAAATGGAAAAACAAAAAAGGGAATCAGAAGCTGAGGAGAGAAAACTCCAGCTACAGCTAGAAGCTGAAAATAAAAGACTTGAAAAAGAGGCTGAAAATAAAAGACTTGAAAAAGAAGCTGAAAATGAAAGACTTCAAAAAGAGGCACAGGCTGAGGAAAGAAGAGTACAGAGGGAATCGGATGAGAGGAAAGAGAGAGCAAACAGGGAACTTGAAGGAAAGGCCTTAGCTTTAGAGTTGGAAAAATTGAAATTGACGAGCATGTGTAATGGTAATGATTCAAACAAGGGTTCATCTTCTGGTAAGGCTAATAATGATACTTTTAAGATTAAGTTACCAACATTTAGTCCTTCCAGTGATGACATAATGTTCTATCTGGACAGATTTGAACAAGCATGTACAGCTCATAACATAGACAAAGCAAAATATGTTTATCAGTTATCAGGGATACTGACAGGTAAAGCTCTAAGTATATTAAATATGGTGGATGAACCTGACAAGAACAATTATGAGGTTGTCAGGGCCGCTTTGTTAAAGAAATATCAGCTTAACGAAGACGGCTATCGTCTACAATTTAAAAACATGTTACCTGAAAATGGGGTTGAATTCTCCGAGTTTATTGCAAGAATACGCATTACTTTCTCACGATGGGTTGAACTATCTAAGACGGAAAAAACTTATGAAGGACTTATGGACTTAATACTTAGAGACAAAGTCATGTCGTCTGTCAATGAGTCTTTCCTTGCTTTCCTTCATGAACGTAAACCTAAAACAATAAAAGAAATGGAAGATTTCTGTTGCCAATACGTTACTGCGCACCCACACATAACCATGGGTAACTCTAAGGTGAAAGAAGGTTTACCAGTTGCTTCGGCAGCTCCGTATGGCCAAAACTTTGCTCGTAGATTCCAACAAAATTTTGATAGAAAGAGTAGCGGTAATTTCTGTCAAAATCATGGAAATCAATTTCATGGTGATTCTTCTTCGAAGAATTGGAGACAACCTGATAGTACTCGTTACTATCACCCTAATAATTATAAGCATTTCAAAAGAGGATATGGTAATAGAGGTTATTCTTGCCGAAGACCTCAGAACCAAACAAATAGATGTTCGCATCAATGTGAACATGATAGTAATCGTGGAAACTGGAATTCGAACCAGGATAACAATTACAATAGAGACAATAATAACTGCAGAGATAATAATAACTCTGATAACTTCAGAGGTAATAATAGTCGGGGTAGATCTCAACACAAAAAAAGAGATATCAGCAGGCTAATGCTGTACAACAGGAAACTGAGGGAGCCTGTAATCATGTTGTTGATAGTAAAAACTTTGACGCTGTCACTGGTTCTGCTTTTGACTTTGAGAGAGCAAACAAATGCCCCCAATGCAGTACTTTATTCGAACCGGGTACCATAACTACTTTGAGTTGTGCTCACCCACTTCCCGCTCTTCCTGCTGCTGTTGCGCATGACGGGAGGGGTTCTTTAATTCTACATAAGGGTCTTGTTAATGATACTCCGGTCTCACTACTTTTCGATTCCGGATGCACCACTATTGGTGTTAGACAATCGCTTGTAGATCCATCTTGTGCTACAGGGAGGGTTATTAAATGTGTCACATTTGGCGGCACTCTAGAAAAATATCCTACTGCTGTAATTCGCATTGCCACTCCTTTCTTTACTGGAGATGTGCATGCTTGTCTCTTACCTAATCCTATTGCGGACCTTATTATTGGTCGTATTCACGGAGTTAGGGAGTGTACCCCACAGCAGATTGCTGCTTGGGAAGATAATAACATGCAAGCTACAAATGCTGTAGTTACAAGAGGACATGCTCTACAAACACCCGAAACTTCACTGAATAGTGATAATGAAGTTGATAGCCAAGATAGTCACTTAGTAATCACTCGTGACTCTTTCATAAAATTGCAAGAAGAAGATCCTTCTTTAAAAAAATTCTTCGTTCTTGCGAAGAAAGGTGATCCGAATCAGGATACAAATAGAAAATCTTGGATTGCAATGAGAAACGGCGTACTTGTACGTATGGTACAAGATTCGACTACGTCGGCACATTCGCAAATTCTTGTTCCCAAGAGCATGAGAGTGCAAATATTACAACATGCTCATGACTCGCAATGTGCTGGACATATGGGTTTTTCCCGTACGAAGTCGAGAGTCCTTGCGGCTTTCTTTTGGCCTTTTGTCAATAAGGACATTCGTATTTACTGCCGATCATGCAAGGTATGTCAGGAGGTCAAATCTAGAGGACCACGACATGCTGCGCCTATCCAGGCTGCTGACATTCCTATTCGGCCGTTTCAGAAAATGGCCATAGATATTATTGGCCCTTTTAAGGTCAAGTCGGCCAGAGGACATCAGTTTATCCTTACATGTGTCGATATGTGCACACGTTGGCCAGAGGCTATTCCTCTTAAGAGCATATCTACTACAGATATCGCAGATGCTCTTTGGTTGATATTTTCTCGCTTGGGGTTCCCCAGAGAAATATTGTCAGACCATGGCACTCAACTCATATCTGAGACTATGTCACAGGTAATGTCTACCTTACATATTGAACGATCTCTCAGTAGTATCTACCATCCTATGTCTAATGGGTTAGTTGAGCGTCTGAATAGAACGCTCAAGACTTTGCTTGGTAAGATAACTGAAGATCATCCTCAAGATTGGGACAGGGTTTTACCCGCGGCTCTCTTTGCCTATAGAGAAGTCCCTAATGAACACACAGGATTTTCTCCCTTCGAACTTGTCATTGGCGCGCGTCCACGCGGCCCTATGTCTTTATTACACGATCTCATCACTGCCGATGATATTAGCGATGAAACTCAATCCTCATATGAGTATGTCATTGCTCTTAGACAAAAGATCATTGAGGCATGTAAGCTAGCAACTGCTTCATCAAAAATTGCTAAAGAGAAGGCAAGACAGTTTGCTAACAAGAATAGATGTCTACGACAACTTTGTCCAGGTGACAAAGCATTCGTCCTACTCCCCAGTAGGGAAAATAGACTTCTTATTGCATGGAAAGGTCCGTATGCAATAGTCTCTCGGATTTCCGATGTTGACTATGTGGTCGATATTGATGGAAAGCAAAAACTTTCCACATAAACATGCTTTCGGAATTTCACGAACGTCCGGACTATTTGCTGCCTATTTTCCAGGCAACGGATGATGCTCCTGCACCTCACGGTCATTATTCATCCCTGTCTGTCATACAGGATGAGGAATCTACCTTCTCTGATGTTAATCTTCCCCTTCCAGTGGTTCCATTACATTCTACGGAATCTTGGAAAAACGTTTCTGTTTCTCCTAATCTTTCTGGTGACGAACATCGACAAGTCTCGTCGATGTTACAAACATTTCAGGATGTTCTCACTGACATTCCTGGACACACAGATGTCATAGAACATGACATAATTCTTACCGACAATAATCCAATTAGGGTTAGGCCTTATCCTATTCCTATACACTTTCAGTCGCAAGTGGAAAAGGAATTGGATGAAATGATTCAATTAAATATAATTGAAACATCGACTTCACCATATTCTTCTTCCATGGTTATTGTCCGGAAGAAGGATAAGAACATACGAATTTGTGTTGATTATCGCAAATTGAATCAGGTCACAAAGTTCGATGCTGAACCGATGCCTTTGTTAGAAGATCTACTGATTAGACTTTCTAATTCTAGATTCTTCACTAAACTTGACTTGTCTAAAGGTTATTGGCAAGTGCCTTTAGCAGAGCATGCCAAACCTCTTACTGCTTTTTATACACCTAGGGGTCTATTTCAATGGAATGTTATGCCTTTTGGTCTCATGAACGCCCCTGCCACTTTCGTTCGCATGATGCGTCGAATTCTGTCACATCGTTCGGATGTCATCGCATACTTAGATGACATCTGTCTCTTCAGTGATACCTGGGAAGATCACTATTTAGGGTTATATGACTTACTGTCCACTCTACGTGAGAATAATTTGACAGCGAAACCTTCTAAAGCTTTTGTTGGTTTTGGTGAAATCTCTTTCCTGGGTCATCGTGTTGGTCATGGTCTCTTGAAGACAGAAGACCACAATACTTCCAAAATACTGAACATCTCTGTTCCTAAAACGAAGAAACAAGTTAGGAGTCTCTTAGGTTTAATTCAATTTTATGGGAGATTTATTCCAAATTTATCTTCGATCATGGCACCTCTCTCAACATTGTTGAAGAAAGGTTCGCCTAATCTGGTCCGTTGGTCTGAAGAATGCCAATCTTCACTAGACCAAATCAAGAATATATTTTCTTCTCCTCCCATCTTAAGATTACCTACTCTTGATAGGACTTTTGTTCTTCGGAGTGATGCTTCATCCACTGGGATTGGAGCAGCACTGATGCAAGAATATGCAAATACTCTGCATCCTGTTATGTACATTTCTTGAAAACTAAATGCGGCAGAGAGGAACTACTCGGTTTTAGACCGTGAGTTGTTAGCGATGGTTTGGTCAATTCTAAAGCTACAAAGATTCCTCCTGGGCGCACATTTCATTCTAGAGACTGATCAGAAAGCTCTTACAGCTATTCAGACTAAGAATTTGAAGAGTTCGAGATCCACTCGATATGCTATAGCTCTTCAACCTTTTCACTTCACGGTATGAGCTATCCGTGGTGCGGATAATGTGATGGCTGACATTTTGTCTAGATGCCCACATGACTCCAACTAATACTTCTGTCCTATATTTCCATATATTACAGAGTCATAACACACCTATATTTCTACAATAGATTAGCACATCTGTACTTACTTTATATGTACACACTATCGTGCTTTGTTGTCATCTTCTTCTGTTCGTTTTTTAAAATGATAGAGGAGGACTGAGTAGTTAATATAAGGGCCGTTAGTTTACTAAACAGCCACAATTATTAATAATGTATTGTACCTTTGAAGCATATTAGTTATTAATTAGCATTATATTGCTTGTACTTTCTCAGAATGTCATTGTTGAGCTGAGGACTTACCTTACTAGTATCAAGCATGACGAGTTCTAGATTGTGTACTTACCCTCGGAATACCAGAGCATATGTCCTGGATCGTCATGTAGTTTAACTTTACTATGTACTTATGTCATTACATGTCAAAGAATGTAATGTACTATTTAAATTTTCCTATCAGATTTGTACATCCATTTTTAAAGACAATATTAGAGTATGCTGTTTAATGATGATTATGGTAACTTGCATACGTATATTGTGTTTACATGCTAACGTGATGTGTGTTGGTGACACCTCCCCGATGTGAATATTTTTTGAGACATATTTATTTTTCTGTTGAGGTATATCCTCACCAGACACTCTATATTTAGCCTCATGTTAGGCAATTTAATTAATTATCAGCGCATAATTCGTGCGTTTTGAGCCGCTTATCGCATGCTCTTTGATATTTAAAAAAAAAAAATGTGTTCCACATTTTTTTTTATCGGGAGGAGGTGGTGATATGTTGCGTGATAAATTCTCGCAACATCGTTTTATTACAATATCTATTTTATAACGCAAGGGCAACAACTGCTTGAAATTTATAGTCACTTTTCTCGGTAAGCATTTGTCTTCCCGCGTTGGTATTGAATGCAGTTAAGTTTTGAGCTGTGGTCTTTTTGCGTTGCACTGCGCATGGCTGGTCTTGCTTGTTGGTCGATCGGTTTCCGCCCACCACTAGTGGAGTGAGCGATTTGGAATGGCGAAAGAGATGCCTCGTTGAAGAGGGGATCTCCGCTATTTTTTGTTCTGTCAGGGATGTGTAGTCCTCTTAATGATATTTCGTTTATTCGAGATAATACCTCTAGTGTTTCCCACATGTCGGGAGGCGTGATATTTCTGTGTATTTCCTGAAGGCAAGGTAAATTGACTTTTCATTAACTCTATCGATTTTGGGTCGTGAGCGATTTCGATTCATAGCCTGTCTTCGAAAGTCGTCGTCACGAGATGTTTTCCCAGCTCACATGTCGCTGTATTGTACTGCATCGGTTGATGCATGTCCCAAGGACCATTACTTGCTACTTTGTTAAATGAACTAGGTTTGGAAAACCTTTATTATCTAGAGGATATTTTTGAGGACATTATTTATACTCGGCAGACGTGTCTGTCTTGCTGAAGTCAGACTAAGGAGAGTGAACTGATCTCATACATCTGGTTATCTCCTGGCTGTTATAGAAAAGGATGGAGTTTTTCACCTGACTACATTTACACCACTATGAAATATAACATGCATCTGACTCATCATTGTAATGCTGTCTACCGTCTATTGCTGTATTGAATGTTGCTGTGATAATGACTGTTTGATGTGCCTACATATTCGCGTAACCATTTTGTCACTGTGGCGTCCACAATAAATAATGAAGAAAAACGTCAACGGCTGTTACAAGAATCATTGACTTTATACGTCGTGAGTTTACTGACGTCCTATGTGGATTGCCCTGTTATTTTTGTATGAACATTATTTGACTGAACACATCTGCACACTACACAAAACCAGACATGCGGATACCATCCATCATCATATGGCATCACGCATCATTTGGTGGCCATAAGCTGGTTTGATTCTGGTATCAGCAAACACGGGGTCCCTTACCCACTTCATTTTCAACAAGAATTCATCAGCATCCTTCAAGAAATTAACATTCTTCAATACAGTCAACATCTTCAAAATTTTCAAAGTACTCGGCGTTGCCCGGTAAAAGTCAAAATTTCAACTTGTTGACGGAAACAAGAATTTGACAGTACCCGGCGTTGTTACATGTTGCCGGATAACTCGGACTGCTGTTATCTTTTACGCAAGTCAAGCAAGTTGCTGCTGTCAAGGTTCCAGTGCTGTCGTTTTTGTGAAGGTCAAGTGCCGGTTGAAACGGGTTGTTTTCTGAAGAAGGCCAAGTACCGATTTCCATCAACTTACTTTTGGATTAGAAGGTCAAGTGCCGAAACAACTCAACACACAGTATTTCAGAAGCTCTTGTACCATCGTGTTAGCAGTGGAAGCAGTTCAGATGTGCCATCATCGTTGGAGCTGCGCTCTTTAGGACGTTGATTGACATCCGTTTTTTCTGCTGTTCTACGATTGGAAGCCTATAAGTTAAGTGGCCTGTTTGTATGTAAACTGTGCCCTTATACTTCTGCTGAGTCTTCTGTGTATCATCTCATTCTATATGTTATATGTCTATATGTTATTTGTATATTTATATGTTTTTATTTCAGCGGGTTCTCGGTTGGGTGGTGTCTCCGTTAGATTATGCCACGTCATAGAGGTCGTCTATTGTGAGCGTTTTCTGTAGGGTTTGCAAATTTCCGATACTGGAATTTGCTAAGCGACTTCTGTTGCTATTTATGTTAGCTGTGATGACATGTTTTAATATTGTTTTCGTTATTATTTCGCATTCTTTAGTTTTGTTTTGATTTGTTTGTATTTGTTAGCCTACTCTTGTCTATAATTTAGTTTCATACAACATTTTTGTTTATACACTGTGGTGTCATGTGTTTTGTTTAATTATAGCGCAGATATCGTCACATTTTTTGTGATATTTCATTAATTTCTGCTTTATTTTTAGTTGATTTCTGCGAACGTTTTTGTATTGTTGCTGATCTTTGTTATTGTTTACATTGTTATTGTTTACATTGTTTGCATTGTTTACATTTTCAATGTTTACATTCTGCATGTGTTTACATAGTCATTGTTTACAGTTATAGTAAATAGTTAATGGGCTATGCTAATGCACTGTTACTACTACACTGATGATAAATGAATGATGAATAGTGTCGTGCACTATTGAATGAGAAGTGCACTTATGATCAAGAATTGAGTGCTGATATTTCATATACAAGTTCTTTGATTGGAGACTTGTTTCCCACAGAGACTGGGATAATATAATGTGATGTGAATATACAAGTGCTTAATTAAGACTTGTTACACTTAGGTTTGAAATAAATTAGTTAATTATTTCAGGTTTTGGACTCATATGTTAGACAACATGTCTACATTTGAGCACTTTATTGAGCAGGGTAATTGCTTGGGAAGACTGGTGATAAGTTAGAAGAATTTGCAACTGCTCGATATGATAAAGCAATGGAAGCTGAACAAAAGAAACTGCAGATGCAGGTGGATGAAAAATATAATTGAACCATCGACTTCACCATATTCTTCTTCCATGGTTATTGTCCGGAAGAAGGATAAGAACATACGAATTTGTGTTGATTATCGCAAATTGAATCAGGTCACAAAGTTCGATGCTGAACCGATGCCTTTGTTAGAAGATCTACTGATTAGACTTTCTAATTCTAGATTCTTCACTAAACTTGACTTGTCTAAAGGTTATTGGCATGTGCCTTTAGCAGAGCATGCCAAACCTCTTACTGCTTTTTCTACACCTAGGGGTCTATTTCAATGGAATGTTATGCCTTTTGGTCTCCCACATGTCGGGAGGCGTGATATTTCTGTGTATTTCCTGAAGGCAAGGTAAATTGACTTTTCATTAACTCTATCGATTTTGGGTCGTGAGCGATTTCGTTTCATAGCCTGTCTTCGAAAGTCGTCGTCACGAGATGTTTTCCCAGCTCACATGTCGCTGTATTGTACTGCATCGGTTGATGCATGTCCCAAGGACCATTACTTGCTACTTTGTTAAATGAACTAGGTTTGGAAAACCTTTATTATCTAGAGGATATTTTTGAGGACATTATTTATACTTCGGCAGACGTGTCTGTCTTGCTGAAGTCAGACTAAGAAGAGTGAACTGATCTCATACATCTGGTTATCTCCTGGCTGTTATAGAAAAGGATGGAGTTTTTCACCTGACTACATTTACAGCACTATGATATATAACATGCATCTGACTCATCATTGTAATGCTGTCTACCGTCTATTGCTGTATTGAATGTTGCTGTGATAATGACTGTTTGATGTGCCTACATATTCGCGAGTAGTAGGGTATGTACAACTTAGGTATTATTCTGCAGGCGCGCTGCAGGCGCGCTGCAGGCGCGTGACTTTTATATAGCAAAAATTCTGCAGGCGCGTGACTTTTATATAAGCGCAATCTGCAGGCGCGCGGCGCAAGATGGCGGACTTGAGCTAACAAGGGGGAGATATTAAAAGATGGGGACTTGAGCTAACAAGGGGAGGTTATTTGGGTCAAGATGGCGGACTTGAGCTAACAAGGGGGTAAGATGGCGGATTTGAGTTAACAAGGGGGTAAGATGGCGGACTTGAGCTAACAAGGGGAGATAACAAGATGGCGGATTTGAGCTAACAAGGGGGTAAGATGGCGGACTTGAGCTAACAAGGGGGAGATAACAAGATGGCGGATTTGAGCTAACAAGGGGGAGATAACAAGATGGCGGATTTGAGCTAACAAGGGGAGGTTATTTGGGGCAAGATGGCGGATTTGAGATAACAAGGGGGAGATAACAAGAGGGCGGGATGACTTTTTATATAAGGAAATACTCATTACGCAGGTGGAGCAGCAGGCGGGATGACTTTTTATATAAGGAAATACTCATTGCGCAGGTGGAGCATCAGGCGGGGTGACTTTTTATATAAGGAAATACTCATTACGCAGGTGGAGCATCAGGTGGGGTGATGACTTTTTATATAAGGAAATACTCATTGTGCAGGTGGAGCATCAGGCGGAGGGTGATGACTTTTTATATAAGAAAATACTCAGTGTGCAGGTGGAGCATCAGGCGGAGGGTGATGACTTTTTATATAAGGAAATGCTCATTGTACAGATGGAGCAGCAGGGGTTGGTACATGACTTTTATATAAGGAATTGAGGAGGAGCAGCAGGTGGGATGACTTTTTTTATATAAGAAAATACTCATTGAGCAGGTGGAGCAGCAGCGGCGGGATGACTTTTTATATAGGAAAAATGTGCAGGGGCAAGATGGCGGGGTGACTTTTTATATAAGGAAATACTCAGTGTGCAGGTGGAGCATCAGGCGGAGGGTGATGACTTTTTATATAAGAAAATACTCAGTGTGCAGGTGGAGCATCAGGTGGGGTGACTTTTTATATAAGGAAAATGTGCAGGGGCAAGATGGCGGGATGACTTTTTATATAAGAAAATACTCATTGCGTAGGTGGAGCATCAGGCGGGATGACTTTTTATATAAGAAAATACTCAGTGTGCAGGTAGCACCAGGCGGGATGACTTTTTATATAAGGAAATACGCAGTGTGGAGGTGGAGCAGCAGGAGAAGTGGATAACTTTTTAATATAGTAATATGTGTTTATTGAGATAACAAGAAGACGATAATAGGAAGAGGATAATAGTTAGACTTTGAGATTTTTAGATAACAAGAAGACGTTATTAATATCGACATATATTAATTCTGCAGGCGTGATACAGGGGTAAGATGGCGGGGTGACTTTTTATATAAGGAGAAAAATGGCGGCGCGCTGCAGGCGCAAGATGGCGGGATGACTTTTTATATAGGGAAAATGTACAAGGGCAAGAGGGCGGACTTGAGATAACAAGAAGGTGGTATATGGCGCAAGATGGCGGGGTGCTTTTTTTATATAAGGAATTGAGGAGGAGGCGAGGAGGAGACCCATGAATTTTTTATATAGAGATATGTTTAGATAACGAGAAGACGTTATTTATAGACATATATTAATTCTGCAGGAGTGATGCAGGGGCAGGGATGATATTTTTGTGTGATGTGGTATGGTTTTGGGGGTGGAAGAGAGATATTTTAGATGTTGAGGGGAGATGTGGTGACGTTGTCAGGATGCATCTGTGTACATTTTTGGGGGTGTAGCAGGCGAGTGGACCAGCATTGAGAGGTGGGAGTGAAGAGACATTGGTGACGAGGTACGGGTGTAATGTAGCAGGTGGGGTTAGGTTAGGGGGGATATTTTTGTGTGATGTGGTATGGTTTTGGAGGTGGAAGAGAGATATTTTAGATGTTGAGGGGAGATGTGGTGACGTTGTCAGGATGCAGCTGTGTACATTTTTGGGGTGTAGCAGGCGAGTGGACCAGCATTGAGAGGTGGGAGTGAAGAGGCGTCGGTGACGAGGTACGGGTGTAATGTAGCAGGTGGGGTTAGGTTAGGGGGGATATTTTTGTGTGATGTGGTATAGTTTTGGAGGTGGAAGAGAGATATTTTAATCTGTAATGTAGCAGGTGGGGTTAGGTTAGGGCGGAGTAGTAGGGTGTGTGTTGTGGAATTGTTTTGTTATGTGTGTTGGTGTGTGTGTGTTTATATGTCTACATCCGCGTGACTTTTATATAACGAAAATGTGTTGGAGGAACGTGGAGGAGGAGAGGTCTTGGAATATAGTAATATATAAGTTCATTAATGGCGGGCGTGTTGTGTGATGATTATTTTACAAACAGTTATACGTACATATTACAGATAGGTAGCCGATATTACAACAGTTAGATGCTATTTAGTTATACATATATAGAAATATAAAAGAGAAAACACTAGATACATTTTATATATTTATTGACAAAGTTAGTTGATCTATGGGTGACATATAACCGCACTTCTTTTCGTATACCCCTTGGAGCTCTCAGAACACAGGTGGTTCGGTTTACTTGGCGAGTCTGTCAATGCACGTTTTGTCTTGTTCGTTCAACGAGGGGGTCAAATGGGAAGATTTCCCTTTTAGTCTTCTAAGTTTGTCACTGCTGGGTTGACTTTTGTCAAACTTTTTTTGGCGCAACGTGTGGTGCAAATCTGCCTCCCGCTCGCAGCATAACGAAAAAGAGACGTTGGATGGGCGGGTTTTTTGCAGAGGTGTTTTAACGTGACACCAGGTACGGAAATCACATCTTTGAACATATCTACCCCTAGGTCCGCGTAAAAACTAACGTGTTGTTCTAACGCTGTGTGTGGCTAGTGATGAGAATATAAGACGCTGAGAGGTGAAGTTTGGTCGTAGACAACTACTCACTAGGAAATGCCCGTGAGGTGGTAGAAATACCCCCTCGACACGATAGAAATATGCCCTCGAGATGATATAAATATACCCTCGACACGACAGAAATATACCCTCGACACGACAGAAATATGTATGTGTAATGATAGAAAATATGACCTCGACACGACAGAAATATGCCCTCGACACGACAGAAATATGTATGTGTAATGATAGAAAATATGCCCTCGACACGACAGAAATATGCCCTCGACACGACAGAAATATGTATGTGTAATGATAGAAAATATGCCCTCGACACGACAGAAATATGCCCTCGACACGACAGAAATATGTATGTGTAATGATAGAAAATATGACCTCACTGGTTTTGGGAGAAAACTTTAGATATCACCCACCAAAGGATTTTCGCACGTGTAATAAAGGGGGGTCTCGATAAAATTTACTCTCTCGACCTTCACTCAGCTCTCCAAAGGTTTAAGTATTGCATCACTTCTTGGCATGTTCACCTAGTTAGTGGGAGCCGTCACCTACAAAGAGGTATGACCCCACCTGCAAGGGGTGGTCCTGGAAACAGTCTGTAGCAGTGCAGTCTGGCTGATCGAGTGCGGCTCGCAATGGGAAGGCAAAAGCGGTCCCTAAACAATGTCGGGTTGTAGTCGGTTGTGTCGATCGAGAGGTGGAGATATCACAGCTTAGAAGGGAGTTTTGAAGCGAGTTGAGGTTTTGTGTTTTCTTTTGTAGTGGTGTGGGTGAGGTCGGGAGGTTTTTTGTGTGATGTATTGTACCGGTAGTGTGTTTGGTTGTAGGTATCTTAATTGTGTGGTGTAGTTTGTGGGGCTGTCGAATCGTGGGGTGTGCTGGGGTATGGGTTTTTTGTGTGTCGGTATTTTAATTGTTGTATCTACAATATGTATAGATCAGAGTGAAGTTTTAGAAACCAGTACTAGTTCTACCATCGAACTTGCGTCCTGGTAGTGTGTGTGTGTTGTTTATTTTACATATAGACAGGTATACATATACACGAGGTTACAGCAGTTATACGCTAAATACCCTTTTGATGTCTCGAACGCACTTATGTCTTGAACATATTTGCAGTTGTTTTCATCGTACTTTCAGATGTCCGCCGTACTTTCTGTTGCAAACTGGAATCTAAATAATCTTTTTACTCAATTTTTAGTTTTAGTTATTGATTTGTAATGAAAACACACTCGCGTGCGTGGTTATGTATCTGTGTGTGTGTGTGTAAACACTAGTCTCAAACGCGTTGTAGGTCGCTTGACACCTGCCCAGCCTTATTTGCTCACTAACAGCAACTTGCTTAATGAAAAACTAATCGATTGTGTTATAGCGGCTTTAAGCTAGGTTGTGAAACGGTTTGAGACACGATTCGTGGTGACAGATGGTTACATACTCAGAAACCTAATCGATACTCAACGTGCTGTTGAACAAATATTCAGTGTTAGCTTTCTTGGTTTGATAGACTCGGTCACTATTTATTAGCTGTAATTCTTTAAATAGTCTTGTTAAGGTATTATCTCTATAATATTGCGTATGCGTAAGCAATAACAGGAGATTTTGTGTGTGTTTTATTAGGTATAGATACACTACGCAAAAGTGATCTCACCAGAACTTTGTTATCTATGTAGATGTGTCGTAGTCTAGTTACAAACAGCAAGGTGGTTTAGAAGTAACTTTATCATTTTTATTGGAAGAAAATTGTGTTTTTTATCGTTTACATGTTTTGTAACAAATTTGATTGCTCCAAAACTTTCACACAATTAGGTTACTACTTGACTTGAGAAGAAGGTCTTTTTATAAACACTCTTGAGTGAATTTCCATTTTTTCCTATCCGCTATAGAATAAAGAGGAAAATATATTTTTAAAAGTATTACCTGTTATAGAGGCAGATGAGTAAGGTTCGGTATGATGGAGGCGGTTTTGGTTTTGTGTTGTGTTGTGTGTGTAGTGGGTCACGGGGTAGTTTTCTTTATTATTTATATTATATCATGAGTAATAAAATCTACTTACCCCAATGTTCAGTTAATGTTATGTAAATGAACCGTAAACACTCGCAGTCTCCAACATAAAAAATATTGGGAAAGACCACACTGAACAAAAACAAATAGACAATTTATTGAACACACCCGTAGAGATATATCTTGCAGGTAGACTAAAGTATGGCGGCAACTAAACACGTACTTAGCGTTACAATCTGTAACTGATTCATGGTCGAGACCAGTTTCATACATTTTAAGAAAAACCCAACAACCACGTGTTTGTACCCTCACTAGAAAGAAATCGGATCGATGACCCGTGCAAATCAGCGATCGTGAATTTCTGTTCACGTCACTACGGTAAAATACAAACCATCAATAGTAGAAAACTTATAAAAGAAATATTCCTACGTTCGTGTGTTCGACTCACAGCCAGCTTGCATCAATTTTTTTTATTCAACCTTTATTTTTTCATAAATAGGCAAAAATCACCCCGTCAAATACTTTTTAAAAAACACTTTCCCTGGTGGTAAAAAATAATACCCCTTCTCATAAAAATACTGCCCCTTTGTCAAAAAAAATGTCGCCCTCTTCGTAATCAAAGTTGGTTTATTGTCAAAAAAAGGTGTCACCCACGTGACAATTAAATTTCTCCCCTTTTTTCCCCTTGGTAAATACTTACAGTTTTCTTCAACACGCGCCCCAACGGTTTAAGCACTTCATCACTTCTTATCATGTTATAAATTATTCTATCCAGACACTTTCCTTTCTCTCACACGATCACCTTGTGATAAAAATATTTCTTACCCCTTACTTTCACATTGTCATCACTATCATCTCGGCTCAGACAGGACTATAAACATCTATTACCTACCCGATAAAAGCTACGACAAACGTTATCTACCAGTTGTAATAGCATATATAGTCTGTTGTAACGGAACATCGGATAATTTCTTGTTGCCCTAAGACGCCGCAAGGCGTAATGGCCACAGACTGCTTGGTCGGTCGACGGGTAAGGATGGAAGAAGAAGAAGAATAATAGTATGATGTAGAAAAATACCTACCACGGTCTTACATACTCTCTGTATGGATGTGTATGACATGAAAATCTATTTCTTTTATAAAAAATTTTAGTACAAATGTGTTTCTGCGAAAAACCGAAAGCTAACGGTTCGACGGTGAAACCGACTATCCGTGTTACGCCAATGTTTAATTACACTACAGGTGTGTTTGGAAAAAACAATTAAACAAAGCCGACTGCATTCAGAAAGATCGAGTGAGAGACGCACGCGTGTGTGTTTCAGAGATCTGCGCGTACGAGGTCGATAGACAATTTCATTACGGAGGATGTTTCAAACAGCTGTGTTTGCTAAATCGAGCCCTTGTCGAAAATATGAGTTATTTTACATTAGATCTGTTTCTCATTCGTATCCAAATATTCAGTGTTTAGTCATTATTTCTATAATAGTGTGTGTATTCGTAAGCAATAACAGGAGGTTTTTGTGTATTTCAAAGTTTAGATACACTACCCAAAAGGGATTTCACCGGGTAGACGAGAGTATGACACCAACTAGATACGGCTTTAGTGTTACACTCTATAACTGATTCATTTTCGAGACCATTTTCAAACATTTTAAGAAAACGCAACAACCACATGCTTGTAACCTCACTAGAAAGAAACAGGCGTGATGGCCAGTGTGAAACAGCGCGCGTAAAACTTGACTCGTTTTAAAATCCTCGTAACATAGAGGGTGCCGTTAGGACTAAATATAGCTAGCTAGAAAAAACGTAATAAAATAGCTAACAGGCAGAGTTTTCTTTCTGTTACTTATTTCTGTTCACGTCATTGCAGACAACCTCAAAACACAAGAGCTCAATAGTAGAAATTTATTTAAAAAAAACGTTCCCTCGCTCGTGTACGCGAACCCCCTCCCCGATTTTTTTTTTTAAGGTTTCACTTTTTTATTTTTTTATTTTACAAGTGCGACATCTGGTGATAGGTTTTATATAGTCTCACAATCACCAAAGTTTTTTTTTCGCACGTGTAACAAAGGCTGATCTCGTCGAGAAGTGGGAGTGCAATGTTTGATAGAAGTATATAGTTAATGGTCTCTTTTAAAAGAATACTTGTGTTAAAGAGGAAAATATAAAAATCGGATATATGTCATAACCAGACTAAAATATGACGCCAACTACATATTCATTAGTGTTACAGGTTACAATCGAGACAATGCCGAGGTTAGTTTCAATCATTTTAAGAAAAACCAACACGCACGTGTTTTTTTTACCACGCGTTGTTAAACTCGATCGATGGTCGGCGCTCGCGATTTTAGTTAACAAGAAGACGATATATTTAGACAAACAAATTCATATAATAGGAAGATATATTTAGACAATAAGAAGACTTTGAGACAATAGGAAGACGAGAATAGGAAGAGGTTAATAGGAAGACGATATATTTATAGATAACAAGAAGACGATATATTTAGACAAACAATTAGAGGATATAGGTAACAAAAGAAGTATACACAAGGTATGTGTGATGCACCGCACACAACCCGGGAGGGCAGACCCAGTTTTAACTGGGCACCAGAGGAACTCTGGAACGGTTAAGGAGGCCAACCCGATGCTGATTACAGCATCGGGCCGGCTGACTTAACAACACGTGCATCACACATACCTTGTGTATACTTCTTTTGTTACCTATATCCTCTAATTGTTTGTCTAAATATATCGTCTTCTTGTTATCTATAAATATATCGTCTTCCTATTAACCTCTTCCTATTCTCATCTTCCTATTGTCTCAAAGTCTTCTTATTGTCTAAATATATCTTCCTATTATATGAATTTGTTTGTCTAAATATATCGTCTTCTTGTTAACTAAAATCGCGAGCGCCGACCATCGATCGAGTTTAACAACGCGTGGTAAAAAAAAACACGTGCGTGTTGGTTTTTCTTAAAATGATTGAAACTAACCTCGGCGTTGTCTCGATTGTAACCTGTAACACTAATGAATATGTAGTTGGCGTCATATTTTAGTCTGGTTATGACATATATCCGATTTTTATATTTTCCTCTTTAACACAAGTATTCTTTTAAAAGAGACCATTAACTATATACTTCTATCAAACATTGCACTCCCACTTCTCAACGAGATCAGCCTTTGTTACACGTGCGAAAAAAAACTTTGGTGATTGTGAGACTATATAAAACCTATCACCAGATGTCGCACTTGTAAAATAAAAAAATAAAAAAGTGAAACCTTAAAAAAAAAAATCGGGGAGGGGGTTCGCGTACACGAGCGAGGGAACGTTTTTTTTAAATAAATTTTCTACTATTGAGCTCTTGTGTTTTGAGGTTGTCTGCAATGACGTGAACAGAAATAAGTAACAGTGTTAGTCTTACACATGTAAATCTCGTTGTAGATAAGTTTTTTCGTCTACCAATACTAAAGAAAACTCTGCCTGTTAGCTATTTTATTACGTTTTTCTAGCTAGCTATATTTAGTCCTAACGGCACCCTCTATGTTACGAGGATTTTAAAACGAGTCAAGTTTTACGCGCGCTGTTTCACACTGGCCATCACGCCTGTTTCTTTCTAGTGAGGTTACAAGCATGTGGTTGTTGCGTTTTCTTAAAATGTTTGAAAATGGTCTCGAAAATGAATCAGTTATAGAGTGTAACACTAAAGCCGTATCTAGTTGGTGTCATACTCTCGTCTACCCGGTGAAATCCCTTTTGGGTAGTGTATCTAAACTTTGAAATACACAAAAACCTCCTGTTATTGCTT
Organism: Oreohelix idahoensis; assembly: GCA_024509875.1. Taxonomy (NCBI): domain Eukaryota; kingdom Metazoa; phylum Mollusca; class Gastropoda; order Stylommatophora; family Oreohelicidae; genus Oreohelix; species Oreohelix idahoensis. Next base: position 315 of record JAMPIV010002231.1, on the reverse strand, counting down.
ACGAATACACACACTATTATAGAAATAATGACTAAACACTGAATATTTGGATACGAATGAGAAACAGATCTAATGTAAAATAACTCATATTTTCGACAAGGGCTCGATTTAGCAAACACAGCTGTTTGAAACATCCTCCGTAAATGAAATTGTCTATCGACCTCGTACGCGCAGATCTCTGAAACACACACGCGTGCGTCTCTCACTCGATCTTTCTGAATGCAGTCGGCTTTGTTTAATTGTTTTTTTCCAAACACACCTGTAGTGTAATTAAACATTGGCGTAACACGGATAGTCGGTTTCACCGTCGAACCG